>CM074718.1:67896770-68566770 GCA_037306005.1 Rhinophrynus dorsalis | reverse complement strand
AAAATAAATAAATATATATCTAAATAACATAAAGAGCTAGAATGCGTCTCCTCCTGTGTGCGTAACCACACATGCGCAGTGTATATATATATAATGATAATACAAAAGAATTGCACTCGCAGGTCATTGGCAGGTTTCAAAAATGTGCTGGTTTATTCCATCAACATTTCGGCCCCAACCTGGGCCTTTTTCAAGATGCAGGTTTCTTTTGGATTATCTATGGCATGTTTATTATGGATTAGCACCCAGGCCAGAGGCCTTACAAGTGAGTGCACAGTTCTGGGGATTTATATATATATATATATATATATATAATATAAAATACATGAGGGCCATAGTTGTGGTGCATCTCCAATCACAGAACAAAGCATCAACACAGTGAGGAAAAAAAAGAGACAAAAATCCCTCTACTATACAGATGTGTATATGTTCAAATGAATGAAACTGGTCAAAAAACCTGTCTCCAGCAAAGAACCCATAACTTTGTGTTTCCACTGTTTCCCAGAATTCCATGCTGTTAGATGCAAATGAAGGCACATTGTGCAGTCACTTTTTAAATTCCAAACCTATATATACATGGTTCATTTTAACTCCAAGTTTCTCATCCAGTCCTCTAGTATTCTATTGGTTCAGATTTTAGGGATGTCTGGGCACCTGTGTATCCAGCAAAGTGCCGGTTGGAAATGCACGAGCCAGTCAACCTACCCACATACAGCTATTTTTACCTTCTACTGTTCATCAGTTTGGGGCTAGTTAACCCCTTAATGGCTGGCCGTGTGGTGGCGCTGCCAGCACTTAAGAATCACTGACCTTTTTTTTTTGCCTCTCTTTTCTTCACAATTGATTCAGGGATCGCTGCATGGGGACCACTGAATTCCACATCGTACATGTATGTCATGGGTCCTTTAGGCACATTCTACCCATGACGTACATGTACGTCCTTAGTCCTTAGCAGGTTAGGTGACTCATGCTAGTGAACAAATCACAATCAGGCCATTGAACTTTCAAGACCTAGAGCAAATGTCGAACAAACTAGATGCACCACAGGGCATAAATAAAAAAAAAAATCCCAAATGCACGAGAAACCTCCTGTAGCATTCAAAAGGCTAGAAGCCCCATTTAAATCAGTGGGATTTTTGTTGCTTATGGATTTGTTGGTTTTCTCTGTAGCTTGTTGAATAAGGCCCTGTATTTATTACATTCACCCTCAGTCCTACAACTTTCTCTGTGCAATATTATTCCTGGATGATGATGTTATTGGCTGTTAACACCTCATACTGTGTCTTATTTAGGAATGGCTGCCTATGGTATGGCAAAAGCAACGGTTCATCAACTTTGCCAGAGTCTCGGAGGTGAGAAGAGCGGGTTGCCAGCAGATTCAGCAGCTATAGCTATACTTCCGTAAGTGCTCACCTGTTAGTAATGCCACTAAACCATTTCCATGTATTTAATGCACCTTAACATGTTTTGGAAGTGCTTGTACCATAGGTATAAAGGCAAAGTGGTACAGTTTTGTGGCAAACCAACTGCAACTAAGGGAACCAATAAAAATTCCCCTTTTGAGTTGGGTATCTCTCTAGCATTTGAAGACTTAGAAATATAATTTAAAATGAATGGAAATGATAATAGTTCCCCAAGGTGCAATTGGTTTGCCACAGAAATTGCTACATTGTTGCCTTTAGTCATATGGCTTTGTTTGTTACATGATATTACTTGGGAATACTTATTCATTGTCGACGCTCCATTTATCCATGGGGATGAATGATTCTCTTAGAACCCTTTCACGGGTGCGATATCAGTGCAGTAATGTTGTGTTGGTGATACTGTCGTTGGTGATATTGTCTCTGGTGAAAGGGAAGCTGCTGGCCTCTGGGGCTATTCACTTCCTTAGCTTTTACCTCTCATGAGCACACCAAAGTCCATCAAGCTACAACTTGACAAGGAATTCCATTTTGGAAAGAGGACAACCCACTGCATCAAGTTAGAGATCACTTGCCTATCTACCCCTAGCCTCTTGTGTACAAATGTTTCCAGAGGATGTCTCTATGGGGAAATATATATTTTTATGCTACCACTTCAAAAGTGCTAATATGGCATGGCAAGAAAAATGGTACCTTACTGATTGATGTGGCTTGACATACCATACGGGGTGCCAAGAGCTCTAATCTGTACCAGTCTCTCATTTTGAATTTACCAACATGCACTAAGATTTACTTTAAAGGGGAACTACCACCCCGCAAAAACTTCATCCTAATTAAGTCTTCATCTGGCGACTAGCTGCTTAGTAGCGCTAGTCGCCAGAAATATTACTTGGTTTAAAAGATTTTCTACTTTTTCGGAGGCTGACAGAAGCAGGAAGCACGGACATCTTGCCATAGTGACGTCCGTGCGCCTGCGCTGTCAGTCCCTTTTGGAGCCGGCCATTGCATCACTCTGTATACTGTGTTTCCATATCCCATCACTTAGACATCATGCCTGGCTTCTGCCAGATCTAGAAAATATGGCTATGGGCAGCACAGTGGCTCAGTGGTTAGCACTGTTGCCTTGCAGCGCTGGGGTCCTGGGTTCAAGTCCCACCAAGGACAACATCTGCAATGAGTTTGTATGTTCTCACTATGTTTGCGTGGGTTTCCTCCGGGTACTCCGGTTTCCTCCCACACTCCAAAAACATACTGATAGGTGAATTTAGATTGTGAGCCCCAATGGGGACAGGAACCAATATGAGTGTAAAGCGCTGCGGAATCTGTGTGCGCTATATAAATAAAGGATTATTATTATTATTAAGAACTAGGACTATTGTGTTGGAAGAAATTGTCAACCTGTCATGAGCAATGGGCATGAGTGGCAGGAGCGATCAGCAGATAACTGGTAAAATGGATGAATTATGGTGTGATGTTCACTCCTTTACAGCTTATTTGTATACTAGTTTTAAATCCATTGTACACAGGCCACAGTGCCACCCAGCAACCGCGTCTGGTGGCCGGAGCCTCTGTTCTCACTGGACGCGATGTAGTCATTCGCAGTACTGACTGCTCGAACACACCGCAGCTGATACGGAGCGAGGTGCTCCAAATTCAGACCAGAGTCCTCTCAAGCGGTCCCAGGAAGTCATGTCTGGCGCTGATGTCTGCCTGTTCTCGGATTGGATTTCTCAGTAGTACTGGACTTATATAGGATAATACTAGTATTGATATATGTATCGCTATATGCATAATGATTTGGGGGGCACTTTAATTTGAGTGATAGTTCTGCTTTAAAAGGGTTGATTAGTGCTTTCTAGAAAAAGGCCACTAGCAATTATTAAGGATCCTGCCTGTCTACATTTCCTTCCCAAGCTGTCTCCTTTGCAGTGTGTTGCGGCAAAGGAATAAAGACAAGCCCTACGAAAGGTGAAATATCTAAGTTACACACAGAGGTCCTTATGTATAAATGTGAGGCAGTGCAATTCTGGGGCAACCCAACACCATAGAGGGGCACATAAAATGGAACTTTTCACCTCTTGAATGCCAGAGACGTCTTCAAAGCTTTGCTTTACAATACTCTGAGATATTTTTACTATTCAAGAGTTTAAAAAGCCCCTTCTAAATAAATGGCATTCTGCGGAATTTCTGTGTGTCCTCTGTGCAACAATTTGTTTGCTCCAGAATTGCACTACTTCAGTTTTATACATGAGGCTTAGTATCTCTGTCCATGGGACAGTACCATGACACATGTGAGTTTACCAGCCAGTGTGTTCTACACGTATCTGCTAAATCACTGGCTATTACAATGGAACTTTACAGTGGAACCATTGGAATAAGTGGCTATTATTTTACAGAATTATCTAGGCCTCCTTCAAACAGCAGTCAGATATAGATATTTACTGTTTTTACACCTGTCTGCTGTAGCATAAAACTGAACACGGACATTTAACCATTTGGAGACCTAGGTGAGGCCCCCCCACGCATGATTCTAAAAGGCCATGTAAGCATTCTCAGGAGAGTAAAATGTACTTGTTCAGGTTAAGACTACAGCAGAGATCAAATGCAAAAACCGTAAAATATGTAAATGTGTTTGTGTGTGTGTATATATAGCGTATAGCGCATTGTGTTTTTGTGTTGGGTATTGCGGTTTGAATATAGTGCATTGCTTTTTGATGTTTGTGTATAGTGTTTTGTGTACTCTTATAGCTTTTTATATACAGTGTGTTGTGTTGTATGCTTTGCTTGTTACTTAATGTGTTTCGCTTACTACTCATAGCTTTTTACTTAGAGTGTATTTGGTTTACATACTGTATATAGCTTTTGTGTATAGTGTATTAAGTTTTGTATTTTGGACATAGTGTGTTGTGTATAGTGTATTGCATCATGCATATTGCACTGTACATTGCTTGCATATTGTATGTATGTGTCATGTACATTGTGTATGTTGTTTGTGTGTGTGTTTTGTGTACATTGTGTGTGTGTGTATTGTATTATGTATGTGCAATGTAGTCCCTACATCTCCTTACAGAGATTTTGGCAGTAGTGGCCAGTGGGCAACTGTCAAAACCACACCTTTGGAGACCACACTAGCTTTCACGCTGTTAAAATCCCCACTTAAATCAATGGGAATTATTAGTTCTCTTATACAAAGCCAGTGGTTTGCCTCAGAACAACTTCACTTCTTTTGAACAAATGGTCCATACTGTTTTCACTTGTTGATGTCAGATTTCATGTTTATTTATTGTCAGTGTCCTCCGGCCAACCATGGGATTTGCTTCAAACCTCCCTAGCACTGAAGGGGTTAAACCCTATTTAAATCAGTGTTCCCTATGATTGATAGTTTACACCAAGTATTTAATTTTCTTTTGAACATAAGGCCCTATATATAAAGAGCTTTTATCACAGTGGTACTTGGTACAGACACCTCTTTTACCAAAAATAAAAAAAAAAATCTCCTTTCCATACTTCCAATACTGTATGTAATAGAACAGTGTGTCCTGATTTTTTTCTTAAGAAAAGCATGAATGTCTGTAGTATTCAATGGGTTAAACAACTTGTATTGTTACCTGCTCTTTTTGCACTCATTTTGTAACCCCTATACTGTTCAGTGTATATGATATCCAGCTACACAAGTGTTGATGACACAGAGCCACTGCTTTGTATGTGTACTGGGTGCCTTAATAAGCTTATCTCTTTCCATCACAGTGTTACCTTGGATACGCCCGCTAACAGAGCCTCCATGCCTGATGCAGACTTCAGTTCCTGGACGCCGTTAGACTTTATCGCTGAGTGAGTACACTTTATCTTGTAATCATTGGCCAGCTGTACGCTTCAGGCTCTGGTTTTATTAGCTCTCTTTTGTATATCTTATCCTTAAGGGCAAAGTCATGGAAAAAACTGTTGATTGTGTGTATTAGTTCTACCCCTATAAACTGTATCTTTAGGAATAAGCATCCCTTAACCCACTGGAAGCTGGAGATATCACCAGAGCATTGCTATGCAATGCTTTGGAGGCATCTCTAGTATCCAGTGGGTTAATTGTCAGGGCCGGATTTACATCTCAGAAACCTGTAGGCACAGAAATCTGAAGTGCCCCCCTCCCCTTTGGCCATCTCCACTGGACACCTCCACAATGCTCCTAATCTCCACATTGCCCCCTATCATCTCCATATTGCCCTCACATTGCCCCCGCTATCTCCATATTGCCCTCACATTGCCCCCCATAAGCTCCACATTGCCCCCCAATCTCCATATTGCCCTCACATTGCCCCCCACCACATCAGCTCCAACTTGCCCCCCACCAGCTCCACATTGCCCCCACCATCTCCATATTGCCCTCAATCAGCTCCACATTGCCCCCACCATCTCCATGTTGCCCTCATATTGCCCCCCTTCGGCTCCAACTTGCCCCCACCATCACCATGTTGCCCTCACATTGCCTCCCCCCAATGTCCGTTTCCTACCTCCCCCCGTTGTCAGTTTCCTACCTCCCTGGCAGGAGATCTGTCATCTGTGCCTCCTTTGGCATAGTCCTGTAGCTGCTGGAGCTCCCACGCAGTCTCCTATTCAGGAATGCAGAGCGCTGGGAGACGATGTCTTCTCCCAGTGCTCTGCATTCCTAAAGAGCCGACGAGGGAGCTCAGCAGCTTACAGGACTGTGCCAAAGGAGGCACAGATGACAGATCTCCTGCCAGGGAGGTAGGAAATGGAAAATGGGGGGGGGGAGGCAATGTGAGGGCAACATGGAGCGGGCGCCAAGGCTAATTTAAAAAATAAATAAATAAATAAAATGAAAAAAAACAATCCCAATTACAGGTGCCCCTCTGTGGGGTGCGCCTGTAGGCAGATGCCTACTCTGCCTTATTGTAAATCTGGCCCTGTTAATTGTTTAAAGGAACACTAACATTCCTAATGATAAGCCCCCCTTACCTTAATCTGAGCATAACATCTAAAAGGAACGTGATTATCTAAAAAAAAATTTGGTTTTGAAAGAGTGTTAAATTCATCTCTGTTATAAGCCAGAAAACACAAAAAAGAGAGGGAAGAGTCTCATAGTGTAGATATTGTGACCAACAACCGGAGTATAAAGTTCAGAAATATACACACATTAAAATGTTGTCATGGATGTTTAATCACAATGACAGAAACAGCTTGTGGGGGATATTACACTGCCTCCACACATATAATGGATCCTTCACACTCAATCCTTCCACAAAAGCCACTACCCAGCAGGGCATGAAAAAAAACACAAAAACAAAGTGCAAGGAGAGCTATCCTGTTTCTCTTAAACAGCACATGGATCAGAAGACAATGAGGGTTAATAGTCACACATGGATTGTTTAACTGGCTAGAGTCTTGCGCAACCGGTTTAAAAGCCAGCGGGATCTCTGATGCTGGTCTCCCAGGCTTGCATCGACTCGCCAGATTATTTATATTATCGTTGTTTCAGCATACGGAACATCCAAATAAGCAGCAGACCAGATGAACAAAATATAACATTTTATTTAAAAAATATTAAAAAAATCCTCAACATATTTTTTGGCTAACATGCCACTTCATCAGGAGAAATACACTATTGCAAATTACAGGATACAAAAGTTTAACAGGTGCTGTTTGTGGACCCTTGCAGCCCTGGGAGAGAACCATGTAGCCCATGCCTCTCTCTCCAGAAGGAGTCTCTTCTGTTCAATGGTAATCTGAAGTAAGAAGACCTGCAAAAAAGTGAGCAACCCTTTGCGTGCCATGGTCTACATGTCCCACTGTTCCCTTCTGCACAGGGAGTTGCTTTCTGGAGTTCTTTCATGTTGGGTATAGTAGTATTCTCTGTTCTGAGTCTTTGGAGCATTTTGGGCTGTTGGTAGTTGTTAACCCCTTCCATGCCATGCTGTTGAGTTGGGGATACCTTTTTTCTCATTTTCCCTCTGGGTTTATGTAGTTTTGTTTCTTTATTATGTGTTCTGTATGTGTTTTAACACATTTTAGACGCTTTTAGTTTGATCCATTTTATTAAATTCTGTGCCTTTAAGCAATGCTCCATTGATCTCTATGGGACAGACTGTATTGGGACGTATCTCTGCAGCCGCTCTATGTACCGAGTTAGAGAGGGGTCATTCTTCTTGTCTCCCCTTGCCCTACATTCCAGTTCACATCCTCTTTGTCTTGGGGTCTCTGGGGGATTTGGTTCGGTTTTTTGGTACGTTGAAAGGGAAAACAAAGTTTTCCATAGACGCCTGTTTCATGGGCTCCTCTCTGATTGGCACCATTTTCTTTTCCCATTCACACCAGTATCATGCACAGGGCTTGGATTCCTCTCCTCTCCTCTACTGGTTAACCAGGTTAACTGATAGCTTGACAGATAAGTGCTTTTTAGGCTTTCTGGAGTGAAAACCTTAATCTGGGTGACAGTATTTTGGTTTTCTTTTATACAGGTCTGTTGGGACCTCCTGGGCCTACAAGAATTAGGCCTCCGCTGAACAGCTGTGCAAGGCGGCCTCTTGGTCTTCCATGCACACCTTTGCCAAACACTACCATGTGGATGTTCTGGCTTCAGCTGAAGCCAGCTTTGGCAGAAGAGTCCTGGAGGCAGTTTTGCCCGTCTAGGACTTTACCTTCCTGTGCTTTATAGCTCTTTAACCGTTGTGTGCTGTGTATTGTTATTCAGTGTCCATTGACAGTTAGTTTGGGCTGTTCAGTGTCCTGAATAGTCCATGGGAACTCTGGTATCATGGGGGACCTGCTCTTGGTCTTTTCCTTCTCTTCTCAACCATGGGAGCTCAATGTTGGTACATCCCCATGGTACCTGTAAGCTATATTGGACGACAGAGAAAAGAGGATTTTAGTCTTACCTGTTAAATCCTTTTCTCTTAGTCAATATAGCTTACAGGTCCCCTATCCAGTAAGGGACCATGCTTGGTTTCCTGTGGCTGGACAAGGCAGTCCGTTTGGGTCCATTCTCACAAGGAGGTTTTCCTCTTCTTCTTCTCACTATCTAGCTCAGTAGGTTTATTGTCTCAAATCAATCTGGAGTAGTGGAGCGGATAGGTAGCCTGTTAGGAGGAGGGGGAGGCTCCACCCTGTACTTTTTGAAGAATTGTTCCAGCCTACTGGGAGGAGCTGTCGCCTCCCCATGGTACCTGTAAGCTATATGGACTAAGAGAAAAGGATTTAATAGGTAAGACTAAAATCTTCCTTTACAACAATCTATACAAACTTTGCAGCATCACAGATGGATTATCAGTAAGATAACATTCAGTTTGATACCCAATCACAAAATGACCTTTCTGGTATTAGAATTTGACACACATTCAAAAGAACTTTCTTCCTCAGGGCAAGATTTTGACCTTATATCCAGAGTAAGGACTCTGCCAATATCAGAAACCTAGAGTTTGAGACTGTGTATTTGAGTACTGTAGTATCCACATTGGAAAAAGTACCATATGCCCGGTTTCATCTAATTCTCTACAGTTGGAACAAACTATTAATAGTCTGAATGATCACATTCAACTGTCACCAGAAGTTTGCCAGTTATTGCACTAGTGTTTGACCACATGGAATCTTGAGTCCAGTAAATCCTTCCTGATGCCAGAGTGGACAGTAATCATGAATGAGCCTGTTGAGATGGGGATGGGCAGCTAAAGATCAGTGGTTGAAGATGAGCATCAATGTTTCTGTTCAGTGTGTTTGAGTTCAGCGGGATCTACGAAGCTGTAATTACCTAGACAACCCGTGTGAAGGACCATCATCAAATTCAGTCCGATAACAAAACAGCATTTACTTATGTAAATCATCAACAAGGATCAAGATGTCTCTACTTCAGGTAGAAAGGATATTTCATTGGCCATAGAAAGACGTTCCAGGGGTGGAGAACTGTGAAGAATATTATCCCAGGGGAACATGGATTAAAAATGGAAATTAAAACAGGAGATTAATCCACTGGGGACAACCAGAAATAGATCTGATGGCATCCCGATTGAACACCACTCTTTTGAGCACGGACATGAGCTCCATGGAAACATAGTCGGGAATACCTGTTTCCATCACTGGTGCTCCGTACCAGAGTTCTAGCAAAGGTAAAAAAGAAAAAATCTTCATGTCATTCTCTGCAACAGCATAGCCAATATGGGCCTTGTATCATCTGCTGATAGACTTGTCGGTAGGAGAGTCATGGAGCCTACCACAGCATCTGGATCTTCTTATACAGGGTTCCATATGTTGTTCAAATCTGTCTAATCTAGCACTGATGGTGTGGAACTTTAAATATTAATCTTGAGAGGGGAAAAAAAGGATTTTCTGACAGGGCTCAAATTAACCATTCTTACTGCGAGAACCTGTTTCAGCAAAAAGTTTTCTCAAATGGGTTTACAGGCACATTACCCCACCTTATATCCCCTTGAGTGCCAGAGGGGTACGCAATGCATAGACGTCCAACACCTCCCATGGCATTTGAACCTGAAAGTACTACAAACTTCACCACTGAATTTATTATCATTATTCATTGTTTAAAGCATCTGCCTTTTAAAATGCTATTTTTGATTAGCCTTTTCAAGAGCCAGGAGGGTCTGTAATACTCTGTGCTCTGTCCTTTGTCTCCCTATCGAATATGCCATCAGGATATGATGGTTTTGAGAATTGTTGGTTCCTAATTTTTAAACCCAAAGCAATTTATTTGTTCCAACTTTAATAAAGAATTGGTATTACTTTTGTTATGTCCACAACTGAAGAATAACAGAGCGGTAACTGCATACAGTGGATATGGTCCTGTCTTAAATATTATATGCTAGTGGCTGCTCCTTTTCCATTAATCAGATTCTCCATTTGTGATTCCAGATGACCACAAAAGGGGACTCCGGATGTGCAATTCAAGCAGAGATTGTGGATTAAAGTGGACTTATCACCATGAATTTTCTTTACACATTTGAAAACTTTATTCAGAACTGCCTGTGTCATATTAACCAAAATTCCAGCAGATGCATAGTTTAGGAGATATTCACACCTTTAGATCAAGGGAAAGTGAAAGTGCAGATTTCCTGGTACTGCACATAACTTCTCATTAGCATATGAAACTTCACTGAAAACCTTCATTAGCATATGTCACGTCACTGAAAATGCTTCTTTAGCATATGCCACATCACTGCAAATTCTTAATTAGCTTATGAAATGTCATGGGTACCGCAATGTCATATACTGTATTAGTATATAGTAAGTATGAATCTCCATAACTGTACATTTGCTGATCTTTTGGCTAACATGACACATAGGAAGTTTTTAAATGAAGTTTTCAAATATGCTAACTTGAATTAAGGTGAAAGAGCCACTTAACTAGATTTAGACAAATGGGGTCTTAGCCACATACTGAGATATTTAGAGGAGTTGACTGGGGGATGTTTAAATTGACATATTTGCTCTTTGTCCAAAATACCATTGTGAATGTTTAGTCAGTGTGAAAGAACATTTTTCTTTTTTTTATATTTTAATGATTGTTCAACTTCAGTGCAATTTTACTGTAATACTTCCTCAAGTTGTGATGTGGATTTGTAGTGTAGATTATGGCGTTGTCTGCATACATTTGCAGAGAACATGACTTGCAAACCATGAGCAGATCATTAATAAAAATGGAAATTTGAAGGGTGTGAAAAGGGAACCTTGGGAAACCCAACTTGTTACTTAGAGTGGGAGGGAAACACTGTCAGTAATATACACTTACTGTATTCTATCTGAGTGAAAACAGTTTATACAATGATTAGATAAAGCACAAAAATTGAATCTATTTATCAGAATATTCTGGTGTACTGTGTCAAAGGTCTTTGCAAACTCTAGCAAATAGCTCCAGTAAGGTCCACATCTTTCAAGCCACACTGTATGCCTTTGCATACTTTTAGGAGGGCAATGACTGTTTAGTGATTTGGTTGACTGCTATATCGAAGTTGGGTGAAAAGCTGGACAGTTGGTAATACTTGCACAGTTGCATGCAGACACATTTTTCCAGGATTTTACCAGTTTTTATGTCCACCTGTGTGGATAGGTAGCACTTTAGCCACTTTCAAGGCTTTGGTTATATAACCAGATGACAAAGAAGCATTAATTACTTTTCAGTTATGTGGTCAGGGAGTTGGCACATCCAACAAAGTTGATTGCATTAGTTATTGATATGGGTATGGGACATTGTAGTGTTTGACTAGTTTTAAAGTTGTGTGGTGAGAATTATTAGGGGGTTGTAGATATTTTAATAACCTGGTAGAAGTTGGAAGGTTTAGATATTTTACCGTTCAGGTTGTCGATTACAATTTTGAGCTCTGGCTAGTTTTGTTTTCTTTGTTCAGATATTCCACATTTGTCTGTAGAGTGTGTGCTGAAAAGTGGAGCCAAGTAGTTTAACTTTTGTGTATAGAGCATCGCTAACATTTTTAACTCAGCTGACACCTGGGATAGATGGGCATAGCTGGGAACTCTCTGGATTTGCCCCGGAGACTCCATTTTATACTGCTAATTACTGGGCCCCCGGCGCAGAGGCTGATTCTACAGATGTGGGGAGTAATCAAACTCTGGCCACTTCTGTATCTTCCCAGTCTGTTCCTCCCACTCTGCCCACTTCTCCTCCTTCCCCAGCCTATTCCTCCTACTCTGGCCTAGTATGTTAAGCCCTGCCCCCGCTCATGATTTAGCCCCACAACCTTTATTTATTTATTTATTTATTTTTTACACAAATCTCGTCATTTTTCTCCCCGTAGCGGCACCACGGGACGGCCCTCCGGGGAGTCCACAAGTCAAAGTGCCCAGGCATGTAGACTGGCCCGCTGTGACCATGGCTGACCATGTGGTTTCTTAACCTTTTTTATGGATAAGACGGGTGTATAGTGCATTGTTTCTTAATACATTGCATGCCATTTTGGTCCTTAAATGGATAGTAATGTTGTTTATTAACTAATTGCTATATTGTAGATATTAACAAAATACATTAATTGAGGTTAGTCCAATCTCTCAAACCTTTCAGCAGAGCCAAAATAGCGATATCTAAAAATAAATACTTGGAATGGTCTACAAAGTGTGCCTGGTTTGCAAACACACTTTGTAAACTGTTCCAATTAAGTTTTTATTTTTATATATCACTGTTTCAGGCTCTGCTGAAGAGCCGCCGGCCGGTCCCGGGACCAGGATCTCATGCTGTCAGCTATACAGCTGAAGAATGAGAATGGGGATGGAGGGGGGATCTTTAACATTGTATATCTCTCAAACCATAAAGGTTTGAGAGATTAGACTATCCTCAATCTCTTTTGTTAATATCTACAATATAGCAGTTAGTTAATAGACAACATTAATATCCCGTTAAGTAGTTAATGACAATTCCATCTTAAAAGGTTTTGTGTGTTTTAACCCTTTGAGTGCCAGAGGGGTATGCAATACATTGCTCTGCAATTTGTTGTGTAACCCTTTGGCACTCAAAGGGTTAAATGAGGTTTGCTAAATCCTATCTTCATATTTTTTTTTTTTTTTTAATTCTTAATACACTTTTTGTTTTTCCAATTTTGTACACAGGACATTTTTTAATTGGACAGCTGGAAAAAACAGACCAACATCCGGTAGTCTCATTCAGGTGATCACAGAAAAAGGAAAAACTGAACTCATTCCAGCTAATCTGTGAAATAGCAATGGATCTGCCATAAGAACGGGAGAAAATATTTCCTCTTTTTACAGCTGTGGCATGTACTATCCAATCACTGTATAGCCGTCTCTTTCTTTCAGGTGTATTGGTTTAACTCATTGAATGTTAGTGACTTCTCCAACCAATTGAACTGGCTAACTCTGAAGCAGTGGGGTGAGCAATCTTTAGTCCTCCACCTGTTGTTGGATTACAGTTCCCACCATCATCAGCCAGTTGTTGGCTAGCTGAAGACGAACGGAGTTGTAGTCCAACGGAAAATGGGGGGTTGCAGATTGCCGTCTCTTTTTTTGTCTGTCAAGGGGTTAATAGAGCTCTAATTATTGTAAGCATGCAAAATGTTCACTTTTTTATCTTGTGTGTAGTTCATTGAGTGCAAAGGGGCTTGTTTCACACTATACTGGTAAAAGAGAAACTATGATGAAGAATAAAACACTTAACCGTTTCAGTGCCAGAGGAGTGTGCAATGCATTGCAAGCAATGCTTTGCGTACCTCTCTGGCACTGAAAGGGTTAAGAGTTAGTCAATGTTAACTCCCTTTCAAGGGAATGGCAGAAATATAAACTTTCAGCCCACTGTATTCCTGAGCTGGTGCTGTGAGTTCCTAGTGGTGGTTGTGAGTTCCTGTTGGCTGCTGTGATACAGTAGCACAGACACGACCAATAGGAATGAGGCTTCTTCAAGACTGAGTTGGTTGATCATACCTATTGGCTACTGTGATGCAAGTGTACTTACATGACCCCTGGGATTAAGGCTGCTTCTAGACTACCACTATCTAAACTCACAGACTTTCAAATGGAGGGCTGTAGGTTTATAATGCTGCTACTTCCTGAAGGGGCAGTAGCAGTTATTAACCCTTTGAGTGCCAGAGGGGTACAGAATGCATTGCACAGCAATGCTTTCTGTACCCCTCTGGCAATCAGAAGGGTTAACTTGGGAGGCTGTTATTAACATATTATAATTTTTTTGCAATATTCCATATCGGTTGGCCTTTAACCCTACTTGGTTATTTTCCACCTGGAAGCTCAAGAACAGAAATCCTGCTGATACTGATGCTGAAGGATGTGTCTTAACCCATTGAGTGCCAGAGGGGTACGCATTAAACTTGCCCTCTATTTGACTTGGCCTTGTGTAATGATTTTTGCTACTTTTATGAGCTAGACTGATTAAGATATGCATGCACCACAATCTGAGCATTAACCCTATGAGGGCCATTTGGGTACGCAACACATTCCTTTTCAATGTGTTGCGTACCCCTCTGGCACTCAAAAGGGTTAAACACATTCCATCTCCTTATTTACAAGTGAAGAAAAAAAAGCTATTGCTTGTACCATACCTAAATGTGAAATGTTGCTTGTAACATTACTTTCATCAAAACAAAGTTAATCCTTAAGCACCAGATGAGTGCACAACCTATTGCAGAGAAACATGTTGGCCAGTGATCTTTATTTTTCTTTACCTTGCAGAGGAACATGTTGGCCAGTGATCTTTACCTTTTTCTTTATTGTTAAGTTTGATAGCAGAGAAAGAAAAATGAATCAAAAAGTGCAGTAAATATACATTTGTCCAAATAAAATCTGTGGTTTAATACATAATTATAGAAGTTTTATGTGGCCTATGAATTGTGGTGTAATCAGTTGTGTGTTTGCACTAGATAACTGGATTTGTTATTCACAGATGAGAAATCTAGTGTATTCCCTTATGAGAGAGCACATTTCATGGCTCTTTTCCCCTCCACTCTATACTGATTTGTATGTACAGCTATTGCAGGCAGTATTGCTATTTGGGATCTATTGAATTCCATGTATGAAGGCAAAGTCAGGCGATGTCTGTGCAGACCTGCTGCATCATACAGCACTAATAATAATCCCCATTTATTTTAATGTTGATTTTAACCCCTTGAATGCTAGTGAGGTCTCTTTGCAATGCATTGGAGACTACTCTAGCACTCAATGAGTTAAAAATCCCCCTAACAATCCATATATGAATTTTGAAAATGTATTTACCCCCCTCCCCCCATGGTGCAGTTGGTTTGCCCCAGAGTTTCTCCGGATCGCCTTTGTATGTCAGGTCCAATGTGCCTGGTGCAAGCCAACTGCACTGTAGTGAACAAATGCATTGCAGATCTCTCTAGCATTCAAGGGGGTAAAAGTTCCATTTACTTCAATGGGAATGTTCATTTGTCCTTTATAATGCATTTGGTTTGCTTCAGAATTACCCCACTTTGCTTTAGTTTAGGGCTGTCCAAGTTCAGTCCTCAAGGGCCACCAAAAGGCCAGGATGTTAGGATTTTCCTGATTAAGCACAGGTGAGTTAGTTAGAATGAATGAGCCACTGATGAACTCATCTGTGCTTAATGCCGACACTTAAGGACCACGGAGCATTTTTTTTTTCTACACTATCAGATTCAGGGCTTCCCGAACGACGTGCAGCCACGTCCTGAAATCCATGATGTGGCAGGACTGTCACTAGTCCTTTAGGGAAGTTTTCCCATGACTGTCTTGGCATGTCATGGGTCTTTTAAGAGGTTAATCAGGGAAATCCTTAAATTCTGGCATTGAACTTGGACAGCCCTGATTTAGTACACATAGAGTCACATAGAATTTCTTTGCTCTTGAAATGATCACTAGTAATTTTTCCATATCTCTCTGTAATGTCAAACACAGTTTTGTCTTCATCAGGGTCTGATGAAACGGGCAGGTGTCGGCTATAAATGTTGGGCTGCATTGTTTTTGATTTCGTGGTCATTAATGCCTTGTTTTCCCCCCTACCCACACACCCCGAGAAACCTGCTTTCAGGCAATATTGTACATGAAAAGTTGGGTTACTGGGCCTGTATGCCCATTAAGTATTCTGCTGGAATTCTTATTAAAATTACAGACTTGTTTTGGTTTAAAACACCATCATCAGCCCTCTGAGAGTGAAGAGGATCAAATAATCTGGAGGCAGTGAAGCAGATTTTGCAGAAGTGGTCCAACAATGAAACTGTACAATAGGACACAGTTTAAGGATTACCAGCTGGGGTGTTTGATGTGCCTAACACGCACTGGAATCTTGTTATTTTAGTATCTTTCTCTGATTTAAGCTTTACATCTGACTTCTGTGCTTTTTTCAGTAGACCTATGTTCTTCACTGTGGAAGATGCCACTTATGGGATACAGAATAAGGAATGTACTGGATAACTGTCTACATCATCCTGTATCACCATAACTTCATAATCATTACAGCAGCCTCACTGTAACATTCTGAAAGTCGGAAGCTATGTTGGAACATGCCTGATTAGCAAGACTGTCTCTGCCTAGCCTATGGGCTTTCATATACAGTTATGTGCACTAAAACAAGTCCAAAATCGTAACGTAATGTGGAGAGTACAGTTTATGGCCACAAGTGAAACTAGTAAAAATCAAATAACAGTAAATAAATAATTGTTTTTAAAGGGAGTGTAACCCTTTACTTTTATTTTAATTATTCTGCAAGTGAAAAATATGTGATGGAAAATTGCCTACTAATTGATTTATTTATTGTACACCATGTCCCTGAAAACTGAGCTCCTTGGGTTAGTTCCCAGTGACTTTTTAACCTCTGGCACCTAAAGGGTTAATCAGAGACCATGAAAGAAGGTATAGTGATACAATACAGCATACAGAGAACTCAGTGGTACAGGGATGGTGTTACATTGTATCACTGTCCTTTGATTGAAGCTGGGTAAGTAATCTCCTTACTACCTTGGTCATATTCTTATGTACCTGTTCTTCTGGCACTCACTGTTGTGTGGTGGTTTGTCTGTACTGCACGGTGTTTGTTTTCTGGTATCACTGTTGTGTGGTGGTTTGTCTGTACTGCACTGTGTTTGTTTTCTGGTATCGCTGTTGTGTGGTGGTCTGTCTGTACTGCACTGTGTTTCTTTTCTGGTATCGCTGTTGTGTGGTGGTCTGTCTGTACTGCACTGTGTTTGTTTTCTGGTATCACTGTTGTGTGGTGGTTTGTCTGTACTGCACTGTGTTTGTTTTCTGGTATCACTGTTGTGTGGTGGTTTGTCTGTACTGCACGGTGTTTGTTTTCTGGTATCACTGTTGTGTGGTGGTTTGTCTGTACTGCACGGTGTTTGTTTTCTGGTATCACTGTTGTGTGGTGGTTTGTCTGTACTGCACTGTGTTTGTTTTCTGGTATCACTGTTGTGTGGTGGTTTGTCTGTACTGCACTGTGTTTCTTTTCTGGTATCGCTGTTGTGTGGTGGTCTGTCTGTACTGCACTGTGTTTGTTTTCTGGTATCACTGTTGTGTGGTGGTTTGTCTGTACTGCACGGTGTTTGTTTTCTGGTATCACTGTTGTGTGGTGGTTTGTCTGTACTGCACTGTGTTTGTTTTCTGGTATCACTGTTGTGTGGTGGTTTGTCTGTACTGCACTGTGTTTGTTTTCTGGTATCACTGTTGTGTGGTGGTTTGTCTGTACTGCACGGTGTTTGTTTTCTGGTATCACTGTTGTGTGGTGGTTTGTCTGTACTGCACTGTGTTTGTTTTCTGGTATCACTGTTGTGTGGTGGTCTGTCTGTACTGCACTGTGTTTGTTTTCTGGTATCACTGTTGTGTGGTGGTCTGTCTGTACTGCACTGTTTCTTTTCTGGTATCGCTGTTGTGTGGTTTGTCTGTACTGCACTGTTTCTTTTCTGGTATCGCTGTTGTGTGGTGGTTTGTCTGTACTGCACTGTGTTTCTTTTCTGGCATCGCTGTTGTGTGGTGGTTTGCCTGTACTGCACTGTGTTTCTTTTCTGGTATCGCTGATGCCACTGAGGTTACTTCTTACTGCATGGTAATCTGAAGACAGAAGATCTGCTGGAAAGGTGAGCAACCCTTTGAGTGCTGCAGGTCCACTTGTCCCACAGTGCCCCTCCACACAAGGGTTATTCCTGGGAGTTCTTATTGCACACTCCTGCACTCACCAGCACTGTTATGTCTGTCAGTGTTTGGAGCAATTTTATGTGGTAAATTAACCCTTTAACTGCTGGTTGAGTAAAGGCACTCTTTACTGCATAGACGCCATTGCTCCATTCACTTCTATGGGACTGTACAGTTTGGGACATATCTCTGCAACTGCTCAACCCAGCGACTTCAGAGAGGGCTCGTTTTAATTGTCTGACCTTGCTCTATCATCCGGTTCATACTGCAAGTGTGTTGGGGGGCTTCGGGCACTGTTAGTACTTTGTGTGGGAAAACTACATTTCCCATGAGCGCTTGCTTCGCTCGCTCATTTCTGATTGGCTCCCGCCACGGCAGCCATCTTGTGAGCTTTACAGGATGAGTGTCCTACGCAGGACTTGGACTCTCCTTCTCTCCTTTGCAGATTAACCCTTCGCCTGCCAGATAAGTGTATTTTAACAATTTCTGGGGTGAAATTTTAATCTTACACACTGTAAATTAGGTGATTAATTATTCTGAACGTTGTTGATACTGTGAGAATGTCTATTTTGTTGGAGCTTGGGGCCAGGCCTAAGACTAAGGACGCTGGGGTCTCTGTATCCCCCACTGCGCATTGCTCCTCATGTCATTCAGGGTTGCCTAGAGAATTCTCAGGTCATTTATGCCCAGCATGTTCTCATGTCCCTGAGTCTATCCCAGGGACAAGATCAAGGCTGCTACCAGGGACCTCAGGTCTACGTTGCAACTCTTTCTATCTCAGTTACAGGGGGTCCCCATTCCTGGCAGACCCCTTCCTCAGTCAGCTCTTCCCTGCCCGAACCGCAAAGAGTACCTGATGTTTCAGATTCCTCTGAAGAGGAACTGTTGGTGAATTCAGATATTGAGGAATGTTCTGCTGTGGGCTCCACTCAATTTTTTTTGGCTCCCTTTGAAGTTGATCCAGAACCCTCGGCTGAGGGCCTGATCAGGGCCGTCTTAAACACTCTAAACATTCCTCCAGTTCAGGAGGTTTCCTCTGATGTATTCCAGGAGCCTATAAAGCCCCATACTTGTTTTCCACTTAACCCCACTCTGGACCACCTAGTGGCTGATGAGTGGAAATCTCCGGACAGAAAGCCTTCTGTCTCCAAGAAGTTTGCTAAGCTTTACCCCTTTTCTGAGGCGGCACATGCTTAATGGGTTCATCCCCCTAAGGTGGACGCTCCTGTCTCAAGGCTATCTAAGTCTACCGCCTTACCAGTTTCCAATGCTTCTTTTCTGAAGGACTGGACTGACCAGAAGCTTGAGGTTTCCTTCAAGTAAATTTTTGCCACTGCTGGTACTGCCATGCGTCCAGCATTCGCTGCGGCATGGGTTAACCGGGCCATTGCGGTCTGGACTTAACAACTCACCCTAGCTGTATGTCGGGGTGATTCATCTTCAGATATGTTGTGGCTTCTTGCCAACATATCTGAGGCCCAGCACTATGTTTCTGCTTCCTTATTTGATGCTATCCGTCTGGTGGCAAGGGTTTCTACCATGTCTGTGGTTGCCAGACGAGCTCTTTTGGCTCAAGATCTGGGCTGCTGACACCGCTTCTAAGAAAGACTTGCTGTCCTTGCCTTTTCAGGGTACATCCTTATTTGGGCCAGATCTTAAGGATCTGATCAGTGAGGCCACTTAGGATAAGAGTACTCATCTGCCCTTGGTCCCCAGGAAGAAACCTCCTCTCAAGCGTAACAGGTTTTTTCGTCCCTTTCAGATTGAGACACGTACGGCGAACCAGGCAGTTCCCTCAGCTCCACGTGCCTCCTCCAAGCCCAAACAGCAATGGAAGCCCAAGGTCTCCTCCAGGCCCAAGGCTTCCAAGACTTCTCTGGCATGACTCGCCGAACCCAGGTCCCTATTCAGCTGTGGGTGGTCGTCTTCATCACTATCACAGCATTTGGGAGGATTCAGTGGTGGACCCGTGGGTTTTACAAGTAGTGGCAGAAGGGTACAGGATCCCTTTCGCCTCTCTTCTTCCTATTTGCTTTTTCCCCTCTCATACTCCCCAGGGCGTGGAAATGCGCTGTCTTCAACGGCGCTATCTAGTCTCTTCCGGACAGTGATGTTCTGGAACCTGTTCCAGTTCAGGACAGAGGTACAAGTTTTTATTCAAACCTCAATGTAGTGTCCAAGAAGGACAGCAGTTGTCGTCCAATTTTGGACTTGAAGGATCTCAATTCCTTTGTGATCCTGTCTCATTATCGCCAGAAGTCCCTAAGGACGATGATTGCTGCTATGATTCCGGGGGAATTTCTTGCTTCTCTGGACCTTCAGGACGTGTATTTACATATCGCCATTCATCCAGTGAGCTGGCAGTATCTCAGATTTGCCTGCGACCAAGGGCATTTTCAGTTCTCAGCTCTTCTCTTTGGTCTGACTACAGCACCTCAGGTCTTCAACCATGTGCTGGGAGCCTTAGTGTCTGTCCTCCACTAGGATGGCATCAGAGTTACTCCATACATGGACAACCTGCTTCTGAAAGCCCCCTCTGCTGAACTTCTTCATCAGCAGGTTCAGGACTGCATTCATGCTCTCACCCATCATGGGTGGATCATCAACTTGGACAAGTCGGATCTTGTCCTGTCCCAGCGTCTGGTCTTCCTGGGCCTTCTCTTTGACACTCAGCAGAGCAAGGTGTTTCTCACGGAGGGTGTGGCTCACCAGATCGCACACAGGGTTTCGGCTGTTCTAGCTCAAGATCTAGTTCCAGCCAAGAAGCTATCCTCTCTGGTGGGGAAATTCATCTCCACCATAGAAGCAGTCCCCTTTGCCATGGCTCACACCATGGAGCTCCAGCGGTTTGTGATCCAGGTATGCAAGGGTCAGCCGGACCTTCTGCAGACGTCATTATCCCTCCCTCTTCATGTGGAACTGAGTTTGTCGTGGTGGCTCGACCTCTCCAATCTCCTAAAGGGCAAGTCCTTCCTGATATCCTTCTTGACCACAGCGACGACGGATGCCAGCCGCTCCGGCTGGGGAGCAGTCCTGGGTCGTCAGAGTGCTCAGGGATGGTGGTCTCCGGAGGAATCTCTCCTTCCCATCAATGTATTGGAACTTCGGGCGATATTCATGCCCTTCGTCACTGGACGCCCAGCCGGAAGAATGCCCAGTCCGGGTTCAGTCCGACAACGCCACGGCTGTGGCTTACATCAACAAACAGGGTGGAACAATAAGTCTCGCTGCTTAGATAGAGGTCAAGGTTTTTTTGTCCTGGGCAGAAGAACACGTTCCTGCCATATCCACAGTGCACATTCCAGGCGTAGACAACTTCATGGCGGACTTCCTCAGTCGACACACAGTGGACAGCAGAGAGTGGGAACTACATCCAGAGGTGTTCAACCACATTGTTCAGAAGTGGGGTCTTCCTTGCATTGACCTGATGGCGACAAGACACAGCCGGAAGGTTCCAAGGTTCTGCTCTCGCTGGAGGGATCCTCTAGCTTTGGCAGTGGATGCCATGTCCATTCCTTCGTTATTTCCTCTGACTTACATCTTCCCTCTGTCGAACCAATTATGTTGAAGGTATCCAAGAGGTTACTACAAGAGAACCAATCAGGTTGAATATCTTCACATAAATAGATAAATGACAATATTAAATAATTTTTGAGAACTTTACACCATATGAGGTATTGACGTGCTACTTCACAGTAAAGAATTGATTAAAATAATCAATACAGCATATTTGTGCAAAAATATAATTTTTTTAAGTGAAATATACTATATAAAGTGTAAACAACAATGATATAAAGGGGTGATCAGCAATTATAATAGATAAATAGTAACGCAAACCACAATTATCACCATGAGGATTACCAACAATTAAAGGGTTAACCACACATAGGTATATTCAGAGGTATTAAATAACAATAATTGCACTCAGCAGCATAGAAAAGGATAATTGATCCTTACCATTAATAAAATACAGCTGGCAGCAGTGTATATGAATCCCCCGCCCCAGAAACTGTATAAACTATGCTAATTGAGGTTTAAGGTATATTGTCAGATGAGTCAACTTTAATATGAAGCCAGGTCCTCTGACAATTTTCCTTGTGCCATATGCAATAGTCTAATTTAGAGACTAACTGGAATAGAATTCCAGATTTAAATCACTATAATTTAATTATCTACCGATTACAAATATTGCATATCTTCTGAATAAAACATATATTGCATTAAACATTAACAGATTATACCAGAAAATCAATTCAATAATATATGTCTAGACAGTATATTAAACTTTGTGCAACATATATCACAAATATGACTATAGCAATGTTATGTTAAACCTATAGGGTACTACAAGGGTTAATCCACTTATTAAGATAGGGTGCCCCACCCAAGATAGCAACTTCTTCTTCTTTTGTCTAGTGAAAGTTTAAAAGAAACTTTCACTTTATAAAAGTTAGGCCTAGTACACACACAAAGAAATATATAAGGTACTCCAAGGGTTAATCCACTTATTAAGATAGGGTGCCACACCCAAGATGACAGCTTCTTTTGTCCAGTGAAAGTTTAAAAGAAACCTTCACCTTACAAAAGTTAGGCCTACTACACACACACACAAATCTAAAGAAACACCTCAAATAAATAGACAAATGGCGGTTAAAGGGTTAATAAATGAATTGAAAGAATTCTCCAGATCAATATTAGCTATATAACCTTTCCAGAAACACAATATTCTAGAAATAACAAGAATTATATTAACTAATATATAAAACAAGCTATTTATATATCTACTGCTATAAACTATTTTATTCTTATCTGGCAAAATATGACAATTTACTAATGAATAAATAAATTCTGCTTAATTCCAGAATTTCTATAGCTTGTATAGTTTAATATAATTAATCCCAAATGGCTGGCCAGTCCAATTAAGACAAATTATAAGAAAAATTATGTTTCTTCAAATACAGAAGAAATATATATTTGATTCTGAATTTTGCAGAATTTAAATAAGGAAAGATATAGTTACCAGTCCAATAAGTGTGAATTTCTTAGGATTTCTATGGCAGCTAGTCCAAAATACTTCAGGAAATCATAGCAGGTATTGAACCAGGAAGCCAAGATAGTTTTTACCTTCTATCATAGTATTTTATATGATAAAATCACTCTTATCAGCACTCTCCGCCCATCCCCTCTGATTGGACAGAGATCCATCTCATTATGCAGTGAAAAATTCCAAAGCATTAGTAATAACACCATGTAATCTATAGATGGTGACATTACTCTACATGAAAATTCACACCTAAAATGATACCGGGTCTAGGTTCTGCAAAAAATTTGGAATGTGAACTTTGACCCTACATCACATAAATATGTTACCTTACCAGACTTTCCCCATAGGGGAGTGTGTCTCTGTTTTAGACTTTTGAGATTTTCTCATAAGATACGAATACTGCTTGAGACTGTGGTTGTCTGCAATTCTATATCAATCACTATTAAAGTCTCCCAAATATTTCACTCCCCCCGATTGAATGAAGAGGCCTCCTTTTGTCCAGAAGAATGAGCTAATTTAAACACATTTTAAACACAGATTTTTAGAGAATTTGGTTTAAAAGAAAAAATAACCATTTCCTCCCCATCATGGCACTGTCTCTGACACCTCCCGTTCCTATGTTGCACAGGGTGTTACGGAAGTTGAGACTGGAGCGATGTCCATTCATTCTGGTTGCTCCGTACTGGCCTCAACAAGTTTGGTTTCAGGAGCTTCTGGATCTGTCAGTGGCAGAGCCATTCCGACTCCCTTCTCGTCCAGATCTTCTCCTCCAGGGTTACCTGTGGAAAGAGGATGTTCATCGTCTAGCTTTGACGGCTTGGGAATTGAATCCTCAATATTGAAGAAGAGAGGTTTTTCTTCCAGTGTGGTGGCTACCATACTTTAGTGCTCGCAAGCCAGTTTCTTCAAAGGCCTACCATCGTGTCTGGTCGACCTTCCTATCTTAGTGTGCCGATAGGGACTTGTCTCAGGAATTTGATCTGCCCACGTTCTTGGACTTCTTGCAGGGCGGTGTGGAGAAGGGTCTCAGTTTGAGTTCCCTTAAGGGTCAGACTTCTGCTCTCTCTGTATTCTTTCAGAGGCGCATTACTGTCCTTCCTGATGTCAAGGTGTTTTTCCAGGGAATTGCTCATACTTGCCCTGTCTTTTAGGCTCCTGTTCCCCAGTGGGATCTTAATCTGGTTCTGGGTGTTCTTCAGCGCCCTCCCTTTGAGTCCTTGGCTACTATTCCTCTACGCCTTCTGATGTGGAAAATGGCCTTTCTCCTGGAGATTGTGTCTGTTTGTCCTGTAGACCACCATTTTTGGTGTTTCACCCCTCTCCGCACCTTTCAGGAGTTCCTTCCCAAGGTGGTTTCGGAGTTCCACATCAATCAGGAGATTGTGGTGCCCTCTTTCTGCCCTGATCCCACCTCTGACAAGGAGAGGGATCTCCACTTGTTTGACGTGGTACTTTGTCTCAAGTTTTATGTACATCGCACTGAGTCTATCAGGCAATCAGACGTGCTGTTCGTCATTCCTGAGGGTCCCAGGTCAGGAAGACCTGCATCCAAAGTGACTATTGCTTCTTGGATCAAGTCCACTATTCATAAGGCTTACGAGCTGAAGAAGAAGCCTGTCCCTTTCAGGGTCATGGCTCATTCTATTCGATGTATTGGGGCCTCTTGGGCTTACAAGAATCAGGCCTCTGCTGATCAGTTGTGCAAGGCTGCCACCTGGTAGTCTGTGCACACCTTTTTGAAGCACTACAGTGTTGATGTGTTGGCATTGGCTGATGCCAGCTTTGGGAGGAAAATCCCGGAGGCAGTCTTGTCTGTCTAGGATCTTCTTCGGTTCTTGGTGCTTCCTTCACTTTTGAGCCCTGTTGGCTCTAGTTCAGTGTGCTGTGTAACAGTTTGGAGAAAAAGAAAAACAGAATAGCGGCGCAAAGGAATCTCTCTGAGCGTAGTATGTTGGTCACAAGGGATTAGTCCTTCACCAAAACACCGTGGGATAAATCATCAGAAAATTACTCACATTTCACAGAGGCACTCAACCTGCCTCTTGGTTTCCTCACTTGCACTGGCTTGCACCCCAGTATAGTGATAATCTCCACCTAGGTTCACACACAGATACAGTTCTTCTCAAGTTCTTCAATAGGAGTAATAGATTTTATATGTGGAATGTGCCACCTTAAGCAGAGGATATTAGCAAATCCAATGCTATAGTAGGCCAAATCTCATTTATTCTTATCATAAAATAAACTCCTTTTACATTAGAGGAACTGCTACTTCTTGTATAGCAAGCCAATGTCTCAAATATATATGTAAGAAACAATTTTATTTCTTTAAAAAAAGATAAAGAGAAAAAATACAAAACAATATCAATGACTACATAGTAAAAAAAAATTATTATATATAAAAAGAAATAAATAAATAAAATTTGCGCATATAATTAAATAATAATATTAACCCCTTAAGGACCCTTACGTACCAGGACCGTCACGGTCCTTGAACTACTCAAGGACCGATGACGGTCATGGTACGTCACGTACTTTTTACTTACAACGCTCTACCGGGAGCGCTGTAAGTAAAAATAGGGCCTGAAATAGACCGCTCCAAGATCGGAGCGATCTCTTTCAAGCCCCATAATGACGCGCCGATACACGTGACAGGTCACGTGTACCAGCGCGTCCAAGTGTGCCTATGCGGTCATTATGGGACGGAAATGTCCCATGACCGCCAGTCCTTAAGGGGTTAAAAACCAAATAAAATCAATATGCACCAAAGAATAAGAATAATACAGCTAACGAGTTTCATCACCGAATGTGACTTTTTCAAAGCTGAACAGAAAAAATTGTGTATCTCCACATGTAGCTTTAAATACCTACACAGTTTATCAACCTTCCAATAAGATTTCCTACTACTCACCATAATCATGGCGTGCGTTCCATAGTCTAAATTTTCATTTCCTGTTTGGGATTACTCATTTGCCCCACAAACCCTTACGTGTGTTTTTTTCATTGGAAGCGCTTTCCCATGTGTGAGCTTATGCATCCGACGTGATTACTTGCGATGCGTTCCACACATGGGGTACATCTATTACATTCATCAAAAATGGCCATCAGCCAGAATAAATTCCAGCTGCCCAAGATGCATCGATACCCCAACCGGAATGTACCACGTGGGATGACAGTGACACACACACTCGCTCCAGAACAGCTCAAACATACCACACGTGTGCTCATAACCGGAAGGCACTACATGGAACGCAACGAACCCCACGCTTCAAACCAAAGCGCATAACGATACGTGCGCACCACACGTGCACCCCAAACCGGAACACACTACATGTGGCATGTGCAACCATACATGGAACGCAACGCACAAAAACATGCGCACCTATCATGCGCCTCCAACCAAAAAACACACATTCATGCCTCTAATAGAGGCACATTATAGAGGCTGAGCATACAGAGGAATACCCCCCAGAAATACCACACAACAGTTAATATACTCTTAAATACATTAGTCCATGGAATGCTTGTAGCGGAAATCCAAAGTGTGAAAACAAAAAGCACACCAACAGATCAAACAATATTGGGTTTTTCAATAATCATATAAAATACAACACATAAAAAATCTTTTATTCTAAAAAAGCATGATACCCATTTTCATCCATTATTCCAAAGGGTATAGTAGACCCAACTAGAGGGGATGATCTTCACAATTAAAATACCTCCCCAAATGTCAGGGAGAAAGCCAAAAAATACTATATACAAATCTCCCTAAAAGTTGCTAAGAGAAAAAAAAAAAAAAATGTGTGCTTGTATATGTGAATGCATAAATCTGCAGGCTAATGGTTGCTCCCACTAATGTACACATTTACATATAACAACTATGTGTGAACTTCCTAATACATCCTAATACATCTATATGTTGATCTATATATAATGGAGATCAATATCCTCATTTAAACCCTTATCCCCTAAAGTCCCCAAGGTATAAATCCACATAGCCTCCTGTTGGCACAATTGTCGGAATCTATTCCCCTGGGGAGGAATCCATTCAATTCCCATCATTTTGATCTGATCTAAACCACCTTTTTTACATAAACTAAAGTGTTTATATAATTTACAACTACTGTCTCCTTTCTGTATTTTCCTTCTGTGCTCCCCAAAACAAATTCTTAATTCCCTAATAGTGCGACCCACATAAAGTGTACCACAACCACATTCTATCAAATAAACAACATATTTAGTGCCGCAATTTATATAGTGTTTTATATCAAATTTTCTAAGACACTCTATGTCTTCAAAATATTTTTTACCATGTGCAATAAAAGAACATGCGTTACACCTAGAGTGATTACACCTATAATTCCCCACAACTTTTGGGAGATAAAATTTCCCAGAAATACAATTTGAATTTCCATCATTTATAATATTTCCTTGTAATTTCTTTGGTCTACTAGGGGCTATCAATGTTCTAACCGTTTTACTTTTTCTAAAGGTAACTAGGGGTTTTTCACTTAACTCTTCTTTCAAGATACTGTCTTGAAGTAATATTTTCCAATTATCAAAAATAATATTTTTGATTTTATTTCCCCAGCAGTTATACCCTGTTACGAATGATAATCCCCTATTAATTTCACCTCCATTCTTTTTCTCCTTTTTTCGAATTAGATCATCCCTATTTAAACTACATGCCCTTTTAAAGGCACTGTAACAGTTTGGGGTGTTGTTACTCCTGTTAATGTCCGTTGACACTTCATTGTTTTGTTGGGCTATCTCTGATCTGATGATTCATATCTGCTCTGGTGACTTTGGGGGCCTTGCGCCTGGTCCTTTCCTTACTTCCCACCTCGGGGTAACTCAATGGTTGGACATCCCAAATTTACCAGTAACCTGCATTGGACGACAGAGAAAAGAGGATTTTAGTCTTACCTGTTAAATCCTTTTCTCTTAGTCCATACAGGTTACTGGTCTCCCACCCTGTCAAGGGACCATGCTTGGCTCTCCTGTGGCAGACCGTGGGGGTCCTTCGGGGTCACGCTCACAGGAGTCTTCTTTCCTTCCACTATCTAGTCATAGTTAGTGTCTCAAATCTTTATGTAGCTGGTTGGCTAGCTGCAGCCAAGGAGGGAAGGTAGTCTCCACCCCCTGCAGTCATTTCTAGAATTGTTCCTGCCTACTTAAAGGGGCGTATCGCCTATCCAAAGTTACCAGTAACCTCTATGGACTAAGAGAAAAGGATTTAACAGGTAAGATTAAAATCCTCTTTTTTTTTTTTTTTTTTTTTAAATAAATCCAATATTGTATTTTTCAGGTTAACTTCTGTTTAAAGGAGAACTATCATCCCTATAGTTTGGCAGTCTGTCTGGAAATAATGACCCAGACCATTTTACAAACTTAAAATTTAGTCATGCCACAAATTTTATAGAAAATTAAAACAAGTATTCAAGCTAATTGCAATATTTAGTTAATTATTAGTCAAACTTGTATAGGGGTGTGTCACGGTTTTTGATGAACACTCAGACAGAACGGTAAGGTTAAAATAACTTTATTAGAATAAAGTACATACACGAATGTAGGCCCTAAGACCCACAGTACAGAACATATATATATATATATATATATATATATATATATATATATATATATACAATGGGTTACAGCGATAGGGACCAGAATAGGTAATCAGAATGAACTGGCAACAATATATACAGCAGGGTCTGGCAGAACCAGCGAGGTTGAAGGTACACAGTCCCAGAACTGACAGCTGGACTCCAACACAGGAGGTCCACTAATGAGGATAGGCACAAGCCAGATGCCTGGGTACCGGAACCAGTATAGGTAATTGGAATGGACTGGAAACCAACTGACAGTGAAGGCCTCTGGCAGAACCAGCGAGATAAAAGGTACACAGTCCAGGAGATGACAACAGGACTACAATGGCATGAGGTCCACGTGTGGAGGACTGGCACAACCCAGACGCCTGGGTACTGAACCAACTGGAGCGAGGCAACACTGACCCAGGCCCTAGACCGCAGACAAGAGGCAACCATGTACAGGCAGACTAACCCAGGAAGGGTTACAGGAGACCTAGGTAACTGCTACTGGATAAACCCTAGAACGCTAGGGGTGGATCGATATACGGTAAGTAAATGGAACGCAACCAGTGTCCCCTCAGCCTGCGAGATGGTAGATGCAACACTGGCTCTTGAGCCCAAGGCTCCTGCAGTACGGAACGGTAGTGCTCTTACCTGGAAGCTCCAGATACTTACAGGGTTAATGGTCAACTCCCAGAGGGAGTGAGCCCAGTGCTACTAGGGAGGCAGACACAGTGATCAGAGTAACTCAGTCAGTGATAGAACACTGTACCGGTACTTCGATTGTACACACCGCCAGAGGCGGTTAATAGAGCATCTCGAGCACGGGGCTCAGCCTTTGGTCGACAACAGCCCCACCCGATGCACACCGAAATTCGAATGCAAGGCCCTGTAATACTGGTGACCTCACGGGGTCGCCAAGTGGCACAGATATACACAGTTGTAACGTGGAAAGGGATCCAAGGTTGGCAACAGACACAGAGCGGTAGACAGCCAAATACGGTCAGCAACGGAGCGGTACTATGGCCAGACGCAGGCAGCAACAGAGAAGATTCTCAGCCAGCTACGATCAGCAACGGAGAGGGTTCTTCAGCCAAACACAGTCAGCAACGGAGCGGGTTCTTCAGCCAGATACAATCAGCACCGGAGCGGGTTCTCAGCCAGAAACGGTCAGCAACGGAGCGGGTTCTTCAGCCAGATACGGTCAGCAATGGAGCAGGTTCTCAGCCAGAAATGGTCAGCAACGGAGCAGGTTCTCAGCCACAAACGGTTAGCAACGGAGCGAGTTTTTCAGCCAGATACGGTCAGCAACAGAGCGGGTTCTCATCTGGATACAGTCAGCAATGGAACAGCAGTAACAGGAACTCAGGAAAGTAGTCAGGCAGGCCAGGTCATACACGATAAGCGATAGCACAAAATAAACTCAGGAACTCGTACACCACGCGCCTAAGGGAGGACATCCCAGGGTATATAAAGGCAAGCCCTAGCAGGAGCAATTATGACCAGCCAATCAGAGAACAACAATGATAACAATGTCGCCGTCAGAACAGGAAGCACGGGCACCGTGATAGGGTGATAGTTACCCTTTATTAGTCACTGTCCACACTGACACTGTCCACCCACATTTGTCTGCATCACACCGTCTACCCCTCACACTGTCCACACCCACACTGCCTACTTCACCCCGTCCACCTCACTCACATTGTTCACCTCACACTGTCCACAACCATATTGTTCACCTCACCCTGTCCACCGTGACCTCACATTGTACCCCACACTGTCCACCTCACATTGTACCTCAGGCACTATTCATTTCACATTGTCCCCCAAACACTGTTCACCTCACATTGTACCCCAAACACCTCATATTATACCCCAAACACTCTTCAACTCACATTGTACCCCACATAGTTCATCTCACATTGTCCCACACACACTGTCCATTTCAGTTAGACTGTTAACCCTTTGCATGCCAAAGGGGTATCCAACGCATTGATGCTCAATGGGTTAGACACCTCTATGGCACTCAAAGGGTTAAACTTAAATGCATGCTCTCTCCTGCTTTATAGTTGACTTACCACATGGAGAGAAGAAATCCTCCAACCTTTGTAGTGGGTCATCATCACACTTCATAATTTCCGCCCCCTCAGCCAGCCGCCGACACCAACATTCCTGCTGCTCCACAGGCAGTTAAACTAGAGGGTTACCGCTCTTCACAATCACAGCGGGGCAGGGATGGACAGAGGAGGGACTGTGTTAGACTTGTGTACTGCAAACATTTTTGGTAAAATTCGTCCAAATTTTTTTTTTTCATTCGGAGGATCCGCATTTCGGACCGGACCTATTCGACTCGGACGAAATTCGGCAATAGTCCTCATTATTCGGCCAAATTAAAAAAAAAACTTTAAAATATTTAAAAAAAAATTAAAATTAAATAAATAAAAAAATACATTAACCTAAATTAATAATAATATTAAATCTCTAATAAGACAGGAAGAGGTATTTTATAAACCCCTACACACTTATTAACCCTTAATAGGGCAAAGATGGGGTGAGTGGCAGCAATGTAACATGGCTGTGTAATACAAATGAATATACAACAAGCACACAAAATAAAGCCCGGCGCTCAATCTCCCAGTACTCCTGGGCAGCTGCAATGGATATAGTATACATCAGCCCAAAATACATAGTATGCTCTGTCCCAAATCCCTATGCACGTTTAAATAATTGGAGGCTTTTAGTTTCACTCCAATGGCCATTTGAATGTAAGCTCATCTGCCTCCCCAAGGCAAGCCTCATAGGCGAGTCCATCAGGTCAAATACATTTTTTGAATTACATTTCTTAAGCTGCATCCATTATGTAACACATAAACTATAAAGAAAGTGCTTTTTTTCATTTTGTAATTTTTTTTAATAATAAATGAGAATTTATATATGTATATGTCACATCAAATGAAAGCCCTTTCTGCCCTTTAAAAAATGGTATATAATATGTGTTTGTGCAATAAATGAGAAATATAGGAATTATGGTTGAACACACACACAGCAAAAATACCAAAATTGCTTGTGTCCTTATGTGGTTAATATCTGCACTTTGCATGAACTGTAAAGCACCTGTTTTACCAGATCTATTTTAGCTGCATGTAGCAACATTGTCATAGGTTCAGGTGGGAAAGCGCCGTCTGAATTTCCGAAATTTACACCAAAATTTCAGACTGTGTCCGTTTCGGATTCTGATTTTTTTTTTTTTTGTGGGTGGACCTTTGCTTTCGGAAGGTCCGAATTATTCCGAATGCGCCTTATTCGTCCGAATTCCAAAATTGGCTGAACCGAATTGCACAAGTCTAGACTGTGTTACGCAGCCGCATTGTCGCTGCCGTGCTAACAGGAAACGTGGCATCATGCCAGCGCTTAGCTGACCGACACCATGTTTGTTATAGCCAGGTTAGGCTGACTGACTATTATGGGCAGGGGGGCACATGGGGGGCCAGGCATTCCGGTTGAGGGGCCTGGGCCCCCACGGGCCCTCCTTGGCGATGCTACTGAGGAAAACCCTGCCCCCCTTGACAGGATTTTCAGGTTTTTCCTTATACTCACTGAAGATTGTCCCTCTCTGCGATCCATCCGGACAGTTTTGCTGCTTTGAGGTGAGCAGTGTTACACCAGTAAAAGGGGCAGATTACTATTGAACTACAACTCAGACAGTATTGAAATAACACTCTCCATGGCCCAAATACTATGAAGATTAATTGGAGCTGCTTGTATTGTGAAACATTACTATCCCTTTAAAAGAAAAAAAATGATGTGCCAGTGGTGGACAGTTCTAAAAATCCCATGTCCATACTAATGTATAGTGCACCAGTATACAGTATATTGGTGTGTATATGTTAATATGGAACTGTGGTTTTTATGATTGCCAGTCTAATACAACTAATATCTACTAACCTATAAAACAGTTGTACACTCACTGCATCTATTTATGTATGTGTTAGTAGATAAAAAAAAGTATTGGCATGACCAGGTCTGGCCAATCATAAAAAACATTTTTCTTTTACTAACATATACACCAATTTATTGTATATTGGTGTATATGTTAGTACATAATTGATATTCTTATGATTGCCCAACCCTGATCAATATTTTTTTTTACTTATCTACTAATACAAACAACAGTGCACTAGATATATTTAAACCCTGTATTTCTTTTTTTTAATGTACGCTGCCTGTGGAGTCCAATTTGTTTATTTAAACGTGGGTTACCTGATAATGAGATTTCAGCACAGGACAGAAGCACAGCACAAGTAAGACGTTTTCCTGAGCGAGCAGAACACACCGTCAGTAACCACCAGCTACGAAACGCAAATGCAAATGTGTAGCTGGTGCTGGCTGAATCTAAGCAGCCCCTACTAGCTGCAGGGCCTCCAATAAAATATACAATAGGGCAAAACTTTTGGGGGCCCTTGAGTATGGTGGGGGCCCCCTGCAGGGGATGCAGGGGCTTCCGATACGCCTATGTGAGTAAATGTCTGGGTATGTGAGGAGTAATGCAATTGTCAGTAAATATATAAAAATTTAAATCAGCCTGCAGTGGACACACCCATTGGAGGCATCAGAAGGAGAAGTGTTGTCTTCATGCATCTGTGCTAGACACACCCGTGGGTTGCAGTAGAGACGGGTAACACGTTTTATATAGGCATAAAAATTTAAATTGTGTGTTCTTATGTTCACACCAGATACTCATGGGTATCAATAACCCAAGAATGCTGGAGAGGTCTCCAACACATTGAAAGCTGCAGCATTCACATGGCTAAAAACAGAAAAGAAAGAAGAATGCATCTGTGACCCACACTGGAAACCTCTATAACTATGTATGTAACTATTATATCCTTTGGTCATTTAAGTCAGCCAGTATAAATACTAGCTGTCTGGAAACATTTTCTAGTTTTTAGCCATGACATATTTACTTCTTCAGAAAAATGCCTGTGAAAATACATTTAACATTTTCTTTGACATGTAATTATAAATGTAACCACTAGATGTCACAAACATCCTACAGAAAGAAAACCTAAAGCGACATTTTTTGCTGCTTTGCCAATGACCACAGATTCATAGGAGTTGTTTTATAATGTGTTTTTGCGGAATTTCAGTAGTGTCCTCTCTGGTGCAGATGGTTTGCCCAAGAATTAATCCGCTCTTTAAGAAAGACAAAAAAAAGTAACCTTTTTTTTTGCATACCGTGTAGAAAATAGGAACCATGGAGTAAGCCAGGAGGTCAAGGCAGTGAGGGCACTTCCCTTAAAAGGCTCTTGAAGAATGATACTGCCCCCCATACATCACTTTACCCCACTAGAAATGCTCGGTTTTAAAAGTGACCTTAGTGGAAGTGCACAGGCAAAGATTCTCTCTTAATGAGCATTTTGTTTCTCTGCATGTAGGATGTGGCTGTGTGGGGAAGGCTGCAGAACTGGACCTTGATATAGTAGATCCAGCCACAGAGGGGACTGTCATGTTTGTGTCACTGAAAGCTGTAGAAATATAGGGAACAATAGTCTCCTGGGTCAGAGTGGAATGATAACTTTTATTGCTTCTTAGTGGATCTTCATCAATAATCTGTGCATTAATGGAATGGGAGGGAATGTACAAGCAAACTCAGTCAACCAGACCTGTGATAGGGCATCCATTGCCACCTGTCTCAGAAAGTGTTTCCTGGAGAAGAATTGCCTGAGCTTCTAATTTTTATCTGAGACCATTAGACAAGGACCACTCTCCTGGGTCCAGGTGGTGTCTACTTAAAAAAAAGCTGCTCTTACAATTTCTTGACCTGGAAGATAAACTGCAGTGATGTCTAACTGAATGGCAATCACTCACTGAATGAGTGGAGTAACTTCTGTCAAAGGAGATGTAGTTTGTTCCTCCTTGTTTGCCAATTTACGATGTGGCGGAAACATTGTCGATTCTGAAGGGATGATTGTGTAGGTCTTCTCCCAAGAAGAGAAGTGCATGATCAACAGCTTTTAGTTCTAAGATATTTGATGGAAAAACTTGCTCAATATTCTGGCCATTGACCTTGAGCTATTTTTGGCAAAAAAGAAGCACCCTATTCAGTTCCACTGTCATTGGTCACCAACAGCATCAGCACATCCTCAAGAGGAGGGCTTACCAACCAATTTTCCTTGTTCTGTCACCATTGAAAGTACTGTAGTAATCCCTTGGGGATGTAGATAGGTTAATCATAGTCTCTTGAATAATGATCCCGCTGAGATTAAAACAGATTCTGTAGGGTACACGGAGGAAAAAGACTGAGAAAAGGGAGCACAGAGTCAAATGAGTTACCAAAGGGGAAAAAATTGCCTGTACAGCAGCAGGCCACCCTGACTGCTCAATAATGTAGAGAGGGATGCAGGATCATTAGGAGCACTAGAGTGAAAGATTGTCTTCCTCTGGATCAACAGGAATGACTTGGCATGGACTGAATTTGATGGACATATCTTTTTTCAGCCTCATCAACTATGTTACGCCTGATACTGGATCCAGGAAAGGTCCTGGCAAGCTTAAAAAACCCCCAGAACTTCCGAGGGCCAGGTTCCTCAAACAACAGCAAACAAAAAGGGGGGCTATTTGAACATTTGTCTTGTTTTCTGTCTACGGCTGATGGTGGGGTTAACACTTTGATGTTGCCATGAATGAGCATAAACTACTTAAATGGAATCTATCTTGTAAAGCAATGTTTGTATCTTTAAAATCAGATTTACTCATGAACTGAGAACTGATATAAAACAGCTCCAGCTTAGCTGTTTTCTTTTTTCTTTTGAGACACACTGAAATATCATCTTGTTACATGTGATCTGTAGTATGGACCTTCCAAACTGAGTCTTGTCACATGTGCACACACACACACACTCCTTCTCTCTCTCTCTCTCTCTCTCTCACTCTCTCTCTCTCCAGGATTAATGGAGCCCAGGTACTAATATTGAGCTGAATATACAAATTAGAAGCACAGATATCTCAGTTACTCCTTGTTGTAAGTGAACAATCAGCTCTTTTTGTTACTAAATTTGTTTTAAAATATTTAATGCAATTAAACATATTTGTTATTTTGTTGATTTTTCAGCAAATCTTAAATGGCAGAACATTTTGTAACCATACACACTCATATGGTTTTATTCCACAGATGTTTTACTTTAAGACAGAAAGGAACTCATGGGACCTTCATGAGCCATCTTGAAAAATGTTTTAATCTACAGTTACTTAATGGAGGCCCAAACCTATGCAGCTTCTATGATAAAGTAAGTAAGTTTATGTTCTGCTGACACACTATTGAGTGTGAGTTATGGGACTGAAAAAACCATGACTAACATTGGGCCACAAGTTAGGCTCAGTGTTCCAACTCTCATCGTGGTTGATGTTGAGACGGCAATTGAATATTGATGGTACCACTGTGTGTGTAACATTCGGTGTTTGTGCCCTAAAGCCAGTTTTACCTGTGGCAATTGATCAAGCCCTTAGAACCAACATGTTACTAAAAAAGAAGGTAACTGCATCATACACAACAGTTCATTGCAAGTAGGTGTTAAGTGAATCAAACTTGTGTGAATTCAAAAAGTAATTACAAGTAGGGGGTACATGAATCATAGTTATATAGAACCAGCAGTACAATGTATATAGTGGTTAATGTTTCAGACTTATGCACAACCAACTGCACAGTGCAGTGAGTAATTGCAGTAAGTGCATCAGAGTTAGAATCAGTAGTACAATGCAAGTAGAGAATAAGTACTTCAGAGTTAGAACCAATAGTCCAATACAAGAGGGGATATAAGTACATCAGTGGTAGAAATAGCATTACAATACAAGTAGAGGATAAGTACATTAAAGGTAGAACCAGCATCACAATACAAGCAGGGGATAAGTACATCAGACTTAAGTAGGACCAACAGTTCAATACACACTAGGAATAAGAATATCAGTCTGATGTAGAACCAACAGTACAATGCAAGAAGGAGATATGTGCATCAGATTTAGAATCAATAGTACAATGCAAGTAGATAATAAGTACTTCGGAGTTAGAACCAATAGTACAATATAAGTAGGGGATAAGTACATCAGAGGTAGAACAAGCAGTACAATACAGGTAGGGGATAGGTACATCAGCGTTAGAAACAAGTACATGATAAATGCATCACTCCAGGTCTTAATATGTATATACCACTAGAGAAAAGATTATGAGGTGGGCAAGAAACTGTGACATAGTATTGATCAACCTAAATTGTTACTGATTCTGTCCCAGCTGCACCCCTGGAGGAGCAATGGGTAAAGTAATGTATGCAGTGGCATTCTGGGATTTGTAGTACATCTCAAGCTTACAAAACTGCAACCCAGCAAGCCTGAAAGATACATTTTGTCATTTATACCAATATTTATTTTTATTGTATCTGATCATTCAGCTTGGCTGAGTTCCCAGACTGTCTATAACAGACTAAAGCAGGGATGGAAACCTCTGTTTCTTCACTAAGACTTCATAGATCAACTACCTCCATCTACAAACCGAGAGAGACAGACAGACAGACTGGACGAGACAGAGTGAAAGACAGACAGAGAGATTGAAACAGACAGATGGGGCAGAAGAGGGAGACTAAAAAAAAAGAGAGACAATCCGAGATAGAAAAATAAGATACTGAAAAAAGTGAAAAAGAGGGGTTGAAAGAGAAGGAGAAACTGAAAACTACACAGAGACTGGGCGAGTGGCTGACAAAGAAGGAGAGAGTGAAGTCTGAGAATGTCTTTGAATCTGGTATATGTGGGCACCTCTGGATCAATTCCGTTAGTATACACAGTGCCTTGCAAAAGTATTCAGACCCCTGACCAGTTCTCTCATTTTACTGAATTTCAAGTGGTACATTGTAATGTTGTTCTGTATGATACTTAATTTTAAAACATTGAAACTGAAAATCAATTATTGTAAGGCGACACTGGTTTTATGTTAAGAAATCTTTTTTAAGAAAAATGAAAAGCTGAAATGTTACTTGTATAAGTATTGAAACCCCACGCATTAATATTTGGTAGAGATACCTTTCTCTGCAATAACAGCCTTAAGTCTTTTGGGGTAAGAATGTACCAGCTTTGCACACAGTGTTGAAGTGATTTTGGCACATTCTTCTTGGCACTCCAGTTTAGTGAGGTTGGTTGGAGTTTCTTGTGGACTGCAATTTTCAAATAGTGCCACAGATTCTCAATGGGATTGAGATCGGAACTTTGACTGGGCCACTCTAGGACATTTTCCCTTTTTCTTATTGAGACACTCCAATGTTGTTTTTGCATTGATCTTGGGGCCAATGTCCTTCTGAAGGGTGAATTTCTTCCCAAGCTTCCATTTTTTTAGTGGTCTGAAGCAGATTATTTTGCAGTTTTTCCCTGTATTTTGCTCATTCATGTTTTCCTTCAATTTTAACATGATGCCCAGTCCCTGCTGATGAGAAGCATGCCACTATGATGATGCCATCACCATACTTCACTGTAGGAATGGTGAGACTTGAGGCATGGGCAGCTTAGGTTTGCGCCACACATAGTAGTTTGAGATTTAGCCAAAATGTTCTACCTTGGTCTCACAAAACCTTTTCCTACATCACAGCTGGGGTACTTTCATGATTTCAAGCAAATTTCAGAAGTGCTTTCAGATGGTACTTTTTGAGTAACGGCTTCTTTCTTGCCACCCTCCAATACAGGCCAGTGTTATGCACTAGCTGGTATAGTTAGGTGTACTGGAGCAAAACCATCTGATCTTCTATGTACGGCTTTTTTCAACTATTATTATAGTATCCATTTAGACATTTATACCTTTTACTTATTATCCGATACAAGTGGCTACACGAAGGGATGTTACATAGTATAGCATTGAAACATTGTTTTTATGTTTAACATTTCAACATTTTACATTCTAACATTTTATATTACTTGTATCATGATGGTTATTATTATGTATTGTATGCATTATTTTAACATTATTCACTACTTTGATGTACATAAAAGTTGGTGTTTTTGGCATTGTGCCTTATGGTGGGTGTCATTGGACAATGCCGGGGACCATTATCAAGAGGTGGGCGTTGCATCTTTTAATTGTCCGGATACCGAAGGTATATAAGCCCTGGGTATTGTAGTTCTCTTTCTTGCATACCCCTGAGGAGGTGGAGTGTGTACTCCACAACATGCGTCGGGTTATTCTATCACAGCACTCACTAGTATTGGCCCCTCCTACGCCCCCTGCGAGTTTCCCGCCCCCATTCCAGTGGCTTGTTTCACGATCAGTCGGGTGGTGTTTGGCCCTCTGCCACAAGGATTCTTCCGACTCCGAGTGCTCTAGCTTGCCCTGTACAGTTAAACCAGCTCCGACAATTCAGCTACTGTGCTATGCCATGTTTTCATCTGCTGATATTATTTTGGGCTTGTGTGGACTGTTTGGATGGAGGAGTGATACATCAGGACCATTGGTGGAAACATTCGAAGGAACCAGCGCTCCAGACAATCGCCACTAGCATCATTGGGGAATCAGGGACACAGCTCGAAGGCTTACAGAGGTTGGGGCCTCTTACATGCTTAAAGCCCAAGATGGGCAAAATGTGAGTGTAATGATTGACTTTTATGTTTTTATTCCTTTTTATTAAAATACTACACTTAGATTGGATTTTATTTTCTCTCTTGTGTCTTGTTTTGCTTTGCGCTTTGACATATTGCAGACTACTATTTATATGGCTGACCAGGGCACCATTACTCTACTCCCAGCCACTTTGTAGCTTCTTCAAAGGGATTGTTGGCCTCTCTGTGACTCCTCTCACAAGTCTCCTTCTTGTATGAGTGCTGAGTTTTGAGGCATGGCCTTTTCTTAACAGTGCCTGGGGAAGTGATGCAGCTTCTACTTCCTGATTATTCATCAAAACGTGCTCACTGGGATATCTGAACGCTTATTTTATACAATTTTCCCTAATCTTTATAGTTGTATTACTTTATCTCTAATTTCATTAAAATGCTGTTTGGTCTTCACTTTCCTTCAAATCCACAACCTGACCAATGATCCATCAAGGGTGGGGGCTTTTATCCTTCAAATGTGACAGCAAATTTAATGGTTCACAGGTAGAGGCCAATGGTAAACTAAAGGTGCCCTCGTTAGGGAAATATCTTTCATCTTGTGTAAACTGGGAGCTTCCACAGCACGGAAGTTAAATACTTATGCAAGCAACATATTTCAGTTTCTCGTTTTTCTTATAAATATCTCCCAACATAAAACCAATATAACCTTACAATAGTTCATTTTGAGTTTCAGTGTTCTAAAATAAAATTTCATGCAGAACTAAATTACTATGTACCATTTGTAACTCAGTTATAGGAGAGAATTGGCCAGGGGTCTGAATATAGGACACTGTATCTCCATACTTGGGAACTTTGTCTTCTGGAGTGCCCGGAGGTACAGGTGAGGGGATATACATGATTCAATCTGTGTAAAAAAGGGGTGGGGCTTACACGTGAGTGAGGGATGGGGCCTAACATACATGTCACAAAAGTGGGTGGTAGGTAAGAGGAACTGGGTGGGGAAGGAGGAGAAGAGGGTGGGAAATGGGAGGAACAGGGTGGGAAGTAGCAGAATTGTGCCGTTTCTTATGAAACTCCCCACCGCTGGAAATTTAGTGTCTGTCCCTGGAGATCAGCAGCAAAAAACGGAGTCTCCAGGACAGATCCATCGAGTTCCCAGGTATGTGTATATCTACATGGCACTTTTACTTGTACTTTATTAAAACCTTTCATAGTTGTCGCCCGTATAACTGGGATTGGTATTTAAAACAGTGAAGCTGATAACCTGCCTGTAACTTATTAAAGCCACGTGGTACACGTGACCTGTTGGGATCTGAGAGAAAATGCAATGCGTTTCATACCCCTCTGGTCCTTAAAGAGTTAAGTCGGCTTATGCACTCTGTCTACTTCTTGTTTGCCTCCATGGACATTACATACAGGACTGAACGAATTTGTTATCTCTTGAACCAAGTCACAAGACAAAAATTCATAGGGACCATAAAGATTTTCTGGCCATAGAAAGGTAAATGAGGGGTTATTAGTAAAAGTTACTTCTCCTTTAAGTCTAAAGTCTGAGTCTAGTTTGCCTTCTGTAACCCCACTGGGTTCACTAGAATGACATTGGTATATACAGATGTGTCCAGCCAATAGGAGTCCAGCAAAAAAGGTCACACATTCTGATTATGTTCATCACTTGTGGCAGCCTGTCACTCATAGGGCATATGAATAAAGACAATTCTGGAGTACGCCAACTGCACCATAGGGGATAAATAAAGATTCCCATTTATTTAAATGGGGTTTTTAACCCTTTGCATTGGAGACCTATCTAGTATTTATGGGGTTAAATGCCCCATTTTAATGTGTAAGAGTGTTGGTATATATTATTTCTTCCCTATGGTGCAGCTGGTTTGCTCCATATTTACTTTACCTTTATAAATAAGACCCATAATGTAATGTGAGAGAGGGGGAGGAATTTAGGCAAACGAAAAAAGATGAAAGACAATGAGTGTGGATGTAAGACAGAAATAAATGGGAGATCATTTAAAGTGATGGTAACCTTTTATTTTGGTATATACTATGTAAAGTCAAACTGCCTATACTTTTTGTTATCATTTTTCTTCTGTGATCTTCAGCTATGTACCTGAAAATTAACTGCCTAGATCTGCTTCAGCAGAGGTTTCTGGTTATTGATGGTTAAAGCAGGCATAGCTCTACAATGTAACACTGTCCCTACTGCTCCCTATATAACAAACTGGAGGAAGCATTTCCTGCGTTACATCACTATTGTTTCACTACCCCTGCTTTCAAAGTCCTCTACAAAAAGCTCTCTGAAAACAGAACCATGTCACTGTAAAGGACATTAAAAAAGCACATTTATCTATAGCTATATCTATCTATCTATCTATCTATCTATCTATCTATCTATCTATCTATCTATCTATCTAAGACTTATCATATAAAGATTTAAAATAAATGATAAAAAGTATAGGCAATTTTAATTGCAAATGTGTAATAGTAATATAGTTGAAATAAGAGTATTATCTATTTAACCTTTGAGGGCCAGAGGAGTATGAAACGCATTGTTTTGCAATGCATTCCGTACCCCTCTGGTACTCAGAGGGTTAAAATAAGTAGACACAATGGCCAATATGTATAAAAGCAAATTGGGGTTATTCTGGAGTAAACCAACTGCACCACAAGGACAAATAAACATTCCTGTTAAATTAAATTGGGCTTTTAACCCCTTGAATGCTAGAGGTCTCCTATGCATTGAGAAGCAAAGCATTGGAGAGTATTTAAGGGGTTAAAAAGTTCTATTTACCTGCACAGAAGGTAATAGAAATTTTTATTTTGTCCCCAATTGTGCAGTTGGTTTACTCCAGTGCTTTTATAAATCTGGGCCATTAAGACTGATGTCCTGTATGGAGAAAACCCACTTCATTACATGGGGAAATAACAATCCCTCTAAGTTTCTCTGCATTAAATGAGGCTGTTAAAGTGGTACTGTCGCCAGGTGGCATAACTAGTCACTGGAGGACCCCAGTGCAAACTATTTTTTTGGGTCCCCCTAGCATACACACATTCTGCCAAGGACTTTACTAGAAACTATTGGGCCCTGGAGCCACTGGCCTCCCTTGGATGCCAGGCACTGTCACAAGTGCACCCTCTGCATCCCATGTAGCTACCCTCCTGCTGCCACCTGTCCAGATTCCCTCCTGGCAGCATCTAAATTGACAAGATTTGTATAATCGTCAGATGGTCCGTTATGCAATATTACTATGGAATGTTAGCATATGTCTAGCATGCCTGCAGTACTATATAATAATTATATACAAGTATGTTTGTCAGAAGCCGTCATGTGCAGTAGAGACGGCTGCGCACGCTGCAGTCATGCGTAGTAGAGACTGCCCGAACGCGCCTCAGCTGATAAATGGAGCAGGGCACTCTGAATTCAGACCGTAGTCCTCTCTGCGCACCTTCCTGGGACCCTTGGTTATCAGCTGCAGCGCATTCGGGCAGTTAGTACTGCACATGACTGCAGCGCTGCCTTTGTTGGCCCATGTACACAGGCTTTAAAACTAGTATTGAATAAACCATTGCTTTAAATAAAAATTGCCAACATAGCAGGTGGTTTTAAAAACATTCAAAATCACTTAAGTTGTTATTAGGTATCAGTTTCACTTTAAAACTTTGAATGTTGAAGATGACTCCAAAGCATTGCGAAGCATTCAAGTTAACCACTTGAATGCTTTGCAATTTAAATGTCTGGGACTTGTTATTTATCCCCTATAGTGCAGATGGTTTGCAGAATTGTTCCAGTTCTTCTTAGTACATCAGACTCACTGGGCTGTATTTATGAGGCTAAAGATGTGCAATTCTAGAGTAAACTGATTGTACCCTAGAAGACAAATAAAATGTGTCATTTATTTAAATGGTGGTTGCAACCCATTCAATGCTAGATAGGTTTCTAACACATTGTGAACCAATGTTTTGGAGACCTCAAGATGTTTAAATGCCCATTTAGAACAGTAGCATTTGGTCCTGTATGGTTCAGTTAGTTTTCTCCAGAATTTCACAATTTTCTTAGTATATCAGTCTTGCTGCACACAAAACCAACTTGAACTGAAAAGATCTGTCCCCTAGAGTGGCTTCTAGTTGTGTACAACTATAAATATGTTCCTCCAACTCTTCGCAATTCAGTAAAGAAATCAAAAACTTTCTGAAATATTTCTGCTGGATTTTTAAAATCAGAATAAACAGCAAACTCCCTTTGTGGGTCTTTAAGTTTAATTGTTCACATATTTTCACAATAAAGTGATCAGAGTCCTTGGGCACCATGGGAATGATGTCCTGCTGTTTTTTTTTTTGTTTTGTTTTTTGTTCATTCAGTCCTAATGTGCAATGACTCCGTTATCAGGCTGGCCAGGCAAAGGGGAGGAGCGACTACAATTTCAAAGCAGGATTAGGTTGAAATAATGAGAGCACCAAGCTGTGGTTACCATGGAAACATCACATCTTGGAATATGGTATACGGTTTAGATATGAGGCAGGTTTACAAACCCCCCCCCCCCAAACCACCATTCTTGTTTAACGAGAACCGCTGCCTGATTATGTAGAAAATGTTGTTTTGGTGGGCTGTTCAAATACATAAATAGAAGGGAGAGTGATTTGATACAATTTTTACAAGTTGTTATGATTGTTATGATATAGAATCTGAAATTAAACTCCTTAAAAAGCATTTTATTGTCATCGGGAAAATTACTGTATCTACGATCTGATTTATAGACGTCAGTATACATATTACATGTCTGTTTCTCATCTGTGTTTCTGTCAGAATACGGGTTCATTGTGTACTGTTTTCTTTATCAGGATTGTTAACCGCTTCAGTGCTAGAAAGGACTCCAATGCATTGCTTTGCAATGAGTTGGAGACCTCTCTAGCATTCAGGAAGTTAAAGGGATAGTAATGTTTCACAATAAAATCTTCTCCAATTAATCTTCATAGTATTTGGGCCATGGAAAGTGTTATTTCAATACTGTCAGAGTTGTAGTTCAAGAGTAATTGAATGATAAAGTAGCCACCTCCCACCCCTTTTACTGATGTAGCACTGCTGACCTCAGAGCAGCAAGACTGTACAGATGGATTGTAGAGAGGGACAATCTTTAGTGAGCATAAGGAAAAACCTGAAAAACCTGTCAAGGTGGGGGAGGGTTTTCATTGATCTCACAGTAAGAAGATTGTCCCTCACTGTGATCTGTATGGTCCGAAGACCAGATTCCACATCTGAGGGGAGGCGGCTTACACTAGTTAAAAGGGGAGGAAGGGGGATACTTTATCATTCGATTACTCTTGAACTATAACTCTGATAGTATTGAAATAACACTTTCCATGGCCCAAATACTATGAAGATTAATTGGAGCTGCTTTTATTGTGAAACATTACCATCCCTGGGAACCTTTAGTAATAGGTCACCCGGAGGTTATAAAAAAAAAAATAAAAAAAAAAAAATACCATGTTTAAGTATCAGAAGAGTACGCAACATTCTGGCACTCAAAGGGTTAAAGCAGCATTTAACTTCACTCCCATCTATCACACCTCCGTGACAGAATGAAGTAAAAAGAATTTACTAACATCACTGGTGACCAGGCCAGTACAGGTTCTCCGCTCCCGCTGCTTCTCGCTCGCCTCTTGCCCTGACACCAGGAATGCAGCGTCATGATCATGTAAAACAGGTCGCAAGTTGTCCGCAGACCACGATGCCAGAGCAGGGCTCTGATGAAATTGATGTAAATCATGAAATGTGCGCAGGCAGGAGCAGCAAATGTGCGCATACTGTATATGCCAGGAGAATTTAAGGTTTCATTTAGAGACATGCTCTAAATCCCGAGTCTCCGGGTGAAATCAGGCAGGTTCCCAGCTATGAACAATACTATGATTTTAAAGAGACAGTGGAGCAAATGTAGAATTGCACTGAAATAGCCAGAGACTGACCCATTGTTCTCCCCTTGCCACAATGAGCATGAAGGGGGCTTTTTACCATATGTAGATTAGTAAATTGGCATTTGCTGAGAGTAGAGATTTGACATCTGTTCTAGCATTTGATTTAGTGTGGAATTGCTATTGTATATTCACTCCATTATCGCTATCAACAGTGTTCATTCCCTTTTAAATAGCGTTGATCATTTATAAAAATTATTTATTAAGTACATAATACACAGTATATGTTACAAACTTGCCTTTCCAATTCATATATAGACAGCTATTCTGGGAACCTTCTGTCTCAAATCACCAGTGGTTATCTAAGGTCTGGGGATGGGAGTGTCCAAGTGACAAGATTTGTGTTCTAAAGTAGGTGTGGCTTGATTGGAGTGGGTGGGATTCGGAGGAGGGAAGGCAGGGTTTGCCATTAAAGGGATAGTAATACTTAAAATGTAAAAAAATATATTTTGTAGGGTTTATCCCCCTGAGTAAAACAAGGGTACTCCCATTGCTGGGAGACATTTTATTAAAAAATTATAACAGCTCAAACTTGAATTTTATAGGTGCAATATCACAGTGGCCTGAAAATATACAGTGGCGCTGTTGCTACACCATCCTATGGAGATTTACGGTCTATGGACCAGAGCAGTCCATAGGATAGTGTAGCAACAGCGCCACTGTGATATTGCACCTAAAAATGGGAGCAATGGGAGTACCCTTGTTTTTACTCAGGGGTATAAACCCTACAACTTATATTTTTTTACATTTTAAGTATTACTATCCCTTTAATATGGGTGGAGATACAAGGAAACTTACTGAGAATCAGCCCCTGTCGAAGAGACCTGGAAATTAAGTATAAAAACTGGTGTCTCCGGCTAAGATCTGGAAAGTTTGTTTATAAAAACTATTAACCCTTTGAGTGCCAGAAGGGTATTCAATTCAATGTGACTAGCGCAACATATCTCATCATTGAAATAAACAAATGGCAGATGAGTTTCAGCAAACTGGACTAGGTGGGTTCTAGTCTGCAAAGAACTTTCTGCTTAATCAGATTTTAAGAGGCCTTTCAAAGGGATAGTAATACTTTGTTTTATCTTTATTTTATTTTGTAGGCATTAACCCCTTAGTGACCCTTGACGTACCAGGACCGTCAAGGGTAAATGTGATCCAACGACCCTTGACGGTCCTGGTACGTCAAGGGTTAAACTCTTCCATCGCTCCGTGCGGCCGCGATGGAAGAGTTTAACCGGTATCGGGACACTTAGTAACAAGCGGCAGAAACATTGTTGCAACATGCGATTCGCTTCAAAAGCGAATCACATGTTGCAAAACCTGAATGACAGGGACAGTATTTGTAAATACTGTCCCTGTCAGATCTCTCTGCCTCACTCCACCTTGCATACTGCTGAGGTGGAGAGAGACAGAGAGACATGGTGTTCCAGCCTTACTGTAAAAAAAAAAAGTAAAAAAAAAGTTTAAATAAAGAAATTTAACCCTTTGATCACTGTTCTGCGTGATCAATAAGTGCCCCCCCATCTGATCACTCTTGGAGTGATCGATTTGCTGCAGATCAGTGTTTTCTGATCTGTGGGATACCCCCCATCCCCCTTGAATTTTTTTAGATTTTTTTTAAAAATTTGTAATTTTTTAAAAAATTTTTTTAAATTTTTTTTATTTATTTATTTATTTTTTTAATAGTAAATATAGTTTAGGTATTTTGGTAGGTAGTTGGGTAGGTTTAGTGTAGACGTGTGTTAGGGAAAGTTTTAGGGATAGATTTAGGTTTAGGGAAAAAAAAAACAAACAAACCCCCCCCCCCAAAAAAAAATATATATCATAAGCGCAGTTTAGATAGGTAGTTCAATTGGGTTAGGTAGGTTCAGGATATACGTAGGTTAGGGTAAGTTTTAGGGTTAGATTTAGGTTTAGGGATAGCGTAAGAAAAAAAAAAAACCAAAAAACCCCAACCCCCCCCCCCAAAAAAAAAAAAAATATATATATATAATAAGTACAGTTTAGATAGGTAGTTCACTTGGGTTAGGTAGGTTCAGGATATACGTAGGTTAGGGTAAGTTTTAGGGTTAGATTTAGGTTTAGGGATAGCGTAAGAAAAAAAAAAAACCCCAAAAACCCCAAACCCCCCCCCCCCAAAAAAAAAAAAAAAAAAAAAAAAAAAAATATATATATATATATATATATAATAAGTGCAGTTTAGATAGGTAGTTCACTTGGGTTAGGTAGGTTCAGGATATACGTAGGCTAGGGTAAGTTTTAGGGTTAGATTTAGGTTTAGGGATAGCGTAAGAAAATAAAAACAAAAAAAAAAAAGTTTTTTTAGTGGGCAAAATGCAGCGCAGGTACAGCGTTGAAGAGGCATATGCCTTTTTGGCGTCTGACTCTGAGGCAACAGACACTGCGTCAGATTTTTACATAGCGCAGTTTTCAGAAAGTGAGAGCACTGCCCCAAGAGCTGCTCTGGCAACTGCCCCAGCACCTGCCAAAAGATCTGCCAAAAGACCTGCCCAAAGAAATGCCCCAACACCTGCCACTCCGGATCCTAATGAATGGGTATCAATTTATGCCCACAAATCTCAGAATTCACAGGCAACCCAGGGATTCAAATTGATGTGGAAGGATCATTTTTTTGATTTGTTTTTGGGGGAAGACATTTTAGGTGAAATTGTTTCCCAAACCAATTTGTATGCAGCCCAGTATACTGCCGCCAACCCTAAGTGTGAAAAACGCTGTTTTTTTTTTTTACTTACGTCATGGTTTACGAGGGATTGGTGGTAAAATGGCTGTGTATAAAATTGGAAAACACACCTAAAACGAGAGCCTGGGGTGTCTACTTTCCAAAAATATACACTTTTGGAGGGAAATCTTAAAAAAGAGCACTGTTACACAGCCCCAAATGAGACATGGCACCAGTAGCGCAAGCTGTGAAGATTCAAAGTGTGAACCTGGAAACGCGCATGTTCCAATTTGGCCCCCGTAGCTCCCCCAAACCATGAGAAAGCTATGCATATGGGGTATTGCCGTACTCAGAAGAAGGAGCTGAACACTAATCAATTCAGTTTATAAAATCTTCACCTATTCTGTGCTTGAAATTCACATCAACATTGAAGGCAAAGTGTGAAAAATGCTGAATTTTTTTTACTTACGTCAAATTTTCACAGGATTGGTGGTAAAATGGCTGTGTATAAAATTGGAAAACACACCTAAAACGAGAGCCTGGGGTGTCTACTTTCCAAAAATATACACTTTTGGGGGGAAATCTTAAAAAAAGAGCACTGTTACACAGCCCCAAATGAGACATGGCACCAGTAACGCAAGCTGTGAAGATTCAAAGTGTGAACCTGGAAACGCGCATGTTCCAATTTGGCCCCCGTAGCTCCCCCAAACCATGAGAAAGCTATGCATATGGGGTATTGCCGTACTCGGAAGAAGGAGCTGAACACTAATCAATTCAGTTTATAAAATCTTCACCTATTCTGTGCTTGAAATGCACATCAACATTGAAGGCAAAGTGTGAAAAATGCTGAATTTTTTTTACTTATGTCAAATTTTCACAGGATTGGTGGTAAAATGGCTGTGTATAAAATTGGAAAACACACCTAAAACGAGAGCCTGGGGTGTCTACTTTCCAAAAATATACACTTTTGGGGGGAAATCTTAAAAAAAGAGCACTGTTACACAGCCCCAAATGAGACATGGCACCAGTAACGCAAGCTGTGAAGATTCAAAGTGTGAACCTGGAAACGCGCATGTTCCAATTTGGCCCCCGTAGCTCCCCCAAACCATGAGAAAGCTATGCATATGGGGTATTGCCGTACTCAGAAGAAGGAGCTGAACACTAAACAATGCATTTTTAAAAATCTTCACCTATGATGTGCTTGATATCAACAGTAGTATTGAAATGTAAGTGTGAAAACTGCAAAAAAACAAAATATTACCACAATTTTGAAATTTTTTTCTGGAAAAATAGCTGCATGAAAAACTCCAAAATTCTCCTGATTATTTACCTTATGTTGTGTAGTTTTCAGAAACATATACCTTTGTGGGACATTTTTGGTTCTGGCACCGTCAGCTAAGCTATGATGCTCACATGCCAATTGTTGAAAAATCACAAGTTGGAAATAACGGCAGCCATCTTGTAATATTTACCTTGTAAATGTGAGTAAAGGACTAAAATACTAGGCATATGGGGTACTCTTATATTCAGGAGAAGCAAATGAATATATTTAGGGGTATTTTTTTTTCATTAACTAATAGTATGCAAATCCTGACAGAAAAATGTAAGCAAAATGTTGTTTTTTTTCAATTTGTTTCCTCTTTTTTTCTATTTTAATCAAATTAAACAATGAGGTATTCATATAATTGTTGTATCAAAAGAAAGCCCTACTTGTGCTTAAAAAAACAGTATATAATTTATGTGGGTGCACAAAAGGAATTAAAGAGAAAATATGGTTGAACAAAGACATAGTCAAAAAAGTCAAAATTGCTCCGGTCCTTAAGTCAAATCAAACTCAGATTTTCCCGGTCCTTAAGGGGTTAATACAATATGAAGAACGATATAAGTCTTATCTCTCAAACCTTTATAGTTTGAGAGATATTCGCAAAGTTTCCCCTCCTGCCCCTTTTACCTAGTGTAAGCCATCTCTTCTCAGATGTGGAATACAGTCCATAGACCAGACAGATAACAGCAGGGGACAGTCTTCTTCCTATGAGAACAATGAAAGCTCTGCCCCCCTTGACACGTTTTTCAGGTTTTTCCCTTATCTTAATTGAAGATTGTCCCTCTCTGCAATCTACCTGGGCACCTCCCTACTGATCTGGCTGAGCAGTGTTACATCAGTAAAAGGGGTGGGAGGGGGACACTTTGTCATTGAATTACTCTTGAACTACAACTCTGACAGAATTGAAATAACACTCTCCAAAGCCCAAATACTATGATGATTAATTAGAGCTGCTTTTATTATGAAACATTACTATCCCTTTAATCCAGCTGAAAAAAATTCTGTCACACTGTGACTGTATAAAATGTAGGTATGTTTTCTTTACATAAGCCAGAAAATAAATCTTTAAATGTTAAATTCTACTTGTAAACTGCCTGGAGAAATCTGACTATGCAGTAGATTCAATTATGGTAATCAATTGAAGGTAATTGTTTTTATTCATATCAATTAACTGGTGGAAATGTTGCTTCAATTCATTCTTCCTAGTACTGTAATTGTACAAGATAAATTCCAGGAAATGAAAAAATTGCATATGAAATTACACCCATATGTGTTAGTGTCTACGAGATAAAGAATGATAGGCCTTGAATTGTGCTGGCTTGCATCCTCTTCATATTCAAAACCAGATACTTTATTTTATTAACTAGTGTAAAAGCCTGTGTACACGGGCCAAAGTGCATGGCACTAAATGTGTTAACCCTTTGAGTGCCAGAGGGGTACACAATGCATTGCAGAGCAATGCGTTGCGTACCTCTCTGGCACTCAAAGGGTTAAGACAGCCATGCACCTGCCAGTCCCTGCACCTGCCGCCTCAGTAACAGCAGCACGTGAGGTACCAGAAGAGGGAGCATGCCTCTACCTCGTCAGTCTCGGGTATGCGTGTGGGAGTGCGCCTTGACCCAGGGCAGGGGGTTCGTGAACACGCCTCGCACCTCCAGGCTCAGCTAGACACCGCTTGACCAGGGCCAGGGCTCCCTCACACACAGGGCTTGACCAGGCACACAGGGCTGGGAGAGCGGCTGGGAAGATGACGCGTTTTCGGGGGAATAAGCAGAGCCGGAGCATCCATTATGGCAACCTAGGCTACTGCCTAAGGCCTGTGGCAATCTGAGAGGCCCTGGATGCAAGTGATGGGTCACAGACAAAGACCCTGCTGGTGATGCCCTAACATCTTGTGTCAGGCACCCTTTTTTGTTAAGAGACCAGCATCATCCAATTACTTCCACTTCCTTCAGAGCCACAATGCCAGTACCTGCTGGCAGCACTGTGTGTCAGATGCATTGGATCAAGGGTTGTGGGACCTCAGCTTGATACCTTGCCTAGGGCCCTATGGAGCCTTAATCTGTCTCTGGGAATAAGCCAAATGACAAATGATGTAGGTAAATTAGAAGAATGGACAAGAGTGTGGCAACTGCAGTTTAATGTTGATAAATGAAAATAATGCACTTGGGACATAAACATCCAAAAGAAAAATATACTATTAAGGGTACTGTGCTGTCAGAGACAACAGAGGAAAAGTATTTGGGAGTAATTATTTCTAATTATATAAAGTAGACAGGCAATGTAATAAAGTGGTGGGGAATGCAAGCAGGGTGCTGGGTTGTATAGCTAGGGGCATTAGTGGTCATGCCACTGTACAGATATCTAGTTAGACCTCACCTAGAATATTGTGTACAGTACTGGAGACCCCATCTCCAGAAGGATATAGATACTGCAGAGAAAATTCAGAGAAGGGCTACTAAAGTGGTGACTGGTTTACAGGAAAAGAAATATCAGGATAGACTAATGGATCTGTATAGCTTGGAGGAGAGAAGAGAGAGAGGGATTATGATAGAAACATTCAAATACATGAAGGGATTCAACAAAGTGCATGCAAAAGTACAAGGGTATAAAGGAAAACACCACTCTACAAAACTTTTGGGAAAAACAAATACATTTTTATTAATTATAATAAATACATGTATCAAAATGTTTCAGTATCTTAACAGACCAGTTACCTCCACCTTCTTTAAAGTGCATAAACCTGTTACCCCACTTGGCTGTAATCTTCTAGCCCAAGATGGGTAACGTACCCAACCGCGGCATAAGCTCGGCTTCAACCCCCTCAGGGTTAAACTCCCCGAGGAAAATACCGCCAAAGGGGCCAGCTGCTTATGTTCTAAGCAGCAGGGCCTACCCCCCACAATAATACCAAGGCTTGTTCAATACCTTCCATTATATTCAGATTAAAACAATCAAACCCAATATCATTAGGGTGGACTCCATCATCCCTAAATAAATGATGGTCTTTATCCTCAAATTCCCTATGTCTAATGGAGATCCCTCCCAACCCCATTATGAAGCGAGACATTTTTCTATTCAATTTAATCCTATTTTTATATATTGCTTTTTGATTTTTCGCCCATCTCCAAACTTTTCTAGCCACGATTTCTGACCAAACCACAATCATCCCTGGGAACAAAGATACCAACCTGGCCACATCTCTTCTCATTCGTTCCCCCAAATCCCATGCTAGAAAGGTACCTAAATCATTCCCCCCTGCATGTAATACCAAAATTTGCGGACCAGTATTTCTCCAAGCTGCTAGTTTCAGTACTTCAGGTAACACTTGTACCCATAACATACCTCGGTGCCCACACCAAGATACCTTTACTTGAGATTCGGCAAAACCCAGCTGTAGGCCATTCTTACGCACCATTGCTCTACGACGTGCCCAATATACATAAGAAAATCCAAACTCTTATGCCCATAGTATCTAGAAGGTAAACATATATGTTGTTTAAAGGGCATACATAAAATTCCCATGAAAATTATTATTATTTTTTTTATATATACATATACACATATATATGCAAAAAAACACCCATGCCCATCCCTATTATTCACAATAGTTCCGGACGAACATAAGAACGGAAACGGCTAGATTCCCATCTGCCAATCTTCTTAACTACCACATCTGACAGACCCAATCTAGCTGCCTCCATTGCTGCCCCAATTCGGAAGGAGTGTCCTCCAAATTCTGCCGGGATTTTTCCTAATTTTGCCAGGCATTTTCGGAATACCTGCACGAATTGAAAATGAGTGAGTGGATCACCGCCTATATGTATTAGCAATGGACCGGATACCGTTGGTCGTATAACAAAATATTTTTTAAATAAATCTACTGGGCAAAGATTAGCCGGAGATACCTCAAATAAAGTAACCCATATTCCCCGTCCCATTATATCCGTCTTTGAATGTGAAATGCGGAAGCGTAAAAACCCTTTCCCCAACATTACCTCATTCATCTGAATTCCCCCAGGGGAAGTTTTATTTTTACTTACTAATTCAGAAATTCTTGTTGCACCAAAAAATGCCAAGCTAAATGCTAGCTGAAATAGGCAAACTTCATATGACGAAAAACATATCTGAGCAATACCAGCATAATCTGGTGCAACAATAAAACTGAAACAGGACTTCTGCTGTCCCTCTTTTGTGACCCTTTACAGAGACCTCTTAAGGCCATCCGAACTACGAAATCTTTTGTTACATCTCGCCATCCCTTAAGTTTAAAACCAAATACAAGCCCAGGTAATTTTTTAGAGATGGTTGCTGGTGACATTCCTTGTTCAGACCAACACCATAAGAGCCACAGGACACCGTGCATTCTACTGGTGTCGTCCGTAAAACCTCCTGCTAGCGCTGAGAATTTTTTCCATTCTTCCCATGTTCTGATATATTGCCCCCAAGTGGCTGGCGCAACAGAGTTCCAGATCCATTGTGCTATTTTTCCTTCCCAAGGTCCCATAGGAAATCCGGGCATACTGTCCCAATCAATTTCGCCCCTGGCCATGCCACTCTGAAGACATTCATCTGAAATTGTGATAAACAATCAGCTGCTTTATTACACTTGCCGGGTACATGTATCGCCCTAAAAACCACATTAAGCTTTAAACAGGCCAAAACCAAGAATCTCATCAGCCTTAGTACAGGAAATGATGATGCCTTAAGTTTGTTAATGATTTCTACAACCCCTAAGTTATCACAATGAAATAATACCCTCCGATTCCTAAAACTTGGTCCCCACAATTCCACTGCCACTATAATAGGGAACAATTCCAAGAATACTAGATTATTGGTGAGCCCTTCCTTTTTCCACCAGTCTGGCCAGAGTGCCGCGCACCACTCTGCCCCAAAAATTGCTCCAAAACCTACAGATCCTGCTGCATCAGTGTACAGACCCAGATCTGTATTAGAAATTGGAGACATAGGCCACATAGTTGACCCATTAAACTCCCTTAAAAATGTTAACCATACTTCCAAGTCCTCTTTTACTTCTTTACACAAGCGTACAAAATGATGCGGCCTCTTGGCGCCTGTTGTTGCCAAAGCCAGTCGCCTACTGAACACTCTGCCCATCGGCAGTGTGTGACAAGCAAAATTCAATTTTCCAGTCAGCACCTGTAATCGTTTCAGTGTCACTTTCTGCACCCCAACAAACACATAGGTCAATCACTTTTTCCCTCAGCAGTCTGCATTCCATTGCATCAGCATCGATTGTAATGCCTAAAAATTCTAAGCATGATATAGGTCCCACTGTTTTGCCCAGTGCCAATGGAACCCCAAACCAGCTTGCTACCCATTTCAGCGTCTGCATAAGCCATGAGCACATCGCTGTCCCCTTTGGGCCTATGCAAAGGAAATCATCTAGGTAGTGAATAATTGATGTAACACCTGCTTCTGACTTCACTACCCATTCCAAAAATGTGCTAAATGTTTCAAAATGTGCGCATGAAATTGCGCATCCCATTGGTAATGAAAGATCCATATAATATCTTCCCTGAAAACAACATCCCAAGAAATGCTGACAATCTGGATGCACTGGTAACAAACGGAATGCGGATTCAATATCTGCCTTGGCCATTAATGCCCCACGGCCAGCATGTCCCACCAGTGAAACTGCCTTATCAAAAGACGCATAAGATACCTTACTGTCTTCCTTATTAATATCATTGTTCACCGAGGTTCCAAAAGGGTAAGACAAATGCTGTATCATGCTGAATTTTCCTACCTCCTTTTTTGGCACTATACCCAGTGGGGAGACTCTAAGGTTTGAAATAGGTGGTAATGTAAAAGGTCCTCCCATATGTCCTAAAGACACCTCTCTATTTAATTTTTCTTGAATTAACCCAGGATGGTCCCTTGCTGATTTTAAATTATCAGCCATCTGCCCCTTTTCTCGCCATTGGAAGGGAATCCTGAAACCTTCAGAAAACCCTTCCTCCAACAGTCATGTTGCCACCCTATTGGGATACTGTGGAAGCCACGGGTGCATATGGTCCAATCGTACCGGTGTCTGCTCCTTTTTCCCCTGCCAAGCCTCTCTTCTTCCAGCACCTGCTAAATGCATGTTGACCTCCACAGCCTGCGCATTCATGCCTGAATCAGCAAGATTGCCCAAACTTAGTTATTTTTGTTGACTTTCCAGCAGTATCCCAACCTTCTGGATACTGACGTGTTTGTGGGGGGCCCCCACCCCCCGGTGCTAACCTGAAAGGATGCTGCTTCTCCCTGAAATTATGCTGGACGCGTCATAATTGTTAGCCATAACCCGACATCTAATTGGTCCCATGACATACCGCCACCAGGACAATCCACCATAAACGCAACATGCATTCCAGATGGTGTCCTGGTAACTAAATAGAGACGAGCACTTCTGCGGGAATTTCTCCCCAATCACATAGGCCAATATTGAAAATGCACGTATCCAATTTCCAAAGGTTTTTGGAATCTTACGATAACGTGCTTTTACTTTTTCCTGCTTTGCCTCGTCTGTTTCCTGAGGCACATCATCCAGTGGCAACAGGGAGTATAATTCAATAAATTCACTGTGCCAAATGTTTTCCCATATTTCAGGCTTGAGACGTGCACCCAAGGGACCTGACCAACAAACATAAACTGCCCCATATGCTGAAGCTGGAATACCAACTGGCGATATGCTGTCTGTTCTAATGGTATCCTCTGGAGAATTGACTGCTGATATTAAACCCCTTAAACTGGATACCCCCCTTTGGTCCAATATCGGTGGCTGAACAGAAGCTGCCCCCCCTTGAGAAGCTAAATTCTTACCAACACCAGTGTCTCTAGTTGCTTCTAACAAGGCATTACTAGATCCATTAGTATCTACATGTGCCTCCCAGGCCCTTGCCACCCCTTCTTTGTCAGCATTCTTCCCAGTTTTTTGTAAAATTTGCAGAATAGCAGATAATGACCCTAATACTTTATCAAGAATCCCTTTTTCATTTACATTTTCCCCAGCATTTTCCCCCATATTTATCCTACCTCCCAGACTACTGTCTGCAGGCAAGGTTGTTGCTGTTAATTCGGATCTCCTCTCCATTTGAGTATCTCTTATTTCATCAGTTACTGTAAGGTATCTTGGTTCTCCAACAATTACCTGAGAAGAAGTAGAAAACAGGTTAAGGGCCGCCAAACCAATATGCGGCTTACCTAACATGGTACCAGTCATCCTATCCACAACATTACTCATATGCCCGGAGTCTCCAACTGCCTCATTAAGCAGCGCAGGCGGTTTTATAAACCCCTGTTGACCCAGATTATTAAACAATATCCTTTTCACAAAGTCTGAGTTCATTGTATCATTATCCTCCAATAGTGTAGGTAGTCCATCTCCTGTCTCTTCCCTTTGATTGTTAAATTTTTCTTCCACTAGTATAGTAACCTCATCTGTAGACCATGTCTCATTACCCAACCAGCTTCTCCCACATGCATCTATTTGGCTTACCCTCCGTTCTTGATTTTTTCCATCTGTTGTTATGCTGCAAATCTTCTGCCTTTTTCTCCTGCTGTCCTCCATACCGCCATTGATTGCCTCTTTATTGCGCTTCCTATTATCCTGCTTTCCATTTGAGCCACTTGGCTCTTGCCTCCCATGTTGCCGTAATGGGCTCTTGTTCCTCCTTCCTTTTCCTAAAGCCAGACTCAAGTAGTTGGGAGGTCTGGATCGTGTTGAGCGCACCGGCCGGCCGGACGCAGACATCTCGCCAGATGTAGAGGGCAAAGATGTCACATCCGGCAATGGGGAGGCACTTGGGGATGCTGTCACCAGATTCCTCTCACTCTGAAAGCGTGCGCGCCGGGCTTCAAGCTGCACTTGCAGCCATGCTCCATCATCCTCCTCTGCCTCCCGTCTTATCTCCTCCAGCAATGCCTCCAGGTCAGCCATTCTTCCAAAGCAAACAATTCTAACCTAATGCAGCACAGGTTACCTTATAAACCTTCCCCCCTCCCCCCAACCCCGCCTAACAATTAACCTACCTTTCCTAAAACCCTCCCCTTTTGCACGTTGCCGCTTCACTATGCTCTCCGGGGGGTTACCGGATGGAAGTACATTTCAAAGGAATAAAATGTTAGGACAAGAGGCCATAGTCTAAAACCAGAGAGACACAGGTTTAGACGTAATGTAAATACGTTTTCCTTCACTGAGAGGGTAGTAGATAAGTGGAAAAACCTACCAGCAGAAGTGGCAGAAGTTAATACAGTGACAGAATTTAAGCATGCATGGGATAGACATAAAGTTGTCGTTAACATAAGAAAAGACCAAGGACCAAAAAAGGTTTGAGGTTTTTACAGTTGGAAAATGGGCAGACTAGATGGGCCGAATGGTTCTTATCTGCCATCAAATTCTATGTTTCTATGATTCTATACAGTGTTGAATACCAGAATCATATAAATTATTTATATACTCTTAAAGGACAATTAATATGAATAGAAAAATAATGTTAAATCTACATCTTTTACAAATTAGCACATTGGGGGTATCAGCATTAGAAGCTTACAGCCCACATTATGCAGGACTAGCCATCGCAGCTTCATTCCTATTGGATTGTCTGTCGCAGCAATTAGTAGCTGCCTCTCTAGAGCTCACAGCACCAGCTATGTGGAGAGGCCCACGGGAGGAAAGGAGGACTTGTAATGTTTATAATGCTGCTGCCAAAAAGCCAAAACTTTTTCCCGTTGGATGTTTTGTGGAAAACTGACAATTTCCCCAAAATTCCTGCACTTTTTGCCATTGCCAATACATCTCTCATGAGTACTTTGACATTTTTCACCTGTGCTTTCTATGGCTGCAAGATTTCTTGCCACCAGACTGCTGCTGAGTGCTGAAGTGGAGAAATCAGTAACTGAAAGTAAAAGTAATGAGGACTACAGCAACGTGTGCCTTGATAAAATTGCTAGTAGACTGAGTCCCTTTGCCCTTTGCCCATGACAATAATGACCTATTTGTACAACTCTGCAACAGCCATCCTTGAAAAATAGCTGTGGCTTGGGATATGCCAGCAGAGTGCATTAAATGACACCAGTTCTTTAAAACCTCCGGTTTCAACAAAAGAAAAGGGCAGAATGTCAACCACCAACATTTATAATAATAATAATAATAATAATAAATTGTATTTATATAGCGCCTTTCTCCCAGTGGGACTCAAAGCGCTTTCAACGCACGCTCTTGGAATTATCCAAATCGGCAGCTGAAATAATAGGAGTGATTATTACCCAATCAATGGTACTCATTTATCGACCTCGGAAGGATGAAGGGCTGAGTTGACACTGCTGGGATTCAAACCTGCAACTCTGAGGTTGAATAGGCTCCATAGTCAGGGAATTTACAACATTTAAGTAACTGTAACATTGCACAGATGTACCTTTGGAATGTTTTTGTGCATCTTTTGACTCCTTTTTTTTTAAGAACTTGCTATAAAACATGGCTTGTGGCTGTGATGGTGGAGGAGGCAAATTTAGAGTGATACTTCTCCATGTTTTGCATTTGCAGAACATCAGCAGAAGCCATGGATGTTATTGTAAATGAAGGACATTTTGGCTCACTCTCTGACACATCCACAGAGCTACTATTATGTGCTCCTCAGCCCTGTGAACTTCTAGGAGTGCTATTAGATGTTGCATGTTTAGCTCCCAGCAAGACATGCGGCTGTGTCTCAGACAAAACAAAAAAGTGACCCTGCACTCCTCCATACCAGAATGTAAATGTGTGCCCTGTCTTGTGCATATATAATAACTATATTAATAAATATGAGGATTTAGTCATCAAATGGCCAAGAGATGTTAAGCTCGCCAACCTCGCCAAGGTACCTCAGATCTGGCAAGTACCTACTCTAATGTAAATTTGTAACCTAACTAAATTATTATTATTTTTTTTTTAATAAACAAGGGGTTAATCAGATGTTATAAGGAAACGCGTCATAAGCTTTAGAACATGATGTATTGACATCATGTATGCAATTAAAAACAAAGGAACAAACAATTGTATTAAAAATGTGCAAGAGGGGACTTACTTGAAATGAGACTCTTGTGGCCTGCACGAAGTGGTTACTGACCAAAGAGAACTGTAAGTCCTGTCATCCTATTTATAGGTCAGAATCTACCACCCCCGCAGGCCACATTTGGAATAACAATTGAAACTGCAAGGTATGTGAGCATAAGAGAGCCAAACACACATGCCTTTAAGGACCTTTAAGAAAAATAAAATGTGAAAATACAATTGTAAGTGTGCTAATAATGTGAATTAAACTGAGAAGCAGCTAGAATAAGCTAGGGGAATTTGTGAAAACAAAGAAAAAAGGAAATAAGCTTACAGCACTAACTCACCATAATATATACATTTAGTGACTAAAATAAGAATGATAAATAATAACTGGCATCTGGATAGCAGCAAGGGATGAGAGGATTCCCCAGAACCCCCGAACATTGGGTATAACCCAAAGTGCACAGACAAAACATGCTCCTCAGCCCTGTGAACTTCTAGGAGTGCTATTAGATGTTGCATGTTTTATGTGCTGCTGCTGGTTTAGCTCCCTGTCAGACATGCGGCTGTGTCTCAGGTAGGATCTTAATGAGAATTTGCCTATATGAAATTCTGCTTTTCTCTTGCTCACTTGTTATTTTACAGTCAACCGATATCAACATTTTTAACTTTTGGATCATGAGTGAAGTATATCCATATGGTAGATATCAGAGACTAAGGGGTTCTTGTACTATAGAAGATAGATGTTGCAATTGCACTGTTGATAATGACCTTTGTTGCTTCTTACTCAACCATAGTATTTGTGTGACTGGGTGGGTGTTGGACTTGGAAGCAGGACAAGGATGATGATGATGAAGACTGACAGGATGATTGTGTATTTTATGGAACTTTACTTATCCAGAGTCACACAGACACAGTGCTCCTTTTCAGTGGTGGAATATTGAGACTTTTACTTTCAACTAATTTTTATAGCAATGACATCATAGCTCTTTCTCTCTACTTCATATGTATCAGAAGAAGGGGTGGATGGTAGAAGGATATGTTCTAGATCACAATCATTATCAAAAATTAGGTTATCTGCGCCATCACCCACTTCCCCATTGCTTTCATATTCTTCTAGGCTTTTTGAGCTCTCAAACACTTTCTTTTTGCTTTTCACTTTTGGGCGAATTACATAACATTTGCCACTACTTTGTGGACATGTGTTACTCTCAATTTCAGATACAGCAGCTGGTTTAACTGCTTAAACCTCCTTCACTATGGCAATACTGGTAGAATGTGACTAGTCAGCTTCAGTGTTTTTAAAAGATTTAGTACCAATAGAGCTGGTGGTGGAACATTTCAGGTCACTTTTCCCAAAAACCCTCCTCAGAAATAGGATAATTATATACTGCACAAGCTGCAGCAACCATGGCCACAGCAAGTTTTTTAGACTACCACTTTAAAACTATGTCCATGCACCCCTCCTATTCCTTTGCTCTTACCCCATCCCCTAGTAGATTTGTTGGGCTTAATAAGAACAATGTTGAAATTTATTGTAAAGTATTCACCAAACTGTTTGTGTGTGGAGTGATGTCTCGCCCCTCTCAAAATACTGTGTCATGTACCTCTCTACATCTGTAGCATCTAGCACTGTCAGATCATGTCAAAAAGCAATGGATACCTATCTAGCACAGAACAATATTGAGAATTAAGAGAGATGGCTCCAATGCAGACAGGTTGTTGATCCAGGGAACTACCTGACTGCCATTTAGAGTCAGGAAATAATTTGTAATTTTTTTAATTGGAAGTGGCTTCAGTGTTTTTTTTTTTTGCCTTCCTTTGGATGAACAGGGTTTTTTTTGTAGTGGGCTGGACTTGATGGACATATGTCTTTTTTCAGCCTTGTCAACTATGTTACCGTGTTACTATGTTAGGTCTGTGCCTGTCGCTGTTAGTTATCAGTCAAGTGTTTTTTAATAAACTGTCCCTGTCTGTCATGTCACTGTCTAGTATCTACAAAAAAATGCATGCACACTCACTGCAACCATAAGACACTCCATCTCCCACTCTCTGCCTGTCTATCCTCCTGCACACATAGGTAGTGTATAAATGTCAGCAGCAGTTTTCTCTCTCTCCCAATATCGCTGTATACATTACAGTATGAGGATAGACCTGTTAGATTCAGAATCAAAACTTAGCAATAAGGGATACATTGTACCTCACAGCAGCTGCTGCAGGGATGCAGAATCACCACGTCTTACCATATGGTTTTCCCTCTTCTTTTTGCGCTTGTAGGAGTGAGTGTCAAGCAAGTTATACTTGTCTGTCTCTTGGGTGTCTGATGTCAGTCAGGATTAGCCAGCTCCAATTAATCTTCATAGTATTTCAGCCATGGAGAGTATTATCTGAATACTGTCAGTGTTGTAGTTCAAGAGTAATTGAATGATAAAGTTTCCCCCTTCTGCCCCTTTTACCTAGTGTAAGCCACCTCCCCTCAGATGTGGAATCTGGTCCTGAGACCAAACAGCTCCCAGCAAGAGACAATCTTACTATGAGACCAATGAAAACCCTGCCCCCTTGACAAGTTTTTCAGGTTTTTCTCTTATGCTAATTGAACATTGTCCATCTCTGCAAGCCATCTGGACACCACCTTGCTGTTCTGAGGTGAGCAGTGTTACATAAGTAAAAGGGGCGGGAGGGGGATTCTTTCAGTTCTTCATTCAGTTTGAGCCATAACTCTGAAAGTATTGAAATAACATTCTCCATGGCCCAGATACTATGAAGATTGGAGCTGCTATTATCTCGAAACATTACTTTCCCTTTAAAATATATATATATTTTTTAAAGCTCTCTTTTCACCCTTCACACTCCCTAGAATTCACAGACTCTCCACACACATAGAACAACTTGGCTGTCACCAAGTCTCAAAACTCCATTCTCTTTGGCTATCCCCTCTAGAATCAAACTTTTGCTGCTTTCTCTTGCTCACACAAATACAGAATAAGATGATGTGGAACATGACACCCCTTTTACACTATTATGGCGGTAATACAAGGAAAGCTGTCCATGTGTGGGGTTAGGGATTCATTCTTATATTTGATTTCAAGGCAAAGACAAAGTCAGACACAAAGCCATTTTTCATACTGGTTCGCTTTTGAGGTTAAACATTTCCCCTATTCATACTAGTAAAAAAACATACACACACACACATATAATAATTATAATTTGTAATTTTTATAGCACTTTTCTCCCTTTGAGACTCAATGCGCTTTATAAATATAAAAACATGTGGTCAGATGAGTTGACTGAATGCCTGATAAAAGAGATGGGTCTTTAGCTTTTTTTTTAAGTCTGTAATGATGGTGCCTCTCTGATTGAGGATGGTAAAGAGTTCCAGAATGTGGAGGCAGCGTGGCTGAATGCCCGGGAACCTGATTGTCTTTATTCTGGGTACTGACAGCAGGGATCTGTTGGCTGACCGCAGTGAGCGGGATTGAATATAGGGTGTCAGGAGCTCTTTCAGGTACTGTGGACCTTGATTATTTAAGGCTTTGAAGGTCAGCAGGCCAATTTTAAAATATGTTCGCCATTTAATTGGAAGCCAATGCAGCGAGTGGAGAACAGGTGTTATGTGACATGAGCGAGTTTGATTGGTCAGTAGTCTGGCTGCTGCATTTTGTACTGCCTGTAGGGGATGGAGTTCTTTTTCTGGGAGACCCAAGTAAAGTGCATTACAGTAATCTAGACAAGAGGACACAAATGCATGCAATAATGTTGGCATATCATCTGGTGGAATTAAGTGTTGTATCCTGGCTATGTTTCTCAGATGAAAGAAGGCAGATTTTATTACGGAAGAAATCTGCTGTTTAAGTGACAGTTAAGAGTCAATAATCACTCCGAGATTTCTTACCTCTGTTGAACTAATGAGGTCAGAGCCTCCAAATTCCAGACCAGTTAGGTGATCATGAGATATTCTTGTTGCCTGGGGTCCCCTCACCAAGAGTAACTCTGTTTTGTCAGGGTTCACATTTAGCCAACTAGCATTCATCCACTCTGTGAGGTCTGCTAAGCAACTGCTGATGAGGCATGTTGGGTCTTTAGTATCTGGAGCAAAGGAGAAGTAGAGTTGTATGTCATCTGCATAGCAATGATATCTTAGGCCATGTCGCCTGATGATGTCCCCCAGTGGTAACAAATAAATTGTGAATAGCATGGGAGACAATATAGAACCTTGTGGAACTCTGCAGGCTAATTCCATTGATGCCAATGAGCAAGATCCTGATGTTACTCTCTGTGATCTACCAATGAGGAAAGATTTAAACCAGTTCAGAACTGTGCCTCCTAGACCACAGATGTGCTGCAAGCGCTCTATTAAAATCCCATGGTCAATGGTGTCAAATGCGTCTGAGAGATCCAGAAGGATTAGGATGGAGTAATCACCTTTGTCTCTCGCCATAAGGAGATCATTTAGCACTTGGACTAACGCTGTTTCCGTGCTCTGGCGGCATCTGAAACCTGACTGGAAGGGATCAAAGATGTTATAGCATGATAGATGGGCCTCCAGCTGAGTTGCCACTACTTTTTCAATGATCTTCCCCAGAAATAGAAGGTTGGATACTGGTCTGTAATTTGCTATGCAGATATTTAGATATATACTTTACAGCAATAGGCTAGTTTTACAATGACAGAAATGATAGAGATGTTAGAGGGCATTCAATGGGATGTTATTTTTCAATGACCAAAAAAAAGAATAATGTTGGAATTTGTTCAAATGTTTTTTGGATAATTATATTTATCACCAGTATATACCATTAGGTAATACATTTAAGAGGAACAAATTAAGATCAACATGGTATTACATTACAAGATTCAATAGGAAAGGGGAAGAAGACACATTTTGCTTGTCAGAAGGGCCAGATACATAAACACATAAAGAATGCAATAGAATATGTAAACTAGGATAGCCAAAATTGAAAATAAGAAAATAATTACAACAGAGAGCAACAAAAATCCTAAACATTTTACAGATATATAAATGTCAAAAAGATTATGTCAGACCTCTTAACCCCTTAAGGACCAGAAAAATCTGAGGTCGATTTCATTTAAGGACCGGAGCAATTCTGACCTTTTTGACTATGTCTTTGTTCAACAGTGTTTTCCCTTTATGTACTTTATCTACCCATGAAAATTATATAAAGTTTTTTTACGCACAAATAGGGCTTTCTTTTGATACCATACTTATATGGATAGCCCACCATTTATTTTAGTAAAATTAAAGAAAATGGTAAAAAAAAATGTAAAAAAAACAAAACATTTTTTTTTCTCTCTTGGGATCATTTGGGCGCAATGGGTTACATTTTAATGGACACTGCATGAAAGGTATGACCAATCAGTCATACCTACAAAATGGGCAGATTTAAGTGGTCACTGTCCACCCTGGGTGAAAAACCCCATGTCCCTTTTTACCACCCTATTTTCCCACTTTTTTATTGATTACATTTGCCGGTGTGTATAAATGTATTACATTGCTCCACAACAATCACACTCCCAATTTTTGTTGTTGAGATTTTTTTTTTAAATAAAATTTTTGTTAAAAAAAAAAGTGCTGTGTCTTTAAGAAAACAAAAAACAAAAGTTTATTTTAGCAGGTCAAAAATGGACCTGCATTTAGCCAGCCTCCAGCACAGCAGTAAAGGGGTTAATACCCCCAGCTGCTGCATTGTATTTGTCCACCAGGTGTCTCCTCTCTGTCCCTTACTTTGATAGCAAGGGACAGACGGCTGAGAAGAGACACTAGAGGCAGTGTACACAATGCCGGTACATGGGATTGCATGACCCGGCAATTGTGAAAGTGGCTGAGACTGAATACTCCAGTCTCGGATCGTTCGGTCTCAGCAGGGAATTAATGATAGCAGTGTGCACGGAGGCGCGCTGCTATCTTTTAACCCATGACGGTCCAGGACCGTCATGGGTCCTTAAGGCAAAATAACCCATGATGGTCCAGGACTATCATGGGTCGTTAATGGGTTAAAAATAAAATGGGATCGATTAGTCAGGCTAAGGATTTGTTCGAAACCTTTAACAGATACTTTTCTTCTGTGTATAAAAAAGAAGCAACAATTATAGGCTCTAGGCAAAGAGAGAGAAACACAATTTCCTACATCATGTACATGGCTTACTCAGGACAAAGTCCAAAAGCGGGGAAGGATTGGATGATTGTAGCTATAAAAGACTATACAAACTATACTTGTTTATGTAAAAATAGGCACAGAAAAGGTGATGTGATTGCCATTTACAAATAAATTCAAGGCCAATACAAGGATCTCTCTGGGAAAACTTTACTCAAAGAGCTGAGCAAAAAACAAGGGGGCATCCAATACTTCTAGAGGAAAGGCACCTTTGATTTAAACAAAGACAGTGATTTATTTACACTAGGGGTAGTAATATTATGGAACTCCTTGTTTCCGGAAGTTTTGGCAGACTTTGTTGTTACTGGGATACTTTTTTTTTAACTAAGAACAATGGTCCATATTTATAAAACTGGAGTTATTCTGGAGTAAACCATCTGCACCATAGGGGACAAATAAATATTGCTAAATTCCCATGCCCTATAATAGAGCTTTAATAGAGGAGATTTTCAACCCTTTGATTTTTTTTAGCCCTTGAAATTCCAGAGCTAGACATCAAATTAAAACGACCTCTCTGGCACTAGAAAGGTACATTTTTGCCATCTTCTGGATCAACAAAAACAAGGATATTGGGGCAAAGGTTGAACCTGATGGAATGCATTGGATACCTCTGTGGTATTCAAAGGGTTAATATCAACAGCAGTAAAGAGAGAGGGTATAAAACAGAGAGGCCTTATATTATAGAGATAATAGTACTTGTTAAAGCATTAGAGTTGAATGCTTTTTTTATTATTATTTTTTACATTCAGCTGCCCTTGAGAGATACTTATTGTGCCTCACACAATACAAATAATGAATCTCCTGAAGAAAGAGTCCACATTTTAAAATAATACATTAGTGTAGTATATGATGTTCCATTTGCAAAATTAAGATTTACAGACAAAAAGAAAATTATAATAAACGTAACCCCTTGTGGACCAGAGTTGTGTACAAAGCATTGCTATGCAATGCGTTTCACATTCCCCTGCTCCTCTGGGTTTTAAAAATGATATATTTTAATATGCTTCTTTTGTTGCTATGGCAACAATAGAAATTCTTGCTCTCATCCCTTCCTGTTCTGGTGATACTAGCAGCTGAAATCCATAAGATCACATTGGTGGTTATGCAATAAGGTGGAATAAATAGGTGATAAAGAGGTGATAAAGTGGAGATGACTTCTCCAGTTTATCACTTCTCCAGTTCCTATGTTATTCTATGGACCCTATGCACTAATATTTCTCCATCTTTGGAGATCTTAGTGAATAGTCTCTATAGAATAACATAGGAACTGGAGAAGTGATATCAATGGAGAAGTTATCCACCCTTTATCACCTCTTTATCACACCTTACTGCATAACCCCCCTTATTTATGTTTTTGTTCCTTCTTTTGTTTTTTCTTTTGCCTCCATACATAGCTAGTTTAGATATGGATGCCCATATGCATGAATTACATTTATCTTTTCATTTAACAACTTTGGTGATATTTACTTTGTTCTGTGTGTTTGCTCTCTTTCTAATCTAGTCCATGAGTAAACCCTCAGGGCAGTAGGAGGACAAGAACATTATGGGGGGGGATTTATATAAGACATTCTTAGTACTTTTATGTTAGACTTTCATTATTGATAGAGTGCTAGATAGAGGATTGTCTGCCAGACGCACGGCACCGGTGTGTCCGAAGGTGTGTTGCATCACATTAGGATTGTCTCTGAGGATACTGTCCGTTTCGGTGACGCACTCATCGGGATCACTGGGTGGTTGTGTGTTCCTGGAGATATATTCTTCTGTATATGTATTCTTTCAGTTAGGGATTTTATCAGAGTTTTTTTAGATTTATTTCATGTTGGGATGTATACTGTATGATGTATCCTGTTATTAAATTAAACTTTTATTTTTCTGAATATGGATTTCAATTTTTGAATATAAATTTGAATCAGAATATCTCTGGGTATTTAGCCACATTTAAAGTGTGGTATATATGTATGTGAAACCATATATTTATATCAGATCCTTTGTTGATATACATTCACATTTAATGTCTGCTGCAAACATGTATCTCAATATCAAGTTGCATCAGATTTGGGTTTGATATTTAGTTACATGTATTGTCAGTGATACATGAATTATTTTTCTGGATACATTGATTGAGAGCTTGGGGTTTAACAGATACTATATATGAAGTTTTGGCCTTGTGTAGCGCTCGATTAGTTATGCTGTATATCATTATAAATACGTTGTTAGTAATGTGATGTTAATGACTGGTTGCAAAATTGTCAAAGTTATACCTGTATATATATATATATATATAATATTTCTGTATAAATTAACCAGAATTTTCATCAGCTCTACCATGATTTTTCTCAGAGCACAACTACATGGCATTAACTATCACCCTATACAAGTTTGGCTAATAATTAAGTAAATAGATTGAATAGCTTGAAAAGTTGTTTACATTTTTTTTAACTTGGTGGTATGGCTAAAATTAAACATTTAGAAATGATCCATGGCCTTACTTGTGCACAGACTGCAGGTACAGCTCTGCACCGCTATCTTCCTCTGCTCCCCTCCCCACATAGTGCCTCAATCCAGCCTTCTCTGATGACAGAAGATTTCTCCTTGTAAGCGGTAGTGCTCTCATTGGCCAGAGAGCGCTCCATAGCGGAGAAATAAAAAATTCTCATTTATTTAAAGGATAACTTATACCTCCTAATAATACCCACTAATTACCTTACTATGGACAGAAATTCACATCTTCAGTCAAAACCTGGGTTCATTGTCCATGGAGGTAGACATGACAATTGCCAGCAGGACCAAAAGTCCTTAAAGGGATAGTAATACTTCATTTTAACTTTATTTTATTTTGTAGGCATTAAAAAAACATGAAGAATGATATAAGTCTTATCTCTCAAACCTTTATGGTTTATGAGATATTCACAAGCAAAGTTCCCCTCCCCTCCCCTTTTACCTAGTGTAAGCCATCTCTTCTCAAATGTGAGTCTGGTTGTATGACAGGACAGATAACAGAAGGGGACAATCTTCTTTGTATGAAAACAATGAAAGCCCTTCCCCCCTTGACAAGTTTTTCAGCTTTTTCCATTATCTTAATTGAAGATTGTCCCTCTCTGCAGTATACCTGGGCACCTCCCTTCTGATCTGGTTGAACAGGGAAGGGATACTTTGTTTGTGAATATCTCTTAAACCATAAAGGTTTCAGAGATAAGACTTATATCGTTCTTCATGTTTTTTTAATGCCTACAAAATAAAATAAAGTTAAAACGAAGTATTACTATCCCTTTAAACTCTGCTCTTTGCACATGGTAATTTTAACCCTTTAACTGCGTACCCTTCTTGTCAGTAAAGGGTCATGTAAGTTCAAGGGCACAAATTAAATGAGCCATTAAGATTTTGTGGCCATAGTAAGGTAAGATCGTGTATGGAGGTTATTATCAGGAAGTGTTAGATCTCATTTTAATGGGGATTTTAACCCTTTGAGTACCAGAAAGGTATCCAACGTGCTGCAATGCAATGCATACCCCTCTGGCACTCCAAGGTTTGTGTGTGAAAGTATTTTTCCAGGAAGAATACATTGAGATTGTCTCTCTACATCTTGGACTCATTTCATCTACCTCAGAAGGGTGACAGGATGAATCGACCTTGCCGGAACTAGAACCTGCGACCTTCAACAGATTCCACAGCTGGTGCATTAACCAACTGTGTCATCTCACCAATGAAATGTTAGACGTCTTCAAAACATTGCTTTACAAAGCATTTTAAACATCTCTCGCAATCAAGGGGTTAAAATCCTTATTAAATTAATGAGGATTTGGAGAACTTTTATTTGACACTTATCATGTTGTTGTATTGGCTCTCAGTACATCAGCCTCAGAGTAAAACATTTTTTCTCGCATTGTCATTCTGAGACATCCTGAAGATGGCAGCAAGAGGTTAGGAACACGCAGTGAAAATAGCAGAAGCAGCCATTTCCATCACAGTTAATGGCACCATGGACCTTTAAGTCATGATTTAGGAAAATCCTCTGAAAATTTCATACAATTCTGTCCCTTTGAAAAGGGCTGCTGTGCTCATTCAAGTGTCAAATCACGATTTAACATATTCCCTGATATTGTTCGAAGCCCATCCGCCACAGCTTGCTTTCACAACAGGTGGCTCGGCCTCTGCAATGCTTTGAATTTAAATAAAATGCACAACCATTTATATACTGGAAATTCAGTTAATCCTAAAATGTTAAATGCTAGACAATAATTCAGTTTGTTCATCTAGTGTTTAACCTCTTGGATGCCAGAGAGAAGACCCAAGGGGTTTAGAGTGGAGATCTATCTAGCTTTCAGGGGGTTAATTTGGAACAGTCAATTTGGAACACATAGGTAATTTTGAAAGAGATTTCAAAATAACCTTTATGTTAGCTATTTCTTTATTTCACCCCTTAATGAATGCCTGATCTGGCGGTGGGTGGCCGTTAACGAGCAGGACACTTTTTTTTAATTTTCACATTGAATTCTAGGATGACAGAGTGGCATGCAGCACCGCTGCCATCCCAGAATTCCATGACATGCCAGGACGATCATGGGTCCTTAACACACATCCTGGCAAGTCACTGGTCCTTAAGTATTTAAAGCAATAGTTTATCAGACATTTATCCTTATTTATGTGTCAGTCTTTATAAAGCCAATAGTACTGGCTGGCATGCCATCCAAATACTAACATTCCACACTGCTCCCCATACTATCTGCCACTTCCTGCCAACCAGATATTAATGTTCAAATCTGCTCTCTGTTCACTCCCTGCCAGTCAGATATTATCATTCTGCATCACTCACCACCTTAACATCCACTCCCTGCCAACCAGATATTAATGTTCTACACTAACATTCCACCCTGCTCCCCAACTTAACTTCCACTCAATGCCAGTCAGATACTAACATTCTACACTGCTCCCACCTTAACTTCCACTCCCTGCCAGTCAGATAATGACATTCTACACTGCTCCCCACCTTAATTTCCACTCCCTGCCAATCAGATACTAACATTCTACACTGCTCCCCACCTTAACATCCACTCCCTGCCAGTCAGATACTAACATTCCACACACTCCCCATGCTATCTGCCACTTCCTGCCAACCAGATATTAATGTTATACACTGCTCCCCACCTTAACATCCACTCCCTGCCAGTCAGATACTAACATTCCACACTACTCCCCATGTTATCTGCCACTTCCTGCCAACCAGATATTAATGTTCTACACTGCTGCCCCCTTAACGTTCACTCCCTGCCAGTCAGATACTAGCATTCTGCATCGCTCACCACCTTAATATCCACTCCCTGCCAGTCAGATACTAACATTCCACACTGCTCCCCACCTTAACTTCCACAGATTTTTCAAAATAAATAATTTTACTTTGTTATTGGTGTGCCACTTTCTTATGGTTAAGCATCCAGGTGCTGTGTGTTGGCATAATGCTAAGAGAGGAGTGAGGTGGAGTGGAGTGCGGCAGAGAGGAGTGATGTGGGTTTTGTGTAATACTATCTAGTGGGTTTTTCCACAACAGCGTCCAGTAGCTAAGAAAAGCCCATTTATGTCCTACGAGTGCCATAATTTATCTATTAATAAAGTTTATTTGTGTTTATACTAAGCCATGTTGCAAGGGGTGTTGTTAGGTACTAGTGAGGGGATTAAAGCCCCAGATTTCATACTTAACACTTTGAGTGACAGAGGGGCATTGCTCACCTCTATGGCACTTAAAGGGTTAAATCACTGGTGCTTGTTGACACCTTGGTAATGGTGCTAATCTCCATATTCATAATGGTATAATTGGATTGCATAAAGCCATATATTCAAAAGAAAAGTGGAAGAGTTCTGGGGCAAACTAATTGCACTGTAGGGGGCAACTAAAAATTCACAAAAAATGTAAATGGAGATTTTAACCCATTGAATGCTAGATAGGTCTTCAGCGCATTGCTTAACAAAGCATTGGAGACCTACTTGCATTCAGTGGGTTAAAATACCCATTGAAATAAAGGGGAATTTTTAGTTCTCCCCTACAGTGCAAATGGTTTGCCCTAAAACTCCTCCCCCTTTCTTTTGAACATTCAGCCCATAGTGCACTAATAATGCGTTAGCTTGGCCCAAGCCAAAGGTCTTCTGGGAGCCCAGCAACTGCACTGCTTGTTGCTTTAGTATTTCATGAGGAATTTCTCCAGAGGCAACTTGAATCACAGAACATTGATTTGATCTATAAAAATGTCACTAAATATATAGAAGTGCATATGTTACCACTTCGTCCACATGTGGGAAATGATGTTGTGAGGGAGCAGCAGACAGGAGGAAAGGAGGATCATTGTATGTTTTTTTTGGAACCCTTCCTATTGACCTTAAAATATTTAATCCTTTGAGTGCCAGAGGGGTGTCCAATGTGTTGGATACCTCTCTGGCACTTAAAGGGTTAAAACAATCTGTGGCTAAGCCCAGTTAATGCCTTTCTCATATTGGCCAACCCAGAGTCACCTGCTAATATCAATGAGCATGGCAAAATACAGTAACATTCAGCATTGTACTAGTTAGTCAAACCAGGATTGTAAATGTATAGTTCTAAGTGTACCAAGCTGCACTGAGCTTTTTGTCCTCCTTTCTGCAAGAGGTGAAGCTGACACTGGTAACCTCAATGCTTTTAGCTGTGGAGGTGGCTGTAACATCACAGCAGACTATAGGAGTCTTCAGCTTCCTCTCTATGACTCACAGCACCAGCTCTGGAGAGGAGAAGCCGGTGGAGGAGACAAACTGTGCAGTTAGACATGTATGTTTATAATGCTGGTACTCTCAGAGCTGAGAATAGCTGATTAGTGATTAGCTAGTAACAGACCACACTTCCACACTTTAATAAATGTTTTTAAATGTTATTCCATTGTGTTAATTACCATTTAATTATCACCAAGTACCAAAGTAGTAGACGCCATCCCTAATTCCTTAATTCCTTTCCCGTTAGGGTTACCCTAAGGTGTTGTTTGAAAATCACTTTCCTATACAATGCAACAGTTGCTTATTTTTTTTTTTGCTGCACTTCACTAGCACAGAAATGAATTGCCCAGCACTTTCCTTCTGTGAGACAGATAAGCTTTATTCGACCATGTGCACCTCTAAATAAACAAGCCTTTCTGCTTGATATCGCACAGGGCTAAATAAAGCTTATCTGTCATGCTGAAGGAGTGCGCTAGACTTTTCGATGCTTTGCTATTCACATTGGTTCTTGAATCAGCAAACCTGTAGCCCATGCACCTGTTCAAAACAGATTAGCTGATCTACATCTCGTATGTTCCTCAGTGAATGTTTCATTCTGGATTTTCTTGCATTTATAGGCTTCCGGCCCTCTCAAACATATCTTCAATTATGAAAGTAAACATTTCAAACGATCAAGGTCTGAAACATTAACAACATGTGTTATGCAAAATAGGTTAAATTGTACAAGTGATTTTGCAGAGATACTAAAATGAACCAAGAAACACAACTTTAACCCACCAACTGCTTCAAGTGCCTCCAGAGCATTTTGAGCAATGTGTTAGAGACCCTTCTAGCCTTAGTGAATCATTGGAAATTTTAATTTGTCCTCTGGGGTGCAGCTGGTTTGCTTCTGTTCTGAATAAGGACTTTTACATCTGTCTTTCTCCGAAAGAGAGATTGAATGAGCTAGTTAGTTCTTATCTGACATAATACATGTTTCTATGCATGGCACAGCGGGACTTTTAGAAGATGAAAACAAGTGGAAGTACAGTGGAAGAAGTATAGATTAGTAAGATACACTGAAAGGCTACTGTATAAAGGACATAAGTAAATTAACCTGGGTAAACTGCTTACATAAAATGCTGGTGCTGGCTCAAAAACCATACAGGTCACAGCCTAGAGCCTAAGAGAAGCCTTATTTGGCCCAAGTAATTTTCCCCACATCAATCCATAAGCAATGTGTTGTGCTGGCTTCCTCCTCACTGCTTAAATGTCTGTCACAGCTGACTTGGACTAAATATGGCTTTGTACAGCAAAATGCAGTGCCTGCCTTCCCCAGGGCACAATGAAGAAGGATAAATAACCTCTATATATGTATGCTAACTGGTACTGTTCCTCTTTAGCGATATCAACACTCCTTGCGTTGAACTATACTATAACAGCTAATGCATTGACCATGTAGGTCCATTGATCTGCTTGCAATGTTCTTATACATTGATCTGATAGTGTTTTGATTAACCCTGGATGTGCGCTCTGAAGAGTGTCACTGATTTACTGGACTTATCCATCTACAGTAATGTGACCACTTATGATTATGAAAACATCATTCTGCAGAACTGCACAGAAACCAGTACAACCCTGCATTGTGTGTTTGTTAATACATGTCCCTGATTTAAAGGGATATGTGGTCATCTTAAGTGATACCTTTTTTCAGGACTTGAATCCAGTAGTTGACATGTTAGCACATTATATATTTACATATATTTTTTTTTTCTTCTTTTTTAAGTAGGGGGTAATTTATGCATTTTTTCTTTTTTTTAGTATGGGGGAGTGTTTCAGGTCGGGATGGGTTTTTCATTATATTTTTCCTTGGGAGGGGTGATTAGGAGGGGAGGTTAGGTGGTGAAGTGGAAGGAATTCAGCCCCGGATGTGGGAGACTATGGATGGGTATGTATTCACATTTTCTGTCCTTCACTAAATTAACGTTTTGCATTATTCCTATGGGTTTTTCAGTGCTAGTATTAGTATAGATTCTTGTGTCCATGCAGGGAGAGCTATGTCAGTCTTTCATCTCTTTCTCTTGCCTTCAGCAACTAACAGGAAGAGGCTTAATGCAGCCTTAATGATTAGCAGGTACACTAATCAACCTGTCGCAGTGGTATACAATGGAATGCTGACTGTTACTAATACTGTTGGTCACTGCATAATCCTGAATACTATCTATTAGTATCTTACTCACTATGGAAGTCAAATTCACAGGTCGATAATTTTCAGAATAATGGTTCTATATCTGTTTTCCTCTAATTAGAGGGTGCTACTATGAGAGTGAATCAATAAAGATTAAACATAATGGCCTTAGTAATATTGAACTAATCTCCTTATTTACCTTTGGGTGCATCGCCATCAGGCAGGGGAGGGCTGGCCTGGGGGGCAGGGGGGCAATTGCCCCCTGGGCTGGCAATGTGTCTGGGCTGGTGGGCCAGTGCCTCACTCAATCTCCCTCTTGCTGCTGTAAATGGAGCTATACTAGAGATACCACAGAACTTATTAAATGAATCTATATGCAAGTGATACCACAGAGATACAATCCAAACATAGCTGCATTAGTAGCATAATCCATTTCCCTTGCAAGCTCTATGGCATCACTATTCTATCTTTAATTAACCCTTTGAATGCCAGAGGGGTACACAACGCATTGAAAAAGCAATGTGTTGTGTACCCCTCTGGCACTCACAGGGTTAAATTGTAAGCACTGTAGTAGCTCTAATGTAGCCCCATTTCAACAGTAAGCTCTGTGGTATCACTTGCTTTAATTCACAGCATTAAGGACAATTTTAAAATTAAGGAAACAGGGGTGGGCTGGGACAATGGGCTTGGACGATAGTAGATATGGGCCACTTAATTGTATTTGCCCCCTGGGCCGTATGTTGCCAGCCCTCCCCTGCCATCAGGTATTGGTGCTTTATTTGCCTTAACCTTTTTCAGTATCTTTTAGACTTTGTCCTCAGTAAGCCATGTTCATGATGGAGGTGATTCTCCCTGTTAAACAAAAGCCTGTCAGTGCTACTTCCTTCGTATATAATGAAGAAAATAATTTTAGCATTGTAAAATTAGCCTTTGTAAGTTAAATGTTCTAAAAGATCCATTATTAATTGGTTCCTAGTAACACATTTAAAAAGATACCATGATATGGTCACTATTACCCAAATGCTATCTTACCTGTATATTGTAAGCCATTTCAGAATAATCTGTAATAACTAGGTCCAGCAAGACATTGGGGGAGATTCACTAAGCAGTGATAAAGTGGAGATGACTTTTCCAGTTTATCACTTCTTCAGTTCCTATATTATTCTATGGAGTTTAAGAAATCTTAGTGCATAGGCTCCATAGAATAACACAGGAACTGTAGAAGTGAAATCACTGGAGAAGTCATCTCCACTTTATCACCACTTAGTGAATCTCCCCCAATATTTGTAGTTGGCTTCTATGCTAGCTGGGATGTGACATTCCAATAAGAATACATATAACACTATTTCCTTTTGTTTGCTGGAAGTCTCATTTCTACAATGAATTCCAGGGCAATTAAAATATCCCATAATGATTATATTTCCTAACTTTCCTTTTGGGGTTGGGTTAGTAACTATCAACAACTTTTTAATATTCTTTACCCCAGTGTGTACTTCAACCCACGGCATCTCTTCACTCTCACATCTCATTATCCCGTCATTAACATCTTACCTTACGCTAGGTGTTAAAGATTGTTTTACATAAAGGAAAACATCTTCTTTTGTTTTTCTTTGTTCTTGCCTAAAAGTTTAAATTCCTATTGCTGTCCAACCAGGTTTCAGTAATACCAATAATATCATACTGTTCATTAATTTCAGTAATTTATAATCCCCTCATTACATTAATAAGACTAAGAGCATTTGCAAGCATTCATTTTTTATTTATTTATTATGATCTCTTAGTTGAAGAACCCCCTTCCATCCCCATGAACTTCACTAATCTCAGATCTTATTCTTCATTGCCTAGCCTACCATGTATTGCAGGGGTAGACAGCCCTGGTTCTCAGGAGCTACCGGTAGACTAATTAGTGGTTCAGCCATTTCACTTGGTCCACCTGTGGTCATTCAGGGATATCCTGAACACATGCACTGTTGGTAGCTCTTGAGGAACAGGGTTGGCGACCCCTGATGTATTGTTTCACCATCAGTTCTTATCTTATCTAAGTAGATGCTTGATTATATAAATATAATATGCTATCTGGATATCAGGAACTTAATATGGGTTGGTAGCAAAAAGCATAAATATTGGTCAAGCATAAGAACATTTTTTATCTCAGTCATTATTACAATGTGATATACAGTAGTTATGATGGGATATATTTCATAGTTACAATGTTATATTTATATAAAGGCTATAAAGAAGTGATTCTCCAGTCCTTGGGACATACCAACAAGTCAGGATTTGTACTATCCCTAACTAAACAGAGGCAGATCGCTATGACTATGCCAGTGCTTACTCACCTGTGATTAAGCATGGAAATCTTAAAAAGATGAACTTTTATTGTGCCTTGTGGACTGACATAGAGAAACACTGCTATAAGGGATCTATCTGGTCCAGTGGTTTCTCTTTCTCTTTTTTACTCAAGGCACCCATATCAAGTAATCTGGAATTTCTGGGGAACCCTTGACATTTTATAGGCCATTTGTCAAAGGGATAATGAAGGGTACAAATACATAAATATATAGGTATTCTTACTGCCCACCAGAATAACAAAAACAAATATATAGTGCATTACATTTTCCATAATTATACATGTGAAACTCTTCTTAGAAAAAAAGCCTACACTAAGTGGATGCCCAATGCACACCAAAATGCCACAGTACCCAGGTTGAGAGCCACTGACTTGGGAGAACCTGCCAAATGCTAGTGCTAGATGTGTGGGAAGTTCCAACCACACAATCAGTCAGCTACTACAGGAACATTCAAGTGATTCTTCTAATGTTGAGGACTCAAGGGGGGAGAATCACTAAGCACTAAGTCATTCTATAGAGCCTATGCACTAAGATCTCCAAAGTTGAAGAAATCTTGGTGCATAGGCTCTATATAATAACATAGGAATTGGTGAAGTGATATCGCTGGAGAAGTCATCTCCAAATTATCACCTCTTTATCACCACTTAGTGATTCTCCCCCCTTGAGTCCTCAGCGTTAGAAGAATCACTTGAATGCTCCTGTATTGGCTGATTGATTGTGTGGTTCGAACTTCCCACACATCTAGCACTAGCATTCAGCAGGTTCTCCCATGTTGTATAACACTTTATTAATATTTGTTGTTCGGTAATATACATTCTTTTTTCATGCTGGCCATTTTTTTATTTGGTCATGACAAGGGATTCCGTCAGTAATAGAATCACAAACGTTTGGCTAATTTTAATAGGCTTTTTCCTTTTATGAGTAAGGACCACCAGCTTCCTCTTTCTAATCAAATAAAGTAGTGAAGTTTTAACCCTTTGAGTGCCAGAGGGATATGCAACACATTGTTTTGCAATCCATTGGATTCCCTTCTGTGCATCAATCGCCACTTTCTTCTTTCTTCATTCTTTATATATATATATATATATATATATATATATATATATATATATATATATATATAAATTTACCTCTTGATTACAGAAGTAATCAAAACATCGCTTTGCAAGTTGTGCATTCTTCTGGTTTGCAAGGTTTTAACCTGCCTGCCAGCTGTCTTTAATTTCCAGGGAAAGTCCATAGCTTTGGCTTTTTTGTGCCGGTTTTTAAAATTAAATTTCAAACCTATCTTTTATATTCTTGTCATTAGAATATTAGTGGTTTATGAGCTTCTCCACTCTGCAATCTTGCCTAGTTATATGATTTCTTGTGGTAGTGTGTGGGAAATATCTGTCCTGCTGTACAAGTGCAGCTCTGGTATTTGTGTGTAGACCTTTGCGATGCGGTTTGGCTAATTTCGGAATTCGGACAAATAAGGAGTATTCTGCATAATTCGGACCTTCCGAAAGCCAAGGTCTGCCCACAAAAAAAAATTAGAATCCGAAACGGACCTAGTCAGAAATTTCTGTGTAAATTTCGGAAATTCGGATGGTACTTTCCCATCTGAAACTATTACAATGTTGCTACATGCAGCTAAAAATAGATCTGGTAAAACAGGTGCTTTACAGTTCATGCAAAGTGCAGATATTAACCACATAAGGACACAAGCAATTTTACCATTTTTGCTATGTGTGTGTTCAACCATAATTCTTATCTTTCTCATTTATTGCACAAACACATATTATATACCATTTTTTAAAGGGCAGAAAGTGCTTTAATTTGATGTGACATATACATATATAAGTGTATAGGGGCTTATAAAATACCCCTTCCTGTCTCATTAGATATTTAATATTATTATTAATTTAGTTTAATGTATATTTTTATTTGTTTAATTTTATTTTTTTTATTGAATATTTCACATTTTTTTGTAAATATTCGGCCGAAAAATTCGGACTATTGCCTAATTTCGTCCAAGTCGAACAGGTCCGGTCCGAAATTCGGATTCTCTGAATGGGAAAAAAAATTTGTTTGAAATCGAATTTTACCAAAAAATTTTTGCCGAGCACAAGTCTATTTGTATGAGGTTTTCTGCTGATGTCACACATGCTGCACAGTAGTATGAACACTATTTTACTATGTAATGTGAGTGTCCCTGGAAATGTTGGTAAGTATGGGTTAATGAGGAAGATAACCCAATTTTTTTTGTCAGCATGAGATGGTTAATTCATTTTCCATGTTAAATTTGTAAACATTCTACATCCCTTAACCCTTTGCATTGGATACCTCTCTGGCACTCTACAGGGTTAACATTCAAGCCTGTATATTTTATACTCTTACACCAGTAACTGTTATATTTTATTATAACCTTATATGAATCTGTGTCCATCTCCCTTCTCTCTTTCTGGGGAGAATGTACGAATATGATTCAGTACAAAAATAGGATCCGGAATAGATTTTTTTATTTAGCCCTACTTCTTCCTAAAGCTAATGTACTAAGCTACTTACATAAAACATTCTACCCCCGATCCTCAAGAGGTTACTGCAGCTTGTATTAAATGCATTAAACAAGATGCAGAGGTAGCGATGTAACTTCACAGCTATGCTAGGGGGCAGCAGTAAGAGTCTTCCTGCCATTGAATTCTTAATGACACACATTGTGTCCACAAGAATGCAGTACAATGTAGATCACATTTTCTAGTTGATATCCTGAAGTGCAGCCATTAATGTTGGAGGCCAATGTCAGCAAAGCTGCACTGGTGGCTTCATATATTCATCCCAGTTACTCATTCATTCACCCTCCCTTCTCTCTTTTCCCTTTCTCTCCTTCTGTGCCCTTCCTTTTTTTCCACTTGAGAGGGAGAGAAAGAGAAAAAAGTGTGAATACTGTTCCAACTTTCTTGTTGTATAATGAGCAAAAGGAGTTGGAGGGACGCTGATATAGAGAAATCCACAAACAGCAGCAGCAGCAGTAGTGGGAGCCCACACAGCCCAGCAGATAGTGCATCCACCCTCACCACATCCCACGAGACCAGGGTAAATATTTAAAAAAGAGGAATGTTAGATGTGGTTGTGTGCAATAGCAGCACATTGTAGCTGACTGTGTCTGACCCTTTTTCTGCTGTGTCTGTGATGATGTGTGACACCCGGGTCCGCATGTCATTCTTGTTACCACCAAGAAGGGAGGAGGAGACTGGTGGCAATGATGACTCTAGTAAACAGTGTGAGTAATTTATTTTTCAAACCAAAGAGTGTGACTCATATATGAAGATGTGAATGGGTATCTCCACCACCATCAGTAACAATATGTAAGGTCATCTATTGCAATGTACACGCAGTGTACTTGAGGTTGTGAATAGTGGGAAGGAGGAGTCCCACATTGGCACATCTGCTATAATAAGACACATGCAGTATAACTACCCTGAGGTGTATGTTAAACATGTTGAACTGTTCCTCAAAAACAAAAATATTAGGTGCTGATGTCACTGTGCCCCTTGTCCACCATTAACAAAAGTGGTTAATGCAAGTGCAACCATCAGTGGTGATGATGATGACACTAACACCCTCATTGTCATCTTATGCTATAGTCTGAGGCCAGGATAATATCCCTGCCCCCCCCGAAGCTCATAGCAGAGAGGATAAATTATTCTTATTTTGTTTTATGTCCAATGGAAATTATGTCTCCCACCACCACCATTTTATGACTCTTGTCTCCTCCAGCTACCTCAGATGTATACACTCCTCTGTGTTTTGCCATTGCATATCAGCAGCAGGAGACATGGGTGTTATTTTAGGTGAAGAAAATGTTGTCCCACTCTGAGACATCTACAACACTACTGTTATGTGGCCCTGTGTACCTTTAGAAGTACTTCTACTTCTGCTATTGTTTGCATGTCCGATCTGCAGCTGGTTTATTACTTAATCAGATATTCAGTACTCAGGTCATATCAGTGCTTCAGTTGGGATCTCAGTGATAATGTGCCTAAATGGGCTCCTGTTTCCTCTTACTCACGTTTTTTTTTTACAGAGACAACAGATAGCAACATGTTTAGCTTTTGATTTGTGAGAGATTTGTGAGAGAAGCATCTGAATAACCATATGGAAATACAAAACAACAAGGGCGCCCAATAGTGTAACACTGTAAATACATGCTATAAGAATTGAAGTGTAATGTACTCACAAGGTCGGTGGTCAGTCATTTGATAACCTGACAAATGCACAGGCAGAGGATATTAACGGGTTGGAGTTATCTCATTCAGGCATGTTAACCTATATCTGCATTTGCTGAATATAGCTATTTTTATTTTTTATAAGTTAATAAATTAATATTTTAGTATATCATGAGCCTGTTTTCAAGTTTTTTTTCCATTTTATAGTATTTTTGTTAATGGCATACCATTTGCAGATTAGAGCTTAATCTTTTATCAAGAAGTCTTGTGATATCCCCAGCAGAGATGTGTTAATGTCCTGTGCCTATGCATTTGTCATGGTTATCAACTGCCTGACCACAGATCATGTGAGTACATAACACTTCAATTCTTATATCATGTATTTGCAATGTTACTCAAATGGGAGCATTAGTTGTTGTGTATTTCCATATAGTTATCTGCTTTGGGAAGGGAGTGTATGAGGAGCTGCCTTATTCAACTTTAAGTTTTCTGAGATGAGGCAGATAACATTTAAGTTGTGAGCTACATAAGTAGTGATGCAGCCATCGATCTTGTGAGTATAATCTAACAGGGTGTTTTGTGCCCTCAAAACCTTGGATATCTGCACTAGGGATAGTCCTCTTTCATCATAGATCTACTTAATGTAGATTTCATAGTTAGAGGGGTTCATGAGGGTCTACTATTACTAATACTTCTTCTTCTACAGGGACTAGATGTTGCAATAATGCTAGCAGTAGGGATCATTGGTGCTGCACTTGAACCTCATGGGGTATGTGTTGCTACTTAGTACATAATAGCCTGTGTGACTTGGTGGGTGTTGGATTTGGAAGCTGTGATGCTGCTGTTGATGACTGTGTATTTTAGCCATGTTTACTTTTCCATAGTCAGACCTTCAAGTTGATATCTCAAAGAATTTTTTAACAGGCATAGTGCTCCTTTGCAGCGGCTAAAGATTGAGATTTTTCCTTTCAGCTATTTTTTTTTGCAACATCATCATCTCGCTCACTCACTGTTTCATCTGAATCAAGAGAAGGGGAGGATGGTGGAAGCATGCAAACTAATTCAAAATTATCATCATCATCTATAAGTAGGTCATCATCAGCATTGTCTGCTTTCTCCCTACTATTTTCATATTCTTCTAATTTTTTGAAGTCTGGAAAAGTTTTGTTGTAGTTTTCCCCTTAGTGTTAGTTATAGAAAATTAACCACTAGCTTGCAGGGGGTGTGGCTGTCACTGTCACAGGTGGTGGTCTCACTGCTTAATCCTTCGCTATGGCAACACTAGAATATGACTCATTATTTAGTTTTGATAAAAGGTTTAGTGCTACTACTGGTAATGGAAGAAATGTTGATGAGGATCATCATCATCATATACTGTACAATCTGCTACAACCATGGACTCAGTCAAGTTTTGTAGTATGATTTCACTACCACCAATACAACCATGAACTCTCCTACTTCATTTCCCTTGCCCCTTCCCCTAGCATGTTTGCTGGGCATAATGAAAACAGTGTTGATTTTTTTCTGTAAAGTACACAACAGAGTTGTTAGTGTAGACTGATGTTCTGTCCACCTGAAATTACTGTATAAAGTATGTCTCAATCTCTAGTATCTGTCTGTCATTAAAGAAATCACACCCACACTCCCTGTAACCACAAATAACTCCAGCTCCCCCCATTGCCTGTCTTTCTGCCTCTGCATGTAGCTAGTGTCAAAATTTCAGCAGCAAGTTTTTCTTTCTTTCTGTTAATTTTTACAGTACAGTTCAAGAGGAAGATATTGCAAAAGTATTAGTCAGAGATGCAGAACTGGGCTTTTGAATCTGCAAGGGTATGCAAACAGCTAATTAGGGTTAGTGTCCTTCGCCCAGGGTGCAATCTCTTTTAGCTCACAAGTTTCGTACACAGAGAAGAATTATTCTGAAACATATCATACTGGTCCTGCCAAATGAAAAATCCTGCCATGAAATTCTAGACAATTCCTCCCTGAAAGATAAAAGCAGCCAACCCCAGGAGGTGGCTGCTTCTCTCGTTCAGAGAGGAATTCTGGCATTTCTTGGCTGGACTGGCATTTTGGCAGGAGCAGTACAATATGCTTTAGAATAATTATTTGTGTATGGTACTTGTGAGCTAAAAGGGATTGCACTGTGGGTAAAGGATGCTAATCCTGATGAGCTGTTTGTATTTCCTTGCAGGTTCATAATTCCAGTTTTGCATCTCTGACCATTACTTTTGCACAGGATGAGGATAGACCTGTTAGCTACAGAATTAGCAGCTTGAAATAAAAGATAAAGGGCCAGATTTAAAGGTTTGCAGTAAAACAGCCGGTAAAGCCAAACTGAGTACAGACCGACATAATAAAATGTCTAAGTCGGTATTTAAAGGCCCTACCAGCTAAAAGCACAATTTACGTTATGCCACAGAAATAATCTTGTGGCTAAATGTCAATTCTGTGCGTTGTGTTCCCAAAACGCCGCTAAACAGCAGCTATATTGGTGACTTCACAGAAAAAAGCTAACGATCTGTCCCTGGCATACTGCCAAGCACTGATCGTTAACTTATATCTGTTAAACTTACCTGTCATCCGCTGTCTGTCTCCTTCTGTCTTCATTCTGAATTCTTTTCTCTTCTTTCTTGTATCTTCTTTCTTCTCTTCATCCTTCTAACTTCTAGCTGTAAAAAAAATGTATATATGTTTGCAGAAATATATTGGACAATAATACATCATTTAACACCTTGAGTGTCAGAGGGGTCCACAACAATGGTTAAACAATTTATCATTTTCCGCTTCCATAAAAATATGCTGCCATTATTTTAGTTCCAAATAAGCCAATAAGCCTGGGGAAAGTTAAGCCATTGTGGTAGGTAAAGTTGCACAGTATAACATGTCCAAAAATGAAATGAATTAATAAAATAATTAACTTATTAAACTGTCTCTGCTGTTGTGTGCAGCCACAGAGGTGGCAGCAGTGGAGACAGTACTGTGTACCACAGGCTTCCCCTTCTAGTCCCTTACTGGCCGATACCCTTTTCTACACTGAGGGAATTTGAAAAGAGACTGCCTTTATATATGGGCAGTCTATGTTCAAATTCCCTCACAGCCATTGGCTGAGATGTGCTTACACACATCCCAGCCAATCAGATTCCAGCGGCTGTGCTTTAAACTGAGGACTTTTTTTTTTGCTTTTAGTAGCTGCGTCAGCTGACTAAAGGTCCGATAAGGCACTTAACTAAAAAAAAAATGTTATACACTAAAGTGAGTACTTTATCGGATCTTAAGAGCTAACACAGTCTATTAAATGGCAACTTGTACCGTTTTTTTTATTTTCAGTGGGCCAAAACATATCTATATTTAGTGGCAGGTAGGGTTTTTTTGCCTGAATTTTTCCATAGAATATTTAAAATTAGATTCCCAGAAGAAGTGATAAGACTTAGCAGGAAATTCATTGGAGAGAGTTATTTTAATAGCCAGTAATAGGCTGAAGATTTTTGTAGCCGAAAGTCCATCATTGAAGACTGATCACTGACTTTTTGCCATCTAACTGTTACACGATGAAACTTGCAATGCCCTTTTATTCGTCTGCATTGGAATTTTAAGGTAATGGAAGGCTTGTATACCATCTTATACATAACAAGCTCCCTATAGAGACAGACTTTGTTTGGAACGTCCGATAACAAGTGAGTGGGAAGCCTGTACATCAGGCTGTATATAAGAAGCTTCCTATAAAGAGAGACAGGGACACCAACAATCTACCGGAGATTCCGGATTTAGAAAAACGGAAGGATTGTATATTTGTCCGCTTGAATACAAAGAGCCGCTTCATTGATCATTCACTGGAGATTCTGGACCTTGAGAGACGGGAGGATTGCACACCTGCCTCCTTACACATGCCAGATAAGAAGCTAATACTATAGACGGGAGGATCGTGCACATATATATACACACATAAGACATTGGTGTATGCTGTGCTCATATTGACTCTATTATATCAGATGGAAGGAGCAATATCAGTCTGTCCATATTACCTATATACAAACATTGGGCAGCTGCTACATTGTATCTATTAACATCAATACAAACATAAGGATACATCTACCTTGTGTACATACAGTTGAATTCCATCCAGATAGACTATATGCTATTAGAGTCAGTGTTATCTATTAAAGGATATTAGCCCTCCTATTTGATGGACTATACATTTAAGAATTATTCTTACTTATTTTCTGGCTAGATCATATGTGTATGGTTTTATTTTATATGAAGTATATTGCATAATATATATATATATATATGTATACACGTTGACTTTTTTAATCTAATATTGTGGTGATATTAAAGTATATCTTTTTCACAGATACCTTATTTATTTTAATTGTAATTTTATTTTATTTTTATCTATAGTCAGAGGAAGCACACTTCTTAACTACTATTTGTCTATTTATTGTAATTTTGACCAATTCACTTGGGTCATTGGATTGTAGCTGGAACTTTCTTGACTATACTTATTATTATATACTAGTTGAACAGCCCGTTACACGGGCCACAGTGCTACTGCCACCCGGTCGCGGGGCAGTCACGCGCAGTAGAGAGTCTCTACTGTGCATAACTGCAGCATGCGCAACAATGTCTACTGTGCATGTCGCGGCGTTACACACGATTTAGCGAATTATTATATAGGATATTATTTTTTTCTCTTGGACAAACAATCAGGGGATAGTGCCATAATACACCTTGTCTTTTGATTTTTTTCATAGCACTGACCTTTAAATTGCTTAATGTGCTTGAAAAAAATTCCGGAACCTTTTTTTTTTTTTTGCTATCAGCTGACTTTAAATCTGGCCCAAAGTGTGCCTCAGGTATGAGTGTTTGTGTAAGTACACACAGTATGTCAGTGAAGTTGTACATGGCCTTTTGTCTCTTGAATGCATGATGCATTTATGTCTGTCTGCAAATTAGATCTGCCACGGAATCAGTCTCAGTAGAGAATTAACCAACTGTGGTAGGAACTTGGATCACCTGACTGTCACTGTCACATTTTCAGTCAAAAAGGTTGTTTTCTTTTAATTTTTTTTAAACTATCCTCTTTCCCTTCATGCCACCCACACCCAGAGAACAAATGGCTAGCACCAAGACTCCTATCAAGCAACCCCAGATCCCTGTTTCTGTCTGTTTGCTTCTTGCACCAGATGCAGCTTCTATCTCTCTCTATCCCAAGCAGACTGACATCATGCGAGGAACTGATAACGATTTTATACTAGCAGGACAGGAATACATGGGGAACGTCTCCAAGTTCAGAGGGAGAAAATTATAATTGATGTCAATGCAAAGAAAAATTAGTGAAAGAACAGAAACCTGCACTTTTCTCACTAATTTCTCTGCATAGTGATGGGAAATGCCATTTTTCTCATATTCTACTTTTGAGGCAAAATGTTTCACCCATCCCTGCTCTGCTGTCTTTCTCCACTTCTCCCTCTCATCTAGTTTTTGCTTTTTCACACCTTTATTTTTTTCCATTCTCTCCCTATTACACACTCACTCTCCTCTCTCTCTTGTTTCTCTTCCCATCTCCCTCTTTCTCCCTTTTCACATAACATTTGTCTTATATATTTAAAACAAAATGAACATTTTGAAAAGTTGAAAATATGTCAGATACTTACAAAACGCAAGCTAAGAAAAGCAAAACAGCGGTAACCATAATAAACAGCCCTGTCTGCCAAAATTCAATCATTTAGAAAATGGAATAAAAAATGTTTATTTTAGTAACCAAAAATGTTTTAGAATTATAGCCTAATAAATATAAGCATCGGCAAAAGAGAATAAAGAGTGAAGGATAAGTGTATAAAGCAGGCATATCAAACGTGTCACTCTAGCCATTTTCTCTGAGGCCCCCCACAGACCTCTCCCAATCAGGAAGGCTGTGGTGGCTTTCTGCCTACCACTGCTAATATGCCCAACTAGCCAATGGCTGTTTAGGATTGCTGTGTCTTTTAAAGGGCATAGCAGCTGCAGAGACCACCGCTCATGAGTGCGCAGAGAGGACTGCGGTCTGAATTCGGAGCACCCTGCTCCGTATCAGCCGCTGCACGGGCAGTCTGTACTGAGCATGACTGCAGCGTCACCAGTGTTGGCCTGTACACGGGCTTTAAAACTAGTTTACAATAATGAGTAACTTTCGTGACTGACTGTTATGCATTTGTGGTTTCTAAGTGGTTCAACTTTATTGGTGCACATGGAAGATTTTAATTTGCATTATTTATGATTATGAGAATCGGTACAAAACATAAAAAATTAAAGCAGTAGGAGCACACTATTCTCAGGAACAGAGCTGTCCAAATTTAGTCCTCAAGGGCCACCAACAGGCCGGGATATAAGGATTTCCCTGATTAAGCACAGCTGAGTCAGTCACAATGAATGAATGAATCACTGATTAACTCACCTGTGCTTAATCAGGAAAATCCTTAAATACAGGCCTGTTAACAACCCTTGAGGACTGAACATGGACAACCCTGCTCTAGAATATAACTAGCACAGTGGTTTTCAATGCATCTGGTTACTTGCAAACTCTGTCTAACTGGTGTGTACTTCCACATAGGCATTTGAGCTCACAGGGATTGTATAACTTGTCCCTGCTCAGGTATTCACCTGGGAAGATGGAAGACATTTAATTATTACTCTTCAAACAATCAGATGATCAATATATACATTTATTTCTAAAAAAAGCAGATTAGTAACAACTGCACAAACACATGTTTTAAAACACTTTCTCCAATAATTTGATTGTTTGAAGAACTTTGCAATACATTGGGCACCCTTCTGGCACTCAAAGGGTTAATTAGTCGGTGCTATAAAAGCACTGCACAAAGTAACTTGAGTTTTCTTTGTGACATTAGTGCCATTGCTTATAAGACCCTTATATATGTACCCTATGTGGAGATTTATATATAAATATGAAGGAAGAAGATTGCCCTGCATCTTGTAAAAAACAGATCTGAGTTGTGGCTTTTTCATGCATGTGATTTGTGAATGAATAAGTAGGAAGAAACCACTATATAGATCTGTTGTTTAAACAACATAGGGATAATATCTCTTTGCATATCTATATTTAACTGTCTTTATTGGGTGATTATCAGGGTTAAGCACTCATCATAAATAAAGCAGTTCGATTGCATAGCAATGGTATAGCAATGGATTGCTAAATAGATCTGTTAGAATATAGATCTATAATTAAGTTTAAGATCAATATTTCCATTACCTTTACAATGACATAGTAGCATAGTTGATGAGGCTGAAAAAAGACATGCATCCATCAAGTCCAGCCCATGCCAGAAAACACCGTTGTTGATCCAGAGGAAGGGTAAAAAAAAGCCCTCTGAAGCCATTTCCAATTTAGTTCCAAATGGGTAAAATAATTCCTTCCTGACCCCAAATGGCAGTCAGATATTTTCCTGGATTAACAACCTATCTGCATTAAAGCCATCTGTCATCATTTTCAATATTGTTCTGTGCTAGATAAGCATCCATTGCTTTTTTGAAAGCAGTTGCATTATCTGCAAAGAATTCCATAGCTTTACTGCCCTTATTGCCTTTGTTTTAGTTAAAAGGGCCTTTCCTCTAGTCTTAATGAATGACCTCTTGTTCTTACCTCAGCTCTTTGAGTAAATAATTAATTGGATAGTTCTTTGTATTTTAATTTGTAGCATCCGAATTGGTCTAGTATTAGTAATACAAAGATATGAGTAGTTTGTTATTTGGTGATACCTTTTTTGTTTGGACTAACAGTTATATGTTTTAAAACAAGCTTTTGAGAGATGAACTCAGGTCAAGCAATTATCAAAGTACTCAAATCTTTGTATTATTAGATACACTTTATTAATTTCATAAATTAGTAACTTCGATATTCCAATGCAATCACAATATATTTATTGTTATAAGATTAGCTTGATTGAGTGATCATGTGTTGATTGTAAAGCTCCAAGTCATTGTATACATGGGCAACACAACCACAAGGGGCAGATACTAGACTGGTTTACAATCAGTCAGGCCTAAGTCATATCTTAGAAAAAAGTGGGCATTATGACATCTGGGTACTGATGTGGTATCAATGACATCTTTTCTTTGCAAATGTAAACGTGTAACAAAATAAGTGTGACACACTGAGAACAAATATATCAAAGTGGTTTATTCAAGGGGATTGTGTTATGTATATTTTATTGAATTAACAGGACTCATTCCCATCGAAGGGACTCATTCCCATCGAAAAGAGATCCAGAGGGTGAACGTTTGTGAACATTTATCAGGCAGCAACCAGAAGCAGAGCATTGATCTACCAAAGTATTTCTTAGTTGCCATGCTGGAGCATCAGATAGTCTTCACTTGTGAAAAAACAAATGTAAAACATTTACTTGGTTATTTGATGAGAATGTATAAGTATTCCTTTTCCCACCACCTTCTTGCAGTTAAATATGTAAGGAATAAAAAAAAACCATGGAGCAGATCAATTATCCTCCATTTGAAGAGGTTTAATGGTGGAACCATTCAAACTGTTCAAATCGTCAGTGTCAAGTTGGCGTCTCTCCCGGCTATGGCACTTTAATTAGTGTGGAGGGTATGACTGCTTAAAGGTACATTCAGTAAGCAACATGAGAATCTCGCACTGTCATGCAGTGCGAAATTCTCATGTCGTCATTTTTATCATGGTGACATCATTAAGGTGTAGTGGTTGCATGCTCTTTTGCATGCAACCTTTTAAAAGGAATTATTGTGGAGAGGATGACTGCTTAAAAGTAAGTTCAGTAAGCGAAATGAGAATCTTGCAATTTCATGCAGTGCGATATTCTCATGTCGCCTTTTTTATCATGCTGACATAGTTAAGGTGTCATGTGGTCTCGTGCTCTTTTGCATGCAACCTTTTAAAAGGATACCCCCCACTGGCATTCAAAGGGTTAATAAATACAGCATTGATGAGCTTGTCTCTGACACTCCTAAGGGCCCCCACTAAACTTAAAAATTCCAATAGTTTTTGATATTTTCATTATCTGAATGGTTCCAGGTTCTTTAAATTGAGCTTGTTTTCTCTCCCTCCTGCCTTGATGATCAAACGCCAACCACGCAGAAGGAACTGTAAAGAAAGAGCACGAACTGCAAGAGCTGGGTGTGACCTGAGCAGCTGACCTCCCCAGATTAGAAGAAATTGAGAGCAAAGCATTTTAGTGCTGCCATAGCAACACAAGGAACTTGTTAAACAGTTTTGTAATATCTTTATATGAATAAACGATGTGAGGAAAAAAATGCTAACACGTCTAATGTATTTTCCTCCATTCACATACTACCATATTCATCTCCATTTCATCCTAGGAGGAACTGCCCCTTTAAATGGTTACTAGCCTTTTATTTTGACTTTACATATTCTTTAACCCCTTAAGGACTGGCTGATCGCATGCCTGGCCAGCACTTAAGGACCACAGACCATTTTTTTTTTCTGCTTCCGGTTCAGGGCTCCCCAAAAGGCGTGCAGCCACACGGGGAGCCCTGAATTCCATGACTGTCCTGGCACGTCATGGGTCCTTAACATTCCCCAACCCACCGTCAAGGGTCCTTAAGGGTTTAAGTATTTAAAGTCAAATTACAAATACTTTTAGTATTTTTGTTTTTTTCATCTTCACCTATTTTTTGAATGTTCATTTTCTTCACAGTGTTCTCCCTGGATCTGTTAGCACTGTAAAAGCAAGTATAGTGATACAATGTTAAATATAGATAGCATGTAGCATACTGATCAAACAGTGCTATGGGGTTAGTGTTACAATGAGAGAGCTTACTGTGATGGATATAAAAGTGTAATAAAAAAAATTATGAAAAGAAATAAAAAGTATAATCAATATGCATATTATGCACTTGTATAAAATGTGAAGTCAAAATAAAATGCTCTCTTTATCACAGCACCTTGATTTTGGATATCAACACATTGGGTCAGATGAGTAAAGTTCAAATGTAAGAATCTTGAGGACAACAAACTGCATCAGTGAGAGCTTATTACAATTCCAACTGTTCTAAATTAGTGTTGTATACCTTTAAATGCTTGAGATTTCTAACATTGAAGGGATTAAGAATCCCATTGAAATGAATTGGAATCATTATTTGTTCTTTATAGTGCATCTGTTCTCACGTATTACTGGATGATGAGAAGGATCAGCCAACATCCTTGCATTCGCACACTTCCCTCTAAGAATTAAAGTATTAGGCAAAAAAGCAGGCATAAAAAACTGATACATATTTGTAGGATACAACTGATGGAGCTTGCTGATTGGCTAAAATATGAAATAAATTGTTTTATTTTTTTTTTCCTGTTGCAGATTACGACTGTGACTACATATAAAACAATGCATTGGAAACCTCGCCAAAAACCAAGCAAATAATATATATATGTAGGCAAATCCACAGATGATGGTTGCACGCACCAGCACAAGATAGTGAATAACATAGACCACTAAAGGATTACACATATATAGATATTGTATATATACAGTACTGTGCAAAAGTTTTAGGCAGGTGTGAAAAAATGCTGTAAAGTAAAAATGCTTTCAAAGATAGACATGTTAATAGTTTATTTTTATCAATTAACAAAATGCATAGAGAGTGAACAGAAGAAAATTCTAAATCAAATCAATATTTGGTGTGACCACCCTTTGCCTTCAAAACAGCATCAATTGCTCTAGGTTTACTTGCACAAAGTCAGGGATTTTGTAGGCATATAGTCAGGTGTATGATTAAACAATTATACCAAATAGGTGCTAATGATCATCAAATTAATATGCAGTTTGAAACACGAACATTAACTTAAATAGAAACAGCTGTGAAGGAGAAATAAAACTGGGTGAGGAAAAGCCAAACTTGGCTAACAAGGTGAGGTTGCTGAAGACAGTGTAATGTCAAAAGTCATACACCATGACAACACTGAGCACAGCAACAAGACACAAGGTAGTTATACTGCATCAGCAAGATATCTCCCAGGCAGAAATTTCAAGGCAGACGGGTTTCCAAATGTGCTGTTCAAGCTCTTTTGAAGAAGCACAAAGAAACAGGAAACTTTCAGGACCATAGACACAGTGGTCAGCCAAGGAAACTTAGTGCAGCAGATGAAAGACACATCATGCTTACTTCCCTTCACAATCGGAAGAAGTTCAGCTTGCCATCATCTCAGAATTGGCAGAGATCAGTGTGACCCTGGTACACCCCTCTACTGCCTGGAGAAGTCTGGTCAGAAATCGTCTTCATGGAAGATTAGTGGCCAAAAAGCCATACTTCCTATCTGGAAACAAAGCCAAGCAACTCAATTATGCATGAAAACATAGGAACTAGGGTGCAGAAAAATTTAAGCAGGTGCTCTGGACTGATGAGTCAAAATTTGAAATATTTGGCTGTAGCTGAAGGCAGCTTTTTTGCCAAAGGGCTGGAGAGCGGTACAAGAATAAGTGTCTTCAGCAACAGTAAAGCATGGTGGAGGTTCCTTGCAGGTTTGGGGCTGCATTTCTCCAAATGGAGTTGGGTATTTGGTCAGAAATAATGGTCTCCTCAATGCTGAGAAGTACAGGCAGATACTTATCCATCATGCAATACATTTAGGGAAGTACCTGGTTTGCCCCAAATTTATTCTGCAGCATGGCAATGACTCCAGACATACAGCCAAAGTCATTATGAACTATCTTCAGAATAAAGAAGAACAGGGAGTCCTGGAAGTGATGCCCCACAGAGCCGTGATCTCAACATCATTGAGTCTGTCTGGGATTATATGAAGAAAGAGAAGCAACTTGAGGCTGCCTAAATCCAAAGAAGAACTGTGGTTAGTTCTCCAAGATGTTTGGAACAACCTACCTGCCAAGTTCCATAACAAACTGCATGCAAGTGTACCTAGAAGAATTGATGCTGTTTTGAAGGCAAAGGGTGGTCACACCAAATATAGATTTGATTTAGATTTTTCTTCTCTTCACTCACTACGAATTTTGTTAATTGATAAAAATAAACTATTGACATGTCTATTTTGAAAGTATTCTTACTTTACAGCATTTTTCACACCTGCCTAAAAGTTTTGCACATTACTGTGTATATATATATATATATATATATATATATACTAGTTGAACAGCCCGTTACACGGGCCACAGTGCCTCTGGCAGCCGGTCGCGGGGCAGTCACGCGCGGTAGAGACTGCCCGCGCCACTGCTGATACAGAGCTGGACACTCCTTCGGAGTGCCCAGCTCTGTATCAGCCGCGGCGCGGGCAGTCTCTACTGCGCATGACTGCAGCACGCGCAGCAGTGTGTACTGCGCATGTCGGGCGTTACACACAACTTAGCGAATTATTATATAGGAGATATATACAGTTCGTGGAGAATGACGGCACTCACAGGATCCTTTTTTCAGAGCTAACAAATAGTTACATTTATTGCAATCGACGTTTCAGCTGTCACCGCAGCCTTTCTCAAGATTACAGACGTCATTCTCCACAAACTGTATGTATTGTATGCTTTTCTTGATGTGCACACAGGTCACAGTGGATTAATTGACAGCGAGTGCATCCCAGCGTCTACAATTTTACACACACATATAGATAGATAGATAGATAGATAGATAGATAGATAGATAGATAGATAGATAGATAGATAGATATAGATATATATAGATATATATTTAAACCACTCACACAATATTCAATGAACGTAACCATTCTGATTAATGTATAATTAGGAATTTTGGATATAATGGATAATCTATATGTACTTTAAAAATAGATTTAAAAAAAAAAGGACCGCAATAGAAATTCCAAATATGGTGCAGTTCTTATAAAGAAAACTAATAAAAAGGTATAATTTTTTTTTCATAATTTGGATGTGGACCAATAAACCTAGCAGTCAATATATAAAAATTAAACATTAATATATTGTCTTCCAAATAAACAGAAATCTACTTGTGTATAGGTTCAATCAAGAGTGTGCACTCTCAATAATGTTCATTCAGACATCCCAAACATGATGTCCTGGTAAGTGTGTCTTAATAGAAAATGTTATGTCCCACAGATCTAGGAGATCAGTAGTTTAAAGTGCTTAAGTTTCTATGTATATTTGTCCTTCTATTAATAATAATAGTCCGTGCTGCAGTTTATTCCTGGGGACCCATCGTGAAAAAGTATATGAAAAACAAAAGACAAAGTACAGTGTACAGAAAAAAAACAATCTAAGTGTAGTAGATCAGAATATCGGACACTAAAAAGTCATATAAATAGCCCCAATAGTTCAGTAATTCAGTTGAAACAAATTAAAAGCCACTTATTTTTATATAAATATCTCTCATTATATCTATTTTATAGACATACCAGGGAACTTTCAGGGTTTGACTATGAGACTCAGGGTTTTGAGCCAAATCTCAAGATCTCTGGGTTAAGGGCAAATTCTCAGGGTGAGAGAATTCAGTGTTACATGAGCTGCACCAATTAACTGCTACTTTAATCTCTAAATTGGCAAAATGTTTACCAGAAAGGCAAAGGGAGAATTCCTTTTTGTGTTGTTTAATGAGATTTACGTTGCAGCACGTTGGAGGTTTCTTGAGGACTGACAGTTTCACTTCTCGGTTAGACCAAGCAGACAGCTATCTACTAGCATATATATTCATGGGAGATTTAAGGTTAATATTGCAAAAATCTCAAGGTCAGCTCATTGAAAATTCCCAGCTATGGTTATTGATATGTCAGGAGAAAGATTTTTTTTTCACCATCTTTAGAGTTATGGGCATTTCCATAATGTTTTACACTCCTCCTGTTCTTTTTTGTTTTTGGGAAGCATTTGTTTCATTAAATAAATAGTACTTTTTACATTTACAATACTAGACATTAATGTGTAATGTCAACCATTTTGCAAGTACTCTGGATTTTTTTTAAAGGGATAGTAATACTTAAAATGTAAAAAAAAAATATGTTGTAGGGGTTATCCCCCTGAGTAAAACAAGGGTACTCCCACTGCTAAAAGGTGTTTCATTCAAAAGTTATTAATTTTCAAAGTTGAATTTTTTGTGCAATATCACAGTGGCCTGAAATTGTACAGTGGCGCTGTTGCTACACCATCCTATGGACAGCTCTGGACCCGGGACCATAAATCTCCATAGGATCGTGTATCAACAGCGCCACTGTACTATTTCAGGCCACTGTGATATTGCACCTAAAAAAATCAACTTTGAAAATTAATAACTTTTGAATGAAACACCTTTCAGCAGTGGGAGTACTCTTGTTTTACTCAGGGAGATAAACCCTACAACATATTTTTTTTTACATTTTAAGTATTACTATCCCTTTAAATTGTACTTCTAGCAAGCTGACAACTTGGTTGGAGATTCACTAAGGTGTAAAGAGGTGATAAAGAGGAGATGACTTCTCCAGTGATATCACTTCTCCAGTTCCTGTGTTATTCTATTTAGCCAATGCACTAAGATCTCCAAAGTTGAAGAAATCTTAGTGCATAGGCTCCAAGAATAACATAGGAACTGTAGAAATGATAAACTGGAGAAATCATCTCTGCTTTATTACATCTTTATCACCTCTTTATCACCACTTAGTGAATATCCCCCTTGTTACCTTGTTGAAAATTCAGGGTAGGAATGATCCTCAAGCAGAATGTTATCTGATTGACGTACAGCTCCTCACTTCTATACAGCGCTCAAGAGAGCTATTTGTTTCTAAATCTAATTTATGAACATTAACACAGAAATGTAAAGTTCTGCCTATTAGTTCAGACCCTAAATAGATCTCTGGGAGTGGCAGTAGCTTTAATCCAACCAGGGCTGCAGTTACATTGCAGGTGCCCCAAGGGAAGATACTCTAAGTGCCCTAAGCGCCATACATGGCCACAACCCTACTCATTTTATGGCCTCAATTCAGTCCCGTATACTAATATCATTAAAAAAAAAAAAAAAAAAGCTTGAACCCCTTGGTTGCTAGAGAGATCTTCAACACATTTATCCACAATGCGTTGGAGATCTCTCTTGCAGCCAAGGGATTAAATACTAGTCTGTAAAAGGGGTATAAAACTGGTCCAGGGACATTGAGGTTAATGTGGCTACAACCACAATGCAAATGTAGGTGCAGCCAGAACAGCTGAGGCTCCCCTCACAAACTGGAGCTCTAGGCAGATACACTCTGGTTGCCACTTCCTACGTTTTTCTATAGAACCTATGCAGGGGCAATCGCTGAACATTTCCTGGGTGGGTGGGAGCAATAATATGACCTCTAGGCCAGCCCACCAAGCCCTCTTCTGGACACCCATGTGCCTATGCACTAAGGTTCCTCCAACTTTGGAGATCTTAGTGTGTAGGCTCTATAGAACAAAGTAGGAATTGGCGATGCGATATCACTGGAGAAGTCATCTCTATTTTATTACATATTTATCAAACTTTAGTGCACAACCCCCATTGAGCTAATTTTAAAATCTATCCATTTTATGCCTTCTACAGAAGATGAATAGTTAGGTCTATAGATGTTCAAGAGAGGGTACGTCTGGACAAAATTTGCATCCACCATAAATACAAAGCCCTTTTACATAATTTTTAATTTATTGTAACTATTATCAAAATTTCTACATATTACTTTCCCTTCCTCTGTATGCACTGGATACACAGTTAATGTTGTATTCTGTTTTGAGAGGGATCATACTGTACCTCACATGAAAACAGGTTTTCTTGAATTGTTATTTTCTTAAGGTGAAAATGTTTTTAATTCAGTAAAACATATCAGTTTATTGCAATACATTTTACAGTTTACAGAATATACCTCCCATAAAATGTAATTTTCAAGAAATAATTAAGTGCCTTACTTTATTTGTATACAGTTTAAATCATTCAGTACAAATTGTACATTGTGTTTCTATGAGATGGTAACAGAAATCTGCAAAAATAACAGTTTATTTGATAGTTTTAATCATGTTTCTCTGTTTAATACCTTACAGTAGTACAAAAATATTTTTAAATTGCTCATACAAAACCTTCCACAGTGACAATTTAATTGGATGTATAATTGCAAAAAAAATCAAGTAGAAAAAAACTGTAGTGGAAAAAAATATATAAATATATTTTTTTTTAGCCAAGACGAAAAAGCATTCCTTTTCCTTAGGAAATAAAATGGTGGGGATGTAGAGAAAATCATGAGGCTTATTTAAAAATTCTGATCAGGTTTTTCTGGTGTCTGCAGGAAGAATGTCTAATGGGTAAATTTCCACTCTCTCAGCAGGATAACGCTTTGCATGAACCAACTCCCTAGAGAGATTGCAGTGTGCTCACACCATGCAACAAAGTCAATGCAGCACAGCCTCAAATATAAAACTAGCTTGAGCAATTTCATAAAGTAAAACAATCATTTACAATAATTATAAAACTGGTTATCATAATATAAAAATAAAACAACACTACGCTTAAAATCCAGTGCTCTTTAGTTTATGTATACAATGAGAACACTAAATGAATGGAATCATGTTACTGTCTTTGGGTCAGAGTTTTTGACAGCTTGCTAAGATGATTTTCTCAATGAAGAATATTGACAACTAAGCAAATATATTTTGTTGAAAATATGTTATGTTTTCATAGGAGACAGTTTGAGAGTTGGTTTTAATACCTCATATTTTTTGTAATAGGGGTTCTAAAATGTAATTGGATATTTTATAAGGACATTACAATAATAATGACTTCAATGAATGTAAAAGTACAATTTAAGAAATCCCAAGTACTGTAGTTGTAGGACTGAATAAATATATGTTTAATTAGTATAAAAGTGCTATATTTCTCATACAAGCAAATTGATTATATACATTATTTGTCTTGACCCAAACCTAACTTTTGGTCTTCATATTGATAAATTAACATGCAAACAGTATCCTAAAATAGGTGCTCTGTTTAGAAACAAATCCTGTTTAAGTCCTTGGTAAGAAAACTTATTGCGCAACAGATGTTAATGCCAGTCATAGATTATGGGTATGCAGAATATGTTTCTGCCCAACAAATGCATCATGGTAAACTCGACTCTCTGTAAAACTCATTATGCCTCTTTGTCATCCAATGTAATTACACTACCCATCATTTAAAGAATTACATTGGCCAACATTCAAATCTAGATCTACCTTTCACCTTTCTTGCCTAGTTTATAACCACTTCTCTAGAAAGTTACCAGACTACGGGCTAGATTCTATTGCAGGAGATAAATGTTAACACCAGTTTTATTAAACATTTTCCTACTGAAGTCTATGGGAAAACCTGGCGATAAAAGCAGTGGTAAAATTAGCACCTGTAATGGAATCCAGCCCTATCTGAGCAGAATGCTCTCTCCAGCTCTCCATACTAACTATAACCTCCGCTCCACTGCTAACAAGTCACTGCGTATTCCACATTACAAGATGTCGATCTGCCTTCTCCTTCAGAGCTCCGAAAGCCTTCCTCTGGATCAACAGGGGTGATATGTCATGGGCTGAGCTTGATGGATGCATGTTTTTTTTCAGTTTTCTCAACTATATTACTATACAATAACCTACCCGAAAAAGTCAAATATTCTCCCAGTCTAAAATCCATAAAAATAACTGCTTTTATGTGTCTAAAAAACAATATAACTGTATATAATTTTTGTATGTAGTTTATGTGTATATATGTATGTATATATTGTTTCTCTATTTGTGTAAAAAATATGTAAATTTTTACTGTAAAAGCTCTCCAGGACATGCTTGAAAACGAGATAAATCTCACTGTATTTTTTTTTTTTTTTGGTTAAACATGTATTTATTTACTAACTTTTTTTTACGAATGCAACTGTTCAACAAATGTAATTCCTTGTTAACCCTCTGAGGTCCATAGTGATATGCAAAGCATAACAAAGCAATGAGCTGCACATCTCTCTGGTCCTTAACCTTTTGAATGCCAGAGTGGTATGCAACACACTCAAAGGGTTAAGGGCTTGTTCATGTATCTGCACCTAAACCTGTAAACGGATGCCTTTAGACCAGACCAGCAAAAACAACTTCATCAGTGCAAGACTTCAACATGAACATGTCCCCTGTGCCCTGGCTGTTGGTGTAAAAAATGTCGCAGGTCAACACTAAGCCCAGTATACCCATATAATAGTGCACTGCCCACTGCTTAGATAAGCAAGCAGTCCAAGCTGCCATGACAAACAGATAGCATTTTAATTTGAACCCTTTGAATTCCAAAGGGATACACAAAGCATTGCATACTAAATACAGCCCATATAGAGCCTTATGTAAAAGAGACAAAATAGAGAAATTCACAGAAGAGGACAAATACCACCCCCTCAAAAAATATACCATTGGAGATTCTTCCAACGCTCTGCAAAGCATTCAGTCTGCTGGAATGATGCTGGTGTACTATGAGGTAATGGGGCAATTCTGGGATAAACCAAATTAAAAAAATAAAACTCCTATATATTTAAATGGGACAGCTGAATGGCAGAAAGATCTTCAACACATTGTGAAGACCCACTTACATCCATGGGGATTTTGGAAATGTTTATCTATCCTCTGTGGTGTAGTTGGTTTGTTCCAAAATGACTCCAGTTCTTCATAATGAAAACAGTTGATTTTTAACACATTAGATTCTTTTCAGTGCACTGGAAGTGCCTCTAGTGTCAAACAGGTTAAGTCCCTCAAAATCTGATTTTTATTTCAGTTACTGTTTGTGCTGTGAGACTTAGTGATACACACTGATATACCGAGAACTGGAGTAATTCCAGACTAACCAACTGCACCAAAGGGCAAATACACAGCTTCAAAAGTCCCACTGCTTTCAACAGGACTTTTAACTCTTTGAGTGCAAGAGGGATACACAATGCATTGATACTCAAAGGGTTAACGTCTTGAATTCTAGAGCGGTCTCAAGTGCATTGCCTTGCAATTTACTGTAGACCATGCTAGCATTCAAATGGTTATGTCCCATTTAAAGGGATAGTAATGTTTCATAATAAAAGCAGCTCTAATTAATCGTCATAGTATTTGGCCTTTGGAGAGTGTTATTTCAGTTCTGTCAGACTTGTAGTTCAAGAGTAATTCAATGACAAAGTATCCCCCTCCCTCCCCTTTTACTGATGTAACACTGCTCAGCCAGATCAGAAGAGAGGTGCCCAGGTAGACTGCAGAGAGGGACAATCTTCAATTAAGATAAGGGAAAAACCTGAAAAACTTGTCAAGGGGGGCAGGGCTTTCATTGTTCTCACAGGAAGAAGATTGTCCCCTTCTGTTATCTGTCTGGTCTATGGACTGCATTCCACATCTGAGAAGAGATGGCTTACACTAGTAAAAGGGGCGGGAGGGGGAAACTTTGCTTGTGAATATCTCTCAAACCATAAAGGTTTGAGAGATAAGACTTATGTCTTTTTTCATGTTTTTTTAAAGTCTACATAATAAAATTAAGATAAAACGAAGTATTACTATCCCTTTAAAGCAATGGGACTTTTTCACTGGAAGAAACAAAAAAGTTCAGCAGCTCATACTTCCAGCTTGCATGGGACAACAATCTCACTTCCAAGGTCCAATTAAATATCCAGTACACCTACAGGTGATAATCTTCATGCACATGTACATTCACTCTGTCACTCCTCATACGGTCTCATAGAGAAATGGACTGGGGATGCTCAGTGGGTGCTATGAGGTGATTTCTCTGTAATCACCTGTAATTAGCAAGAACATGCACTTCCAAAGGCAGGGCCAAAATCCAAAAATAAAATCCATCAAGATTTATTGCATACAAAATAGTAAAAAGTTCATACTTCAGTCCTCTGGCCTCAAAATGACAGGAGAGACTTACATAAGCAAAAGAACAGACCAGCTGTTGTTACAGAGTGGCATCCCTGGGACCTATGCATTTCACTTTTACCACACTTACTCTCTTCTTTTGCCTGTGGCAATTTATCAATTTCTTGTACCCTGGTGATGTCAGCAGGTCAAATCTCACCTAGCCTTCATGTTTCATGCCACTCATTTAGATTCCCTTCAGTGCTCTTGGCTTATGATCATCAGTGGGAGGTTGAAATGGATAGATGTAAGTGGAGGAGACCAGCTGAATTTAGCCACCCCAGAAAAATTCAGATAATATTGAAAATGTCAAGAATTAATTGTAGTTTTTGCTCCACTTTGGAGTGCCACTGGTAAGTTCTCCAACCTGCATTTATTAAGAATTAGTTTCTTCTATAGCAGTTTGTACACAGCTTGACCCTGGGCACATCAGAATGATGCATTCTGTCCTACTCGTATCCATCCATCCCTTCATGTATAAGGCTCAGTGGCCATTTTGTTACGCAAAAAGCTTTGTACATAGACTTTAAGCAAACTCAGAATCATTCATTGCTCATAAATACTTATAAAAATTCCAACAAATACACTTATTTTTGTGCAGAAACAGAATAATACACCACGTCCTCTGCCCTGCTAATTTCTGTGGCTGCCTGAGCTACTTCTCATTCTGTCATTCTCTCCTTTGCTTTGGTCTCTTTTTTGCTTGCTCTCAATCTGACAATTCAGGATTTGTATCTATGCCTTAACTATCCATTTCTGTCTTGCAAGAGCCAAAGCAGCCTTGTATCAGCTTGTAACAGCACAATGTGAAGGCATTTGAATTATTTATTAATATTAGTATTATTTTTTTTTTATTTTATTTTACAAGGTATAAATCTTGCCAAACATACCTCTTTGGTTTTTTTGAAGAACAAAGTCAGACCCTAGATAAAAGCATGATAGTAAATATAGTATATTTAAATTTTACAAAAGCATTTGACATAGTTCTGCACAGGAGGCTGGTAAATAAAATAAGGAAACTGGATCCAGCAAAAATGATTGTACTTGTATTGAACAGTGGCAAATAAGGTTAAGGTAAACATAAGGTTATGCGTATGGGTTGCAGAAACACTGCTATACACTAAATGGGAATCTACTTGGGTAATCCTTGTTAGATAAATATTTAGGAGCACTAATATACAATAGACTTCACAGCAGTGTGTAATGTCACTCAGCTGCTGCAAGAGCCAATTGGTTACTATCATATAAAAAGAGGTACAGATACATATGGTGTACAGTTTTGGCCACCATTTCCAAAAATATGTTACTGAACTTGGCAAAGCACAGATGTGTATCAAAACTGATGAAGTGAATGGAGGATCTGTGTTATAAGGAGCTAAAAAAAAGCTAAACTGGGTTTGTTTACATTAATGAAGAGGTGTTTAACCCCTTTGCGTCCAGTGACATGCCAGGACCGTCACAGCTGTCCGGCACTTAAGGACCAGTGACGGCCCTGGCAAGTCTCTTACATTTTACTCACAGTTCTCCTGCAGGAGCGATGTGAGTAATAACAGGGATTGAAGTTGACCTCTCCAAGACTGGAGCAATCTCTTTCAGTACCCCGTTCCATGTGCCGATACATGTGATAAATCACGTGGGCCGGCACGTCAAACTTTCCTATCTGGTCCTTAAAGGACCACACACCCTGGGACTGCTGGTCCTTAAGGGGTTAAGGGTTGATATGATTACCATTTATAAATAATATTCAAGGTCAATACTATGAAGTCTCTGAGGAACTATTTATTCCAAGAGCTGAGGAAAAAAACAAGGTAATCTATTAAGACTAGGGGAAAGGAGCCTACAATTAAAACAAATGCAGTTGTCTTTTTATAGTAAGAGCAGTAAAGTTTTGAAAATCTTTGCCTTGGGATGTGTTTTTTCAGATTTTGTAAATATTAAAAAAAAATATTTTATACCTTTCTAGCTCAGAACAATATTGAGAAATGTGACAGTTGATTTCATAGCAGGGACATATCTAACTGCCTTAGGAATCAACACTGATTTTTTTTTTTTTTTTAACAAACTCACGGCTTATCTGGAAATGGCTTAAAGTGAACCTGTCACCTTAATTCAAGAGTGTATATTTGAAAACCTAATTAAAAACTTCCTATGTGTCATGTTAGTCAAACAAACAGTAAATGTACAGTTAAGGAGATATATGTTATTGTATGTTAATAATGGTACATTTGGAGTTTCATATGCTAATTAAGCTTTCAGTGGCATGCCATATGCTAATGAAGTTCCATGCTGCACTGAAACACTTTCACTATCATTTATCCCAGAAATGAAAGTGTGAATATTTCCTAAACTATGATCTAATATGGTGAAGATAGGTGCTTTATTCGCAATATATATTAATATAAATTTGTTGTATATGTATATAATTATATATACTATATAATAAGCCTCAAAATGTTATGATATATGGAAACTGCTCGTATCCAAATTGACTGGTGTGTGTGTCCAGTCTATAAAACAAGTGTATGAATACAAAATAGTGAATGGAGAGTGCTACAGTGTAAAAACAATAATATATATGTGTATAATACCAAACCAATTAGTGATATATACAATATGAAGATAACAAATAGATTATATGAACACAATACAATTTATTGAAACTAATATATGTGTTGGCACTAAAAAAATTGTGTAAAATATGTAAAAGAAAAGGAATCCCAACAGTAGGAAAATATATGCAAAAAAAAAATCAGAAAAAACCTAAGTAAGATTAAAAAAAATGGCTTAGAGCCAATTAATAGCAGAGTGTAGACTTTTGAGGAGTGGCAATATAATTATAATCTTGGATTACTTCTTCCGTTGTTGCAAATATCACATCGATGTGAATAAAGGGACAAGGTTTCTCCAAGGAATTTGCAAACTCACCCTTCAGCTGTGTCCATATGTTGTTAACTTACTCTGTGATAGCGGGCCGAATGACCTTATTCCATAGATGTGGTAGATCTCTCTGAAGGGTCAATAATTTATACCATGAAGTCAGGTATCAAGTTCAATACTTTTATCAGATCTTCTCTGAGGGACCAGACAGGCTGATGGACCAGACAGGCAGAGTAGTCATTTAGTTTAAATATGATGATACTAGTTGAAGAGCCCGTTACACAGGCCACAGTGCCACTGCCAACCAGTCGCAGAGCAGTCATGCGCAGTAGAGACTGCCCGCGCCATGGCTGATACAGAGCTGGACTCTCCGAAGCCACAGCGCGGGCAGTCTCCACTGCACACGACTGCGTTGTTACACACGGTTTAGTGAATTATTATATAGGAAAGGATTAGCAGGCAGGACTCGGTCCACTGGTAACAATGTCCTCCTGTCTATAATAGCAGGATCAACTATTAGTTTGTTCCATGAATGTTCATATATAAGACGGCAGGACTCAATTCAGTGACAGCCATGTCTTCTCATCCTGTAATAACAGCACCACCTACTGACTTGGGTATAAGATGTTCACTATGCCTCAAGCGTACGATTCATTTCTGCTTCTGCTAAATCGGTGTAATTGTTAATACTTCTTTCCAATGTGTTTCATATTTTTCAATACTTCATGAGGTAAATGTTGCAAATGTAATGATATTCATATAATCTGTTATCTTCATATAGTATATATCACTAATCGGGTCAGAATTATACACATATATACACTGCTCAAAAAAGGGAACACTAAGTTTACACATCCCACTGCTCCAAAAAAATAAAGGGAACACTAAGATTACACATCCTAGATCTGAATGAATGAACTGACAACAAAATCACACAAAAATTCTCAATGAAAATCAAATTTATCAACCCATGGAGGTCTGGATATGGAGTCACACTCAAAATCAAAATGGAAAACCACACTACAGGCTGATCCAACTTTGATGTAATGTCCTTAAAACAAGTCAAAATGAGGCTCAGTAGTGCGTGTGGCCTCCACGTGCCCGTATGACCTCCCTACAACACCTGGGCATGCTCCTGATGAGGTTGCGGATGGTCTCCTGAGGGATGTCCTCCCAGACCTGGACTAAAGCATCCGCCAACTCCTGGACAGTCTGTGGTGCAACATGGCGTTGGTGGATGGAGCGAGACATGATGTCCCAGATGTGCTCAATCGGATTCAGGTCTGGAGAACGGGCGGGCCAGTCCATAGCATCAATGCCTTCCTCTTGCAGGAACTGCTGACACACTCCAGCCACATGAGGTCTAGCATTGTCTTGCATTAGGAGGAACCCAGGGCCAACCGCACCAGCATATTGTCTCACAAGGGGTCTGAGGATCTAATCTCGGTACCTAATGGCAGTCAGGCTACCTCTGGCAAGCACATGGAGGGCTGTGCGGCTCCCCAAAGAAATGCCGCCCCACACCATTACTGACCCACCGCCAAACCGGTCATGCTGGAGGATGTTGCAGGCACCAGAACGTTCTCCACGGCGTCTCCAGACTCTGTCACATGTGCTCAGTGTGAACCTGCTTTCATCTGTGAAGAGCACAGGGCACCAGTGGCATATTTGCCAATCTTGGTGTTCTCTGGCAAATGCCAAACCTCCTGCACGGTGTTGGGCTGTAAACACAACCCCCACCTGTGGACGTCGGGCCCTCATACCACCCTCATGGAGTCTGTTTCTGACTGTTTGAGTGGACACATGCACACTTGTGGTTTGCTGGAGGTCATTTTGCAGGGCTCTTGCAGTGCTCCTCCTGCTCCTCCTTGCACAAAGGCGGAGATAGCGGTCCTGCTCCTGGGTTGTTGCCCTCCTACGGCCTCCTCCACATCTCCTGATGTACTGGCCTGTCTCCTGGTAGTGCCTCCATGCTCTGGACACTACGCTGACAGACACAGCAAACCTTCTTGTCACAGCTCGCATTGATGTGCCATCCTGGATGAGCTGCACTTCCTGAGCCAATTGTGTGGGTTGTAGACTCCGTCTCATGCTACCACTAGAGTGAAAGCACCACCAGCATTCAAAAGTGACCAAAACATCAGCCAGGAAGCATAGGAACCGAGAAGTGGTCTATGGTCACCACCTGCAGAACCACTCCTTTATTGGGGGTGTCTTGCTAATTGCCTATAATTTCCACCTGTTGTCTGTTCCATTTGCACAACAGCATGTGGAATTGATTGTCGGTCAGTGTTGCTTCCTGAGTGGACAGTGTGATTTCACAGAAGTGTGATTGTTTAAGTGTTCCCTTTATTTTTTTGAGCAGTTTATTTTATTATTTTTACATTTTAGTGCTTTCCATTCTCTCTTTTGTATTTTAGCATAAGCAGTTTTGAATTAAGTTTTCAAATATGTAAAAGAAAAATTAAATGGGACAGGTCTCCTTTAAACAGGCTTTTTGTTTGCTTTACTCTGGATCAACAAGGATGGTATGGCAAGGCTTAACTTGGATGCATGTCTTTTTCAGCCTCATCAACTGTTATTATGTTACAAACGAGGGTGGATTGTACTATCAGGGCATCCGGTATTCCCTGGTGGGGCAGCCAGTCCTGGACCGGTGAGGAGATCAGATGACCTCACCTCTCCAGCTCACATTGCTGTGTATATGAGGCTGAAATCACTCACTAGAGCAGTGCAGCAGGGAAGATTATGTCCTCTGATCGGTATCTGTCCCACCACCAAGGATGGTGACTTTGCTCTGCCTGCTCATCATGTACTGCAACAGGACACATATTACAGGCAGAGCAAAGCCGGCTAAGTCATCCTTGGGGGCGGGACAGATACAGATCAGAGGACCTAGTTTTCCCTGTTGCATGGGTTTTGGTGAGTGATTTCAGCCTCACATGTACAGCAATGTGGGCTAGAGGGGTGAGCTCATCTAGGTCCTATACCTAACAGTTTTATTTTGCATTATTTAATTCACATTACACATTACAAGTATTGCTACAGAGGCATACATAAAGAGGTATTAATTAGCATTCATTAACCCCTTGCATGTCATAGAGATTTACATCAATGTTTTATTCTGTGATTAAATAATTGAATTCCTCATAGGTGAATGGGAATTTGTGCCTGAATAATTAACCCTCTGCATGCTAGAGAGGCATAATTAATCAGTAATTGACCTTGTATGCCAGAAAGGTGTTAATTACCTATGAATTATGCCTCTTTAGCACACAAGAGGTTAATCAGTGAGATGCACATTCCTCTGCAATGTGTTGTGCACCTATGAGGTTTTCAATGGGTTATTCACAGATAATTTGAAACTGATTTACTATAGAAACATAGAAACATAGAATTTGACAGCAGATAAGAACCATTCGGCCCATCTAGTCTGCCCAATTTCCTACTGTGTAAAAAAAAAAAAAAACACACAACCTCAAACCTTTTTTGGTCCTTGGTCTTTTCTTATGTTAAGGACCACCTTATGCCTATCCCATGCATGCTTAAATTCTGACACTGTATTGACATCTACCACTTCTGCTGGTAGGCTATTCCACTTGTCTACTACCCTCTCAGTGAAGTAAAACTTTCTTATATTACATCTAAACCTGTGTCCCTCTAGTTTTAGACTATGGCCTCTTGTCCTAACGTTTTTACTCTTTTAAAATGTACTTCCATCCTGTACTTTGTTGAATCCCTTCATGTATTTGAATGTTTCTATCATATCCCCTCTCTCTCTTCTCTCCTCCAAGCTATACATATTCAGATCCTTTAGTCTATCCTGATATTTCTTTTCCTGTAGACCAGTCACCATTTTAGTAGCCCTTCTTTGAATTTTCTCTAGAGTATCAATATCCTTCTGGAGATGGGGTCTCCAGTACTGTACACAATATTCTAGGTGAGGTCTAACTAGAGATCTGTACAGTGGCATGACTACTTCCCTTTTTCTGCTACTAATGCCCCTAGCTATACAACCCAGTGCCCTGCTTGCATTCCCCATCGCTTTATTACATTGCCTGCTTACCTTTAAGTCATTAGAAATAATTACTCCCAAATCCCTTTCCTCTGTTGTCTCTGACAGCACAGTACCCTTAATGGTATATTTTTCCTTTGGATTTTTATGTCCCAAGTGCATTATTTTACATTTATCAACGTTAAAGTGCATCTGCCACACTCTTGACCATTCTTCTAATTTACCTAAATCATTCGCCATTTGGCTTTTTCCCCCTGGAATGTCTACCCTATTGCAGATCTTTGCATCATCTGCAAAAAGGCATACCTTACCTTGAAGACCTTTTGCAATATCACTAATAAAAATATTAAAAAGAATGGGCCCCAGTACAGATCCCTGAGGTACTCCACTAGTAACACTCCTTTCGTCCGAATATTCTCCATTGACTACCACCTTCTGTCTCCTGTCACTCAGCCATTGCCTTATCCATTTCACTATTTTTACATCTAGACCCAAACACTGCAATTTATTTATGAGTCTTCTATGAGGGACAGTGTCAAATGCTTTACTGAAATCTAGATAAGCTATATCTACTGCTCCCCCTTGATCTATTATTCTATCAATTAGAACTAACTATCTAACTATTCTATCAATTAGAAGACAGCATACAGACCATCTGAAATTAAACACATGAGGACCAGCAGGGTAGGCAAAGCGCTGCAAAGCAGCCCTGTTGGTATTAATCCTTTGAGTGCCAAAGGGGTATGCAACACATTACTTTGCACTGCGTTGCATACCCTCTGGCACTCAAAGGGTTAAAACACAAAATTACAAAATATAAAATACATTGCACTATTCTCCAGAAAACCCAGACCAAAAAAAATCCCAAGCTATATAATATACTTAAAACAATCCCATCAGGGACTTTTTAAATCGAATCCAGACATCATCAAACTCTGTGTGTAAGTGACATCTGATTCACATGACAGCTTGGGTGGAGTCGAATAAGGTCATGGTAATATATTCAGGAAAGTTAGAAATATTAATGGCAATCAGACATGTGACCTTATATTTATGTCACAGTGATAATTACTGCATTCTACATACTATTTACTGCAAACTGTATACTTGGTAGAGTCTGCCATTAGGAGACATAGAAATGCCTTAGTGCACTTGGAATATATTTCTTCAATTACGTGGGGTGTATTTAAAAATATTATTACAACCAACTAGTTTTAAAGCCCTTATGCACAGGCCAACACTGGCGGTGCTGCGGTTATGTGAAGTACTGACTGCCCGAATGTGCCACGGCTGATACAGAGCAGGGTGCTCCTAATTCAGATCGTAGTCTCCATATCAGCCGTGGAGCGGGCAGTCTGTAGTGCGCATGACTGCAGTGTGGGCAGCTGTCTCTACTGCGTGTGATGGCTTTTGACAAACATACTTAGCAATTTATAATATAGGATGAGACTGATTTGCGATATGAGAAACTGAGCATTATTAGGGCAAACCAAATACACATCAGGGGCAAATATCAATTGCCATTGTTTTAAATTGAGATTTTAACCCCATTGAATACTTGACATCTAAATGCAACACATTGGATACTCCTCTAGCATTCCAGGGGTTAAAAGCCCTATCTAAATCAATAGGACTTTTCATTTGTCCCCTATGGTACAGTTGATTTGTACCAGAATTACTACATTTTTCTAGTACATTAATCTCTGTATTTCTCAGATCAAAAATCTGAATAAAATATGAATAACAGTGTTATGTTACAGATTGGAAGGGAAAAAGGAGGGTTACAATTAAACTTAAGAGCATCTCAAGTGTTTCCCTATATTTGGGGCCTCCATTTACAATTCCACCAGGGGCCTCAGGGGTTCATATAACTGCCCTGTGTGTTATGGTGTGTATGTGAGTGTAGGTGTATGTGTTTGTATATGCGTGTATGTGAGTGTATGTGTGTGAGTGTAGATGTATGTGTATGTGTGTGTGTGTGTATATGAGTGTATGTGTGTATATGTGAGTGTATGTGTAGGCGTGTGTGTATATGAGTGTATGTGTGTGTATGTATGTGAGTGTGTGTGTATGTGAGTGTATGTGTGTATGTTTGTGTATGTGTGTATGTGTGTGAGTGTATGTGAGTGTAAATTTATGTGTGTGTGTGTGTATGTGTGTGAGTGTATGTGACTGTATGTGCCTGTGTGTATGTAAGTTTATGTGTATATGTGTGTATGTGTGTCTCTGTGAGTATATGTGTGTCTTTGTGTGTATGTGTGTGTTTGTGTGAGTATATATGTGTGTGTGTATGTTTCTGTGTGAGTATATTTGTGTGTGTATGTATGTGTGTGGTGTCTGTGTGTGAGTATGTGTGTCTGTGTCTATGTGAAGGGGTGGGACAGGATGAGGAGAGAAACAGAACAAGACTATAAGAAGAACGTGGGAGAAGAGGTGTCAGGAATATTCTGAATATTATGAGAAAACATATCAAAAACTAATGTAAAAACAGACAGGTGTGTTTGATATAGGAGGCAGTAAATGGGGCATGGAGGGGATGATGCAATTACAAGTACTTTGTGAAGTATTTGCAAAGTGTTATGGAGATGTTTGTAGCTTACAAACAGTTATGCACCTTAGAATATAGGGAATGGATCCTAATGATATGATGCCCCATGACAGAGAAAGGTTACCTGGGACCGTGAGACACCTAGAGCTATGCTTGAGAGGTGTCATGTGAGGGTATCCTTGCTGCAGCCACAGGTGAATTGAACGGTGTGGGAATAGCTGGTAACTTTTACAATTAGCAGATCCTGGGATATTTGCAATAATAGCCTTAAATCTCCCAAGAACTTAAATTTGAATTCGGGGTAGCCAACCGCGGTCCTAAAGAGCTACCAACAGATCATGTTTTTGAGATATCTCTGCATAAGCAGAGGTGAATCAATCAGTATCTTAGTCACTTTAATAAATGTACTTGCTCTGAATCAGGGTTATCAAAAACATGCACTGCTGGTATCCCTTGAGGACCAGGGTTGGCTAGATACCCCTGTAATTGATATCCCACTGCTTTCTCTAAGAGAGAGGTGCACGGGATAGTACTCAAGGAATTTCGAACATGCTACAGCTTAGAATTCCCATTGCCTGAACACATGTAAGATAAATGGGACTTTTCTGGTATACATTTCACCAATTTAGACTAAAGCAGTTAATTGGTGCAGCTCATGCATTAGGTAACACATAGCTCTCTCACTCTGATAATTTGGACCTTCACCTTGAGTCTCATGGTCAAACCCTGAAAGCTCCCTGGTATGAGTGTCTGCCACAAAGCCCAATAACTGACCCTTATAGAGTTGGGGCCAGATAAGAAAGCATACCATCAGTGTATATATATATATATATATATATATATATATATATATATATGAATATGATTCAGCTCAACACATTTTGGAATTTATATTCTAACCCTACTCCAACCTAATGGCAATTTACTAAGGTACTTACACTAAAAGTTATTTTCTCAATGAGGCCAGTGGGGCAGCCTATGGGCATTTTGGGGTGTTCCCTTCCTCCATGCCTTGTTCAGCTCACGCATTAACCCTTTGAGTGCCAGGGAGGTATGCGTTGGATACCTCTCTGACATTCCAAGGGTTAAAGGGATAGTAATACTTGTAACAGAATGTAGCTCAGATTCTTCTTCAAACTATTTGTCTCACATATTGCTGTATTTCAATACTATCAGGCTTGTAGTTCAACCGCAAATGAATGAGAAAGGATCCCCCTTCTGCTCTTTTAGCCACCTCCCATCAGTTGTGGAATACAGTCCTGGGACGCGACAGATGCAGTCTTCATGCAGTAAGTATAAGGAAAACCAAGGGGGCAGGATTTTCCTTGTGCTTACTGAAGATTGTCCCTTGCCACGCTCCATCTGGACTGGTTTGGACAGAGACAGAGTGATGCAGGTGAAAGGGGCAGTAGGTTGATCCTTTCCTATTCAATTGTGGTTGAACTACAAGCCTGATAGTATTGAAATGCAGTGCTACGTGGGACAAATAGTATAAAGAAGAATTGGAGTTGTTACAAGTATTACTATCCCTTTAAACAGGGCACAGAGTGAATGTGTAACCTTACATAATTTCCCTGCACATGCCATGGGGCAGTCATAAGGGGCTTTCTGGCATCAAAGTCTTATTGGCAGCAGAGTTGTCTGCCAGTATGTACTACAGTGATCATACTCTTGTGTAACCTGAGGTCTGGCTCTGGAGGCCAACACCAGGGAAACTGTACTGGGGGTTTTGTACATTCACCCCACTGTGTTGCAGGCCACTCTAACATTCAAGGCTCTAAACACCCCATTTAATTGGAATTTTTATTCCTTGTGGTACATCTCGTTTTCTCCAGAATTGCTCCTCTTTGTGAATAAGAATCTCTAAGTATAACTATGAAAATGTAACTATATAACAGTCACAATACTATTATGTTAGGCTGTTTATGTGTGTGATGTGTTTGGGTAGGGAACATGCACTGCACTGAGGCCTCACATACAGTGTATTTAAGAAGACCAGAAAAAAAGGCAGACCAGACTTGTCTATACTGAGTAACATCTAAGCACACAGCAATGCTTAATCTTCAGTAGTTGCATGAATATAGGCTTCTCTAGCACCTCTTTTTAGTCACAGCAGTGAATTGTAGGACAATAATAGTGATGTCTTTTTGAGAGATTCTAAACTTACCGTAGTTAGATCTAACAATAGGGTTCAGTGAAATTATTTGGTAAGCCCAGTATTCATATGAAAAGGATTGAAAAAGGCTTATTCTTAAGATCTAAAACAGGTGTCTTGGTTCAAATGATATCATTTTGAACCAATCAGATAACAGGAAAAGCATTCATGTGATGCACCCCCCCCCAAAAAAAAAGAGCAGGTTCTCTTACCCTCAACGAGAAACAGAACATGCTCTCGTACTTGACGCTACTCCTCTAAACAGAAGTGTTTTAGCAGGTTGATACTACTTACAGACATCACTATTAGAGACTTCCCTCTCTAGCTCCCCCCCTCTACTGCTTCTATCTTTCCCTCTATCCTGCTGTCCCTCTCTCATACTCATAATGCATCTCTCTCCCTCTGTGATTTATTCCAAATTGATTTGGACTGAATAAGAATGGGGGAGATTTATAAAAACATTATTACTACAGAATTTTCTCCTGCTGTGCCATCACTTTCCCAAAAACACAACTATATTGAGTTAAGGCTTCTAAAATGGGCTTAAACTTCTTTTTCAATGCCAGACTCCAGATTTAACACAGATTACAGTCATTTATCTCTCTCTTATACTTCTATAAATCTCCCCCACTATTCCTAAATTATGCTGAATCGATTCATGGAATTATTTGTATAAATTTAGCTGATTTCTAATAGTAGCCCACATCCTCCTTTTCTACTATTGGAAAGCTGTTCCATCTCCCCAGATGTTTCTGATTTCTAAGCTAGAACTAAGAACTTGTTCTAGATCAGACATAAGAGTGGGGGGGGATTCACTAAGCGGTGATAAAGAGGTGATAAAGTGTAGATGACTTCTCCAGTTTATCACTTCTCTAGTCCCTATGTTATTCTATAGATCTTATGCACTAAGATCTCCAAAGTTGAAGAAATCTTAGTGCATAGGCTCCATAGAAAAACATAGGAATTGGAGAAGTGATAAACTGGAGAAGTAATTTCCACTTTATCACCTCTTAGTGAATCTCCCCCAAGGACTGACTAGTTTTCAGCTCTTGACAGCAAAATATCTGATGTGTATTTTCAGACAGGAACCACAATCTGTAGTCACAACAAAGAAATGGCTCAGCTAGTTAATGCACCAGCTGTAGAATCTGTTCAAACTCAGGTTCTAGTCCCAGCAGGGTCACCTCAGCCTTTCGTCCTTCCGAGGTAGATAAAATGAGTACCATTAAATTGGGCAATAATATCTGTACCACCAGGACATACTTGAAAATAGGAGACAATCTCAATGTATCCTTCCGTGTAAAATACGTTGATATTATTAATAAGATTTCCTTCCATGAATGGATGTTTAACGGAATCCAATTTTCCAGAATTGGTAACTAAAATAAAAGACCAAGGGGGAGCAGTAGATATAGCTTATCTAGATTTCAGTAAAGCATTTAACACTGTACCTCATAGAAGACTCATTAATAAATTGCAGTGTTTGGGTCTGGATGCAAAAATAGTTAAATGGATAAGGCAGTGGCTGAGTGACAGGAGACAGAGGGTGGTAGTCGTTTGGCAAATGATACAAAGATCTGCAATAGTGTAGACATTCCAGGGGGAATAAGCCAAATGACAAAAGATTTAGGTAAATTAGAAGAAGAGTGTGGCAGCTGCAGTATAATGTTGATAAATGTAAAATAATGCACTTGGGACATAAAAATCCAAAGTAAAAATAAACTATTATGTGTACAGTGCTGTCAGAGACAACAGAGGAAAGGGATTTGGGAGTAATTATCTCTAATGACTTAAATGGGATGTATCACCCTATAAAAAGGTATTACCATCAACTTTGTTAATAAAAGTTATTATAGGAAAGCTGATTTAAAAAAAAAATGGAAATACTTATAAAGATATTCCATCTTGACTTGTAGAAGAGCTTTGCGAAGGAATCAGTGTCCCATCATGTTGATCGGCAAAGCTCTTATGCACGTCATATTTCTCCTACCACCTCCTTTCCAGCTGCCCCAGGGAACGAGTTCACACTTCCCTTCAGTGTGCTGTGAACGCCTCCTAGAGTTACAGCAAGCTCCAGTAAGCATTATACTGAGGTTGCAATGCTAGCACACTGAAGGGAAGCGTGAACGAGCTTCCTGGAGCAGCTGGAAGGGAGGTGAGAGGAAAAATACGATGTGCTGTAGAGCTGTGCTGTGCACATAATGCGGAAGTGCGCAGCACAGAAGAGGGGATATATTTATAAGTATTTCAATTAAAAAAAAAAAAATCAGCTTTCCTAGAATAACTTTAACAAAGCAGATGATAACATCTTTTTATAAGGTGATACATCTGCTTTAAAGGTAAGCAGGCAACGTAATAAAGCAGCAGGGAATGCAAGCAATGTGCTGGGCTGTATAGCTACGGGCATTAGTAGCAGAAAAAGGGAAGTGGTCATGCCACTCTACAGACCTCTAGTTAGACCTCACCTAGAGTATTGTGTACAGTACTGGAGACCCCATCTCCAGAAGGATATAGATAGTATAGAGAGAATTCAGAGAAGGGCTACTAAAATGGTGACTGGTTTACAGGAAAAGAAATATCAGGATAGACTGAAGGATCTGTATAGCTTGGAGAAGAGAGAGAGGGGGGATATGATAGACACATTCAAATACATGAAGGGATTCAACAAAGTGCAGGATGGAAGTATATTTCAAAGGAGTAAAAATGATAGAACAAGAGGCCATAGTCTAAAACTAGAGGGACACAGGTTTAGATGTAATGTAAGAAAGTTTTACTTCACTGAGAGGGTGGTAGATAAGTGGAATAGCCTACCAGCAGAAGTGGCAGAAGTTAATAAAATGACAGAATTTAAGCATACATGGGATAGGCATAAAGCTGTCCTTAACATAAGAAAAGACCAAGGGCCAAAAAAGATTTAAGGTTTTTACTGTAGGAAAATGGGCAGACTAGATGGGCTGAATGGTTCTTATCTGCCATCGGATTCTTTGTTTCTATGTTTCTAATACCCCATTCTCTTGGACACAATAAACCTCCTTTCAATGTTTCATAGAGAAGATAATTGACATTTATAGACCCTCATCTAGAAAAGGCCATTTATGACAAAGTATCAGATTAATTTCCTAAACAGCATAAAACAGCATTAGAATAATGTATCAAGTTATGGGAAATACATAACCAATCTAAGTGACTGTAATAACTGTAGGGAACTCTGTACCAGAATTAAGGACCTAATACATCAAATTTCATACCTCACACCATTTCAAATGACCAAAGAGGGCACTTTTGTTTTAGGTGGTGTGGCTGGTGGGCAGGGCATTATAGATAATTTTTAAGTTATTTAATTACCTAGTGATTCCTCTTTCTGTAAGTGAATACATGATTTAGAACAAAACCAAATTATAATTTATAAAGACATATACTGAAGAGGTGCTAAAGCAGAGATGACTTCTCCAGTGATATCACTTCTTCAGGTCCTGTGTTATTCTGTGGAGCCAATGCACTGAGATTTCTCCAACTCTGGAAATGTTAGTGCATTGGCTGCATAGAAGAACATAGGAAATGGACTGTGATATCACTGGATAAGTCCTCTCCACTTTCTCACCTCTTTCTTATGCCTTAGTGCATAACCCCCATTGTGGAGCAATGTGACATACTTGTATATACACACCATAAAGTCTGATCTCCTAAAAAGAGGGACACCAGTGTGGGAAAGAGGGACAGAGGGACTTGGGTCTTAAAGAGGTACTGTTGCTTCTAAAGAGGGGAACTTGGGGGGGTATGACATTTAACCATTTAGAGATCAGAGAGGTGAGCAACATACTGCAAAGAAATGGGACCTCCCCACTATATTCCTGGCAGTTAAGTATCCATATTGAATTGGATCATCTTGTCCGATATGGTCATATGTATTCAGGTTACATCATCTTAAAATTAACCTTGGAGAATGGTTTGCTGCCTATAAAGAACGTGACCCTTTCTGATGTCATATTCAAAACCCTGAGTCTCAAGGTCAGTCCCTGAAAGTTGACAGGCATGTTAGTCATGGATGCAATATCAGTACACTTACTTGTCCGTCTTACCAGACACTTTAATGAGCAGATTGTGCACCCCTCTGGTCCTTCAGCTTCCATTTAAAGTGGATCTGCTAACCCAAGGCAAGTTTAGTTTGTGTTTCAGAGGACACGATCTATTTATCATACTAGCAATTTTTCCTGGAAAATTGTCTTTGAGAGATTAATCTTTGTTTTGGTCCCACAGTGTCACACTTTATGCTAGTTCTCTGAACAGTGCACTAATTAGTTGTGCCTAAAGCCAAACTTAAAGCTCTCCGTGTTATTAGAAGTTACGCCAGTGTTTCTGACCTTTATTTAGATATCACCTACATGGCTATGTATGTATGTTAACATGAAAACAATTAGCCTCCCCAACTATTCTACTATTGCAGTTGTTTTAAGAAACAGTAGGAGGAACTGCTTTTTTAGAACCGTATGTTCAAACAAAAATTGGAGGAATTCTTTGATGAACAATTTGCACTGTAGAGGACTAAAAATTCCCAAACTTCCCATTGATTTAATTGAATATTTTAACCACTTGAATTCTAGAGAGGTTGCCAATGCTTTGTACTGGAGACATCTCTAGACTTCAAGGGGTTCAAATACCCATTTAAATCAATGGCAAGTTTTAGTTCTCACCTACAGTGCAATTGGTTTGCCCCAGAAATCCTCCAATTTTATTTTGAGCACACAGCTCTAAAGAAGCAGTTCCTCCTACTGTTTCTTAAAACAATTGCATTGAGCTCTGCATTTTGTAGAGAGATATTTTATAGCATTAATATATATTTTTTTTTAGAAGCAATACAATTTTTTCTATGAGCAATGCAAATTCTTTATAAGCAATGCAAATTTATTTTATAACTGTTAAATATGATAAATACAAACATAATCTATTTTTTTGGGCTGTGATTCTTAAAGCAATGTTATTACATTTTGCCTCATCAACTTTTGTTCATACTTGAATTTTCACATTATGGCAGGCACCAAAATTCTAATAGCATGTACCAGGGCTGTTTGAAAGTTGGTTCATAGGGGAAAAAAAATCAATCCCCCGCCCCCAACCAAAGATCTTGGTTTCCTGTAGCCTACTGAAAATATCCATGGCTTTAATTCAGTTATTTAACCCTGTCCGTGCAAGAGAGATACACAACACATTGCAAAGCAATGCATTACGTGCCCCTCTGACACTCAGAGGGTTAATGTTTCTTACCTTCTCCCATTTTGTTATGCACCAATGTGTTTTGGAGATGTTCCTTGTTGTTAGATAAAAAATAGTTAACCACATGAATGTGTCAATGCTCACCCACTCTGTCTAGCACAATAAACATAACTTTTTCTATCAAAAGTATGTTATGTGTTTTTAAAACTTGAGTTGTAAACAGATAGAGATGAATGTACTAAAAAGTATTAGAATCATTCTGGGGCAAACCATCAGCACTTTAGGGGATGAAATCAAATTATCAAAATTTCCGCTGCTTTAACTGGAGCCTTTTAACTCATTTAATTGCTTTGCAATGCAATGGAGTCCTCCCTAGTATTCAAGAGGTTTAAAGCATTATTTAAAGGGATAGTAATATTTCACAAAAATGGCTCCTCCAATTAATCTTCATAGTATTTGGGCCATGGAGAGTGTTATTTCAACACTGTCAGAGTTGTAGTTCAAGAATAATTGAATGATAAAGTATCTACCTCCCGCCCCTTTTACCTAGTGTAAGCCTCCTCCCCTCAGATGTGGAATCTGGTCATTTGACCAGACAGCTCACAGCAAGGGACATTCATCTTACTGAGAGCATAAGGAAAACCCTGCCCTCTTGACAGGTTTTTCAGGTTTTTCCTTATGCTCACTGAAGATTGTCCCTCTCTGTGATCCATCCGGACAGTCTTGCTGCTCTGAGGTGAGCAGTGTTACAGCAGTAAAAGGGGTGGGAAGGGGATACTTTATCATTCAATTACTCTTGAACTACAACTCTGACAATATTGAAATAACTCTCCATCGCCCAAATACTATGAAGATTAATTGGAGCTTCTTTTATTGTGAAACGTCACTATCACTTTAAGTCAATTGGAAGTTTTGGAATTATGTTTTTTTTTCTAATTTTTCCCCTATGGCATTAATGGTTTGCCCTAGAAATACTCTAACTTACTTTTATACATAAAACTAGAGCAAATCTGGGGCAAACCAATTGTACTATAAGGGACATATACAAATTCCTGTTGATTTAAATGGGGCTTTTAACTAAATAAGAAACATTTCCTGCATCATTTTTCGTGAAATTACTTTTTAGTGGAAGTTTTCTCCTTTTCTCCAATGCAAAAATTTCTTCCTTTTCGCCTATTCCATCAAATATGTTGCCTATTCCAACACATTTTTCTCCTATTCCAACACATTTCACTTCTTTTCTATGGTGCAACATTTCCCAGCAGAATATTACTTCTTCTAAAAGTGATAGTTGTGAGTCCTACAGGAACATATACATTGAAAAATTTGTTAGCATAGAGTGCATTTGTTCTTTGCCCACTAACACTAACTTCCAAGACCGGAGCGATCTCTTTCAGTCCCTCAGTTCGGCGTGCCGCCCCACGTGATCAGTCACGTGGGGCGGCACACCGAAATTCCCTATCGGGTCCTTAAAGGACCACACACCCTGCGACCGCTGGTCGTTAAGGGATTAAATACAGTTTTTTTTTGTTTAATAGAAAGTCACCATTTCTCCTAAAACAGGGATTTTTCTTGTCTGGTTTGAGCTATAAAACATTTGAAAGAAACACCTTCCAACAGTGGGATTACATTTGTTTTTCTTAGCTGGGATCTATGATATATATATATATATATATATATATATATATATATATATATATATATATATAAAATTCATTATAAAATAATATTCTTGGGGTAATTGTTGGACTTCCCCATCCAGCCAATGGTGATAGGACTTGTAGTCCACAACAGCTGGAAGTCCAGCAATTGTCTATTTACATTCTATACCACACAATAAGGAGCAGGCTCATCATTTTCATCATGTCTACTGTCCTTGGACAATTTATAAAAGCTCGTTTTATGGAACAAAACATGATTTCACAGTTTTTATCAATCATACAGCAATGTGGGTCTCATGGCTCAAGTCTCTGTGGGCAACAACTCTATTATCCATGGGGTTGAAGGATAAGTAAAGTTTGTTTATGAAAGAACATATGTTGTAGGACATTTCCTGCCCAGTAAACAAGGCTACTCCCACTGCTTGCAAATATGTGGTTCTAAAGCTGTTTCATTTTAAATATATATTATATACTAAAACAAAGTCAGGGATTTTTACAGTAAGGGCAGTAAAGTTATGAAATTCTTTGCCTCTGGATGCTGTTCTTGCAGATACTTTAACTGCTTTCAAAAAAGTAATGCTTACCTATCTAGTACAGAACATTATTGATTATTATGACAGTTGGCTTCAAAGCAGATAGGATTCAGGAAGGATTTTTTTTACCCACTTGGAGCTTAATTGGAAATGGCTTCAAAAGGTTTTTTTTTCCCTTCCTGGATCAACAGGGGTGATTTTGGCATGGGCTGGACTTGATGGACACATGTCTTGGAGAAGTGGTATCACTTGAGAAGTTATCTCTGATTTATCACCTCTTTATCACTCCTTAATGCATCTCACCCACTGTTTCATAATGCATTACAGACACCTCTGCCATTCTAGAAGTGAAAGATCCCACTTTACTGAATATACATTTTTATTTGTTACCTGCAGTGCAGTTGGTCTGTCCCAAATGTTCTCCTCCTTTTTGTGTTTAAGGACACTATTTTTCAACATATTTAATGTTTCACGAAATACAAGAAACACTGGCAGCAACAGAAAATAAAATTACATTTTTTGAGCTGTATGTTCAAAAGAAAAGTGGAGCACTTCCTCAAGGCATTCCTCATGCAGACTAACTCGCTTGCGTTTCCTGGCATGCAAGCTTGCAGATAATCAACTAGTATTCCTGGCAGACACTAAACCTGACACCAGAAGATTGCACATTCTATTCAGCTCCTCATAACACATACAGCCGCATTGACTGCATCTTCATGTCACAATTTCTCCTTCAACACATGACGGCAACGCCCATAGACCCGATATCTTGGTCAGACTAGATATAGTTTCCACTGTCATGACATTCTCAGAGATCCCCCATACACACAGACTGTGGTGACTCAACAAATCACTTCTTCAGGACCCCTCCACTCATGCCTACTTAGCTTTGAATATCTCTGGGTTTTTCTCCCTGAACAGGACCCAGTATATCTCTGATCCAATGATATGGGAGGCACATAAGAGTGTACTTCATGGTACTCTTATTAAGATTGGGGCCTCCAAGATAAAAGAGAGGAAGCACCACATTGATGCACTAGTTAATAGAATCAAGACTTGGGTGCCAAACACAAAAAAATCCCTCTCAGACTCCAACCTTCTCAAATTTAAGACAAACAATGAGACTCTTGTGACACATGTGGCATAAATATCATAGATACTTACAAGACAACGAATGTGGCAAAGCCTTAGCCAAAATGGAGAAGACCCAAAGAAGAGCTATACATGTATCGCACATACAATCTGAGAACGTCTCCTCTCCATCTATGTATCCACAGATTGGAGAGGCCTTCAGGGCATTTTATAAAAAGCTTTATAATATCGCAGACCACCCAGAACAAGAGATCCTTGAATTCTTACAAAGAGCACATATGTCACAGATTCCACAGCATGTAAAGGAGGCCCTAGAGCAGCCCTTCTCCCAAGTGGAATTCGGTAGCCTAATAAACTCCCTGCCTAAAGGGAAAGGTCCAGGCCCAGATGGTTTCTTGGCACTATACTACCAAACATTTAGTGCTCTCTTATCACCTCATATGTGTCTTGCTTTTAATTCAGTGATGGGCAAAACAGGCCTTAGAGGCTAATATTGTGGTATTATCGAATCCTAACAAAGATCCAACCCAGTGTGGAAACTTCCGTCCTATCACTCCTCAATGTGGATATTAAAATTTTTGCAAAAGTAATATCTAATAGGATCAGCCCATTACTCTCCACTCTCTTACATCCCAACCAAGCAGGGTTTGTCTCCGGGTGCCAAGCATGCCACAGTACTGCTGCTAGACTACAGTTATCCCATTATGCTCTACGCAAAAATATTCCAGCTCTATTGTTAGCAACTGATGCCGAAAAGGCGTTTGACCGGGTTAACTGGTGATATCTATAGGCTATATACATCAAGTAGGCTTCGGCCCCAGTCTAAACCAAAGCATCATGATCCTTTACACTTCGCCTTCTGCAAGGGTCTCTGTTAATGGGGTGTACTATGACTCATTCTCCATAAAAAATGGCACCAGACAGGGCTGTCCCCTTCTCCCCTCCTCTTCAATCTGTCTCTCGAACCTTTGCTAAATATCATCCATCTTGATTCTGACATCCAGGGGGTTAATAATTTGGGACACTCACCACAAAATTCTGGTGTATGCAGATGGAGTTTTATTCATACTTAGGGACCCAGACTCCTCTCTTCCAAAATTACTCCATACCCTGCTTGAGTATTTGATTTGTTCGGTAGTCAAAATAAATACCCCAAATCTGAAATTTTAAACATTAGCATCCCACCTCAAAAAACAGACTCCCTCAAATGGAAATATCCTTTCTGCTAGTCCGACTCCTCTGTTTCTTACCTGGGAATCCGCCTGTTGACTGACCTTTCATCCCTACCCACTATCAAGGCGTGGTCAACATTAAAGTTATCATTGATGGGATGTGTTAACATCATTAAAATGATGATCATTTCTAAAATACTTTATATACTTAATGCTCTTCCTATAAAAATACCTTCCAACATCCTCCAGACCTTGCAATCTACAATCTCTTCCTTTATATGGGCTTACAAACGGCCCAGACTATGCCCTTCACTTCTATGCAGCTTGTCTGATAAGTGTGGCCTTGGAGCACGAGATATTCACAAATACTATCTGGCTGCAGCATTTTCGAAATTTTTGACTTCTCTTCCACTCCTCCCAAATATTGGTCAATAACTTTATCAGACCACCTTGGCCTCCTTGATCCTATCCAACTTCTGTGGTCCTGCCTTCACAAAATCCCTAGATCCTACATAGATCACTTTGTCTTGGGACACCTTCTTCACATTTGGCATGATTCTAACGTGGACCTGGCTCTTTCTCCCACCCCATCCTCCTGACTTCTCAGCTGATCTTTCTTCTTCTATCTTCCTTTCCTGGAAAGCCAAAAGTCTCAACACACTTGGAGTACTTTCGAAAGCTGGCCCCATGGCATCTGGAGAATGCCTTACCACTATGTTAGGGGCTCCCTCTGTTCCATTGTGGTCTTACCTTCAAGTGAGGCACTGGACCTCTAACCTGCTACCACACAATGCTAAACTAAGAGAACCTACGTCGTTCGAGAAATGTCCTTCCATCCAAATCTTAAACCGCTTTCCTTCTCATACTCCCTTCTATAATCGGCTCCACCCTTTACTAAACCCTACTTCTTAAAATAATGGGAATCTGAACTTAATGTGATTTTGGATATGAAGTACTGGACAACTATTTTTTGCACAGTCTAAAAATGCCCGCAACTATAGGATAAGAGAATTGAATTATAAGTTGATATAACCCAATGGTATTATACACCTAGTAAATTAGCACAGTTCCTTCCTTCCCTCTGTCTCCCCACTTATGCTGCAGGTGCCTTCTTGAAGTAGGCTCCCTATAACACATATGGTGGTCTTGCCCTCTTATAATTCCCTTCTGGCAAAAATTTCGATCCCATATTACTTCCACCTTACAGTTCCATTAGATTCTCTATTATTCCTTTTCTTCTACATGACACACCTTTACACCCCCCTCCCCTTTTGGCAGTCTTGCCCGGATCATTTTCTTACTACTCAATGAAGCCAAGTTCCTTATACCTCTAGCTTGGAAATCTATGTATGTCCCTACCATCTCTGCATGGCTAAAGAGGATAGATGACATTGTTATTATGAAACAATGCCATGCTTTGTCCACCAGTTCTTTAGACACTTTCCAAGACAATGGTTGGCCTGGCTCATGGCCTTTAGGACACTCAGATTGGAGATCTCATCCTAGGTAACACATCATACCCAAAAGTGCAATACACTATCCTTACTGAGCAATTTCTCTTACACTGGGAATAACTAAATATTTTAGATTAGTCATTTATGTCCAATCCTGACAACTGGTGGTCGCCACTCTCAGACTCAGGTGTTGGCTTTTTTTTTTTCCTCCCCCCCCGCCCCTACCTTTTTCAACATACCGTTACCTACAGTGCACTACACTATAGACAGCTTGGCAAGCATGTCCTGAATCAACATGGGACAGACAATGACAACTATTGCTTTTCATTGAAACTTCCATTGTTACTTTTTCTGGTCATGTTCATATTGGGATTATCTATATGGACTCAGTAGAGACTTGTACCTTCGATAATATTGTAAACATCACATGCAATGTACTCAGAATATGTTCAAGTATGACTTTCTCTCTGTGTATCATTATTACTTTTATCAATAAAATTAAAAAAAGAAAGTGGAAGAGGTTTGGGATAAACCATTTGCACTACAGGCGAGAACTAACATTTCATAAAGCATTCAAGGGGTTTAAGTTCCCATTTAAATCAATGGGAGTTTTTATTTCTTCCCTATAGCGCACATTTGCCCCACAACTCCTCCACTTTTCTTTTGAACATAGGGTCCTTAGATCAGAATGACTTATGTATATACTAAGTAGAGTTGCATGGCTGTTAGAACAATGTCCTATTAACTACAGACCTCTTGCAGAAAGCAAAAGAGAATTTGAGAATTATGGAGCAAACCAACTGCAAGATGAGGGAGGGGAATCAAATACTTAGGAAATAAATTTAAAAGAACTCCTACCCCCTTGACTACTAGAGGGGTCACCACAGCAATGTAATGCTTTTGTGATCTCTCTAGTGTTCAAGGGGTTAAAAGTCCAATTTTATCCATGATAATTTTGTAAAATTTTTCTTTGTCCCCCGTGGTGCATTTGCCATGTTCCATAACTGTTTATGTTTTTCTTCCTGCATAAGGCTCCATATTTAGCTTCTAACTATTTAGTCTGATTCACAAGTTAAAAATTATTTATGACTCTTAAAGGGATAGTAATGTTTCGCAAAAACAGCAGCTTCAATTAATCTTCATAGTATTTGAGCAATAGAGGGTGTTATTTCAATACTGTCAGAGTTGTAGTTCAAGAGTAATTGAATGATAAAGTATCTCCCTCCCTCCCCTTTACCTAGTATAAGCCATATCCCCTCAGATGTGGAATCGGGTCCACAGACCAGACAGTTCACAGCAAGGGACAATCTTCTTACTGTGAGAACAATGAAAGCCCTTCCCCCGTTGACAGGCTTTTCAGGTTTTTCCCTTATGTTAACTGAAGATTGTCCCTTTCTGCAATCCACTTAGACACCAACCTGCTCTCTGAGGTGAGCAGTGTTACATCAGTAAAAGGGGCAGGAGGGGGATACTTTATCATTCAATTACTCTTGAACTACAACTCTGACAGAATTGAAATAACACTCTCCAAGGCCCAAATTCTATGAAGATTAATTTAAGCTGCATTTATTATGAAACATTACTATCCCTTTAAAGTGGCCTTTGTGAAGCACTGCAGTCCATTCTAGCATTCAAGTTGTCAAAAGCCTCAATCAAATCAATGAAAAAGTTTATTTGTCACCTCTAGTGCAGTAGGTTTCCTCCAGTTCTTCTTATATCATCCTTGTTATCATTGTGCATAAGGCCCTTCAGGGAGGTTCTAGGCTTTTGGGGGCCCTAACAGAAAAATTTACATGGCCCACCCCTTTACTCCCCCATCAGTATTCCTAATGAGACATTGCCATCTGATTTTGTTTACATGAGCTGCTGGTACTGTGCTGCGGGGCCCTCTGACCAAGTGGGGGCCCTGAGCAGCTGCTTCTTCTGCTTATATTGTACCACCACCACCACTGAGGCACATGGAAATAAAGATGAATAATTCTGGAGTAGACCAACTGCAACATAAGAGGAGATAAGTGTCCATTGAATATTGACCTTTGTCACTCACATTCAAAATAAAACCTCTTCTAAATGTTTTATCCCATTAAACTATACAAGTAGAGATGAGTTCATTATTTCCATGGATTTGTGACTCATATAAATCTTGTCATCTTGTTTATGCCTCACAGTTTGTTAATATGAGATGATTTCTTTGGGATCTTTGTTTCATCATCAGTGCTGTGTTAACTGAAGGAACAGTAAGTCTTTTTATTTAGAGTTTTCAGTGCAAAAAAGTGATCAATATTTACAATCAATCATAATCTCTTGAGAGATCAGCAATAGTATTCATAACTGCATGTAAGACAAGTTTCACATAGTTATATAATCAGAGGCGTAACTAGAAGCCCCCAGGCCCTGGTGCGAGAAGCATCACATTGGCCCCCTCAATCACATTGGCCCCCTCTACATTTCCCCCCAATCTCCACAATGCCCCCATCTCCTACCTCCCTGGAGTGGCAGGAGAGACGTGTTGAGCTTCCTCATGGTCCTCTTCAGTAATGCAGATCGATGGGAGATGAAGGGGCTGGAGGGAGATTGAGGGCTCCAGGAGGCGCCCTGCGACCCCTATAGTTACGCCACTGTATATAATGTTAATGAAAGTCAGGAAGGAAGTGAACTCAGGAAAAATAAGAGGGAGGGGGTTAACTCAAAAAGATCTGTTGCCCCTAGAGTTGAGAAAGAACCAAGTGAGTCCTGTTTTGTATTGAAAGAGGGATGGCCTTGAAGTGAATGGTAAAGCATTCACAATCTATAGCGTCCCAAGAAAGCCATGTAGAAGTAATTTGGGTATTATTGACAAGTGCATTAAATAAGAGAAGAGATATTTGGGAATATTTTTTTCAAAACTGTCTGGGTTTTGTGCCATCTGAACACAAGTATATCCTATATAATAATTCGCTAAAACGTGTGTAACGATGCAGTCATGCACAGTAGAGACTGCCAGTGCCGCGGCTGATACAGAGCTGTATCAGCTGTGGTGCGGGCAGTCTCTACTGAGCATGACTGCCCCACAACCGGCTGGCAGTGGCACTGTGGCCTGTGTAACGGGCTCTTCAACTAGTATATATATACATATTCCTTAATAGCAGCACAGACCAAATTTATAGCACAGTTCTTCCAGATCTGAAACCAGGTGGGCCCATCAGTTTCTAAGTCTAGATATTGTTCCCATGTAATAGTTAACTGTGTGTAAGAGAGGAGGGGATGGTAGGTTTGTTCACAATTTGAAAACATCAGAGATAAGTCCCATCTAATTAGGACCATATTTATAGAATGTCTTAAAGGTTGTGGGATCCAGGAGTTTAAGTGAGGATAACATAGGAATATGTTAGAAAATGAAAATTAGAGGAGTTGAATTTTTCTTTAATTTTATCAAAGGTCCGGGATGTTCCTGGCTGGGGGAGGGGGTGAAGGCTGATGTAATTAAAAATATAATAGTGTTTGGCCAGTGCTTTTCAGTAGGAGAGGTTTTAGAGATATACCATAATAGGTGGTTAAGGAGCATATGTCTTATAGTGAGATGCTCAGTAACTGTCTACCCATTTTGCAGGAGGAAGATTTGAAGCCAATGTGATTGTTTTACTTGAATGGAGTGATCATATCCTTTAAAGCCAAGGTTAGTCAGACACCCTTGATATACACCAGCTGACAGTACAGTTCTGGTTATATGAGATCTCTTATGATCCCAAATAAATCTAAATATCAGAGATTGAGGAGGAGATATGGAATCTTGATGAGAGGGATTTTGAAATAGGTGGAGGAGACTAGGAAGGATATTCATCTTTGCAGCTGCTATATTTTTCAGCCAGTAGATTTGTGAGTTAGGACATTTGATTACTTTTAGTAAAGGGATATAATTAACATTGAATAGACCAGAGTATTTGGGAGTCAATAGTATTCTTAGGAAGTAAATATAGTTGTTGATACCTTTATTGGCTAACTAAGCAGATTTAGGATGCAAGCTTTCAAGGCCTCTTAGGTCTCTTCCTCAGGCATGTTATACCTATACCTTTTTTTGCATCAAGTCTTAGGACCAAGCCTTTAGATTTGGTTCTGTTAATAAGGTCAGTAAGGGCTCTAGACCTCTGGGAATTATCTGACAGAACCCATGTGCTCCTTGTCAATAAGTTTATGTATCAGTGAGGCTAGTCTAGTCAGTGGGATATTGGTGCAGATTTTCTCATCATTAGTGATCAGTCTGCAGTTTTAGGTTAGTGGTATGATTACAGTGAGGAAGGAGTCTAGGGCAGAGGTGGGAATTGACAGACAATGAAAGAAGTTATTAAATAGTCTGGTGAGTGTCAGAAGGGGAGGAATTATTTTTATAGTTTGAACTGGTAAACCCACCATCAGGAGCAGGAATCCTTAGAAGTGGATACATTTTATGACTTCCTCAGAGTGTTATATGGGTATAGGGCCACTGAGCATTATAATCTAGAAAATTCACTAATCCAGGTTCTGGATCAGTACCTGAACTTAAAACTAAAGAAAAAGAAAGCTAGCATATAAATATATATTACTGTACATTATTAAATAAGAAATGCTGACTTAAAAAATTACCATTCCTTTAAAAGAGATTCAAAGACTTGAATTATTTAGATTATTTATTTATATATTTAATTAATGACTTAATTCATTAAATGTCACATATTCGAAGGAAACAGAGTGGGCAAACACCCGTTAAAATCACTTATTAATGTGTACTTAGCATAACTTCTATTATGTGAAGTTTTGTTATATTACTACAAAGGGCCAGGTGCACAGGACAGACTCAGTGTGGGTGGATTGTAGGCCTGTGTATAAACAAGTTTACACTTACCTGAGCTATAAATTACGGGATACATAAATGTAATACCAGCACTTACAGACTTCATTGTTACTATAGGAAATCTTGTGAAGCCAGCTATCTCTGTGTTAATTAATTAAATGTTTTAGGTTGTTAGAGATTACGTTATAAGATTCTCCCTCTAGTACTAGAACAAAGCATCTATTCATTTTATGGAGATGGTCCATAAAACAAACATTACTCTGTTCACTCATCTGTCTTCTCTACATGCAATCCCATAATTTACATCAAACCTTAAATATTATAATTATTAATTAATCTACTCCATTAAACATTTCTATCATTATATACCGAATGTATTGTTTTATATTAGCTTATATTTTGCAATTCACAGTAAACAAAAAATATACTTGTTCTCGCATTCCTTTTGAGACATTTTTTTGCATATGAGGCCCCTATAAAAATGCATGCCACAAAATCCCTTCTTAATTAGTGTTCTCCCGTTGCATGGCCATCATCCTGATTATCAGATCAGTCTGTTCAACAGCACAGCACTGCTGTAATTACACAACATTACAATTCACCACCCGTCCGCACCTATGCAAGCGGAATACAAACATGATGTGCATGAAGGAAAGGCATTTAATAATCCCAGTCTTTGGTAAGACCACGCTCGCAAGGACAATTAAAACACAATAGTATCTAATTCATCAAATAATGCAATTGATCTCTTGGCATTGAATTTTAGCTTGAGGTTTTTTTTTTCATTCATCAACAAAAATTCATATTAACTCCTTAGATGCTAGCGACATCTCCAGTGCATTGGTAAGCAATGATTTAGAGACATCTAGTGGGTTAATAACTGATAAAGTGTTCTTATCATACACTTTGTTACTTTCTAGAAGATAAATTGTAAATTATTTTTTTCAAACCTTTTAAATGTTGCAATATATTAGAAAACTCTCTGGATGTCAAGGGGTTAACGCAGCTGTAAACTTTTTTTTTTTTTTTTTTTTTTACTTTTTCTTATAAAAATGTGTATTGTAATTATTTTCTGTTCCTATCACTTATTATGTAGAACCATGGTCACTGACTTTAGCTTTCCTGCAGAGTGCATTATAAAAACTTCCTTTCAGACACTAGATGGCACTGTTGCTTAAAAACAGATACATTTGAGCCTGGATAACTTTTGAATGTAAAATCTCCCAACAGTGGGAGTACCATTATTTTTTTAAGCATGGAAAACACTATTACATATATTTTTCACCAAAATTTTTTACTGCACCATTAACCTTTTGAGGGCTAGATGGTTACATGGATACCCTTTTGTCCTGCGAAGGGTTAAACCTTATTTTTCGGTTTACCTAGCAGATACGTGACTATCATTAGACACTTTTAATTCAAATACCACCGTTTTGTCCGTGAATTAGGTTTGTTAGCATGCCAAACAGAATTTCTATATCATAATACTGATTATATTTTATGTACGTTTTCTCATACATAAAGGGGCCTCAAGTCAAACATTACACATTAAACTAATTTAAACTTCCAAAGCTGATGGCAAACATTGCACAGAGTTCAGTATTTATGGGAGGGATTTCTTGTTCAGTATTTTTTTTTTTTTTGGTGGACTGAAAATGATGAAATTTGGGGCAGCCGGCAAGTATCAAACCAGTACTTACTTTTACAACCAAGTTTTTTCCATTATCCACAAATGGTTTTCCCATTCCAACATTTTTTTTTTTCACTTTTATGTATTTTTTTTTTTAGGTTCCCCTGCTCAGGCCTCTTTTCTATCCGTCACTAAAGAGCCCTGAATTCCCCACAGTAATTGTAATTCTAAACATATGTTTTCAGAGTGGCCTACTACTGGACTTGCAGTCTCTCTACTACTAAGAAAATTGAGGCACTTTATGGAATGCATTTCACTTCCCCATGTCAGTGTTTCCTCCAACATTAAAGGGATAGTAATACTTAATATGTAAAACATATATATTGTAGTGTTTATTCTCCTGAGTAAAACATGGATACCACCACCGTTGATACTTCTTGTTTTATTCAAAAGTTATTACAGCTCAAACATAATTTTTTTAGATGCAGTATCTCAATGGCCTGAAATTGTATAGTGGTGCTGTTGCTACAGTTGGTCAGTTGACCATAAATCCCTATAGGAAAGTGTAGCAACAGCACAACTGCATAATTTCAGGCCACTGTGATACTGCACCTAAAATATTCATACAAATATAGTTTGAAGTATAATAACTTTTGAATATAAGCACCTTTCAGCAGTGGGAGTACCCTTGTTTTACTCAGGGTGATATACCCTGCAACATATTCATTTTTACATTTCAAGTATTACTATCCCTTTAAAAGTAAAGTCTCATGTCCTGGCGTCATTTGGAATGATCCCCAAGTTGCTAAGGAGTGAGTAAGGACAATCTTTTCAGTTCAAAGTAAAATTTCTAATAATACACTCCCCAACATACCTTACTATGAACAGAAACTCCCAATAGTCCCTTGTGCCTTTTGTTCACGAGAGAACTTTGTCAATCAGTCCAGTCATGTCATGATGACCATGTAGGTGGACATGACAGCTGCTAGAAGCACCCCAGGTCCTCAAACTCTGCTCACCGCATATGAAAATCTTAACCCTTTATGGACTAGAGGGATGTGACATTCACTGCATCGCAATATATTGTGCACACATGTGGTCTTTAAAGGGTTAAATAGACTCATACTATTAGAAGTTGTTAGTTCTCTAATAAATCCATACTGACCTGAATATTACCCACAAGGGTACAAGGAGTACAAGGAGAACAAGGGTCTCCTACCTCTGTCAGCTGGTTTATTCAAAACTAGTTGAAGAGCCTGTGTACACAGGCCACAGTGCATACGGAGCAGGGTGCTCCGTTATTAGCCACGGCACAGGCAGTCGGTAGTGCTCATGACTGCAGCACGTGCAGCCGTCTCTACTGCGTATGACGGCTTCTGACAAACACACATTTAGCAAATTATTATATAGGATGTATAACAGCTCAAATAATCAGCAAGTGACTTATCTGTGCTTTTACTTCCTGGAAGTTCTAACTGACAGGAAGTGACTCAGCAGTTTCTATCACATTCTATGGAGAACTGTAAGTTGCTGACTTTAGAATGTAACAGAATAACTTATTGGAATTTGACCACTAGAGGGCACTGCTAAGGTAAAAAACATGGGTTTATACTGTAATAACTTTGGAAATATGCATTTCTCGGCAATAGGATTACCTTATTGTACTCAACAGGAAAATCCCTACTATATATATTTTTTCATAAAAAAGTTTACCTCTCCTTTAATTGAACAAGGCATGTGGAACTCTCAGACAATAGCTGAATGTGTTTGATATTACATTGAACTTTGTTTTTCTTAACCCTTTAGCGCCAGAGGGATGTGCAACCCACTGCTTTGCAATGGGTTGCACACCCCTCTGGCACTCAAAGGGTTAAACCATTGAGGGACTGAGGGGGGAGCAACACAATGCATTGCACACAGCCTTGGCCATTAAGGGGTTAATAATGAAACTTCTCAGTCTGACGCTCACATTTCTGCCTCTCTCTCTCTCTCATTCCCTTCTAGAGTGATTATTTTTGGCATTGAACGTGTCAGAATGTACAACTTATTCTGGCCATAAAAGCCAATTACACTCAGAACAGAGCTTCTCCATTTCAGGAAATTTCTCAACTTGTTGCATTAAAAATAACATGATTCTGCCAAGAAAAATTTTGAAACAGATTTTTTTCGTGTTCACAATACTTTCAATTTGAACACTCGTAAAACTCAATCTACATCATATGTGCAAGTGCCGAGGCAGAAGTCTTTTGACAAGAATTCGAGAGTCTCTGACTTATCAATACCAGATATATTCAAATTTACATACCAGGCAGAGGAACAGTCCCTCTTTGAGACCAAATCCCTTTGTCCCTCTTTCCCTCCCTGGTGTCACTCTTTTTTAGGACATCAGATTGTGTGGTCTGCATATACGTGTATTACATTGCTGCACAGCAATAAAACTCACATTAATGTTTCTTTAAACTTCAGTATATAGTAAAAGAGTAACATAGCTGATGAGGCTGAATAAAGACATTGAAGCCATTTTCAATTAAACCTCAAATGGGTAAAAGATTCCTTCCTGATTCCAAATGGCAGTCAGATATTTACTAGGATCAACATCATATCTGCTTTGAAGTCAACTGTCATAATTCTCAGTATTTTTGTGCTAGATAGGTAACCATTACTTTTTTAAAATCAACTACAGTATCTGCAAGCACAGCTTCCAGAGGCAAAGAATTCAATCACTTTACTGCACTTACTGTTAAAGCGGAACTACCACCATAGTTAAAGTTGCACTGCAATAATTAGACAGATGGCGACTAGCTTAATTATAGTTATCTTATCTCTCAGAACTACACGATTCTAAAAAAAAGCCTTAATCTTCTGAGACCGGAATCCAGGTATCAGCACAGACATCTTGTCTGCATGCCTGCGCTGTCAGTTCTGGTCTCCATTAAAAAGCATTGCATTGTGCCGAAAGGCACCGGAAGAGACTGATGGTGCAGGTGCTCAGACTGCACTAACCTGGCCGCCAGTCTCGGAAGATTAAGGATTTCTTTAAAATCGGCTCGTTCAGAGAGGTAGATAACTATTATTAAGCTAGTCGCCACATGCCTAATTATTGCAGGGCGACTTTAACTATGGTGGTAGTTCCGCTTTAAAGTGTCAGTAGTGTCTAAAAAAAAGTTTTTTGCATTTAGAAGAGCTTAAAAAGTTGAGCCGAATGAAAAAAACGTATCTCTCAAACCGCTATGGTTTAAGAGATACAGGCGTTTAAAGTTTGCTGTCTCCTGCTGACAGCTATAAAGCTGTCAGTAGGAGATCTGTGTCGGTCGACACTGAGGTGCTAGAGAAGTGCCACAATCTCGTTACTTACAAGGAATCCATTCATTGGAATGCTCCAAAACATGTGCCTGGTGCCTGTATCTCTTAAAGGGATAGTAATACTTCGTTTTATCTTTATTTTATTTTGTAGGCATTAAAAAAACATGAAGAACGATATAAGTCTTATCTCTCAAACCTTTATGGCTTGACAGATATTCACAAGCAAAGTTTCCCCCTCCCGCCCCTTTTACCTAGTGTAAGCCATCTCTTCTCAGATGTGGAATGCAGTCTATAGACCAGACAGATAACAGCAAGGGACAATATTCTTTCTATCAGAACAATGAAAGCCCTGCCCCCCTTGATAAGCTTTTCAGCTTTTTCCCTTATCTTAATTGAAGATTGTCCCTCTCTGCAGTCTACCTGGGCACGTCCCTTCTGCTTTGGCTGAGCAGTGTAACATCAGTAAAAGGGGCGGGAGGGGGACACTTTGTCATTGAATTACTCTTGAACTATAACTCTGACAGTATTGAAATAACACTCTCCAAAGTCCAAATACTATGATGATTAATTAGAGCTGTTTTTATTATGAAACATTACTATCCCTTTAAACCATAGCTGTTTGAGAGATACGTTTTTTTGCATTTAGCTCAGCTTTTTAAGCTCTTCTAAATGCAAAAAAATTTTTTAGACATTACTAACACTTTAAGGTAATATATGTGTATGTACATTAGTCCATGTAACAAAAATACTTTGGTCTTGCTCTAAATCATTTATTCGGTTACACAAAGAGTTGACAATAGGTCATGAAATAGCCTAAAAATTCTCGCTAATGCATCACCCATTAGCCATGCCCCAGCAAAACCCCATAAAACAAAACTGTCTCTCTTTGGCCATTGGGGTGTTGGGAGTTTTGCATTTATACTTTTTGCTAAACACAAATACATTTAGTCTTGTATCAATTGCATCAATATATCACTATGGCCCTTATTTATAAAAGAAAATTGGAGTTATTCTGGAATAAATCAACTGCACCATAGGGGGGGCAAATGAAAAATAATGTTAAATTAAATTGGGCTTTTAAACTCTTGAATGCTAAAGAGGTCAATGTATTGGATAACTTTATAGCATTCAAGGGGTTAAAAAGCTCTAATCAAGTGCATGAGATGTGAAAAATTATTCTCAGTTGCAAATTTTCTGTGAATCTTTTCAGATAAACATATTTATAAACTTGACTTTACTGCTTTATAAATATTAACCATTGTCGTGAATTTTGGTAATAATTCTTAAACATACACTAAAAGGCGTTTTATACATTCATTAGGCTAAAGTGGAGAAGTTATGGAGCATACCAACTCCAGTATAGGGCTGAAAAGAACATGTCACAATTCCCATTGATTTAAATATGGATTTTAACCTTTAAAGTTAGAGACGTAATACTGTAGTAACACTGCTTCTCTTTGAGCAGACTTTGTAACTAGTCAGGGTCTGCATAATGCAGTGCAGGCCTAATAGAGCTCCAAGCTGGAGGGTTGTGGGTAAAAAAGCTGATCACCATTACTTGCAGGTTGGGAATGTGCTGCACACGTGAATTTTATGCTTTATTCCATTTAACCCCATAAGGACCAAGGACTTACATATATACGTCACGGGCAAAAAGTGCGTTAAAGACAAATGACCTATAGTACATCATGGAATTCAGGGCTGCACACCGTTCGCGACCTCTGATTCCATTAACAAAAAAACGCTCCTTAAAGGAGCAGTAAACTTTTTTTTATGAAAACACATATTTTATAGAGCTTTTCCTGCCGAATAAAACAAGGGTACTCCCGTTGCTGTCAGGTGTTTTATTCAAAAATTATAGCAGTTTAAATAATCAGGAAGTGAATTTACTGTGTTTATTTCCTGATAGTTCTAACTGACAGGAAGTGACAGGCAGTTTCTGTCACATTCTATGGAGAAATGTTATGTCTCTGACTTTTCTGACTTTCCTCTCCATTAGAATTTAACAGGAAATCTAATTAGAATTTGACCACTAGAGGGCACTGGTAGTGTAAAAAAACATGGGTTTAAACTGTAATAACTCTGGAAATATAAATCTCTCGGCAGCGGGAGTACCCTTATTTTACTCAATAGGAAAATCCTTACAATATATATTTTTTCATAAAAAAAGTTTACTGCTCCTTTAAGTGCCGGTCACATGGCCTCACAGCTGGTCCTAAAGGGGTTACGTTTTTTAGATCCACCATCCATTTTGTGTGTGGTTATAATATCATTCAGTAACCCCATTCTCCTATTTTGTTGTGTTTCAAATTGTCTCTTTATAGCTACATCCTCCATGTAATACATAATGCTTGCAAGACTGTTATATTACTGCCCCATTCTCCATTCTGAGTATTCACTAGCAATAGTTAAAGTCTCCTCTTCCACCATGATAGCCTATACTATATCCTCCCCATTTTGTTTATGCTTGTATCCTAGTGTTTTTCATCCAAAAAAGGAATATGGCTAGGAGAGTCTTACTCAGTAGATGGAGGTCTTTTTCAAATCCCAACTGATGCTTGAATCCTAGGTGGGTTATTAAACACCAGGAGACTGGAAACAGCAGGAGATGGAGACAGTGTTTTTAATGTATAGTATATTTCCACGGTGAGTGGACTGCTGCAGTTATCTGGAGCAGGTATTGTCCAATATGAAATCAATTTTCTACCATGGATAACGATAAAGCCAAAGACTATCTATCATGAGTAGGTTGTCTATGTCTGGACATCTGTTGGCTCTGGTAAAGTGATGACTGTATATGACTTTGCACAAAACTGGTAGCTGAAATTGAAAACTATGACTTGATAGGCATAACAGAAACATGGTAGGATGACACACATGATTGGTCAATCAATTTGGAGGGCTACATGTTAGTTAGAAAAGATAGGTCAAACAAAAGAGGTGTAGGGTTTGTCTGTATGTCAAACCAGCATTATTGCCTCAATTGCGGGAAGATATATGTGATGACGGTAGTGAACATGTGGAATCCCTGTGGGTTGAAATAGTCACTGGGGATAAAACTGCCCTGAAAATATTAGTGGGTATTTGTTATAAACCACCAAACATTGGTGACCTTGAAGAATCAAAGCTATTAATGCAAATAGAAAAGGCTTCTCAAATAGGGAGAACTATAATTATGGGGGATTTTAATTATCCATAAATAGACTGGAAAAATGGAACATCTAATTCTGCTAAAAGCAGCAAGTTTCTGAACTTGTTGAATGACAATTATTTGTCTCAGCTAGTGCAGACCTCAACCAGAGGGAATGCATGTCTGGATCTGGTAATAACTGACAATGAAGAACTTATCGCTAACATCCAAGTTTGGGAGCACTTGGGGAATAGTGACCATAACATGGTGTCATTTGAGATTAATTCAAAAAAGCAATTTGGTATGGGTTCCACCAAAACACTGAATTTGAAAAAGGCCAACTTTAGCAGGTTTAATTCATCCCTTGGTCTAGTTGACTGGGATAAAATATTTTCAGGAAAAAACACAGAAGGTAAGTGGAATGCATTCAAAGTAACATTGCAAAAAAACACACATAAATGTATCCCTGTTGGAAACAAATACAAAAGAAGCAAATTAAAACCAATGTGGCTAACCAGTAAAGTAATTCATGAAATAAATAACAAGAAAGCGGCATTTAAACATTACAAAGCTGAGGGATCAGCAAAGGCATTTGCAGAATACAAAAATGTCAACAAAACCTGTAAAAAGGCTATTAAATTAGCTAGACTGGAGAATGAAAAAAATATTGCTAAGAAGAGCAAGAGCAACCCAAAAAAATTCTTTAAATACGTTAATGGCAAAAAATTAAAGTCTGACAAATGTTGGGTCCTTGTTATCTGAAACGGGTGAGATGGTCAAGGGGAACAGAGAGAAGGCAGATATTTTAAATAATTTCTTTTCTTGTGTTTTTACCAAGGAAGACCCAATGGACAAGAATCTGCAAACTACTTTTACAGAACAGTCACAGCCTGAGGAGGTGGTGCTATCAAATACATTAGATTCCTTTAAAAGGGGCCTGGATACTTATTTAAAAGAGCATAACATAGAGGGCTATATATGGTAGTATTGGGATTAATATTTAGTTAGGGCTTGTTGATCCAGGGAGAAATCTGATTGCCATTTGGATTCAAGAAGGAATTTTTTTCCCCCATTCAAGGCAGAATTTGAAATCGCTATATTGAGGGGGTTTTTTTTGCCTTCTTTTGGATCAACGATGGTAAATAGGAATAGGAAAAGTGTTGAACTAGATGGACTCAAGTCTTTTTTCAACTTAAATTACTATGTTACCATGTTACTATGTAAAACATTTTCTGCAATTTCAGAACCCAATAGCATCTACCTGCTTCCCCTCTTTGCTGGACGGCGGCCTCTCTCCCCCTTCCCTTAGGGGTCAAAAGGAGGAGGTGGCCATTGCCTGTCAGTGTGAGGTGGAAGAGGTTGGGCAGAGGTCAAGGGTGGAAAAAATATGGGAGTAAGATAATTACAATGATAAAATCAGTTTAACCTTTTTTTCTTGTTTTCCAACCTTGAAGATGGTTCAACTTACTTTATCACTCAACATTATACTGTCTATACAAGTAATTCTCCAAACCAACAACGGATTTACCTGCCAACAAGGATTTGCATCCAGAAAACCAATAGATAAATGTAACATTCCATATGGTTGGTAAACTGTATCACATATTTATTAATCTATTTATAGGCAAGATTATGTGATAGTCTAATATATAATCTATAATACATATATATATATATATATATATATATATATATATATATAATCTAGTGATACAGATTTTCTCTTATCCTTGCAACCATGCCCCATACCCACACTATAACATAATAATCCACCATGGACTTCTGCATACATGTGCAATACTCTTCTTCACAAGCACCAATCTCTCTGTACGTGTTTGGTCACAATTCTCATCCTGTATGCAGGACTTGGGTGATCTATCTTTGGCTACTCCTTTGCTGGTGTTACATTTTATTATCCCTGAATCAAATTATAAAACGTGGCATATGGCAGGGATAGCTACTTTAAGCCAATTATTTGTTGGAGGCAACCTTCGAACCTTTGAGGATTTATGGTCTACCTTTAACCTTCCCAGTAGGGACTTTTATAAATACCTCCAGATGCGACATGCTATTTCCTCTTCGCTAACTTCGTTGTCTAGACCACTAAATTCTACTCATTGTCTGATTAAAGCATGTCTTCAACTGCTATCATTTCCAAAACTTCTTTATCTTTGCTATGAGATTATACTCAGTTCCGTGTTGCTCCAGAAATTTCCTTTTATGATGGCGTGGGAGAGTGAACTGGGGATTACGTTCTCACCCACACAATGGGCAGCTGCAATAACTAATCCTTTTACATTCACACATTGCACGAATCATATTGAATTATCCAGGAAAATTTTATACAGATGGTACCTTGTTCCTTCTCGTCTAGCTCATATATACCCTGCTTCGTCCCGTTTTTGTTGGAGGCAGTGCTCTGGGGTGGGTACAATGGAGCTGTTTGGTGGTCGTGCCCAAAAATATGTGGGTACTGGACGATGGTCTTTAATGACCTCCCTACTCCTGTGCAGATACTGATGGGTCAAATACTCCTAGCAGCGGTCATACCAACAGCTATGGCCTTACGCCAGTTAGTTACGAGTAGTCTACTGATGGAGACAAGGCATTATTCCTGGTTAACCCACAAAATGACTAATACTGCTATAGTCATAGACGGATACTCATGCTTTAGAAAAGACCGTGCAAAGCGAGGAGGAGGTGTAATCATATACATATAGGAACCAATAAACTTTACACTTTTAAATTACTGTCATAACTCTGATTCTTATGAATACATTGCTGGCAAAATCTGTCTTCCATACTCAAAACAAATCATAATTGTTGGCATTTACAGACCGCCAAATACCCCAGCACATTCCCTTTCAGACATAGCTCAACACCTAAAGGAGATTGCCACTCGAAACAAGAAAAGCGAGCTGATTGTTGTTAGAGACTTTAATATTAATTGGCTACACTCCAGGAATGAAACATTTTGTTCGTTTTTTAAAACATTGAACTTATCACAGCTAATATCCTCCCCTACTCACATAAATCTTAAGACATCCAACCATACTCTGCTAGACTGAATCCTTTCATCCTGCACAAGCAGAATCCAAGATTCAGGTGAACTAGCAAATGTGTTTAGCGATCACTCTATAGTTTACTTTGTCCACAAAATAAAACCAGTCAAGTTCCAAAGTCATACTCACAAGATCATTTCGAAAATTTAATATGCAGTCCTTCCTAAATGATTTTAGAAATTGCTCATAGTACAGAATACACCTAATACCTGACCTAGACTCAGCAATTTACTTTTTTAACTCAGAATTCTTACAGGTCTATAATACCCATGTCCCACTAAGGAAGGTCAGGGTTAGGGGAGCACATCTACTATGGGTCTCAGTTTCAGAGATGCCTTATGGACAAAATTTAAACAAACCGGCTCCCCTTATGACCACACTACATACAAGCAATTAAGGAATACATGCACAAAACAAACAAAATTAGCAAAAGCACAATATTTTACTGTCAACTTGGACAATAACATTTCAAAGCCAGCCAAATTTTGGAAGGTTATTAAAAACATCTACAACCCCCCTAACCATTCTCATCCATCAAATATAACAATAGACAAAGAAACAATACAGAGCCCCATAGCCATAGCCAATGCATTTAACAACTACTTTGTTGGTAACTCTGAAGTTCAACAGTGTACAGAACAGTCACTGGCATCTGTTGCATGATCCAGTTGTGCAAATGAATTAAGTTTCATGCCAGTAAATGAAAGTGAGATATATGATTACCTCCTCAACCCAAAAATGAAATCCTAATCTAGCCCTGACCAACTACCAGCAATGTTATTAAAGGAATAGTAATGTGCCACAAAAAATATTTTTCAAATTGTAGACCTTAAAAAGTTGAGCACAGTACAAAAAACGTATCTCTCAAACCATTATGGTTTGAGAGATACATGCATTTAAACTTCCTGATTTCTTGCTGTCAGCTGTAAAGCTGTCAGCAGGAGATCTGTGTTGGCCGACACGGAGGCTCTGCAGCAGAGCTGCAATCGCATTATTTACAATGAATTACTTTGTTCAAATGGTCTAAAAAGTGTGCTTGGTTTTTTAAATACTTGAATAAAAGTGATATTCTAAAGAAGATTGTGCTCGACTTTTGACACAGTAGACCATAACATTCTTATAAGCAAACTCCAAAGCTCAGGATTGGGTAATAATTCTCTAAACTAGTCCGATCCTATTTATTTTTCTAATATAAAAAAATGTATTGATCATTGAGAGTTTATAATATATTTTCTTTTCTTCTCTTGTAAAATGAATCTAACTTTCTTCTATACTATACCTATAAAAGAAAGTGTGATCATAGAGTTTGCCAATTTTTTTATCACAATAACTGGAGTGCTAAACATTAGTTAGTTACAGTATTTTATTATAACACAAGTGTTATATAAGTCAGTATATATTGTTTCCGCAGCAGTATGCACCAGTTCTGGCCATACATACTTTTTTGTTTCCCAGTACTCAAGTGCGTCATCTTTTTGACCTAGAGTACAGTTATCCTGCAGGTATACTGTAACCATCACACATGTTGTGGATGGAGCTAGATGGTGTTAAAGGGGAACTCTCACCTCTATAAAATTTTGCCTCTATGTAATCTTCCTATAGCACTAACATGTAATCTGTGTGTTTATATTTAAAGCAGACTATTGCGAAATTTACCATTTTAAAAATGAGCCGGTGACGTCAGTTTAGGACAGGCTGCGGTATAGCTTTGTACCGCAGCCTGTCAACCTTTGTCTCTTACCCTCCCCAAGTAGTGCATCATTCCAACCTCCAGCAATGATGGAGGCTTCATCCATGTAAGCTGGAGCAGCAAGAAACCACTCCAGTTCACATGGAGAAATCCTCCATCATCACTGGAGGTTGGAATGATTACATGTTAAAGCTATAGGAAGCTTACCTAGAGGTAAACCTTTATAGAGGTGATAGTTACCAATCCAGATCCTGGAAGCAAGTCACACAGAGCTGTGCCAGTGCCAGAATAGATGTCTGTTAAATATTAGTATTGATATTTCTGAATAGCTGACTATCACGGTGCTCGTGATTCCAGTGACATTTTGACATATTTACTTCCTGGTGCCTTTTCATTGGCTACACTGTATAGCCCCTCCTAGTGACAGCCTTTATATACCTTGGGCTGTCACTTAGGGTTCACCCTTTCGTGGTGTATCCGTTGCCTAGCGCTAGTTCTGTTTACTATTTTGATACCAGTGTATGACCCGGACTGTTTGAATACTCTGCCTGTTCATCGTTCCTGCTCTGTGCACCGACCCGAATTGGCTGACATTCCTATTCCTGTATTGACCCGGCCTGGCTGACGTTCCTGCTCCATGTACCGCCTCGGCTTGTCTGGTAAACCCGCTCCGTGTACCGACCCGGCGTGATTGGCGATCCTGCTCCGTGTACCGAATCGGCTTGGCTGATGTACCTGTTCCGTGTACCGACCTGGCTGGGTTGAAGATCCTGCTCCAGTTCCGTTCCTGCTCCCTAGCCTCTCCACTTACACTGTTGCTTAAGTTCAGTGGTCTTGCCAGAGCCCCGGTGATCCGGTTTCGCATAGTAGTCCAGTTCTCTATCCGTTTGCACACTGTGCCCTGTGTGACCTTCCAGTATTCCGATTAGTACCATGAATGCTTGGTCTGCTTTGCCATTACTGAGGATGGGTATGTTTGGGCGTCTCAGGTTACCACCTCGATACAGACCGGAGCGTACGTTAACCCCTTCAGGGGCAGTGCTGGTCCTTTGTGTATGAATCTGAAGTCTCAGTTGGGCGCTTATTATCCTGCTGCACGTAACTCACATTCACACTGTTTGTAGTCTCCGGTGGGCATTCACTCTGCAGCAGTCCTCCTTGTTGCCTTAGCCAGACCTGCACTGGCTTAACCCGTTGCATGCGTGTCAGTCGCTGTTGTGACTCCCTGCGTAGAGAGTTACATTGGGCCTTCCTACATTGAGGTCTATCCAGTCCTTGACCTAACTTGCTTCTCTTGGTCATTCTTACACTGTATCAACTGTGATTTACCTGACCTGTGTCAGTACTGTAATTTTGTTTTACATACTGGACCCGTGTGGGTTAATCACACAATTGTAACCTGTCTTGTGTCAGCTTAACATATTTCTGTATACTGGACCCGTGAGGGTTACTATTATTCATTTTGTGTCAATAAAATTGTGTTTTTACCTAAACCTCCCGTTTCTGAGTGTACTGAACCGTAACACTGACAGGCTATAATTCACCATCATTATCAATGAAAAAAAATATTGCAGCCCTCACACTTATGGCTTTCGGATTATATAGCCTACAACTGAAAAACGTGGATGTCCCTGTATTATTTCTGCACCTGCATGACTAACCAGCAAGATGGCATCCTAAAAAGGCTTCAGCATCTAAGTAACACATTAGATGCTGAGTAACACATTCAGTGCTAAGTAACACATTAGATGCTGAGTAACACATTCAGTGCTAAGTAACACATTAGATGCTAAGTAACACATTCAATGCTAAGTCACGCATTAGATGCTACTGACCAGGTGATAAAGAAGCCAACTCCAAAAGCCTTCTATTTGAGCACTGGATATTTACTAACGGCCGTATTCTTTTTTTTTTTTTTTTTTTTTTTTTAAACTAGAACTTCTTTATTCAGAAAGCGATAATTACAGCGTAAGAAAACAGAAACAATACATAAGAAAGCATCAATTATACAGATACATATTTGGGAAATGATGATACAGCACCTTACAAAGCAATGAGATCGGGAAGTTTAGGAGCTATAGAACCCAAAGGAAGTAAACAAAACACATACATACTTAAGTCTCCGTTTGAAAATAAACTAGCCATCGCACCCATTTAGTGGAGAATGATTTAGATCTACCCATGATAGAAGCGTGATAACGATCAATGTCAAAGGTTTCACAAAGTCTACCTCTCCACTCGCCCACCGTGGGAGGAAGGGTAGAATTGATTTTGAAACCCGAGTGGGCAGAAAACAGATACAACAGTGGTACTAATGGCCTTATTCTTCTCCAAAATAACAATTGCGCCTCCTCCTACTGGTCTAATGACTATATTTGGAGAACTACATAAACCTTTATAGAATCCCATTATTGTCTAGTTATATTATGCTATTTCTTAGGTACTTCCTGGATTTGTATAAAATCATTCTGTACTAATCTGCAGAAATTATTGATGGATTGATTACTATTAATGGGCTCGGATATGGAAATAAGAGAAAACGTAGGCCTGGTAGATTCTGAAGCTTTAAAGAAATCTTTGAGATTCATCATCCTCTTAACCCGTTGAGTGTTAGAGGGGAACGCAAAGCATTGTACTGCATACCCCTCTGGAGCACAAAGGGTTAAAATTATTTAATTCAATGACAAATAGGAAATCATTATGAAAAATAGTAGGGACAAAATAACTACCTTTGGAAAGAACTTCCATTTCAGAATTGGTGAGGATATGTGCACTTAAATTAATTACCGTTATTTCTTCTTTATAGGGTTTTTTTTTTTTTTTTTTTAACTCTTTTTGTGTTGGGCAGCCATATGGCTGTTGCTATACTATTACTATTACTATTACTGATTCCTATATTTGTGTACAATATGATTTTTTATCTATCTATCTATCTATCTATCTATCTATCTATCTATCTATCTATCTATCTCTATGTCTGTCTGTGCATTTGGTATACATAACATTTGGCGAATTGTGTTTTGCATATTGTGTATTGCATTTGGTGCATTGAGTTTTGCATATTGCACTTGGCATATTGCGTATAGTGTTTTGCATTTGGCATATATAACATTTAGCGAATTGCGTTTGCTGTTTTGCATATTGTATTTTGCATTTGGCGTATATAAAGTTTTTTGTTTTGTGTTTTATGTATATAACGTTTTTAATTTTGTGTTTTGCGTATTGAGCTATGAATATTGCATTTGGAGTATAGTGTTTGGTGTATTGCGTATAGCATTTGGTTCTTTGAGTATAACATTTGTTGTATAGCAATTGGCGTATTGCTTTTGTCTTATTGCATATAGTGTTTTGCATTCGTCATATTGTGTTTGGCATGTAGCATTTTGCTTATACTGTTTATCATATAGGGTTGTGTGTTGTGCATTTTGTGTATGGTGTTGTGCTTCTTGTGTTCTGCATGTCTTGGTACTGTGTGTGTTTTGTGTAGTCTGTGTGTCTTGTGTTGTGTTTGTGTGTGTAGAGTGTGTGTGTAAATTGTTTGCGTAGACATGGTGTGTGTATTTGTGTGTACAGTGTGTGTGTGTAGAGTGTGTGTGTATTGAATATGTGTAGAGTGTGTGTGTATATGTGTGTGTGTGTACAATGTGTGTAGAGTGAGCATATGTGTAGAGTGTGTGAAGACTGTGTGTTTAGCTGTGTGTATGTGTGTGTTTGTACTGTGTGTGTGATTCCTAGCTGAACTGTTAATAAAACATTATTAACCCTTTAAGGCAACAGACACAAGTCTGTTTGCTGGGGATGAACTTTAACTGATATCAAACTTTCAAGTAAGTATGTCCAGATGAGGTTCTTATACAAACTACTGACAGGAAGAACTGTTGCATAACAGAAGCCTGACTTGCAATATCCATGGAAGCATGACTTTGTGATTGGAAGATGTTGTCAAACAAATCTAGTTAACGTTTTGGACTGTTACTCAAGTGACAAATTATGGAGCAGTAGATGTAGATGTTTGATTTTAGTAAATCCTTTGACACTGCCTGACATGGGAATCTATATCCAAAATATATAGTTTATTATTGGTCTCAAAAAGAGAACTGTGTGCCTCTACATCTAAACTGGAAAATAATCATGTCCTGGATTCAGGTCTGTTATGGAACTGGACAATAGCCACAGAGGTACATTTCAGACACCTTGATATGGCAGTTAGAGACTATATAGTGAAGCTCGAGCTACAAATGCAGGACTACTCCCATAGAGTTATCTAAAGGAGACTATGGTAATTGTCTATAATATCCACCAGATTAAAGATTATGCCCTATGCCTGCTGCTAGACATACATATGGATAACCACAGACACTTCAAATTGTGAGTGCATGTGGTGATTGTCAATCATATGAATCACCACAGTAAGAACAGCCACGTTTCTTTTCTTCTGTCATTTACCTGAATGTATAAATTCATTGTAACATATTGATGTTTTAGCACATTGGATAGATATTGAGGAAGGTGTTTACAGTCACATAGGCTGAAGAATTTCAGAAATTCTGGAGCAAACCAACTATACCATGTGGGAAAAATAGAATTTCCCAAAATTCACTTTGATTAAATGTAAATGTTAGCATTTGTTGAGTAATGCTCTGGAGATCTCCTTAACAAAATCCATATTGAATTATTCTTTATTTAACCACTTTGGTGCAAGTGGTTTGCTCCAGAATTTCTTAATTCCTTCACAGAACATCAGCTTCACTGTACTATTTTGTAACATCTGGTAAATGTCCCATGTACAATAATATCAATAGTAGTTTCCTATGGGACAGGTGCCCTACAACTGCTCTACTTTTGGCTTTGGTGTGTATGTAGACTACCGTTCAAAAGTTTGAGGTCACTTTGAAGTGTCCTTGTTTTCCATCAGATTAGTTACAAAATTAATAGGAAATACAGTCAAGACTTTGGCAAGGTTAGAAATTATGATTTTTTATTTAATGGGATAGTAATGTTTCACAAAAACAGCAGCTCCAATTAATCTTCATAGTATTTGAGCCATAGAGAGTGTTATTTCAGTACTGTCAGAGTTGTAGTTCAAGAGTAATTGAATGATAAAGTTTCCCCCTCCCGCCCCTTTTACCTAGTGTAAGCCACCTCCCCTCAGATGTGGAATCTGGTCCATAGAACAGACAGCTCACATCAAGGGACAATCTTCTTACTGTGAGAACAATGAAATGCAGTATTTCCCTGTATTTGCCCCATCCATTCTACCTTCAGTTTCAATAAGGTGCCTAAGCATCCCTACAGCATGATTAAAGGGTTAGTAATGTCTGATATTAATAACATGTAATATTGTCGATATTAAAAACATAAATTAAGTTGTGCAAGTCCCGTCCCTCAAACATTTATAGTTTGAGCGATATAAGGTTTTAAAGTTCCCCCTCCCCCTCCTTTCACAGACATCAGCTAGCTGACAGAAGGAGATCCTGGTCCCGAGACAGCCGCTGAAGAGACAAAATAGCGCTATCTAACAACAAATAGTTCACTGGTTTGCAAGCACACTTTGTAGATCATTCCACTGAATTATTTCTTTTTAGATAACGCTATTTTGGCTCTGCTGAAGAGCCGCCGTCGAGTTACACAACTCAAATCTCCTTCTGTCAGCTAGACAGCTGCCGTGAGTGAAAGGGGAGGGGGGGACTTTAAAACCTTATATGTTTCAAACTATAAATGTTTGAGAGACGGGACTTGCTCCAGTTTATTTTTTTAATTTCTACAATATTGCATGTTATTAATATCTGACATTATTAACCCTTTAAACCACCATACTTTACTGTAAGTATGAGCTGTATTAGGTTTGTACAACACAAAACACTTTGGGGGAGATTCACTAAGGTATGATAAAGAGGTGATAAAGTGGAGATAACTACTCCAGTGAAATTACTTCTCCAGTTCTTATGTTATTCTATGGAGCCAATTCACTAAGATTTCTAGACCTTTGGAGATCTTAGTGCGTAGGCTCCATAGAATAACATAGGAACTGGAGAAGTGATATCACTGGAGAAGTCATCTCCACTTTATCACCTCTTTATCATACCTTAGTGTGTCTTTAGTGCATAACTCCCCTTGAGTTTTGTCCAGAATGCTCTATCTTGGTCTCATCTGACTGCAAAACCATTTCTCATTCAAAACTTCTCCAGTTTCTGTTATTCTATAGATCCTATGCACTAAAATCTCCAAAGCTGAAGAAATATTAGTGCATAGGCACCATAGAATAACTTAGGAATTGGAGAAGTGATAAACTGGAGAAGTCATCTCCGCTTTATTACTTCTTTATTACCGCTTAGTCATTCTCCCTACTGATGTGCTTTCAGATTGTACTTATTGAGTAACGGTATCTTTCTTACCTCCCTTCCATATAGGCCATTGTTTTGCAGAGCTCTTGATATGGTTGACTAGCGCATCATTACTCCACTCCCAGCCATTGAACTCTGTAGATCATCCAAAGTGACTGTTGGCCTCTCTTTGGCTTTTCTCACTCCCACGTCTGTTCTTGTTTGAGCACTGAGTTTTGAGGGTCAGCCTTTTCTTAGGTGCCTGGGGGGTGTGATGCAGATTTCTCTTCTTGATTATTGACCAAGCTGTGCTCACTGGGATATCCAAACACTTGAATATTATTTTGTATCCTTTTCGTCTTCTGTGCATTTTCATTACTTCAGTTCTGACTTCTGTAGAATGTTCTTTGGTCTTCATTTTCCTTCATATCAACAGCCTGAGCAATGATCCTTCAAAAGTCGGGGTTTTATGCATAAAATGTGACAGCAACTTTAATGGAGAACAGGCTGAGGCCAATGACAGGGTAACTGGGTCCTCGTTAGGGCAATTTGTTTCATGAGTGTAAACTTGGAGCTTCAATAGCATAGGGGTTGTATATACTTTTTCTTAAAAAAACTGTTTTCCACTATAAAACCAGTTACCTTACAAAATATCATATATAACAAAATTACAATGTACCATTTGTAATTCAGAAATATGAGAGAATTGATCAGGCGTCTGAATACTTTTGCAAAGGACTGTGTATACATACTATCAAAATATATACTAGCAAAAGAAGCCCCCGTGTGAGATGAGGCAGAGGGAAGGGTGATAGATGTCACTGGTAGTGACAAGTGCCTGAGGTTGTTACTATTATTGACTATAAAGTAGTTTGCCTCTAAATCTCCATTATGCCATGTTGAGACTGTTCCTTTTCCCATCCTATATAATAATTAGCTAGGATGTTTGTCAGAAGCAGTCATGCGCAGTAGAGACTGCCTGAATGCACAGAATGCTGTAAGCACAGAATGCTGGGAGTTCCGTGCTGGGAGCATTCTGTGCTTTCGGGCAGTCTCTACAGTGCATGACTGCATCAGCGGCAGGACGCAGAGCAGGAACGGCCTCTTTTTTTGTTCCTTTCACCTTTAAAAAAGATTGTTAATTATTTATTTTTGTAACTGACTTGTGGGCAGTAGCTTTCATTGAGATGGCATAGAGTCTGAGAAGTGGTTCTCTGGACTGGAGTGCTGTATGAGGGGACAGCTACGTTGGTTTAAAACCCCGCATGTCCCTTGCTGCTCTGGGCTTTTTTTTTCCCTCTATAACTACCAGTCATTCACTTTTACCATTGCCTCTCCTGCTTTGCTAATTGCTGTATAGCTACAGATGTCTCATTCTTGAATTCCTTAGTAGCCTTAATAATTAATCACATGTGCTTGCTCCATATGTACATTTTCCCCAACTCCCTCCCTATTATTTCTGGTGAAAGGAAAAGGATACAAAATCTGAAAGTACTGAAAAGTACATGCAATAAATACTGCAGGTTGTCTCCAGATCAAGTCAGGAGCCATTGGTAGCTGAGCTGTGTTCAGCAGTGTAGTTGAGGTAGTATAATTCCTGCGGGAGGTGGCAACTGCTATGAAATCACTTAAGTTACACTGACTCTGCTTAACCCTTTGAGTGCCAGAGGGGTTGTGCATCGCCTCTGCCCACTTCTCCTGCTTCCCTCCCTGTTCTGCCCTTTTCTCACACACTTCCCACTTACTTTATGACACAATGAAGATAAACCCTGCCAACCTAATTAAGCCCCACCCCTTTATGATGCAAATTGCAGCATTTACATCATCCTGGTTGCAGAACATGAGCCCTCTCCTGGGACTCAAGATGATGAAGTTACTAGGTATGTTACTAATACACAATTTAACATAGCTACAAACATGTGTACATGAAGGAGTGTGATGCAGAGTCTGCAGAGCCATCTGTAAGGAGAAGAAAGCAATCAAGCAACAATCTTTTTAAAGGTGGGATGCTGGACAGCTACATGTTCAACATTTTGGGAAGGAAGTGCCCCCCCACTTCCACAAATTGCTTTGCAATACACTATACACTTATCTGCTGTATGCAATGTAGTGCACTGAGCAGACAGGTGTACACTGCTTTGCAAAGCACTACATTGCACGGAGCATATTGGTAGGTGTACATTGTATCCCAAGACACTACACTGCATGGAGCACATGGATTTGCAGTGCAATACTTTGCACTACATTGCACTGAGCAGATTGCATTACAAAGCACTACATGGTATGGAGCAGATAGATAGGTGTATATTGCATTACAAAATACTCCATTACATGGAGCACATACATATGCAATTCAATACGTTGCAATACATTGCACTGAGCGGATATATGGACATTGCATTGCGAAGTGATGAATTACACTGACCAAATAGGTGTGCTTTTTATGAATAGATTTTCATTGGATTTTCAAGGTACACATTTTAAAATTCCACTGTACTAGAAAACAGCATATATACAATCACAGTTTATGAACTATATTGTACAGACCAATACCATCAGCTGTAAGTGCATTAAAATAAACAGATCAAAATACAAAATAACCCCACGTAAGAAACCAGATCTCATGAAATGAAGCAAAACAATACTCTGGAAGCAACGCTTTGTAGATGGGGATACTAGTCACAAGTTAGGAGGGGGGGATGGAGTGGAGGGTAAGAAAAGGGGGAGTAAGAAGAGAGGGGATACCCCAATATGGGAGAGAGGGATAAAAATGAGAGAAAAGGAAAGAGGGACAGAAAGGAAAGGAAAAGAGGAAGAAATGAAGATAAAGAATAGAGATTTGGTCCATGAAGGTCCCAGCAGAGGGAGTGGGAGAGGGGGACACCCGCCACCCATTTTGACATGGCTAAGGACAAGACAAATTGGTAGACTATGCGCACCATTCTTTAAGGAAGGAGTTAAGTAGATCAGGGTCCCGTCCATATCGCAGGAAAGTCAGATGGAGTAGGAGAACCTGAGCCCGCACCCCAGTCACCCAGTGGGACGGGATCAAGACTTTCACCCCATTACATAGGAAATAGTAGTATTTTGTTGTCATTTGGTAGTCGAGGCAAATCTCTAAACAGGAGAATCTGCCAACAATCTCTGGACACTGAAATATGTAAGAATCCTTCTATAAGATGGAGAGAGGCCAAATGATTGAATAAGTGGGAAGTACCACCAGATATGGCTAAATATTCCTGCGTGAAGTTGACAGTGCCAGCACAGTTTGCTGTTCACAGGAGAAGTAACAGGCAGACGAGGGGGTATAATGCCACCAGAAAAGAAGCTTATAGTTCACTTCCACTTGTGAAGCAGAGATTGAGGAGGACTGAGTAGCTTGCCAAATGCGTAACTAGCTGTCCTCCGACAGAACTGTACCCAGGTCCTCCTTCCAGGTCCTTGCATAGTCCGGTTTAAGTACCAAATGAAAGGAGGAAAGAATATGATACATTTTATCAATTATTTGATTCTCATTGATTATTACATTTAAGGTGGGTATGAATTCCTTCGCATGTCTGGCATACAGATAGATATTTGGAGATACATTTGAGTATTTTTGTGAGAATTATATAATTTGTGATCAGGATCATGATATGTCCCATTTATTGGGTTAGTTCCCATGGAGTTGTTAAAAATTATAACTTTTGCAAGTTTTATCGCTTCTCCATAGATGTCTATACTGTACTGTGTGTTGATATGATTATGTGTCCAACTCATTTTGTATATACTTCTGGCCAATATTGGGAGTCGTTTAGGATATAATCCACTTAGTATTGGACGTCATATTTATGTGCATAGAGTTCTATACAACCTCCACATTTTGGGAATATAGGGTGGTGAATGTTATTGGGCAAGGCTATACATTCCATGTTTGGAATGCAGTCGATATGCATGCCGGAACTGAGGGTCAGCTGAGCGGAGATTAGCGTTCCATTTATGGAGCGCATGTTATTTCTAGTTATCTGTCCCTCAGTCCATAGTGGGTATTGTTAAGCGTTTCCTGGTGTATTTGCAGCAATCTGGTGAATGTTTGTGAAACGCATGCATGAAAAGCATAAGACTATTTTTACGGATATCCATTCTCTGACTGATAATGTTGGACGCTCCATGGGTGGAACACAAATTAAAAGTGTCTTTCTTATCACTTATCAAATTAGCCACCCTTTGCCCAAATGTTCTTAGCCACAGTATCTCACATGATGTACAGTTTCTAGCCCAATGGAAGATTATTTTTGTCACCGTTGTGCCTTGTTGGATTAGTTCCCGTTTGTCAGCATTGATGGTGTATTGTGGGAAGTAAGTAATTTTATTGAACATTTGGTAACTATGTACTGAGGGGGGACTTAAGGGTCTCATTTTTACTGCTCCTGAAGAAGTGATAGGGTATGTCATGATTACTTTTTACTGATTTTAAAAGAAGTGTTTTTATACATATTTGTAAATTTAGAGTACACTGCTTATTTTTGTTATTTTTGTACTTTGCATGAGCAAACATATGTTGAGCCATTGCTAATTTGCATTAAAGAATGGCTTCCAACTACCTCATCCTTTGCAAAAATATTTGTTTTAAAGAGTGAACCTTGTGTTTAATGTACTGTTATTACATAAACCTTTAGTGCACCTCCCATAGGTGGTACTGTTATTATATAGACCTTTATTGCATCACCCACAGGTGGTACTGTTATTACATAAACCTTTAGTACACCTCCCACAGGTGGTACTGTTATTACATAGACCTTTAGTGATTCTCCCACAGGTGGTACTGTTATTACATAGACCTTTAGTGCATCTCCCACAGGTGGTTCTGTTATTACATAGACTTTTACTGCATCACCCACAGGTGGTACTGTTATTACATAGACCTTTACTGCATCACCCACAGGTGGTACTGTAATTACATAGACCTTTACTGCATCACCCACAGGTGGTACTGTTATTACATAAACCTTTAGTGCATCTCCCACAGGTGGTACTGTTATTACATAGACCTTTACTGCATCACCCACAGGTGGTACTGTTATTACATAGACCTTTACTGCATCACCTACAGGTGGTACTGTTATTACATAGACCTTTACTGCATCACCCACAGGTGGTACTGTTATTACATAGACCTTTACTGCATCACCCACAGGTGGTACTGTTATTACATAAACCTTTAGTGCATCTCCCACAGGTGGTACTGTTATTACATAGACCTTTACTGCATCACCCACAGTTGGTACTGTTATTACATAGACCTTTACTGCATCACCTACAGGTGGTACTGTTATTACATGGACCTTTACTGCATCACCCACAGGTGGTACTATTACATAAACCTTTAGTGCATCTCCCACAGGTGGTACTGTTATTACATAGACCTTTAGTGCATCTCCCACAGGTGGTTCTCTTATTACATAGACCTTTAGTGCATCTCCCACAGGTGGTACTGTTATTACATAGACCTTTACTGCATCACCCACAGGTGGTACTGTTATTACATAAACCTTTAGTGCATCTCCCACAGGTGGTACTGTTATTACATAGACCTTTACTGCATCACCCACAGGTGGTACTGTTATTACATAGACCTTTACTGCATCACCCACAGGTGGTACTGTTATTACATAAACCTTTAGTGCATCTCCCACAGGTGGTACTGTTATTACATAGACCTTTAGTGCATCTCCCACAGGTGGTTCTCTTATTACATAGACCTTTAGTGCATCTCCCACAGGTGGTACTGTTATTACATAGACCTTTACTGCATCACCCACAGGTGGAACTGTTATTACATAGACCTTTACTGCATCACCCACAGGTGGTACTGTTATTACATAAACCTTTAGTGCATCTCCCACAGGTGGTACTGTTATTACATAGACCTTTACTGCATCACCCACAGGTGGTACTGTTATTACACAGACCTTTACTGCATCACCTACAGGTGGTACTGTTATTACATAGACCTTTACTGCATCACCCACAGGTGGTACTGTTATTACATAGACCTTTACTGCATCACCCACAGGTGGTATTGTTATTACATAGACCTTTAGTGCATCTCCCACAGGTGGTACTGTTATTACATAGACCTTTACTGCATCACCTACAGGTGGTACTGTTATTACATAGACCTTTATTGCATCTCCCACAGGTGGTACTGTTATTATATACACCTTTACTGCATCACCCACAGGTGGTACTGTTGCTAACATTTTAATATAAAATAGTTTGAGCTATTAATACTTTTGTGCAATACATTTTCCATCAGTGGGAGTAACATTGTTTTACTCAGCAGGAAAATCCCATCAATACTATTTTTTTATCTATAAAGTTTATCATGTATTTAAACATCAAAGCCCATACCTTCACTCTAAAGCAAACAACCACCTTCTCTAACTATTGCTATCTCAATGCAGCTTTCTAACAGTTCAACATTCCACTATATAAATGTTTAATACCTTATAGAAGAACCTAAAACCATACAATTCACATCTCTTTTATTCATTTCATTAACTATTTAGCTTACTTCCTGGATTAAGTTAATATTGCCTTCTTATTTGTACAGTTTATTTTATTAAAAGTATTACTACAATCAAGTAGATCCTGGCAAGTCGGTGCCCTGATGAGTCAGAATGGTTATAGAGGAGGAAGCATGGCAAGCAGACTGAAAATCAGTACACATTTTGTTTATAAATATAAAAAGTGTCAGCTTACTTAAATGTACCGATTTGGGCTGTTACCCTTGACTAGACTCCAGGCACCTTGATACTGGTGGTGGGCTAGCCTGAAGGAGCTGGAAGAGATGTGTCCCTGGCAGATCACAACTGACAGATAAGGGCCAGCAGCAAAGATGATAGGAGGCTGGAAATTCTGTGCAACTCAGTGATAATTCTCTTGTTTTTAGATCTCATTTCTCAGTACCATCGAGAGCTCCTGACTCCATTCTGCACAGTGATAAGTATGTTCAGTAGTGTGTGGGAATATGAAATGTGCAATTTAGATATGGCTTATTTACATAGATCATACTCATAACAAGAGAAGGATGTACTAAAGGTCCCTGAAGACACGATGTGTCAGATGCAGAAAGAGAGTAACGCTTCTGGAGCAAAGCAACTGCATCCTAATAGACAAATACAAACAAATGCCTATTGATTTAAATGGAGCTAAAAGCATTCCTTTGTAATGAGGCAATCTCTCTATCATTCAGTTGGTTAAATATTCCCCTTTAAATCAAAGAGAACTTTGGGAATTTTTACTTGCAAGGGAGTGATTTAGAGACAAACTAACATTCCCCAGATTCCCAGCTCTTTAAGGCCTCAATTAAATTGGCCCCATCGGCCAAGAAAACAGTCAAAGGTATTTTTTCAAGTACGGTAAGCATTACAATTACCTGTGCTATGAAAAAAAAACAGATAAAAAATCCTCCTCGGGCAATAAAGGTTGCGGCATTGATTACTGTGCTTGGAAAAATACCATTGACTCTTTTCTTGGCTGACAGTGCCAACTGAATTAAAGCCTTAAAGAGCTGGGAATCTGGGGAATGTTAGTTTGCCTCAAAATCACTCCATTGCAAGTAAAAATATGCCATTCATTCATTAGGCACTATTATCCATTATGGACCGACTTTATTGTGTAAAAATCTGGGCCCCAGATTGGGCCGATGCAGGAATTGACCGTTAAAAAGAAAAAGGAAAAACCTAGGGCCCCATATCAGTACATCCAAAGTACTAAAAATTTTATCTCTATTTCTGTAAATACACAACTCTTTGCTGTAAACACTCCAGGACATACTTGAAATTGAGAGAAATCTCAGTGTATTCTTCCTGGTAAAACACCCGGAAGATGTTACAGAACACTAGGAAAAGGGTATAGAAGAACATCCTGTACCTTTCTTGTATCAATGGAAGTACCCATTCATCTGTGATTGATCTCCATTGTTGAATGTAGTGTCAGATTCTTCCCCCGAGGGGAGGATCTCTGGGGAACTCTGTTTTACAAACTTCATGCTGTGGTAGGTTTGATTTCAGATGATTGGGTACAGTTTTTTATGATCCCAAGCTGGTTTTGTTTTATGTAGCTAAAGAAATCTCCTGACATATTAGGTAATGTTTGAAGTCATAATAACATAGTTGATGAGGTTGAAAAAAGACATGTGTCCATCAAGTCCAGCACATGCCAAATCGCCCCTGTTGATCCAGAGGAAGGCAAAACAAATTAAAAAAACAAAAACAAAAACAAATAAAAACCCACTGAAGCCATTTACAATTAAGCCCAAAGTGAGTAAAAAAATCCTGACTCCAAGTGGCAGTCAGTTCCCTGGATCAAGAAACCTATCTGCATTGAAGCCATCTGTCATAATTCTCAATATTGTTCTGTGCTAGATAGGTATCCATTGCTTTTTTAAACTAGTTACAGTATCAGCAAGCACAACATCCAGAGGCAAAGAATTCCATAGCTTTACCAGCCTTACTGTAAAAAAAGCTCCTTTCCTCTAATGAATGACCTCTCTTTGTTAGCTCATGTCTTTGTGTAAATAATTCATTGGATAGTTCTTTGCATTGACCTTGAATATATTTGTAAATGGTAATCATATCACCCCTTGGACGTCTCTTTTCTAATGTAAACAAACCCAGTTTGACTAGTCTCTATAAATCTTCCAATCCCTTTATCAAGTTTTGCTGCATGTATGAACTTTTTTCCAGTTCAGTAATGTCTTTTTTTAAGAACTGCTGCCCAAAACTGTACTCCATATTATAGATGAGGCCTTACCAATGATTTAAATAGAGGTAGAATTATATTAGCATCCCATGCATTTATGCCTCTTTTTATGCAGGCTAGTACCCTATTTGCTCTTGCAGCAGCTGAGTAACTCTGCACACTGTTGTGAAGTCTATTGTGTATCAGTTCTTCTAAATATTTCTCTAATGAGGATTCCCCAAGTTGTTTCCCAATTTAGTATATATGTATCATGTTTGTATCTACAGCCCAAATGAATAACTTTACATTTACATACATTAAACCTTATCTACCACTTTTTCTGCCCATTCACATCTAAATCCTTCTTCCGAGAAAAAACATTCAGCTCTCTATGTATTTCCTTACACAACATAGTGCCATCAGCAAAGACTGAGACGCTACTTTCAATTCCTACTTCTAGATCATTAATAAACAAATCAAGACTCATTGGGCCCAGGACTGAATCCAAGTGGCACCTCCACTTACAACTTTAAACCAACTTGAAAACGTTCCACTTACAACTCTCTGCCCTTTATAATTTAATCTTTAATGTCCAATGTCCCTTGCAAAGCTTTCCGAATAGCAGACTTATGATCATTGATATGTTCTTTAAGCATTGTTGTGGTTTTACCAATGTAATAAAGTCCACAGGGGCACCTAATCATATAAACCACATATCTACATTTGTAAGTAAGTAAATGGTAAGTAACAGTGTATGAAGATCACTCCATTCAGGGTCTATGGACTCTATCAGAGTCATGTCTACCTATAAACATGCTGGAATTATGTGCAATTCACAATGTACTTTCAACATGGACAAATCTTCTAAAGAACCTTCCCAATGCCACAGCAGTGGTTTACATAAATCACTAAGGAGGAACAAAAAGCAAAGCTGCTTGGATGGAAGTGGAGAAGATCATTTTTTGGACGGAAAACCATGTTCCTGCATTGTTGGCCATATACATTCCGGAAGTGGAGAATTAGGAGGCAGAATACCTCAGCCTCCAGACCACAGACCCAGGAGAATGGGAATGAAAACACACCAGTGGGGAGTACCAGAAATAGATATGATGTCATCAAGAAGAAACAGAAAACTTCCAATATTCTGTTCAAGAGCAAGTGATCCACAAGCTAAAACAGTGGAGGCCCTAAATATTCCATGAAATTACAAACTAATATAAGTTACCCCTCCACTAGCTATGATTCCCAGAATCCTCTTCAAAATAAGGAGAGAGAGAGTGCACACCATTCTTATCAGTCAAGGAGATCTTGGTTTTACCATCTAAGAGATATGTCAATTACAGATCTATGATGTCTTCCATAGATTCCAGATCTAATACCTCAAAGATCAATTCACCACCACAATCTACACAATCCAGCTTTGATGGTGTGGAACTTGAAATCCAAATATTAAAGAAAAAAGAATTGGATAATTCAGTCATTAAAACCATTCTATGAGCTTACAAACCTGTTCAGCTAAACTATATCACTGTATTTGGAGAATATTTTTTTTTCTTTCTGTAATCAGAAAGGGATAGAGCCACTACATTTCCACCTTCCCTCCTTGCTAGAGGTCTTACAGACAGGACTTGAAAGAGTCTAAGGGTTAAAGGGATAATAATGTTTCATAATAAAAGCAGCGCTAATTAATCATCATAGTATTTGGACTTTGGGGAGTGTTATTTCAGTTCTGTCAGAGTTGTAGTTCAAGAGTAATTAAATGACAAAGTATCCCTCTCCCACCCCTTTTACTGATATAACACTGTTCAGCCAGATCAGAATGGAGGAGCCCAGGTAGACTGCTAGAGGGACAATCTTCAATTAAGATAAGGGAAAAACCTGAAAAACTCGTCAAGGGGGACATGGCTTTCATTGTTCTCATAGGAAGAAGATTGTCCCCTTCTGTTATCTGTCTGGTCTTACAACCATATTCCACATCTGAGACGAGATGGCTTACACTAGTTAAAAGGGGCGGGAGGGGAAACTTTGCTTGTGAATATCTCTCAAAACATAAAGATTTGAAAGATAAGACATATCTTTCTTTATGTTTTTTTAATGCCTACAAAATAAAATAAAGATAAAACAAAGTATTACTATCCCTTTAACTCACTGAAAGTTCAAGTTTCGGCTCATCAGTTTTATTCTAAAAGAAAATTGCCATGCTTCCAGAAATGTAAACAATCCTTTAGGGGGTCAACAGTATAGTATCCACATACAGAAACTCAGTTCCACCATGGGACTTACATTTTGTCCTAGAGGCTCTTCAGTCCACTCAGTTTAAACCATTATCATCAGCCTTTATTAGATATTGGACCTTTAAAACAGTGTTTTTCATGGGTACTATTTCAGCAAGAAGAGTTTCAGAACTCTTTCAGTGCATCTTGTGTATCTCCACATCTTATCTTCCACCAAGATAAAGTTGTTTTAAGCACCAAAAGTTCCAACCAAGAGAGGTTTCAACTTTCCACATAAATCAAGATGTAGTTAGGAAATCTGATGCATTATTTGTCATTCTAGATGGCCTTAAGAAGGGCAGACCAGCATCTAAGCCATTGCAGTATGGCTTAAACAGACTATAAGACAAGCTTGCAGACTTAAGTCTGTTGCTGCACCTTTCAGACTCACAGCTCATTCTACTAGGTCCAACAGTACTTCATGGGCTTTGAAGAACCAGACCATTGTCTATCAATTATTCGAGGCAACAACAGGGTCATCTGTTCACACATTCACAAAGTTCTACAAAGTTAAGATTTTTGCATCTCAAGATGCAAGTTTTGGCCGCAACGTTCATTAGTTTTCTTTCCCTAATTTTGGTCCCTCCCTGCATCCCTCAGTGACGACAGAGATAAGAGGATTTTTAAAAAAATATATTTTTTATTAAGGACATCCTCAAGATGCAGTGCAAAGCAAGACAATGCATGAAATAATACAATAATAGTAATGCAGTTGTGTTCCAGACATGTGTAGTAGATGTAATGGAAAAAATGGAAGAAGGGATCTCTCTTCTCCCAAAAGGGCTACCACCACCTCCACCTCACTGGCGCACAAGTCTCCAGCACTGTTTTGGCAATCTGAGTCAATAAATTAGGCAGAGGAATCAACCAAAAGATGGCCATCCAAGCCCTCCAGATCTCGTGGAACCTGTGCGGGGTAGTGGTAGTGCAGGAGATTCTAAGCTACCAGAGAGGAAAACCAGCTCCCAGAATCGGTAGACCCCCAGAAAGTCCCAAACAAGGTGCAGAAAAGTACCAGTTAAATGAGAGCATCTGTCACAAGAGTCATTATCTCTAGCACCCATCCTATACAGTCTCACTGAGGTAAAGTACTCCCTGGGCAGAATTTTTAATTCTGCAGAGATCTTAGCCATAGATCACTCCCACTCATTCAGCATCTCCAGGTCCCCTTCCCATTTTTGTCGCAGGGGGAGATCATCTTGCAGGGCATAACCATCAAGCCACTGGTAAATAAAAGACATCGGCCATTTGGCCAGCATGGATGTCAGCAGGTGGAAGAGGCCCCCCCCCCCACACACTTTGCTTGAGGTGCATGATTCAGTTGAAAATACCATACCCAGCCCAGATAGTATCAAAGTCTAGGCCGAACAGGTGTTTCAAGGTTACATTAGCCCATAAAAGGTTGGAGGGGTCAGCACCACTGCCTGAATCCCCCCTCATGCCCCATACACTGCATGCACCATGGTCATAACTGAGCTACTCACCATCGGACCCATCGTCAGTAGTTGCAGTAAAATGTGACTTTCTCCCAGCACAGACTCCTCCAAAGAGAGGAACCAGAACTGGGTTTTGGGGTTTTACCAGGCCAAGGCATACTGGCCCTATGCTGCCAGATAGTATTAGTAAAAGTCAGGCAAAGCAATGCCTCCATCTGATTCTGATTTACACAGTGTCGACAGCCTGATTCTGAGCCCCCCAGGTGATGCTGGCTATGGATGCAAATCTTGGCTTCTGACCCCGGTCGCCAATCCACAAACAGATGCCCAGGAAAGATACATTCAGGCTCATGGCAGAATGAGGAATACCACTGAGCGGGCTTTTGGCCTCCTGAAGTCTCGATTCCGATGTCTGGACCACTCGGGGGGAGCACTGCAGTATGTACCTGGAAAAGTGTGTGTCATCAGAATGGCGTGTGCAATACTGCACAACATCGCAGTGGACACCAGGCTGATGGATGATATCCAGGCGCTCCCCATACCTGACGTGCCAATGGACATCGGCCATGTTGAGGAGACCCTGAGAGGGGCGCAGATCAGAGACAGGCTTATCATGGACAACTTTAGCTGTGAGTATAACACAGGCATTCAAACAATCCATGCAAGTCCTCCATCAGTCCTGTGAATTGGTGCCAACACACTAACCACACCGCACATGATGTTCTGTTTCACCCCACAGGATCAATGACACTGCACTAAACTGGCAGCAGTATGGTCGCAAACATCATGCATACCATGGATGTGGCACATTGTGTGTGGGCTTTCCAAAACCATCTTCCATTCCCTTCACCATGTTGACACTGATACCTCAAGGATATCACAAAAACAACAAAAAAGAAAGAACAGAGCGCCAATAGTGCATTATCTCAATATATCAATTATCAGCATATAACATATAGATGCACTCACATTAGCAACAGGTTGACCCAAAGACATATGTCTATGATCAACAGTAAACACTTTCAGGGTACTTTACCCGTCCCTGTCTGGGGTCTATGATCTCCAACTCCGAAGTCCAGATGAAAAAAACGTATCTCCAATCGACACCATATATAAAATGGCAGTAATAGGCTCCAGGGAACGCGTTTCGCAGCACCCACAGCTGCTTTATCAACCAGTCTGGCCTTAGTGTCTCTTTTTACTAAGGCCAGATTGGTTGATAAAGCACCTCCTGTTTTTTCTTCTCTTTTCTACTCTCAAGGATATCACGCACACCCCCAGGAGAAACAAGGTACAACACATAACCCATGTTCAGCATCTCACAGGGCTTGACTGACAGCAACTAATGTGATTTGCCATGAACATAGCCAGAGCAACCATGGTGGTCTTGTAGCAAAAGAGTGTTATCCAATTCAATGGAAACACTGTGCCTTTTTTACTTAGTGGCTGGTTTAACGTGAACCTTTAAATCTAGCCCTTGATCCTCAGATAACTTGAACCAGGGATATAATCCCAACAATAATAGGATCACTATGTAGTACTAAGATCCTCCAGATAGAACACTTTCTCAGTCCAAATATTATAAAATGGTGTTAAATAAAACAAAAAAGTAAAAATAAAATACTTGCGGCAAGCTAGAAATCAAAATATAATATTTATTACAACTATTAATTTACCTGTAGTTGATTCAAGCAGCCTCCTCACCTATCCAACTTAATTATTTATATATGGCACAATTATCTTTGCACAATTAGTATCTCTGTAACTTTATTTCTGTTTTTCACACTTTGCCTTTAAAGGGATAGTAATACTTCATTTTAACTTTATTTTATTTTGTAGGCATTAAAAAAACATGAATAGTGATATAAGTCTTATCTCTGAAACCTTTATGGTTTAAGAGATATTCACAAACAAAGTATCCCCCCCCTGTTCAGCCAGATAAGAAGGGAGATGCCCAGATAGACTGCAGAGAGGGACAATCTTCTATTAAGATAATGGAAAAAGCTGAAAAACTTGTCAAGGGGGGAAGGGCTTTCATTGTTTTCATACAAAGAAAATTGTCCCCTTCTGTTATCTGTCCTGTCATACAACCAGACTCACATCTGAGAAGAGATGGCTTACACTAGGTAAAAGGGGCGGGGAGGGGAACTTTGCTTGTGAATATCTCATAAACCATAAAGGTTTGAGAGATAAGACTTATATCATTCTTCATGTTTTTTTAATGCCTACAAAATAAAATAAAGTTAAAACGAAGTGTTACTATCCCTTTAAGAGCAGGCCTTAGGCCTTCTCTAGCTTAAAGGGATAGTAATACGTTGTTTTAACTTTATTTTATTTTGTAGGCATTAAAAAAACATGAAGAATGATATAAGTCTTATCTCTCAAACCTTTATGGTTTAAGAGATATTCACAAGCAAAGTTCCCCTCCCCGCCCCTTTTTCCTAGTGTAAGCCATCTCTTCTCAGATGTGAATCTGGTTGTAAGACCAGACAGATAACAGCAGGGGACAATCTTCTTTGTATGAAAAGAATGAAAGCCCTTCCCCCCTTGACACGTTTTTCAGCTTTTTCCGTTATCTTAATTGAAGATTGTCCCTCTCTGCAGTCTACATGGGCACCTCCCTTCTGATGTGGCTGAACAGGAGGGGGATACTTTGCTTGTGAATATCTCTTAAACCATAAAGATTTGAGAGATAAGACTTATATTGTTCTTCATGTTTTTTTAATGCCTACAAAATAAAATAAAGATAAAACAAAGTATTACTATCCCTTTAAATGCTCCTAGTTTGGTGTCAGCTATTCCTCACATGACCTGTGGGGGCTGATATAAAGGTCACATTATTATAGAGTGAGCTGTTGGATCCACAGCTCCCTCATATTCTCACAATGCAGACCGATTGGGGTCTTTTTGTATTAGCAATGAAAAGAGCACATTTAAAGGGTCCCTTGCTCTCCAACGCGTTTATAATAACATCTCTTCAGGGAATTTCAAGTTTTATTTTAATTTTTAGATAGGGCATTGCAGATGTATAGAGTAGGACTTGCCGTATAGTGAGAAACCTTGGTGAGGTGGCAAGCTTACTCACAACTTGGCCAATTTGTGAAAACTAATATCTCACTTATTTTATTTATTTAGAAATATTATTATATATGCTAAACACAGGGCACATATTTATTCTACACATAGAGAAGCGCTGGTTTGTTGTTGTCTGTTTGTTTATACTTTGGGTTTTGGCCTGAAGTTAGGGGGTCTGGAGAGCCCTCTCATTCTTAGCTGCTATCTATGTATACACTTTATATTCACATTTAAAAATTCATATTTATTTATTGTATGGATTGGTTATGGTGAGTTGGCGCTGTGAGATTTCTTTTGTCTTTTGGTTTGTATGTCTCTGTTACTCATTCAAGCAGCCTCCTCACCTATCCAACTTAATTATTTATGTATGGCACAATTATCTTTGCACAGTTAGTATCACTGTAACTTTATTTCTGTTTTTCACACTTTGCCTTTAAGAGCAGGCCTTAGGCCTTCTCTAGCTTAAATGCTCCTAGTTTGGTGTCAGCTATTCCTCACGTGACCTGTGGGGGCTGATATAAAGGTCACATTATTATAGAGTGAGCTGTTGGATCCACAGCTCCCTCATATTCTCACAATGCAGATCCATTGGGGTCTTTTTGTATTAGGTAAGTCCACTATGTACATCTTTTCATTATAATGTAGGTCTCCTGTTTTTAATTGCAACGCACTGGGACCCAGAAACAATGAAAAGAGCACATTTAAAGGGTCCCTTGCTCTCCAACGCATTTATAATAAAATCTCTTCAGGGAATTTCAAGTTGTATTTTAATTTTTAGATAGGGCATTACAGATGTATAGAGTAGGACTTGCTGTACAGTGAGAAACCTTGGCGAGGTGGCAAGCTTACCCGCAACTTGGACAATTTATGAAAACTAATATCTCACTTATTTTATTTATTTAGAAATATTATTATATATGCTAAACACAGGGCACATATTTATTCTATACATAGAGAAGCGCTCGTTTGTTGTTGTCTGTTTGATTCAAATTATGTTATATAGTATTTAGAGCACTGTGAAATGTGAATACATATCCCATCATCCCGGGCCGAATTTAGTTCGGCCTGAGGCTAATGGGAATGGTAGTCTGATAATAGTTATGTTATAAGAGATCTAAAAATGTTTTATATAAATTATTGTATTACATTGATCTATTCAGAAACAGGATATATTAGGTATCTATTGGACCATCCAGCCTCCTGAGCAAGTTTCATTAGATTTTATTTTCATTTTTATTTTGGTACAGTTATTTTATTTTATTACTAGTGTAAAAACCTGTGTACACTGGCCAAGGTCCGGGTGATGTTAACCCTTTGAGTGTACTGAAAGGGTTAAGAGGCCGGTCCTGCTCTGCGTCCTGCCACCGACGTAGTCATGCATTGTAGAGACTGCCCGAAAGCACAGAATGCTCCCAGCCCAGAACTCCCATCATTCTGTGCGTTCGGACAGTCTCTACAATGCATGACGGCTTCTGACAAACATTGTAGTGAATTATTATATAGGATATATTATTTATTATTATCATTTTTATTAGTATTGTAATTTCTTTTTGGCTCACAAAAGCATCTTGGAGCACATTTTCTCTCTAATAAATAGAGACTTTCCCTAATCTTGATAAATAAATAGCTGTGTTAGTGTGAATTTTATCTGAACAAGCTAATTCTGGATGTCTGAAGTGGAAACATGGCCCAATCACTGATCGAATCGGAAGTTTTAAATGTTTGTTTGCAAGCGAGTTCTGTTTTTAATGATTGCTTTGTTACCACAAGCTTTGAAAAAAGCAGCATAATGCTGCAAAACGCATTGCATTCATCACATGGTAAATTAGTAGTTGTAATAAATTTTATATTCGGATTTCTAGCTTGCCGCAAGTATTTATTTTTATTTTTTGTTTTTTACACCATTTTATATTATTTGAAACTAGTTGAACAGCCCGTTACACGGGCCACAGTGCCTCTGGCAGCCGGTCGCGGGGCAGTCACACGCAATGGAGACTGCCCGCGCCTCGGCTGATAAAGAGCCTCTGGCAGCCGGTCGCGAGGCAGTCACACGCAGTGGAGACTGCCCGCGCCTCGGCTGATACAGAGCTGGACGCTCCTTCGGAGCGCCCAGCTCTGTATCAGCCGCGGAGCGGGCAGTCTCTACTGCGCATGACTGCCGCACGCGCAGCAGTGTCTACTGCGCATGTCGGGCGTTACACACAACTTAGCGAATTATTATATAGGATGAGAAAGTATTCTATCTGGAGGATCTTAGTATTACATAGTGATCCTATTATTGTTGGGATTATATTTCTGGATAAAGTTATCAACGGATCAAGAGTCAGGACCTTATCCAGAGGAGACACACCGAACAGAGATGGTGAGAAATTCTCTGTATCCCTTTAAAGTTATGTATATGCATATGACTACTACATAGCACTTATCTAATGTGAGTGAGATTCGTTACATCTACTTATTGCTCATAATACCTTAGTGATAAGGCACTATTTGCTCCCATTTTGTTTGTTCTTTTTGTTTCATGTACCGAGACTCAGGAGTGAGGCATAGGGGAGAGCTGCCAGAAGACTTCACTTGACATCGCACAGAGGCTGTTGTAGGGCAGCAGTGGATATATCCCCCAAGGCTCAGCTTGCTAGTATGTGCAACTCTAGCACACGTTATTAGTGAGTTTAATACATAGGGTGATGGTGTAGTGATTTTTTGTATCACAGAATATATTGCAAACGGAGCACCTTTTTCTTTTTTGTGGCTATAAAGTAATCAGCTCTAGATCCCTAAAACACATTTTGGGGATGTGGGTAGGTGAATTCTGAAAGACATATAAAAATGTTGGTAAAAATAGAATTTTTATAAGGTTAGCCCGTCCTATAACGTTAAGTCGTAAGGATTGTGGTGCGTTGGCCTTATTACGAAAATGGGACAAGGTTATCCCTGAGGAACACAGCAGGAGAGCCAGATTCCAAAATCCCCTAATATTTAAAGGCATCGGAGATTAATAAAAGGGAATTTTACTTACCAATAAATCCTTATCATTTAGTCCATTGAGGGATGCAGGGCAGAAAACGTATTGGGTGAGGATGCCCTGCCGTTCTTGGCGGCTCTATTTTAGTGTCAATTCCCTTCCTGGTTTGCTAAATCAAAACTGTCAAATTGCAGTGGGAGGAGGTAGCCACCTGGAAGTGGGAGGAGTTTTGATCATAGTGCCTTGCCTCCTAAAGGAATACTTCTAACCCCATGGTCCCTGCATGGGACCCATAGAGAAACGGATTTATCAGTAAGTAAAAAATCCCCTTATTATTACTCTTGATTGAGAATTGTGGTATGCCAAACATTTTATGTATATATAGTTGAAGAGCCCGTTACACAGGACACAGTGTCACTGCCAGCCGGTCGCAGTGAAGTCATGCTCAGTAGAGACTTCCCACGCCACGGTTGATACATTGCCAGCCGGTCACGGTGCAGTCATGCTAAGTAGAGACTGCGGCGCAGAGGCTGATACAGAGCTGGACGCTCCTTCGGAGCACCCCGCTCTGTTTCAGCCTTGTCACTGGCAGTATCTACTGTGCATTGCTGCGTCGTTACACACATTTTAGCGAATTATTATATAGGATAGGGTATTGGATACATATATTCATGACAGCTGCATGAAATATTTCTGAATAGGTAAATTATTCCATTAAACAAAATAAGAACAAATTATTATAGTAGGCACAACTCCCATTTATAGTTAGTGGAGTGAACAGAACTCCAGGCCCTAATATGAACTGGAGTTATGTGTGTTTAAATACCCTGTACTCCATGTTAGCAATTAATTATCATTTGAATCATTATAGTGACTATACTGCAGAATTAAAATTATTTTTGCTTGATTCTATTAGATATCTTCTGTGTCATAATTTCTTCAAATATGACGGAACTTTTTACCTGCAGTGTAGAGGCACCTCAATGGGGGCGAAATTCACCCCATCCTATGTCAACTTGTATATGGGGTGGTATGAAGAGGTTTATGTTTATGGCACAGCAAATGAGTTCCGTCATTTGATTTATATGTATAGAAGATACATAGATGATTTATTGTTTATGTGGAAAGGTACCCAGGAACAATTTATGAGATTCGTACATTATATGAACGATAATAGTTTCAATTTGATTTTTACCTCTGAGTTCCATAAGAATGAGATTACGTTTCTTGATCTGAGGCTTTCTTTGGTGGAGGACAAGGTTTTTACGTCCATTCATAGAAAGCCCTGTGCAGGGAACTCCCTATTACATGCCAGGTCGTGTCATCCCTGGCATGTGACTAGGGGAATTCCACTGGGACAGTTCCTACGTGTTCGGAGGAACTGTTCTACATGGGATGAGTTCTGTGATCAGTCTAAGTCATTAACTGACAGGTTTGTGCAAAGAGGCTATCCTAAAGATATTTTGACTATGGCATACCTGAAAGCGAGTGAGACAAATAGAATTGATTTATTGAAGAAGAAGAGTAGGAGACGTTCTAGTATAACGAATGAGTTGTGTTTCATTACTGAATATAGCACAGATTACTAGTCCATCAAGAATATTATTAAAAAATATTTGCCAATATTGGAAGGGGATCCGAAATTAGTGTCTTCTGTGCAAAATGGTTGTAAATTTATAGCTAAGAGGGCCCCGACTTTGGGTATGAGGCTGTCACCTAGTCTCTTCCGAAGCCGCAATGAGAATAAGGCTACCTGGCTCAATACGGTGGGAATGTACAAATGTGGGGCCAGGAGATGTGTGTCCTGCAATTATGTACATGTTTCCACCGAATTTCGTAGTTCTAAAACCAATACAGTTTATAAAATGAAGCAGTACATAAATTGCAAGACAACGAATGTAGTATATTTGATTACTTGTTTATATTGTAGTAGACAATATGTAGGGAGGACGTCCCGCCCCCTGAAGGACAGGATACGGGAACACATTTTGTCTATTAACAATAGAGATTTGAATAAACCTGTAGCTAAACATTTTTTTGATTGCAATGGTGCTGATATGGCTAAGTTCATATTTCAGGGTATAGAGAGAGTCTCTCTGTCGGAGAGAGGAGGTGACATTCTGTTCCAATTGGACAAAACAGAGGTAAAATGGATATTATATTTAGATACTAGAATACCCAATGGGTTAAATTCTGAACACGATGTCTCCCTCTTTGTTAGACGCTAATGTCTCTCCGCAGTTAGGACTTCCCCTTTTCGCTGGAATTGTATTTTACTTATATATTAGAAATTTTTTGTTTATATATATATGTATGTATTATTGTTTTTGTTATATATAATTTTGGAACTGATAAGCTCTAATATGCATATTCGGATTTGTTATAACAGCTAATTGTATCTGTGTTCTGATACATTGTCGAGCGATATAAGCTGTTGAATGAACTAAGTGATTAAGGGTTAATGGTTTTAGCGGTTTGAATAGCTAATTGCTTATCTTCCTCCAATCAGTTCAAATGTGTATCCGTTTTTTCGTACTTATTGTGTTTGGTTACTTTATAAGTCTGTGTGGTCTGATGGTGCTCTGAGTCTATGATTAAGTTGGTTTCCCACGAAACATGTCAGACACATCATCATCATTGTGATTTTTGTCTTTTTTCCTCGCTATATATTTTTCAATTATTTTATTTAGACAAAATAAATTGAATTTTTTAATATGATAGAAGTGGGTCCATGAAGTCTTGGTGAGTCCGTGTAGCACCCCTTACCTGTGTCTTCTCGTCTGTTGAAATCTTGCTGGGATTGTTTGGGGCAGCTCCGGACCCACCGCCCTGCACCGATACGGGTGAGTTTATTTTTGGAATACTTATCTTTTATGATCATATATTGAAGTGGAATTTTAGTTGCAACCGCTTGCATCCTTTTGTGTTGTTTGCCTAAAATCTAGTCCTAAATATGCCATAAGGTAACTGTTTTAGATACTGCCACTAATCTTAAATATTCTATTGCAATGTATACAACACCATTTGATTTTTAACTGTTAATGTTCCTTCAGGTCGTTTGATAGTAAAGACATCTGCAATGCATTAAAGCGGAACTACCACCCGACACAATCTTTAGCTTCACTAAGTCCCCATCTGGTGACTAGCTGCTTAGTAGCGCTAGTCACCACAATCATTACCTTATTTAATAGATTTCTGCTCTCTTCCCCAGCTGACAGGCAGGACGGAGAGCGGTCATCTTGCCACTGTGACGTCCGCGCGCCTGTGCTGTCAGTCCCAGCCGGGTCTAGTAGGTGTTGCTAGGAGCCATTTGGCTCCGGCTGGGACTGACCGCGCAGGCATCACAATGGCAAGATGTCCGCGCTCCGTCCTGCCTGTCAGCCAGGGAAGAGAGCAGAAATCTATTAAATAAGGTAATGATTCTGGCGACTAGTGCAACTAAGCAGATAGTCGCCAGATGGGGACTTAGTGAAGCTAAAGATTGTGTCAGGTGGTAGTTCCCCTTTAAGGAGCAATGTTTTGGAGACATGTTTCAGCATTCAAAAAGGTTAAACAAAGACTCAGTTATCCATAAATTCTAGCTTGTGATGGTTGCTGGAGCTGGACACCCTTCCTCTACCCAAAAACCAACAATGGTTCTGTCCAATAAACCCTATGTTCAGAATTCTCAGGGCTAGATTTACATCCCAGGCTCTCCTTGGCAAGGCACCCAAGGTCCTCCTAGCCCCAACCATGACCTTGGCCCCAATTTCCCATGAACCAGCCCCATATTTGTTGTCAGGCAGCAGTGTGCCAAGCAAAATAAAGGTTAACCCTTTGCATGCTAGAAAGGTCTCCAATACGATATCTGGAATCCAAGGTGTTATATAATGTACATTTAAAGGATATTTAAACTATTAAAAAAGGGGCAATACTCGCAACTCATAATGTGGGTGTAGGTAGCACAGCTGTAGCACCCATCAAAAGTTGACACTCTAACCAGTTGCCTACACTGCCTAATGGGATATCTACTGATGGCTGTGAATATTTCCCATTCCTTTGTCAGATAGTCATAGTTCTTGCCTGTGACGCACATCACTATCTGACACATCTTATCATCTCCTTGCTCTATTGCTACCTGCTTGAATGCACTAGGGATTCACATTAAGACAGGAAAGCTGAACCTTGCTGCACCCACAATATAATCACTTTTCTTTGTGAATATGTTTAAAAATAAAACATGGGCCTTTTACTTTTTGATTGACACTCGTTCTAACTATAGCAGACTTTGTTAGTAGATAACCCGAGGCTACACCTCTTAAGAATGTCACAGACACACATGTGTAGTTACTGAAATGTTAAAACTTTCCACTGAGATGTTTAAACATGAAAAGGTATGTACAGATTCAGGTAGGTAGGCTGCGTCCAAATTAATCTTTTGCTGGAACTCAAGAAGAACATCTGTTTACCACTGGCAAACAGTAGTTATACAGAGAGTTCTAATGGTATGTTAACTCTTTGAGTGCCAGAGGGGTGTACAATGCATTGCTTTGCAATGTGTTGAATATTCCTCTGACACTCCAATGGGTAAAAATATGATATGCAAATTTGTACTTGAATACATTTTACAAAGCAATGCGTTGCGTACCTCTCTGGCACTGAAAGGGTTATGGACAACTTATTTGTAAAAAGCAAAAGACATATGTTGAAGTCTAGTATTTTACTATTTAATAATTGCAAGACCCGCCACTGGCAGCAGAGGCATTATAAACTTTACAGCCCTTTGGGTGCCATGTCCCCCTGAGTCAGTATACAGATATCATGAAATAAAAACAGAATACAAGTACTGACCCAAAGTAACAATAACTGTAAGTACTTTGTTAGGCAATAAACAGGTGTAACTAGCAGGTATTTCAGAACTAAAGACATCTGGAACCAATTTCTTTTTATCAGTGTCCAGTTACACATTATTTAAGATATATCAAAATATGTCAGTAAGACAAAACAACAAGAAAGTCCTCAGATGAAGAAAAATGCACACATCATCCAAATAAAGCAGTACATTGAGTAAAATGAGATAGGACCATTGTTGCCAGTAGAACTGAGCTAATAACAAAAACGAGTGAGGAAGGGATAGAGTAGGATAGGTTGGAAAGGTTCTGTAGATGTGACAGGAAGTAGAGATCTATCTGTCTCTACAAGATGTACAAGCGTCCCTGAGGCCTATGCTACCGCTGATTATATCAAAACAGGCATATTAGGCTAGAATATAGTCGGCTAAAAGCATTTGGGGGTCTAACTTTTCCTCAAAATGCTGGTATCGCATTAAGCCAATTCAGTCCTTACCAAGGCATCAGGTTGTTAAGGGTGAAGCCTAAGCCAGGGCTTACAGCTGTTATAAAAAGTAAATAGAGAAGTAGTGGCCATCGCGTGGCACCTCTCCCATCTTTACAAAGCAACCAACGCATGGAACTCCATTGGGATACTCGGGTGGGGAAACAAAGATTTCCAGTTAAGAGGGATAAGGGATTTATCTACTCTCAGCATGGCATGAAAAGTAGAGATGGGACTCATATTAAACAAACAAATGCAAATATCTTTGGGAAATCTGTGATAATACCTGATCTCAGTAAGTAGAGATCTGTGGGCAGGTCTAACAAAGGTGTATCATGGAACATTTCTAGTTCTGTGCCAGGCATCACCAGCACAAATTGGAACGGTTTGGATATATTCTGACCAACATTTGTGGAGTCCTATACCAACGTTTGTAATTAGTTTCTCTTGTTGCAGCACCTTTGGCATACTTATAGATTAGCTGTAATATGTTATATCATTGGTCTAATGACAGAGAAATGTTCAATTCAGATTCCTGGTGTACCAGAAAATAGGGCTCTAATGGTGAATTAATCAGTATACCCCAACAATGGGGAAGAACCCGTAGAATGGGTGAGGATTTGGCACAAATTGATTCAAGCTCAGTAAATTCTCTGGGCTTATATCCTTTTTTGACCAAGTTAGTACTCTATGGTGGACCTGCCCATAAATCATCCACTGTTCCCTTGCCATGTCACAGTTTTGGGAAAAAGTTTGAGAGGGGATTATTCCAGTGTCAGTCACAAAGTCCTGAAGGGAGAGAATATTTACCCAAGGGCCAAATGTTTTAGAGAAAAACCTTGGAGTGAAATCAGGGATGTCCTATGACTGAAGTCAAAGAGGACAGCAGGGGAGTCAAAGAGAGAGAAAGAGAAAATAGCAAGTCTATAGAATATGTCCCAAAATAACATGGTCCAAGCACTCCCTGGAGACACTACTCAGGTCAGTTCACAGGATCTGCATTGAGTCCAAGGCTATAGACAATAAAGAAACTGATTTTGTCCAGTGCTTCGTTTCTGGCCTCTTAAAATGTAAACATTTGGAAATAGTGGCAGCAAAGTAATATTTATATAGACCAGTAAGTCCTAGACCTCCTTTATTTGGATGGCTGGTAAAAAAATCAGATTGTAATCATGGTTTCCTTGCTTGCCCATACAAAGGTGTTAATAGTAGCCTGCAGTCTCACGACCCATGATACTGCCAAGGATCCCCAACTGTCCAAGTCTTTTGTGAGCCCATCAAGTAGCACTGGGAAATTTGGAGAGATTAACATTTTCAAATATGATGGTAATTGCACCCCCAGGTACTTTATGTAGCAGGAGGACCAGAGGAAATGGTAGGATTGCTGGAGACTGATAGATAGTGAGAAAGAGAGGTTTATGTTTAAAATCTTAGATTAAGATAAGGGAAAAACCTGGAAAGCTTGTCAAGGGGGGCAGGGATTTCATTGTTCTCATAGGAAGAAGATTGACCCTTGCTGTTATCTGTTCAGTCTATGGACTGCATTCCACATCTGAGAAGAGATTGCTTACACTAGGTAAAAGGGGCAGGAAGGGACACTTTGTTTGTGAATATCTCATAAACCATAAAGGTTTGAGAGATAAGACTTATATCATTCTTCATGTTTTTTAATGCCTACAAAATAAAATAAAGTTAAAACGAAGTATTACTATCCCTTTAATAAAGGTTCCAGTGCCAGGATAAATCTTAAAGGGATAGTCATACTTTGTTTTAACTTTATTTTATTTTGTACAGCTCTGGTCCCGGGACCATAAATCTCCATAGGATGGTGTAGCAACAGCGCCACTGTACAATTTCAGGCCACTGTGATATTGCACCTAAAAAATTCAACTTTGAAAATTAATAACTCACTTTACTCAGGGGGATAAACCCTACAACATATTTTTTTTTACATTTTAAGTATTACTATCCCTTTAAAGGGGACAGAGGGCAGTCCTGTTTAATGCCATTAGAAATGAAAAAAAAAATCTGAAAGGGTAACCTTGACTTTAACCCCTTGAGTCCCAGAGGGGAACGGAATGCATTGCCATGCAATGCATTCCATACCCCTCTAGCACTCAAAGGGTTACCATGATCTTGAGTATATGCAGAGAATCCGAGCAAGCATAAGTCGGCTCAAGCCTATGTTTTCGATTACATCCTGTAGGTGTGAATATCTGTGGAAATTACAGAATCATGAAAATAGACAGCTATGGTTTTTTTTTTTTAATTCTGTATACTATGGCCATTTGGCGAGAGCGAGTATTACGAGAGCAGCACATCCAATAACAGTGTTTGGGACAGTATAATATCCCAAAGAAGCTCTATTGCTATGTTTGTGAGTATCCACTTGTTGGGTGTTTTTTGGTGGAGGTTTCCGCAAACCACATCTCTCCTAGAAAATATGAAATGGTGCACTATTCATAAGGCAAGGGCTGTCAACTTTTAGACCTTCAATGGAAAATGCACTAAGGTATTATAGAGAGATCACTTCTCCAGTATTATAAATATTGCATTGACTCCATAGCATAAGGTAGGAACTGGAGAACTGATCTCAGTGGAGAAGCGATCTCTACTTTATCCCCCCCAGCTGTTGAAGAATACAGGTAGTTAGGGATGATGGCAGCTGCAGTCCTCAGAAGTTGGTGGTCCAAAGGTACTTTGCCCTAGAAAGCACAAAGTGGCACAGTCTTTGGCTCAGCTAGGAGGGACCAGTTTCTCATAGCATACCCCTCCCCCACACACACACTTTGAATATGGAATGAAACAGTTTGTTTCCTTACCAGAAGGTCTGGTCCCCCACAAAGCACACTCTTACCACAGAGCATCTAACAACAGCCTGTTCTCAGCTAGAAGGGAGCAGTTTCTCAAAGCCTATCCCTCCCCCCAACACATAGACTGTGAACATGGAATGACACAGCTTTCATTTCATACTAGGACAGAACATCAAATCAAAGGTGGAGCATTTCTGGAGAGAACCAACTTCCCCAGAGGGGACAAATATACATCCCAATTGATTTAAATGATTTTTAACCACCTTGTATGCTAGAGAGGTCTCCAATGCATTATGGAGCAATGCTTTAAAATCCCCATTTAAACCAATGGTAATTTGGGAAATTTTGACTTGTCCCCCTTTTTTGTTCTTGGTTTGCACCATAATTGGTCCATTTAATTACAATTATCTACTTGGGATCTTATTCACAACAGAAATTAGGACAATTTTGCACTAGTGGGGCAAAACAAATATCCTCAGACTCCATTGATTTAAATGGGAATTTTAATTCCTTGATTTACAATGTGTTGGAGACCTCACCAGCATTCAAGTGGTTAAAGAGAGAGTAATGTTTCACAACAAAAGCAGCTCCCATTAATCTTCATAGTATTTGAGCCATGGAGAATACTATTTCAATACTGTCAGTTCAAGAGTAATTGAATGATAAAGTATCCACCTCCCGCCCCTTTTACCTAGTGTAAGCCACCTCCCCTCAGATGTGGAATCTGGTCTCTTGGCCAGACAGGTCACAGCAAGGGACAATATTCTTACTGTGACAACAATGAAAATCCTGCCCCCCTTGACATGTTTTACAGGTTTTTCCCTTATGCTTACTGAAGATTGCCCCTCTCTGCTATCCATCCGGACAGTATGGCTACTCTGAGTTGAGCAGTGTTACATCAGTAAAAGGGGCGGGAGGGGGGATACTTTCTCATTCAATTACTCTTGAACTACAACTCTGACAGTATTGAAAGAACACTTTCCCACTTCCCAAATGCTATGAAGATTAATTGGAGCTGCTTTTATTGTGAAACATTACTATCCCTTTAAAAGCCTCATTTAAGCCAATGGAAAGTTACATTTGTCCCCGTTTTGTGCCATTGGTTTACTCCAGAATTTCTCCTCATTTACTTTGTGACTGTCCATATTTTTAATTTCTACCTGTTTAATAGAACTGTTTTTGTTAGTTTGTTTCATGTCGATTCACAGCATGACATTGCCATTAAAATTCCAACAGTTCCAACTCAATGCCCTTGCTTAATATATTTTCGTTGATCTCACATTTGCATCTACTATTTGAAAAGGGATTATTTTAACACATGAATTCATCTTTACACGTCTCGTTTTTGTTTTTAACATACTTCAAATTTTTTACTTCGAGTTCGTAATGTTTTACAAAGATTGATTTGTGTAAATATAAAATGTATTTTACAAACAACCTGCTTTATGCATTTTTTTAACCTTTTGTGTGCAAGAGTGGTATTCATTGCATTGTGTTTGGCACCGTTTGAGTGCCAGACAGTTTGAGTGCCAGACAAGTGGCACCGTTTGAGTGCCAGATGGGTGCGCAACGCATTGCTTTGCAATGCATTCTGTACCCCTCTGGCACTCAAAGGGTTAAAGGTCAATTTGTTGTATTTTCTTATTAGTACTTATGTATTTCTACACTCACCAGAAAGAACAATGCATCCTCACATTTTATGTTACTTAAAGGGATAGTAAAGTCTGTTTAGAAGACTTTCGCCGAGTCTTCTGTATATTAATAGTAACAGATTCTCAGATCTTACTGTTGTATAGTTCATAAAGATCCCCTACCCGCCCCTTCTTGACACCTTATTGCTGCACCTCTGTCTGGTCAGGACGGCTATAGCAAGGGACAAACTTCAATAAGCAGCCTTTCGAGTCGCTCAACCAGATTTGAGATTCAGAGGGAGGCGGCCAGAAAGGGGCGGGTGGATGATTCAGAGGGAGGCGGTTAGAAAGGGGCAGGCGAGGGATCTTTAGCTCTGAATAACTTTTGAACTACACAACAGTAAGATCTGAGACATAGTGCAATCTGTTCCTATTAGTATACAGAAGACTCGGCAAAAGTCTTTTAAAGAGACATTACTAACCCTTTAAATCTGACATTTATTCACATGGACATTTTACTGAATTTGGAGGTCGTTTTACTTTGTTTAGGGTGGTAGCGATGTCTCTTTGGTGGCTTCCACATTAAACAACATATTTTTGCAAGACATAATCATTAAGTGGAAGAGTTTCCTCTTGGTGGAGTCATTTAACCCTTTGATTGACAGAGAGGTATCCACCGCATTGAGTTGCAATGGTGCTCAAAGGATTAACCCTTTGAGTGCCAGAGGGGTAAGCAATGCACTGCAAAGCAATGCGTTGCGTACCCCTCTGGCACTTAAAGGGTTAAGGCCCTTATTCATCATGCGTCAGAGCTGCAATTCTGGAGCAGGCCAGCTGCACTATAGGGTTGAAATGAACAGTCTGCAAATCCTTTTTATCTTAAATAGGGATTTTAACCACTTGAATACTAGAGAGGCCTTCAAAGCATTGCTTCAAAATACTCTGGAAATCTCTATAGTTATCAATGAGTTAAAGGGATAGTAACACATTGATAGAATTCCATTTAATAATGTACCTAGTTAAAAAATGAATTAATTGCTCCGTGTGCGATCTCTCAAACCTTTATGGTTTGAGAGATATCAGCTTACAAAGTTCCCCCTTCCCTCCCCTTGCACTAACGTTAGCTTTCTATCTTACAGACGGAGATCCCGGTCTGCAGACCATCCTGTGGCTCTTCAGCAGAGCCGAAATTGCGCTAGTTAGAAAGAAATACTTCACTTGAACGGTCTACAACGTGTGCTTGCAAACTAGACACACTTTGTAGACCATTCAAATGAATTATTTATTTCTATAAAACGATATTTCGGCTCTGCTGAAGAGCCGCAGGACGGCCTGCAGACCGGGAACTCCATCTGTAAGATAGAAAGCTAACATCAGTGCAAGGGGAGGAAAGGGGGAACTTTGTAAGCTGATATCTCTCAAACCATAAAGGTTAGAGAGAATGGACACAGCACAATTAATTCATTTTTTTTACTAGGTACATTATTAAATGGAATTATATTGAGGTACTACTATCCCTTTAAGGCCCCTTTTAAGTCAACGGAATTTTCTTCCCCCTCTTTAGGCGAATGAATTAGGACTGTTACTGTGAGTTGCTTCATTCAAACTTCACTATAGATCAAAACTATATTTTTTGGGAGAGAATGGGTGTAATAATTTCCCTTTTGAAGTGTTCATTTCTTCTGTATTGGTCAATGGGTTTTGGGGACTTTGCAAACTGCAAGCAAAAAAGGGCAAGTATTTTGAATTTGTGGGTAAAATATATATATTGTGTAGAATAATGTGACCTAAGTTCCTTATTACAGTTCAGGCCACAGTTCAACAAGTGTTAAGCTTGATCTTCATTTTCCTGTCTCCCTGAATCAGAAAGTTTCCCATCAGTACAGTGATCCTGAGATCTTTAACACCGTGTCAATTTTTGCAAAAATGTTCACCCACAGGTGAATCTTTTTTGCTTCTTGTTAATTTTGAACCTATGCAAATTCATTTGATTTCTTAAAATGTGTCCTGTCACATCTACATAAAATCCTGTGTTGGGACACTTCACACACATGATGAGGTAAGTAACATTAGATGATCGGTGGAAAATGTTCCCTTCATGTTGAGGTTTTGGTGGGAATGTGGAAAAGCCACCTTATCTTTGAGATTTCTTCATGGAACATTGGTGGCTCGCTGATTTTGAGAGTCTGTGACTTGGGCATTATATCCATGACAGATTAAATCTCTGAGATTTTTAAGACTCGATGGCTCACATTTTGTTAAAGGGATAGTAACGTTTCACAAAAACAGTAGCTCCTATTAATCTTCAAAATATTTGAGCCAGGAAGAGTGTTATTTCAATGCTGTCAGAGCTGTAGTTCAAGAGGAATTGAATAATAAAGTATCCCCCTCCCGCCACTTTTACCTAGTATAAGCCACCTCCCCTCAGATGTGGAATCTGGTTTCTTGACCGGACAGCTCACTGCAAGGGACAATCTTCTTACTGTGAGCATAAAGAAAACCCTGCCCCCGTTGACAGATTTTTCAGGTTTTCCCTTATGCTCACTGAAGATTGTCCCTCTCTGCGATCCATCTGGACAGTCTTGCTGCTCTGAGGTGAGCAGTGTTACATCAATAAAAGGGGGGCGGAAGGGGGATACTTTATCATTCAATTACTCTTGAACTACAACTCCGACAGTAGTGAAATAACACTCTCCATGGCCCAAACACTATGATGATTAATTGGAGCTGATGATTTGTGAAACATTACTATCCCTTTAACCTAAGGAGGATGAAGCCGGGGCTCTAAATCCATGATCCTGAGGATAAAACAGTTGCTACATTTGGTGTATTAACTAAGAGAACTATATCACCAAGAGCTGGAGTAATCCTGGAGCAAACCAACTGCACCACAGGTAACAAATGCAAATTCTCTAAATCTGCCTTGATTTATCGCATTGCGTACCCCTCTGGCATGCAAAGGGTAAAATATACCAACCCCTTAAATGCTAGAGTGGTCTCCAATGCATTGTACAGCATTCAAGGGGTTAAAAATCCCATTTAAACTAATTAACATTTTATGTATCCCATATGATATAGTTATTTTGCCACAGAATTGCTCCAGTTTGTCTTAATTAATCAGCCTCCGTATGCAGCAGAAGCTTGTCACTGATATAGATAGATGTCAGTATAGAGGAGGAAGGTTACTCTGTGAGAGCGTCACTCCTCTGCTGTCCAGAGTGATAAAATAATAACTACAATACTTACTGAACACCAGCTACCATGCACTTCATATATTCCAGTCTGCCACACAAGGAAATTTGCCACCTGCCAGTTCATCTCTATATAAACCTCCATCCAGACAGCACAACAAGGAGCCATAAATGCCAAAGGTCGTTTGAAGGATTTCTGCTCTCTTGATATAACTACTGCCTGATAACACTAGGATTTATGAAGTTAGCATCAAATGCAAAAGCAGAAGAACTATGAGCCAGACACTGGACAAGAGACTGCAGTGTGCGTTGCATGTTTTTTATTCTCAACGGGAAATCTAACACAGATCTAGATTCCATTGCAAGTGATAAATGTTGTTACTTGTATCTAATTTGTAAACAAAACCAGAGATAACGTTATCACTTGCAGTGGAATTAGGAAAATGTAGATTTGTGATAAAGAGATGATAAAGTAGGGATGACTTCTCCAGTTTGATAAGTTCTCCAGCTCCTGTGTTATTCCATGGAGCCTATGCACTAAGATTTCTCAAGTTGGGGGTTGTACACAAATGTGTGATAAACAGGTGATAATGTACAGATGACTTCTCCAGTGATCAGGACCATATATATAAATAGGATGATGAGACACTTGTCTAGGGTGCCCAGTTTTCAGGGGCGCCTGGCAATGGCCCTGTCCCGCCCACCAGGCCACCCACAGGGTCACTCACTTACGACAGGATGGTCAGACCACCAAGAAACTTAATACTATGGTGCGCCTGCGAGGGCCCTTGGTTTCTATACTGCTGCACCGCCCCCTTGTGACTCTCTGCTCACCTCACGTCCAGCAACGTGAGATGGGGTATGTACTTGTCTACTTATTTTGACTACCATATCTATATAGCATAAAAAATATATTTAAGGAGGATGTATAGTTTATTCTTGTACAGCATTTTTACTATACTATTCACAGCAATCATTAATGTAAATTGGGCTTAACCTCTTAAAGGATAGAGCTGCCTCCAACAAAGAAATGCTTCTTTGTCCCCTGTGATGTAGTTAGTTTATCCAAAATTGTTCTAGAACTTCTTAGTACATCATCTTAAATGAAGATACAGAAAGTTCAGGTTCTTTTAATTAAGCAGTGATGAATTGAGGTTCAATGATTAATCCTCTTTTTCCCCTCTAAAGCAGTCATTTTCAACCTTTCAATCCTTTTTTTATTATTCAAAGCACCCCTAACATGCAATTTGACATTTTCCCAGCACCCCTAGTATTTTGATGGTCATTTTTCAAGGGCAGGGTTAGCCAACACTGGTACACAAGAGCCACCAACACTCATGTTTTTAGTCTACCTGGAATGAACACAGGTAGGTCAATTAACATGAATTAGCCACTAATTAGTCCACCTGTGTTCCAACTGAGAGATCCAGAAAACATGCACTGTTGGTAGCTCATGGTGACCTGGATTGGGCACTCCTGGTCAAGAGTGTAATCAAGAGCATAAATGTAGTTAATCTTGACAGTGTAGTGCATACTTTGCACAGACCCGGCACACCAAAGGGCCTCTGCACAGTGGTTAAGAACAAGTGCTGCAAGATGTCAGTTTCACAATGTCTGGCCATCCTGTATGTGTATATGTATAAGAGACAGATACTAGACTAACCTATGTTGTCACAGCAACTACAGAATGTTGTTCAATGAAAGTTATTTGATTGATGCAGCTAGTTGAAACCTGGGTGACGGAGAGATGCACTACAGTCTGATGTAGAATTGAAATCTGTCTGGCAAAATGTAGCAAACACTCTGCTATTCCATGAAAGATCTAATTGCCATGTTCCATATTAGTTTTTAGCATATGATATTCATTCAAATATCACCTACACATGTTAGTCATAAATGTGGAGCTATCTGCTGGCAATTACACGTGATGTAGACTGTTCACACAATACCTCCAATGTACCTCAAGACAAACCAGACAACATTCCCAGTTCATCTCAATCCTCTATAGCAAGATGCACTTGTATATTTATTTGGGCCCATTGGCCCACACTTGCTAAAGTCATGATAGTGTTCATTACATACAAAATAAGTAACCAGCTGCTGCTTGCTCACATTTTTTTAAATTAAATTGCAGCTATTGCTATATGTATCCAAAACAATCTTACAACACAAGCTGCTAATTAAAAAAAGCTGTTTTTTACTCTTCTATTATCGGGTGGTGATCACTTATTTCTTGCTATTTGGTCCCCCTGGTGCTTGACTCAAAATATTTCCTTTTAACCTCCTGCATTTACTTGCCACTTTGTAGATCTGACTACCCCAATTTCACCTGATGACTTACCCTTATGATGTGCATGTCCACCCTCCCTCCCCTTCTTCCCTCCCCAGACACCTGCTTCATTCCCCGCGTCTCTACTCTTTCCTCGTGCTACATCTGTTCTCATGTCTCCTTCTTATCTCATTCTTTGTTCCGCTATTCTTTCCTTTTCTCTTCTCTGTCATCTTTTGACCTCTTACTCTCTTTATCTTGATTTCAATTGACATGGTGGGTCTGGTTATCCCAGATTTTGTACCCATCTTTTATTTGCACATTAGCTCTGTAATGGTAAATTTCAGCAAATGCACACACAAATTTAGCAGAATTAAAACTTTTTTTTAAAGCATTACATTATTAAAAGTGGACCATTGTTATATACACTGCTTTATTTGCCCTTTTTCATTGAACCTCACCTAGGAATTATCAGCTTTCTCTAGATATTGAAGGTTATGGTGGTCAATGAGAATGCAGACAAAGTTAACAGTACATTTAAAGAGGTAATCCCATTCCTCAAGGGCTAACTTGATTTTAAGAAGTTCTTGACTGTTCTCTGCAGAAGAAGAATTTTTTTAAACATAGGAAGCAAGGAGAGCCCAGCCCCAGCAGCTAAATCAGAAGCACCTTGAAAGCAAAGGCTCTTTGAGGATCGGGTTTGTCAGGATAGGTGCAAAGATGAAGGATGCTTTAAAATCTATAAGGAAGTGAGAGCTTCAGGACTCCACTTGAAATGATCAGTACCTTTATATGTCATCTTTGTGATAGGTGCAACTATTTTAGAAAATTATTTGATAAAGTGCATGTTATACAAGCCAATGAAATGCTGGAAAGGTTTGAGACCTAGGGACACTGGACAATCTCTGACCCCCTCAACTTTACCATGGTCCATTTTGAGACCTTGAGCAGGAATGATATAACAATGGCCAGCAGCTGATAATTTTTATACTCACATTTTTCTCATATGGCATAGAGACCATGAGTGTGCAGTCTGAGGCCTGTATGATATACCCCAGAGATAACAGACCTACCCATGGCCCTTCAAAAAGTGTACTAATTTCAGATAATGTAACACCCTTGTCTAGCTGTAAGCTACAATGCAGAAAAAAGTGCATAAATGTACCTGACCACAGCATGAAGGACCTAGGCAAGTCAGTCTGTAAATATAGAGCCATTTAGCTTAAAAATAATTTTCCCCTTTAAGGAAGACAAAAGACTGACTAGATTGGGAAGGAAAGGGGAGATTAACCATGTCCAAATCAACCTCAGTGGATTGTGTGAGTTGAAATAAATATAGCATTTGAGTAAAGAAAATGTGTCAAAAAAATCACTATATTTATTTGTTTATTTTTTTCAAAATTAAAACAGAATCAGCTGATACAGGGACTTTTGATGGATGGTCCATTAAATACTAATAGCTGAATTTGCAGATTATGTCCCAGACCACACAGAATCCAGTTTATACTAGTAATCATGCAAATCAACTGCCACATGGGGGGGCAGGGATTTTAAACATTTCTATTGACTTAAATGGGGCCTTTAACCCCTTAAATTCTACAGAGGTCTCCAGGTGTTAAAGCTCAATTTAAATCAATGATAATCTTGGGAATGCTTATTTAACTTGCATTGTGCAGTTGTTTTGTCCCAGAATTGGCCCAATTCTTCTTAGTATCCTTGTTAAAATAAAAAAGTGCTAATTCTGGGGCACATAGAGTATTTAAATAGGGCTTTTAACCCTTTTAATGGTACAATCGTCTTCAGCTCATTCTGCTAGCACCAAAATGTCAACACCCCTTTAACAGTGATGAGTTAGCACATTGAAGGGGTACACGCCACTTGGGGAGAAATTGCATTATTATTGATTTCAATGCAAATAAAAAGTGGAAAAACAGTACTTTGAGACTTCCAACAGTATATGGGAATTCCCATTTTTAAGGAGAAAACTTTAACCCATCCGCATCTGTAGCTCAATGTTCACTACAAAGTTACATAGTAAATTAGGTTGAAAAAAGATACAACCTCATCAAGTTCAATATAAAACTGTAAAAAACTGGGTGTAGATGAAAAATGTATAGGCAATTTATTTTATGTACTAGTTGAAGAGCCCGTTACACGGGCCACAGTGTCACTGCCAGCCTGTAGCGGGCAGTCATGCGCAGTAGAGACTGCCCGCGCTGAGGCTGATACAGAGCTGGATACTCCTTCGGAGCGTCCATCTCTGTATGAGCCGTGGCACGGGCAATCTCTACTGTGCATGACTGCGTCATTACATATGTTTTAGCAAATTATTATATAGGATTATGCACTTGCATAATATATAAAGTAAAAAATGTACCAATTCTTAAATAGTAACATACATAGTAACATTGTTGATGTGGCTGAAAACAGACCTGAGTCTATCAAGTTCATCTCATGCCATATTCCCACTATTGATCCAGAGGAAGGCAAAACAAAAATAATGAAGCCTTTTCCAATTAACCCTATGTGGGTTAAAACAATTCTTCATGACTCCAAATGGCAGTTGGATATATTTGTAGATCAGCATACTGTTTGCATTAGAGCCAACTATAATAATTCTCAATACTGGTCTGACCTAGAATGGTATCCAACATTTTTGAAAGTATCTACTGTATCTGAAAATACAGCATCCAGAGGCAAAAAAATCTACAACCTTACTGCCAGTACTGCAAGGAAGCCTGCCTTTTAGTTAAATGCATTTTCCTCTAGTCTTAATGGATAACCCCTTGTTTTACACTCAGCTTTTTTTGAGTAAAGAGTTCCCCGAAGTTCTGGCCTCAGATAGATTTGTAAACAGTAATCATATCCCTCCTTTAGACGACTCCTAATGTAAACAAACCCAGTGTCCTGACCTACCAGTTCCTGCTGGCAGTGCTCCTACATTGTGCGATCACTGGTGTTCAAGTTTGTGACCTTGCGCTCGGGGAATATTTGCGCTTCTTTACATGAGCTCATCAATGCATGCTCTTACAGTCTTGTGTAGCATTGCCTGCATGCACTCTTTGTTGTGCCTCTCGCCCATTATTTTGGTGCTCAGTTGTTAGCACTGTAGTGAAGACTTGGTTCCTGTGATTCTGTTTGTTTCTCTGGTTTTTTTACTTTTGCTTGTCCCTGGACTCTGACTGATCTCTGCACATCTTAACCCCTGGGTTTCCATTTGATTTTGGCTTGTACTCTGCCTGCCCTGACAATTTGTCTTTCCTCGACTTTGCTTCTGAATTTCATCCAGTCTACTCCACCATCAGGGTCCAGTTAACCTGTGTATCTGACCTGATATCTCTCTGCCTTCTCCACGTGAAAGTCATTACAACCACCTTGCAGTTCCCTGGTGTATCCATCCTGTTATCTTGATTCACCAGCTCCTTTCCACAGCTAAGGCTGCAGCAAGGTTATACCAGTGGCTGCCTACTCACCAAAGCATTGCATCCTACTCCTTTCTCTCAAGCCACTAGTAGTCTGACTTCCCCAAGGAGAGTTTATATCTTGACACTCAGTTTGGTTAGTCTTTCTTTATAACTAAAATCTTAGAATTCCTTTATCAATTTTTGTTGCATGCGTTTGTAATTTTATAGCTAAATAATATATTATTTAAGATCTGGTGCCCAAACCTGTGCTCCATATTATAGATGAGGCCTTACCAAGGATTTATAAAGAGATAGAATAACAATTTATTCCTGTATATATACCATATATATATATGATAGTGCCCTATTGGCTCTTGCAGCAGCTGAATGACAATGCACACTGTTGGGAAGTCCATTGTCTATCAGTTTTCCTAAATCCTTCACTAATAAGGATTGCCCAAGTAGTTTCCAATTTAGTATATATGTACATGCTTTTTTCTGTAGCCCAAATTCATAGTCTTACATTTACCTATATTAAACCTCAGTCATCTGCCACATTTTTGGCCAATCACTAAGTTTCGCCAGAGAAAATACATCCTGATCTGCATGTATTTGTTTTCAAAGTGTAGTGTCATCAGCAAAGATTGTGACATTTCTTTCAATATCCACTTCAAGATCATTAAGAAGTTTAGAAGCTTTGAGCCTGGGACTGAACCCTAAGGCACTCCACTTACAACTATAAGCCAACCCAATAAGGTTTATTGAACTAATTCTCTGTCCATGTACAGGTTTCACTCCCCAACCAAAGTCTTGTATGCAGTAACATGGTGTGATTCAGAGTATCAAATGATTTTACAAAATCTGAGTAAACAGTAATACCCTTGTCCCAAATTACCCTTTGTAATTTCATAGAATGCAAGTAAATTATGCATTCTTCATAACATAATGCTAACTCTTACTAATAATGTTGTAGGTTGTCACTCGTCACTAGTAGGGATGGGCGAAAATTTTCGCCTCAAACTGAAATCGGCAAATAATGGCACTTTCTGCTTGGTGAAAAATCTCCCGCGAAAAGTGCAGTTTTTTCGCTTTTTACCGCCCATTGGAATCAATGGGAAGAAATATTTCTACACCACACAAAAGTTTTCTACAGCCATATAAAAGGCTGTCAGACTCTCACAGCAGCCATTCTGTGTTTGTGAGAGGAGAGAGCAGCATGTTTTTTAGTTATAGGAGATAGGTAAATAAAGGGGAATTGAAGCTTAGTTTAGGGAGTCATTTAGGTAGGACATTTGTTCTCTGTATTAGGTGAGTCTGGGGGCACTCTAGTGGATAAGAAGGGAGGAAGGGGGTTGTCACCCAGATACTCCAAAATTCCATGTAACTGACAGGCAAGACACAGGCAACCTATTTGGTTGCTGATCTTGCTGTTATTGTCCCTGTGCTGGGTGGGGAAGTCTGGGGAAAGACTTTGTTGATTTTCTTTTTCAGTTATAATTTTTTTCAACAACAACAAGGTGGACAACTAAAAAAAATCAAATAAATAAAATAAAAAAATAAAAAAAAATAGAATAAAAAACGAAATATCTTAGGTGACAGTGACAGACAGCTGACTGGGCATCATACAGCTCCATCAGTTGTGTTGTGTACTGTACAGTAAAAAAACACATTGTAGTCCAGTAAACGCACAAGGGGAAGGGGGAGGGATGGAGCAGTGTAGGGACGTGAGAGTAAAATAGTAGTCCAAAATCCTACTGCAGCAATGGTTGTTGCAGTGTATGCAGCTAATGATGATAATCCCTTTACTCCAAGGGAGGATGCAGTTTGTCAAAGTCCCAGCAAACCTAATTCCAGCACAACCAGGGCCAGTAGAAATAAAGAACCATATAAGAAGAACGCTGAAGACGACAACAAGTCACATTCAAGTGTTGATGATGCTGGCAAAAGCATAATAGAGGAAGGTGTAGCAGTTGAACTGCCTGCTGCATCAGACAGTGAGAAACCAAAACACCTGTCCTCAAAGTAGTAATTAATTTTGTTATAGTAAAAGTAAAAATAAATTGTTTGAGACCTCCAAAAGCTTACAGGAATATAAGAGTAGTAGTGGGCAAGAACTGTCAGGTGATGCTGATACTGCTGAGGATGACCTAATGATGACTGATGATGATACAGATCTAGAATATATATCTCAAGCATCCTTCTCTTGTTCAGATACAGATGAAGTTGAGAGTGAGGATGATAACAGGGCTATAAGGTTAGCAGAAAGTAAAAGGATGTATCTTCCGCCACTTTTAAGGAGAACTATGCCTGTCTATAAACTGTTTGAGAAAACCATTGGAAAGTCTGACCCTGGACAAGTACAGATGTCAAAAAGCACACAGTCACCCTATCAGTCATCATCAGCATCATTGCCTTTTCAAAGTCCAAGTCCGACTCAGCCACACATCTGTTTTGAGTACCCAGAAACACAGGTTGTGTTAGATATGACAAGTACCTCTGGTGCTGATGCCGTAAGTGCTGCACCTTTGACACCTAGTAGTAGTGGCAGTAGAATTACATCAACATACAGCTCCAGTAGTTGTAGTAGTAGCAGAAACCACACATGACAGACAAAGCCAGGACAAATATATTAACAGCAGCACAGATGAGGAGGTGGAGGACGGATGTGAAGAAGGGTTGCCACCATCTACCCCACTTGGGACCACTGCTATGACAGATAAGTAATATGTGTCAATAATCTGAGAAGAAGGATAGAGTATGACAATGGTAAAAATACATACACAAATCACACCATGCGAGTTCCCCACCACCACCGCTACAATACATATCTGCCACATTGTAGGTTGTACTTTATTTTTTTTTATTACTTCATATCATCCTGAATATGTGCACAGCACAGTTATTATAAAGGCTTATTACAGGGTTTACAATTTAGATTATCAGTATGGATCAGCATAGGATAATTTTTGCTTTTGTGTTTCTTCTAGGTTTTGCCTAAGTTTGGGGGTTTGGGGACAAGCCCCCTCTTTCCTTGCAGCATTCCATACCTTAATCACTAGATTCATTCACATCCTTCACATTAAATATATTAATCATGGTGGTTTAGCGCTGTGGGTTTTCTATCTTTGTTTGTTTTGTACTTTGTCCTTCTTTTCTCATTCTAGCTGCTTACACCATGGTATCTTATTTTATTTAATTCACATATTTAGTATTTAGGGAGGGGGGCTGGGACTATTTAAGGGGGATTGATAGTGTTTGGTCCCTTGGGTCCTGCCTCCCTTGCTCACTGTGGCTGGCTCCAGCTGGACAATGAGTGAGTCCTGATATGGGTGGCTATGACAGCTCCACCACTATGTTTTTAAAGTTTTTACAAGCTGCAACATTTCCTCAGATCAAGCTTTAGAAGTTTAGTATGTTATGTGTATAGGTTAGGTTTAGGATTCACTCTCTATGGGTTGCCTTGGTGTGGCGAGTGGGCTTACATTGGCCAATTTATGCTACTAAAACCCTAATTATTATTTTATTTAAAGATAGCACAGCACAATTATGATAAAGGCTTATTACAGGGTTTACAATTTATATTATCAGTATGGATCAGCACAGGTTAATTTTTTTTTTTGTTTCTTCTAGGTTTTTCTTATTTTGGGGGTTTGCCAACAAGCCCCCTTCATTCCTTGCAGTGTTCCATACCTTAATCACTAGATTCATTCACACCCTTCACATTAAATATATTAATCATGGTGGTTTAGCACTGTGGGTTTTCTATCTTTGTTTACAATACATATCTGCCACATTGTAGGTTATACTTTACTTTTTTTATTACTTAATATCATCATGAATATGTGCCAGTGTGCCACTTAAGCAAGAAAGTGTTGTGGGGAAAGGCCAAATACATTCTGCATGCTAACACATTTTTCAAGACATATTTTGCTGTAGTACTCACAACTTTGACTTTCAGCCACTTATTTCTAAACTTCAGCCCTCAGAAGAAGTAATATTATAGTGGGAAATGTAGTACCTATAGAAAATATAGGCGAAAAATGAGTTAAAGTAGGCGGAAAATGTGTTAACATAGGCGGAAAATTTGTTAAAATAGGCAAAAAGGCGGACATCTTTGCATAGGTGGAAAGGTGACATTTTTCATGGGAAAAGCAAAAAATCGGCATGTTTTTGTGAAATTTTTCACTGGAAATTTTTCACACTTTTCACCCACCCCTAGTCACTAATGATAGGCAAAAAGTGAGAAAAATTTCCCGCGTGACTTTTCATGAAAACCGATTAATTTTTCGTGAAATTTTCTCCTTTTCATCAATCCAAACTTTTCCTCCTTTTTGCCAATTCCAACAAATGTTTTGCCTATCTTTCCTATGGTGCAACATTTACCACCAAAATACGACTTCTTTTGAAGGCTGTAATGGAGAAAAAATAGCTGAAAGTCAAAGTTGTGAGTCCTACAGCAACAAATACCTTGAAACATTTGTTAGCATGCCTTTATCCTTCTTGCTTAAGTGACATTGGCACATATTCATGATGATGTCAAGAGTGGAAAAAAAAACCTTCAACCTACAATGTGGCAGTCATGTATGGTAGTGGTGGTGGAGGGGACTGACATGGTGTGATTGATGTGCGTGTATATATATTTCAGTAATCTTTGAAATTCTTAATGTTCATGCCTGGATGCTCGTCAAGAAAAATGAATCATACATACAAATCACTGGAAAGTAAATGGCACTCACGGGATCTCTTTAGAAATCAAAACAGGTATTTTTTTGCAGTGGCCTTTATCAAGATTCATATCTTGATAAAGGCCATGTAATGTGGCCGACATGCAGATCCAAATAAACACCTGTTTTATATTCTAAAGAGATCTTGTGACTGCCGTCTACTTTCCACTGACATATATATATATATATATATATATATATATATATATATATATATATATACCATTATCATGTTTGTGTCAAATGTAAGCTATCCTTCTTCACAGATTACTGATGCACATTACTTATTGGTCATAGCAGTGGTCCCAAGTGTGGTAGATGGTAGCAACCCTCCTTCACATCTGTCATCCTCCTCATCATCATCTGTGTGCTGTTAATACATTTGGTCTGGCTTTCTCTGTCATGTGTGGTTTCTGCTACCTGATACTCAGATGGTATGAGATGTTGGTTCATTTATAATAATGTTAGTCTCCCAGAATTGAGGCTTGATAGCCAGGTCCTACATCATTGACAATGTAACCAGCTGCACTGAAAACCTGTGCAGACTCAACACTTGATCGAGTTCAACTAAGGATTTCCACTGCAGTACATGTCAATACTGCCCACACACACTGCTTTGTTTGCCAGTAGTCCATGGGGTCATTGTTTCTGCCTAGAATATAGCTATCCTGCAACTATGAAGAAACCATCTCACATGCAGTGGGACCACTCCTAGTATCTATACGGTGTTCCTATGTGTCAGTTACCAACATATACTCATGGAACAAGTCCCAAAGAGATGTGCCACCACCCCCACCACCATTGTTGGATTTTTTCCAACCCTGCTGAGACCCATGAATTGCTTGTGTTCAGAATGGGATGTTCTGGTTGATGATGTAGGTGCTCCTGCTGCTGGTTGAAATTCTTCGCTACCTTCTTTATTCACTATGCTGTCTAGACATTTTTTGTGCCCTAACTTTCTCCTTCTCATCCTCCACAATGCAGCCCTCCACTCAATCAATAAGCGTATCTGTATATTTCATGACAGAATCTGTTTCCTCAGAGAGATTGTATCATTCAGAAAGAACAAATGAAAACACACCAAGTGGTTCACGAGACTTGAGTATGCTGTATTGAGAGTGATGCTAGGGAGAGGTGGTGGTGCAGGAATGTATACTTACTGCGTCTGAAAGCCAGAATTAAAGATGCTGGCGGAAAAGCCAGATGACAGGATGGGCACACTCCACACCACAAAGAGAGGAACCACTTAGCAGAGGAGGACACCAGCTGAGACAGTATGAACACTACCTGATGCTGGCTGTAGGTTTCATATCCGCTGTCGTAAGTTTGAGGTCGGAGACAGGCAGACTTAGTTGTACATAGCCGAAGTTGTAAGCCAGGAGTTGGATGCTGGCAGACTTAGTTGATCAAAGCCGAGTATCACAGCACCCATGCTATTTGTCAACATTCTGTCAGTTTCCACTCCTGCTTACGCTATTGGCTACTCTGTTATTGTCCCGCCCAGTATTTGTCCTTAAATGCTGGGTTCTGGCACTTCTCCAGTGCCCTTTTGTGGTGTTTCAGTACCAGCGCTTGCTCCAGTTGTTGTGAGATCTCAGTGTATCGACCCAGCCTGCCTGACGACTCTGCATCTTGTCTCCTGCCTGTGCACCAACCCGGACTGCCTGACCATTCTGCTTCTCGTCTCTGCCCGTGTACCGACCCGGATTGGCTGACTTTCCTGCTCTGTGTACCGACCCGGCCCGGCTGACGTTCCTGCTCTGTGTACTGACTTGGATTGGCTGACGTTCCTGCTCTGTGTACCGACCCGAATTGGCTGATGTTCCTGCATGGTGTACCGACTCGGACTGGCCTACTTTCCTACTCTGTGTGTGTGTGGATCCTGCCCGGCTGGGCTGCTGTGGTGACGTGCCTCCTCTGCACGCCCTGGCCAGTCTACAGTTAGGGTAGTGTCTAGTCCTTCGCTGTCTCCGGACAGCTCGCTGCTGATTGGTCTCAGTTGCCTTAGTGTCGCCCAAGCGACATTCCTATTTGTCTGCCTCCCATGCAGTTCCCGGTTGGGTGCCATTAAGGGAAAGTTGCTCAGTTTCCTTTTGTAACGGTTTGTTTGACACACAGACACAGTGGTTTAGGATAAAACACAGTTTTATTGAAATCACAGTAATATAATAACCCTCACAGGTCCTGTAGTATTTAAGCAGAATAATACAGACACACGACAGGTTACATATACATATGCCTACACAGGTCCAGTATAACCATAGAGTAGGGCCTAGAGCCAGCATTTGCGCTTTATCCCACTGTCGTGTGAGGGGACACTTGTGACCTTCCAGTTGTCTGCCTACGATCCACCCCTAGCGCTCTAGGGTTTACCATCTGTAAGTGGTGGTCTCGGTCACCCTGGGACCCCTGTCCCTTGGTCAGTGTTGCCTCGCTGCCTATTTGGGTTCTGTGCCACCCAGGCATCTGGGTCTCGTGCCAATTACCATCTCCAGGACTTCCTGCCATCCTTTGTCCTGCTGTCAGTCTGGGGTCCAGTAGCCTGATCTTTCCAGGTTCTCTAGAGGAGGGTTGCCTGCCTTAGATACCTCCTGTTTCCTGCATCCTATCTCAGTCATTGTTTCATATTGTGGGCCTGCGGCTTTATTCCTTGTTTGCACTTTACTCAATAAAGTCATTTTAACCTTACTGATCTGTCTGAGTGTTCATCAAAAACCGTGACACAGCACCAGTACTTGGTTTTTGGTGGGAAGATTTCACATTAGGGACCCTAATCATCATGGTGTTTGGTTAGAGTTATGACAGGTGTTTGAGGCGAGTGCAGATGTGCCCATTGTTGCTAATGAGAGGCACAGTTCCTTCCTGCTCCCAAGGGAAGCATTTCTATTCAACAGGACACCCATGATTTTGGAGGAGGTGCAGGTGGAGAAGATTATTGGCTAACTTCTTTTCTCCACATATATCTGAAGTGGTGGGGGCTAGTTGTGGTGCTACTGCCTCAGGCACATCACTGTAGCTAGTAGTGGCAAGGCAAGTCGAACCTTGATCATCGTCACCCACATCATTGCTGTTGTTAATACCATTTCCTTTGGGGTTCCCTAATCATTCTGCTGCCTAAACAATTCAGCAGCAGCAGCAAGAACAGCAGTCACAATTGCAATGATGACACTGGGGCATTTGACAATGGCCAGTGACCACTGTCCACCATAACATGACCTGCTGACACTAGGCCAGTAGGGCATATTTTTTTTCTCAGGGCTTTTTCTTTCATAAAAAAAAAAGAGGCCTACAAAAAACAAAAACAAATTTGGGGGCTTGTTTCTAACAAGCCTAAGTCCTACAAATACATTTTTCCTCAGGGCTTGTGCCAAACAAGTCTAACTTCTACAAATCAACTTTTCTTCAGGACTTGGGCCTAACACAAGTCTAAATCCTATAACAAATCAGTGCTTCCTTAGAGCTTGTGCCAAACAGGCCAAAGTCCTAAAAATCAATGTTTCCTCAAGGCTTGGGCCTAACACAAGATGCTCAGAAAATGGTAGAAACTGAAATTGTCTGTAATCAGAATAAAAAAGTTTTTATGCCATGGTTCCGTCAATTCTCAGACACGTTTCCGTAATTTTTTTGCATACAATTCCAACATCTCCGTCAAAGTGAAAAAGCTGTCTTAAAAGTGGGTATGATTTAATCTACCATCATATTTTAAAGTATTTTCAGAAAAAAATATTCATTTCAACGTCACTTTTTTGTCTGATTAATGTATTTTTTTCCAGACAAAATAAAAATGGTCTAAACTTGGAGAAGACAAATTAAAGTGCTATTAGCAGGAGTGAGAAGCAATTTGTTGTTTCAAAGACAAAAAAAGCCTTTGTTTCTTTGAAAATTTTCGTTTCAAAGACAAAATCAAAGACATTTTTAACCCTCTGAGTGCCAGAGGGGTACAAACGCATTGCTTTGCATTCCGTACCCCTCTGGCACTCAAAGGGTTAACATCAAATGTTGTAAGGCAACGTATATCAAAATCTTCTTACCGTCATTTATAATGCTTTAGACACATTTTCAAACATGACAGATTTACTTCTGAACATCTCGCCCTAAGTCTTACAACAAATCAATGTCTCCTCAGGACTTGGGTCTCTAACACCAAGTCTAAGTACTATAACTCATCCTCTACAAAATACTCTGTCCCATTAAGTATCAGTCTGCCCTAGTCACAGCTTGCATCAGGGGATCCCTGTCTCTGTCCTGTTACGTACCGGTTTCTTATTTTATTTTTAATTTAATTTTTTTATATTAACTGTCCCCCCAATAACAGTCAACAACTCCCCCAAAAAATCCCTATTCAACTGATTATTTCCTCAGACTCCACCCACCAACACAGACGCCCTCCTCAGACCCCTTTTATATCATGTCTAATTTGTTTTGTAATTTTATTTATTTGTTCATTTTTTTATTAACTGTCCCCCAATCCCAGTCAACAAACCCCCCCAAAAAATCCTGTTCAACTGATTCTTTCCCCAGACTCCACCAACACGACACCCTCATACCCCTTTTATAATATGCCTTTGGGAAATAAAATAACACATAAAATGCTATGTGTTTCGAGAGAAATTAGTCCCCAAGTGTGAAGTGCCATTATTTGCTGATTTTGGTTTGAGGTGAAAATTTTTACCCATTCCAATTAGTATCCTGTGTTGCTGTTGTTGTTGCTGCTGGTTACTCAACACAAGTGTATGTGGCTTGGGATTCGGACTTGGAATCGGCGATGATCCTGATGATGACTGACAGGATAACTGTGCACTTTTTGCCATCTTTGCTTGCCCAGGGTCAGACTTTCCAGTGGTTTTTTCAAACAGTTTATAGACAGGCACAGTGCTCCTTTTCAAATGGTGGAAGATTTAGCCTTTGCCTTTCTGCTAACTTGATATCCATGTCATCATCTCTCTCACTCTCAACTTCATCTGTACCTGAACAGGAGGAGGATGTTGGAGGGATATATTCTAGATCTGAATCATCATCAATTCATTAATCATCATTAGGTCATCTTCGTTCTCAGCATCACTGCTTCTTGCCTACTACCCTTATATTCTGATAAGCTTTTAGAGGTGTCATAAAGGTCTTTTTACTTTTACTTTCACAAAGTTCTCTAGGACTTTGAGGACAGGTGTTTGGTGCTAGTTTGTTTCACTGTCAGATGCAAAAGTTGGTTCAACTGCGATACTGTCTTCCATTATGCCATTGCCATCATCAACACTAGAATGCGACACAACATCTTCAGTATACTTATATATTTTTGTTTTTTTGTGGGATCATCATCCTTTATTGCATATGCTGCAGCAACCATGGCTACAGTTAGTTTTTGAACTGCCACTTTACCCCTATGTCCCTGCACTGCTCCACCTTTCCACTTCCCCCTGCCCCTTGTGCTTTAGCTGGACATTACTCATTTTACTCTACAGTACACAACACAACTGATGGAGTGTGATGTCTTGCCTTAGCCCTCAACAAAATTCTCAATGGCATCTGCTGTCTATCAAGTCTGCCTCAGTCACACAGCTAACGTCAGGCTCCTAGTCAGCTGTCTGTCACCTAATATATATATTTTTTACATTATTTGCTTGCTTGGACTGCATCTGCCTGTCTCTTTCAAATCAAATCAGTCAGACAAAATGTTGGTGTACTTTGGGTCAACTTTCTTTGCTCCCTTCTCATACCCCCAGACATGTCCAACACAGATAAAATAATAACAGCACTATCAGCAAGTAAACTGGACCCCAGCTGCCTATGTCTTGCCAGTCAGTCACACCGAATTGTGGGGTATTTGGGGCCAACCTCCTTCTTCCCTTCTTCACCCCCATAGTGGCCCCAGACTCCGCCATACAGAGAATAAATGTCCCTAAACTAAGTTTCAATTCCCCTTTATTTGCCGATCTTCTCTAGCTTAAAAACGTGCTGCTTTCTCCTCTCACAAACACAGAATGGCATGCTTTGAGGGCCTGACACCCTTTTATATGCCTGCAGGAAAAGCAGAGAAAACTCCCATGTAGTAGGGAAAAATTCAGTCTTCTCATTGATTTCAATGCAATGAGCTAAGGGAAAAAAAAGAGGGAAAAAAGCACTTTTCACAGGAAATTATTCACCAAGCAGGAAGTGCTATTTTTCACTGATTTTGGTTTAAGGCAAAAGTTTTTGGCTATCCCTAGTTGTCACATAGTCCTGAATTTTACAAGTTATTAATCGTTTTAATATCTAAACCACTACAGGAGACAAACACACAGGTCTATGATTTCCTGGTTTAGATCTTGCCCTCATTTTGAGTAGTTGTGCTTGATGATAATAAATCAATAAACGTTAATGATAATGGCCTTGATATAATTGAACTTAACTCATTACGTACCATTGGGTACATGCCATCAGATCACCATAAAATTTCCAGTCTCAGATGTACTTTGTCTCTGTTGTATTTCTCTCTAGTTTGCCATTCTTCCTCAGTGTTGAAGCCTGCTACTACAGATCTTTAACTTGAGCTTCCAAAGAGGCTGCTTGCTCACATTTACCATAGAGGAATGAAACCTGGAACAGTTTTTCCAGGGGTGCAAACATATGGTGTCTTGCATGTTGAGTTAGATTGACAATCTTGCTAACACTCATTAACCCATTTACTGCAACTTAAAAATGCAGGGCAATTTGTTTAAATGTGCAAGTGAGTTACTCAGTGAATGTTTTTACGTGTCTAATCCCATGTGTTTAAATACTCTATTGTTTAATTCCTAGCACTTACCCCACTGCTGCTCTAAAAATAGTGCTCCAAGTATACACTCACTGTCTCTCGACTTTATATAGCAGAATGCCACCAAGTACAACTCAGCAATCAAAAGAAATGTGCTCTCCTCAGGGTCAAATGTTCAAAGAAGTAGCAAAATAGCTTTTGTCATTTGTAACAACTTTTCAAAGTACAGTATCATTGGGATCATTAATATTTTCAGAGAGTGGTGGTTGTGATCGGAAATATGTTTGTCCTGACTGAAATTGTCATATGTAACGACAAAAAATGTCTTACCTATCGACAAAAATTCTCACATTCAGGACATCACATTCCCTCCACTTTTTTCTTAACATACAAATTTTGTCTTTTGCAAGACATTTTTTTGTCATTGTATACGACAAATTTTCTTTTCCTTTATACGATACTGGAGAATAGTTTAGCCACGCCCTTGTCCTGCCCCTTTGCATGGCAATTTTGGAGTTGTGTCTTACACAACACACACATTACTAGTTTTTTGTTGTATACTCTATAGAAAATATGTTGTTAATGCACACAATTACTTATTTTTGTCGTTCATGCTTTTTTGCCCTTATCCCTTTGAACATACGGCCATTAGACACATTTTGTAATCATTGCAATCACTTCCACACAAACTACCTACAAAGTGAAGAAAAAAAAGACTTTTGTTCCTAACACCATCTTTACCACTATAAAAGAACAAACAACAGAAAAACAGTCATTCTAATCAGTGTATACAGAATTGTCCCACAATTTATCTCTTGCAAAGGCAGAAGCTCACAACACAACATGAATTTTGATTTGTTTCATATGGCACAGTTCATTTACACCAGAATAACTCCACTTTTGTCTTCATGCACATTCCCTATTGTATACCTGGCCATTTAAACCTCTCAGTGCCAGAGAGGTGCCAAACACAAATGTGCTGGACACCACTATTGCACGCAAACAGTTAAAGGGATAGTAATGTTTCATAATAAAAGCAGCTCTAATTAATCATCATAGTATTTGGACTTTGGAGAGTGTTACTTCAGTTCTGTCAGAGTTGTAGTTCAAGAGTAATTCAATGATAAAGTATCCACTTCCTTCCCTTTTACTGATGTAACACTGCTCAGCCAGATCAGAAGGGAGGTGCCCAGGTAGACTGCAGAGAGGGACAATCTTACATTAAGATAAGGGAAAAACCTGAAAAACTTGTCAGGGGGGGCAGGACTTTCATTGTTCTCATAGGAAGAAGATTGTCCCCTTCTGTTATCTGTCTGGTCTATGGACTGGATTCCACATCTGAGAAGAAATGGCTTACACTAGTTAAAAACGACAGGAGGGGAAACTTTACTTGTGAATATCTCTCAAACCATAAAGGTTTGAGAGATAAGACTTATATCTTTCTTCATGTTTTTTTAATACCTACACAATAAAATAAAGATAAAATTAAGTATTACTATCCCTTTAAGTAAACCTTATTAATATTTCACTATTTTATACAAAATGTAGTTTACTTAAACATTTATCCTAGCAATATGTTACAGTTACTTTTCTCCTATTATGAAATCATTAATGCTAGTCTGTTTTAAATTTTATGCATGATAAGATCTTTTTCTAACATTTCTGATATTTATGACTGGCTTAATTTAAGATCAATAAATATAAATCAAAACATTCATGCATCAGAAAAGTATATTTCCATCTTGTTATAAAACTCTAATGAGAAATAAAAAAAAAAACCTCTTGTTGATTAAACCATTTTGAACTTATAGTCATTTCAAAATGAAAAGCACTTATTTTGTAAAATAGTGTTTGCTTATAAATAAGCTTTGTTATTTGTACCTGCAAAACATATAAATTAATGAACTGTGAAATCTGCTGTGGAGAACCTGATAGTATAAAAATTATTTCAATTGAAAACACACAGATTCAGCAGCTCTTACTTCTGTAACATAGACCTTATTACCAAACTTTTATTATAGCCTTAGCCAACTCCTCATGTGCATATTTTGTATTGAAGTACTCCAGGTAAAATGACAGGACCATAGAAGTGGTGGGTGCTGTGAAGGAGCCTCCCTATGAGCTCCAAAATTACAGCAGAAATAGTGGTGAGTTCACGCACCACCACTAAACATACAAAGCAGTTGTCACGGTACCTTGTTTCCAGCATCGCCACTTCAGTGACGCTCGGCGTCTAGCCACAAGTCATCTGCAGGCAAGAGACTTCAAGCATGCTGCAGGCCTCTGTTTTATGTGTGTTTGTTTCCTGTAGTCTCCTCCTACCTACTTCCTCCCTCTTGCTCCTCCTCCTACCTACTTCCTGTGGAGGGGTTTAAAGGGCAGACTGAGTCCTGACTCAGTCACCCTTACGTTGTTGTTCTGAGCAGTTAATTTTCTAGTATTTCTGATTCCTGTGTATGATCCGTCTTGTCTGTCCATCCATTCTGGTGTTGACCTGTGGCTCTGTCTGACTATTCTCCTTGGCGTTCCGATTTGGCTCAGATATACTTTCTGGTGCAAACCTGTGGCTCTGGCTGACTACCCACTCCGTGTATGACCTAGGCTTGTCTGACTACCCACTCTTGTGTTGACCTGGGGCTCTATCCACTGCGCATCCAGCATACATACGCTCCAGTGGATATCCTATCTGGTGCAAAACTGTGGCTCTGGCTGACTACCCGCTCCATGTATGACCTAGGCTTGTCTGAATACTCACACTGATGTTGACCTGGGGCTCTTTCCACTGTGCATCCAGCATTCCATCACTTCAGTGGATATCCTTTCTGGTGCAAACCTGTGGCTCTGGCTGACTCCCCGCCCCGTGTATGACTTTGGCTCGTCTGACTATCCTATCTGGTGCTTACTAGAAAGCTCTGTCTGTTCGCTCGGTTTGTTGGTTCTGTAATTCAGACATCCTTCCTAGTAATGACCTGGGGCTCTAGCAGACTCCTAGCTACTGATTGCAGGCTGAGTAAGTATCACTTGGGCGTTACCTTACCACGAGACTCCAGTGGGCTGAGGCCTAGTCTCAGACAGTGTGGTGCAGAGATTGGGAGACTGCTATTTCTGATAAAGTGGTTGCTGTTTCAATCACCTACTGTGTGTATATTTATATATTGCATTACTGTCATTATTCTCATAATAAAGGTCTATTAACTATACCGTCTGACTCCTGGATTTGCTTACCAACAGTAACAGCAGTCCATAAATAAAATCAACAACTTTATTGGTGATTATAAAAACATACCTTCACAAATCTGATGGTCAGCATGAATGCTAATGGAGATACTAAATAGCGATAGATACATGAAGTCAAATGTGGTAAGATGTGATCAGATGACATCTGACTGCATGTACCTATCACTATTTAGTCTCTCCATTAGCATTCATGTTGACCATCAGATTTGTGAAGGAATGTTTTATATTCACCAATAAAGTTGTTGAGTTTATTTATGGACTGGTTTGAATGTTTGGTAGTAGTGCGTGAACTCACCACTATTTCTATAGTAAAAAAAAATATTGCCACTGAAACATTAAAGGGATTGTAACAGCGCAGTAAAAGTTGAGCTCTGATTATTACATACAATTTTTGGAACATTTTGTAGTATATATAGTTTTTCACTTTTCTGTAGTTCAACCTCTGTCTTAGCTGAAATTATCCCCCTCCCTCCCCTTCTGGCCACGTCAAAGATCTGCTCTTGCAGGTCCGGATGGAGCGAGATGAAGGACAACATTCATTAAGCATAAGGAAAATCCTGCCCTCCTTCGTCAAGGAGAGTAGGGTTTTCCTTATACTTAATGACTGAAGTCTGTGCCTCGGTGGGTCTGTCCAGTCCCAAGACTGGATTCCACATTCAGTGGGAGGTGGCCAGAAGGGGTGGGAGGTGGATCTTTTCAGCTAAGATAGCAGTTGAACTACAGAAAAGTGAGTAAGTATATATATAGTGCAAATGTTCCAAAAATTGCATGTGATAATCGGAGCTCAACTTTTATTGCGCTGTTACTGTCCCTTTAAATAGAGGAGGGAGTAAAATGCTATCCATACTTAAAGAGGAACTGGTTATAGCCTCAAATTCTCAATTCAGGATTGGAAAAGTGGCAGGACAGGTGAGTAATAATTAATTCAGTGTATGATACACACAGTCCCTAACTATGAGATCAAAAATCTCTAAAACCATTACACTGACTGAAACACAAAAAACGTCAAAGATATGTAATTTTTTTTTATTGAGACTAAAAGCTAGCAGGTAACAAATCCTCTTTAAAAAGCACACTCACATGTCATGCTTACATGATTTTTTTTTATTTTTATGATGTATGTCATGCTTATGGATAGGCGAGGAAAACATAGCAAGAATGCTCTTTCATTGCCTGTTTCTCTGTTTCTTTCTCTTTCCCCTCCTTCACTGTTTCCACACTATAGCAATGCCCGTGCTCTCATGATTTATTGCCCTGCTGCATACAGCTATACTGTCATTGTTTCATTGGAATCCAGCTTTGTTTTAACCCTTTACGGGCCAAGTGGGTACTTAAACACATTGTGAAGCACTAACAGCACCTTGTAACACTTCACCCATGGAAGAAACTGGATCTCCTGAAACCTTCTTTTAACCCTTTGAGTGCCAGAGGGGTATGGAACTCATTGCAAAGCATTGCGTTCCTTAACCCTCTGCCACTCAAAGGGTTAAATATATTAATTCTTATATCCAATTAACACAAACAAAGAAAAATACAATATCACCAATTCCAGGGGTTTAAATCAGTGTGAACTGCTCATATTTTGCTTTCTGCATAAGGCAGATTATGAGAGGTTTAATACGGGGAAACAGAGTAATTATTTGGCATGTTTTCAATTCTCCAGAGGCCATTTATTTGCACTCAGTCATTTATCAATGAGTAAGTACAAGGATGCCTTAGTGAAATACACCCAAAAACCTTTGCTTTACATAGGCGATGTTAGTCTATGAGGAAATACTCATGAAGGGATACATTTGTTTTCAGTGGTGTTAGTAGGGTGACTTTCCACACAGAGGGATTTAGACAGAAAGCAAAAATAGGAAACATTTGGGTGCAAAACAACTGCAACACGGGATGGAGTGAATATGTTCATTTACACAACCCTTTTTTAATTTTACTCTGATACACTGGGCTATATTTATTAAATAAAACAGGAGAAAATGCTATAATACACAGTATAGAAATTTTCTGACATGTTTTCAATTCTCAGATTAATCAGTGAGAGGCAATAAGCTTTCAGTTGACCATTTATGAAAGATTAAGTACAAGGATACTTCACACAGACAAACCAAAAAGCCTTTGTTTGGTTTAAGCAATGTTATTCTATGGCAGAGACCTGCTCCATTAGGAATCTCTGTTAATGACTGGCATGAGAGAAATTGACAGGGCGTTACGTCTGGCTGTTTCTTGTACTTCTGAATCAGAGTTGTGTTACCACACAATTGACTGTATCAATTCTAACTCTCTGCACTTGTCAAATGATACATTTGTATCAAACTAGTATTTTGTGAGAAATGTATCATAATTTTTTGCAAGGACATTCAGCAGTGTTACACTTATATTTGTTCAGCCAGCCAAACACAAGGGTCAGATAAATTCAGGCCACAGGCCATGTTTTGCCCATCTCTGGTCAATGAGGAAATACACTCATCTAGGCAAACTTTGCATATGTGTGCTTGTTCTCAAACAAACTGAAGCCTTATGAAAAAGAGACGATAAGCAATGCTGGAGGAAAAAAACTATACACAATTCACTGGGGACCTCTGTAGCATCCAAAGGGTTAATATTCTTTTTCAACTCCTGTTGAAATTCTGCATTCAGAAGAAATTGTATTTTTGGACAGAAAAAAAATGCTTTATAATACAGCATTAAAAAGCTCAAAAACATAACTGTGCATGGAGTTGTAAAATTAATAGATATAGTTTGCAAAGAAAAAAAATGCCACTGTCGAATACTTTAGTTAATAAGATTTCCCATTATAGCTAGATGGTACAGATTTTATGTTGGTAACAGGGTAACTGGTTCTTGTACAAGCTGTGACACATTGCGCCACACAGGCACCCAGCTGAGGACTTGAATCCTTGAATCCTTTAAGCCTAAATGCTCTCTTGTTGAGTTATTGTGCTTAGTACTGTACGTGCTAAGAAAGCCTAATTAGGTATGTGAAGGTGGTGAAGTGCACATTATAGTGGATTGTGCTTGAGAGCTCAGTGTGCTGAACATTTGTTAAAAGTTTCTTCCAATGAAAGAATCATTTTTTATGTTAATGTCTTGACGACCAGAGGGGCGCTCAATTTATTGCTAAGCAATGCGTTTCACTCCCTTCTGTTCTCAAGGGGTTAACTTTGTATCAAAATTTGTTGTGACTTTACATATCATTGAACTAGTAATACACGTTTTTTTTTCATTTTTGCCTTGAGTCATTTTAACCATTTAAGACTCAGAGGGGTATGTAACACAATGCAATCACCTATATGGCACTCAAAGGGTTAACAACATTAATAGAGTTAATCTTTTGGGTATCAGAGAGGTGCCAGATGCATTGCTTTACAAGGTATTGAAAACTTGCTTGGTACTCAATGCTGGCAAAGAGCACAGTATATAACTAAACTTTATTATTTTTATAAAATAATTTTATTGAGAAAATAGATAGGGAGAGAGAGAGAGAGAAAACAAGACATACATAGCTAATAAGGTAAACATAGGATGCTTGCAGCTTCCGTTGCTGGGAGATGCTTTGTACAGAAGTTATAACAGTTTTGTAAGTGTACCTGTCACCTTGACAATGTAATTCAAAACGGCACATGCATCATGTTATCCAGTAGATCCTACCGAACACATGGTGCTGCATGGAAAGTGATCACTTCTCAGAAAGAAGCATCAATATCTCAGCAGAAGTAGGAGAACCCATGTAGGAACTCTCTGCTATACATTTTAATATTAAACATGCCACGTGTAGGTATCCAAGCAGTATTCCAAGGCAATTGTCTTATTAAAGGGTAAGTGTTACCTGGAAATAAATGTTATGTGGTGACCTGAAACACAAATGCAGTTTGTCACAGTACTCACCACAGCTGGTCATACTGCACCACTGTAGAAACATGTGTAACACAGCACTGAAAGAGTTAAAAGAGTCCCTGATACAAGTTGAGGAGATACATGAACCCTTCCTCCTGTCTTGTTTCAAATGTTTTACACCCAGTTGGTTCCCTGGTTGTGTAAGAAAGGTAGTCCTGTACAATAATATACCCATAATTCATGGCACTTTTTGGACATGAATTTTTTTTTTGTATTTTTATATTTCATTTAAGGAGCAATACACTGTTTTTAATGAAAGTACATGTTATAGAGCTTTTCCTGCTGAGTAAAACAAGGGCACCTCCCACTGCTGTCAGTTATTTTACCCAAATGTTATAAAAGATCAAAAAATCAGGAAGTGATTTTACTGTGTGTTTACTTCCTGAAAGCTCTAACTGACAGGAAGTGACTCAGCACTTCTGTCACATTCTATGGGGAACGGTTTGTCAGTGACTTTCCTTTCACATGAAATGTAACGATGAAGTACTTGGAATTTGACCACTACAGGGCACTGTTAATGTAAAAAGCATGGGTTTAAACTGTAATAACTACGCAAATATGTATCTCTCAGCAGTGGGAGTACCCTTATTTTACTCAACAGGAAAAGTCCTACAGTATATATCTTTCCAAAAACAAAAGTTTACTGCTCCTTTAATATGATGCATCAATTTGAAGCAAACTTGTTATGTGTCTAAAAGGTATACGTTCTGGCACCCAAAGGGATAAACTGTCATATATCCCTGTAAAGAAAAGGGGTTGGTTTCTAATGTCACCTTACTAGTTGAGATGATATATGAAGCAAACTTTAAGAGGTATGTACTCATATGATTCTGCATTAACCCTTTTAATGCCAGAGGGGTATATAACACATTGCTCTGCAATGCATTGCATATCCCTCTATCACTAAATGTTTTAAGCCATGTACTTGAATGTATTTTCTAGTGCTACACCTGCATGATGTTAATATTCACACTACTTACAAAAAATATCCATTTAACATTACTAGCACCAAGGGGAGGGCAGTAGAGAAGAGCATGGGAATTTTGAGGTGTTCATTCCCTATGTGTTTTATGTGATGTACTAACATGGTACAGAGGAAACTGGAGTAACATTACTCCAATTTCATGCACACATTATTGACATACGTAGAACTTCTTCCTCTTGAGCCCCCAGAGAGTGCTCATGTTTTATGACCAGCCGTGTTCCAGTGATGCAATTTGCAACATAAAAGGGTGGGTCTTAATCAGGTGGGAATGGCTTACTGTGATTATGGAGGGAAGTGTGCACAGGGAGAGAAGGAGGAGAATTGGGTGGAGCAGGGTAGGAAAGAGGAGATATGGGAAACGCTTAACAAGCAACTCACCACCTCCGGAGAAACAGTCTCTGTTCCTGGAGACCCAGTGAAAAACTATAAAAACCAGCATCTATAAAAAACAGATCTGGAGAGTACCCAGGTATGATTACTGGGGAGGCATTTGGGGGTTGCACACATAAAAGTCTTATTGAAAGCAGAATGTGTTCCACATAATGTACTTAAGTGATCTTAACTAGCTCATATCGTAAAGTGCAGCCACTAGAGTTGGAAGACAATGCTGGTGGGTTGTACATTTCCCCCTATTGGCTCTTTACACAGCGCATTGCATTGCAATTTGTTGGAGACCACTCTGGCACTCAAAGGATTAATACAGTAGCATGCCTTTCTACCTATTCTTTGTTTTATAATATAATTTATAGAGATCCAGCACAAAGAAATTATTTCTTCAGGTGCCATCTCAAAATAAAGGCTATTAGTATTCCTACACACTGTATTTTGGACATGATCTGACTTTTCCTATTCATTCCAATGCTCAAGACTCAGTATAGTATGCAAGGAGATTATCATTTGATGGGTAAAAAATAATCAAGCACTAATCACGTATGCTGTGTAGCCTTAATTAAAAATTAAATATGACCAAAGAATAAAGTAGGCTTATTTAACTTTAACAAAACATACAGTTCCAAAATGCATAACCTGTTGGAAAATCAAATGACTCACAAGAAGACAAAATCAAACAAGTTTACTGAGACATTAATATAAACATTATGCAGCACAAGTACCGAATCAAAGCGGGGAGGACAGGAGGCACCAGATCTGACGCATTTCACATGAGAACACACTTAGTCCTACATCTTTAACCACTTGGATGCTAGAAATGTCTCAATACATGGAGAATCTTCTAAAATCCACAAGATTAGAAATGCCTACCCTTTTATTTCAGTACTAGTTGAACAGCCCGTTACACGGGCGACAGTCCAACTGCCACCCGGTCGCGGGGCAGTCACGCGCAGTAGAGACTGCCCGCGCCGTGGCTGATACAGAGCTGGACGCTCCTTCGGAGTGCCCAGCTCTATATCAGCCGCGGCGCGGGAAGTCTCTACTGCGCATGACTGCAGCACGTGCAGCAGTGTGTACTGCACATGTTGCGGCGTTACACACGATTTAGTGAATTATTATATAGGATTACACTTGAATTTCCAATGAAATAACTAAAGTTCGTCACTAGAGATGGGCAAACTGTTTTGGTAATGTCAGTATTTGTCTGAATGTTGTGGGTTTGTTAATCCTTACCTACGTTTTACAAACTGAGAAATTTGTAGATTGTTTTGTAGATTTATTTTACGGAACCAGTTTTACATGACTTGTGTAGCAAACCATAAAAGCTTTTGCTTGTCTGTGTCTTGAAACAAGGTAAAGAGCGTAGCTGATGGCATTTACGTTTTTAGATAATCTGAGTTTCTTTACTATTGCTTACTGCAAGACATAAATGATTGTGAATGGTTCTTTCACATGGGCAACTGTTGTAGCATGGGTTCTTTTGTAGCGCTTTGCTTGATATAGCATTTTCATTAATGTGAAACATGCTGCTGTGGGAGAAAGATATGTTTTTCTTTCCAGGTCAGGAGAATTAAGACATACAATAGACAGTTATTATACATGTCTATTTTTATTAATTTTAAATGTGTTTATACTCTGAATACTAAAGGTAAGAAGTATCCATTATTACTTTTTGGGTACACACCAGATGGTTCTGTTTATTGCATATAATTAGGGACGGGCAAAATATTCACCTAAAAAGAGAAACAGCAGAAAAATGGCACTTTTTGCCAAATAGGAAATATTTTGCGAAAAGTGCTAGCTCATTGCATTGAAATCAAAGGAAAGCCATAATGTCTGCTCACCACATGGCAAGTTTCTCTTCTTTTCTCACAGGCATATAAAAGGGTGTTAGGTTCTCACAACATGCCATCTTGTGTTTATGAGAGGAAGAGAAAGCAACACATTTTTTGAGTTAGAGAAAGCAGGCTAATGAAGTGGAGTTGAAGCTTAGTTTAGGGAGTCTTGTAGGCAGTTCTCTGTATTAGGGGAGTCTGGGGGACAGGAAAGGAGAAAGGTGTTTTTGACCCCAAATACCCCAAAATGCAGTGTCACTGATTGGGAATATGCAGGCAGCCGCGTTCCAAGTTTCTTCCTGATGTGGCTATCTCTCACCTATGGGAGTCTGGAGGTGTGAAGGGAGCAAAGGAGGTTAACCCCAGTACCCCCAACTTTTCTGTGACTGAGACAACACAGGCAGCTATGATCCAAGTTCCTTTCTGATCTGGCTGGTATCACTGTATCAGGGGAGACTGGGGGTGTGAGAAGGGAGTAAAGGAGAATTACCAGAAATAGCCCAAAATTCTGTGTGTGACTGACTGGGAACACACAGGCATAGTTGACCCAAGTTTCTTCCCAATCTGGCTGTTATGTCTATCCTTGGGGAGTCTGCAGTTATGAGAAGGGAGCTAAGGAGGTTTACCCTAAAATTTTGTTTGACAAAGTAAATGCAGGCAGCTGTGATCCAAGTTCCTTCCTGATCCGGCTGTTATCTCTGTGCCAGGGGAGTCTATGGGTGTGAGGAGGAAGTAAAGGAGATTTACTCCAAATGCCCCAAAATTCTGTGTAACGCACTGGGAAGACACGGTCAACTGTAATCCAACTTTCTTCCTGATCTGGTTCTATTTCTGTCCTGGGAAGAAAGTGTATTGTTTTTTTTCTTTGGGGGGTGTTGTTCACAGTGATAGGGATAGGGGGCACAGTTAATTAAAATAAATAAATTAAATTAAAAATAAAAATATGATAGGTGACAGAGAAGGGACCATGATGCAAGCTGTGACTGAGGCAGACTTATACTAGATGAGATAGAGTATTTTGTTGAGATCCAAGGCAACACATCACACACAATTAGTTCAATTGTGTACTTTACAGTAAAAACATACACACAGTAGTTGAGTAATGCTCAGCAAACACACAAAGGGTAAGGGGAGGTTGAAAGGATTAGGAGCAGTGCAGGGATTTGTGAGTAAAGTGGACTGTAGACATGGTTGCTGCAGCATGTACAATAAATGATGGTGATCCCTCCCCTCCAGAAGAAGATGTAGTTTGTCAAGGTCCCACCAAAATCCCACCACCATTCAGTACTATTAATAAACCATCTAAAAGCACTGATGATGACAATGAGTCACATTCCAGTGTTGATGCAGCGCAAGAAGGTTTGGCAGCTTAACCAACTGCTGCACATGACAGTGAGACAAACATGCACAAAAACACCTGTCCTGATAGTAGTAGAAGTCAATGTTGTGAAAATCCCTCAAAGAGGAAAAGTTTAAAATATCTGAGATCTCTAAAAGCCTAGGGGAATATAAAAGTAGTAAAGAAGTGGCGGGTGATACTGAGGATGACCTATTGACTGGCAAGGATGATGTAGATCTAGAAAATATCCCTTCAGCGTCCTCCTCTTCTTTAGATACAGATGAAGGTGAGACTGAGAGAGATGATGACATGCCCAGAAAGTTAACTGAAAGGGAAAGGCTCAGTCTTCCACCACTGAAAAGGATCGCTGTGCCTGCCTGTGAACTGTCTAGGAAAACAATTGGAAAGTCTGATCTTGGGCAAACAAACAAACCAAAATATCCTCCCAGTCATTATCAGCATCATCGCCACTTCCAAGTCCCACTCAGCCACACATACTAATAGTGTTGAGTAACCAGCAACAACACAGGTTATCGGCATCTACAGCCTTAGCTATGGTGAGTGCCTCTGCTAGTCTTGGAAGTGCAGCACCTGTGACACCTAGTAGTAGTACAATTTCAGCAAAATATAGAAGCATAGAAATATAGAATTTGATGGCAGATGAGAACAATTTGGCCCATCTAGTCTGCCCATTTATCCTACTGTAAAAACATTAAACCTATTTGGTCCTGTCCCATGCATGCTTAAATACTGACACTGTATTAACTTCTACCACTTCTGCTGGTAGGCTATTCCTCTTATCTATTACCCTTTCAGAGAAGTAAAACTTTCTTAAATTATATTACAACTAGCTCGTGTAGTAGTTGTAGTAGCCTCTCAGGAACCCCACAGTCTGTTAAGATTACAGTGTAAAGATACTTAACACAGGATCCAAAAGCTAAGCATGTTGCTATCTGTTGTCTGTGTAAAAAGCATGTGAGCATGGGGGAATCAGACTCACACCTAGGCAGTGGGCACCTCTTCAGTGAGTTCCAACCTGAAGTACAATCACTGTGAGATTGTAACGGTTTGTTTTGACACTCAGACCAGTAGGTAAAATAAAACACTCTTTTATTGAAAGAAAATAAATACAAATGATCGCCCTCTACAGTTGACAGCAACAATTGCAAGCTATAACACAGTACACATAGCTTTAATAATATGGATAGAAGGCACCCAACATAGGAACAGTGAATAGGGAACTGGCCCCTAAAGGGTGAATGAGAGCAAATTGTCAGTCTCAGCTGTGGGGTTTGGCATGTCCGTGTGGTATAGTGATCAAGTGAGCAAATGTGCACAGCACAGAGTTCATATAAAGATGAGTCGTAGATGTTCAGTGACCAATGTGAGTGATAACAGCACAGTAACCCAAAATAGCCCCCACGGGCGTTCGTCAATAGACCACTGAGCCTGCAAGTGCGAGAGTATGTAGCCCCCATGTGCGTGATCGAGACTAGCCTGAGATGCGAAGCTGGCGTTTTAGCCCCCACGGGCGTATAACCGGAGACAAATGTGAGCACAACACGAGCCAATAGCCCCCACGGGCGTTTACCTACGGATCTAGCAAGAGCTTGGAGCCTAACCTTGCCACCAATAGCCGCACCGGACACCTCCGTTGATAACCGTGAGACCAAGAGCCAAAGATGCCCAACCGGCCTAACAGGATAGACTACTCTGCAAGCGTAATCGGGAGTCGCCGTCCAAGTAGCGGTCAACTCAGCAGCAGTAGACTTACAAGGTAACGGTTCTGTATTTAGAAAGGAGGTCCGGTCAGAGAGCAGCGGCAGTGCAAGGGTTAAAAGGTACGTTTGAATCTCCCAGGCTCGGTATGGTGGCTTAGCTCTGCAGCGTGTATAGGCTCGGTACAAGAGGCACAGCTTACGCAAGTCAGCAAGGGACTCTGCACTGATGGATGGGTTAACCAGGAGGGTAATGGTCACACTCGATCGGCACAGCGATGCAGGATTCAGAATGTCGTGGCGGCGACAACAACCAAGCAGGCCGCGATGATCTGAAGCAGGAAGTCGGCCAGCCGGATCGTAGCACGTAGAGGGTTCTCTGACAAGCCGGGTCGTAGCACGTAGAAGATTCTCAGACAGGCCGGGTCGTAGCACGTAGAAGGTTCTCAGACAAGCCGGGTCATAGCACGTAGAAGATTCTCAGACAGGCCGGGTCATACACAATCAGGAACACTGGAGAGTATTCAGGACAGGCCAAAGTCGGTACACAGGAATCGGATACTGGAACACAGCAACAGCAAGTCTGGCTCAGAAACACCACGAAAGGGCATCTGACAGATGTAAGAGTCAGGTATAAAAAGGTCACCAAGGGGCGGGCCAAACCAAGTGAATAAATCACAGTCTGCCACAGATGAGAGTGACAGAATAATCACAGGCACTGTGATAGAGATATAACAGGTCAGAGTTGCCACAACTAGCAGCAGGAGAAGTACTCTTAAACTTTCCTCTGGCTCTGGGGTACATAATAGAAGTGCGGTTGATGAATCAGAGAATGTGCAAAGATTTTCTGCTCCTGCTATCACAAGAGTCACACACAAGCCTACATATAACGCCACCACTCCCATCACCTCCACCTCCACAAGTCATGTCATTAAAGCAATAAAGTAAACTTTCCAGAATGTTGGCGGTTGACATACAGCCCTTTCTTTTGTTGAAAACAGAGGCTTTAAAGAACGGATATCCTGTGTTTCACCCTGCTGGAATATTCCAAGTTGCAGGTATTTTTCAAGGATGTTGTGCCAATGTTACATAAGCAGAAAGTTAGTGTAGGCAAAGGACATGTTAGCTCCTCAAAGCTGGCAAGAGGAGAAAACTAGCGGCTTCCGATACTGGTCCAACAAGATGTGCTAGAGAGCGGAGCTGGAGAGCGATGCTTGGGTACGTAGGAGCCCTATTGGAGTATCCTTGCTGCAGCCGGGGCTGAAGTAAAGGTGCTGGCCGCGAAGCCAGATGTCTGACCCCAGTTGAGCCGGGGCCGGGACCAGGATAGATACTCCTCAGACTTATAATCAGGAACCAGTATCAGAAGAGGAGGAGGAACCCTATGGCGGACAAGAGATAGATCCCACGAAGAGATGATACCAAAAGAGAGGATAAAAATGATGGCCAGGAAGAGGAAAAGGATTGATACGTTCCACAAGAAAACCCTGGGATCTCCCAGGAGCCGTCTATCTACAGCTACCTCCCTGATCAGAGAGGTAAGGCAAAAAATGACAGATGGAGATGCAGTAGCGCCAACTTCTCAGCCGTGTATCTACGGCTAGAAAGAGATACAGAGAAGGGCGAACTGAAACAAAGTTGCAGCCACAGTAGATGGGTGATTGGAGCAGAATCGCCAGCTTCTCAGCCGTCTATCTACGGCTAGAAGGAGATACAGAGAAGGGCGAACTGAAACAAAGTTGCAGCCACAGTAGATGAGTGATTGGAGCAGACTCGCCAGCTTCTCAGCCGTCTATCTACGGCTAGAAGAATATGCAGAGAAGGGCGAACTGAAACAAAGTTGCAGCCACAGTAGATGAGTGATTGGAGCAGACTAGCCAGCTTCTCAGCCGTCTATCTACGGCTAGAAGGATATGCAGAGAAGGGCGAACTGAAACATAGTTGCAGCCACGATCGGCCGAAAGAAGGAAGCTTCAAGCGCAAAAAATAAACGATTGGCGCTCCAGCTGCGTCACAACCGGAGGCCAGATTCAGGCAAGAGGTGTTCAGGACCTGGCACCAGCGTCCCCAGAGGGGAGAGAGATCGGAACGTAACAAGGGGCAGAGAAGGGATAGCAGTCCCGCCTCCAGGAAGGAAGCGTAAGCGGGACGAAGCCTCTCAACCTGGCAGACAGTAACGGCCGGTGAAGGCCTGAACACCGGAACCCCGGACGGGGTAGGAGGAGTAGGAGCCTCGGGAGAACCGAGGCGTGGAGAGCAAGGCAGGCTGAAGGCACGGACACCAAGCGGGAGAGGAACGGAGAAATGGCCCAGCAGAGGAAGACACGGAGCAACACAAGCAGGTACAGGCTGAGGTCAGGTATCTTCGAACCGGAACACAGGAACACTAACAAAACTTAGCTTGATCAACAGGCATCTAGGCAACAGGGAAGAGCACCTATAAACTCTCCCTAGCCTATCCAAATCCAGGGTCAAAGGGTACAGGTCAGGGAGTAACAGGACAAAGGCACACAGCCTGTTTTACTTTCAGATGTTTATTTCTCTACTTCACCACACAGAAGAAGTAATATTGTGGTGGTAAATCTTGCAATCATAGAAAACAGGTCGAAATATGGCAAAGTTCTTGAGGGAAATTTATTGGCAGTGACGAAAAAGGAGACCGTTCTATGCATTATCTATGGGCAGGAAGTTTCATGAAAAAAGTGGGAAATCGTTGCTTTTTTGTTTTTGTTTTTTTTTAATTCCTGCAGGTAATTTTTCTGACTTTTAGTCCATTTCTACATATAATGACATATTCGATGTAGTAATGTACACCACGATTTTGGGCATGACTCAGAGCCGCAGTAGGATTTATATCTATATCAAATACTCATAAGCTCTCCTTCAATACATCATTAGATTTAGGAGTCATTATTTAACGTCCCCCTTTTTTAGTACTCTCTGATTTTATGTCCACCTTCATCAGTATTGTATGTATTTTTATTATGATAATTGAGTCATTTATTAATAAATGGAATATGTTTCTAATACAGATCTTTTGAGTCATTTATGTTTAAATATTGGGTTAGTCAACAGGATTCTGTGCATATATATTTATCTTTATGTATGGCTCCTTTTGTTGGAGGAATCAGCGCCAATCTTTGTATTAGTCTTTATACAACATCTATTTTGCAGCAACTGAAAATGTTGGTGTGCTAGAGTGTAGCATGCCATTCTGTTAATATAAATAAAAGTAGCAATATCTAGGGAAAACTCAGCTACCTTTGCTATTTGTGCGATTTCAGTGTGATTCCATTGAAATCTATACTACAAATCTGTGGCTGTAATAATACTTTGTTGTGTTAGACAAATGGTTTGTCTCTCTTCGACAACTGTAGCACATGTTGCCAATAAGAAATGCTTTAATAGAACACATTGTGGGAGATTCACTAAATGGTGATGGAGAGGTGATGACCTCTCCAATGGCATCACTTCTCCAGTTTCTATGTTATTCTATAGAGCATATGCACTAAGATTTCCAAAGTTGAAGAAATCTTAGTGAATAGGCTTCATAGAATAACACAGGAACTGGAGAAATGATAAACTGGAAAAGTTATCTCCAGTTTTTCACCTCTTTATCAACATAAGTGAATCTCCCTCATTGATTCTCAATTCAAGGATTTTTTTTCAAATGTTGCTGTAGTTGCTACAAAGTCATATTTGTGAAAGGAGCCTAAGAATGCCCAAGATGAAACATAAAACTAGTTGAACAGCCCGTTACACGGGCCACAGTGCCTCTGGCAGCCGGTCGCGGCGCAGTCACACGCAATGGAGACTGCCCGCGCCTCGGCTGATACAGAGCCACTGCCACCCGGTCGCGGGGCAGTCACACGCAGTGGAGACTGCCCGCGCCTCGGCTGATACAGAGCTGGACGCTCCTTCGGAGCTCCCAGCTCTGTATCAGCCGCGGCGCGGGCAGTCTCTACTGCGCATGACTGCCGCACGCGCAGCAGTGTCTACTGCGCATTCAGGCGTTACACACAACTTGGCGAATTATTATATAGGACAGGCATGAGCAATGTGTGAACCTCAAGCTACTGCATGACTACAAGTCCCATCATTCTATCTGATTGACACATTCCAAGTAACTCTATCACAAGAGACAATGAGGCTGATGATTGAAGCAGATCTGGAGCAAATCTGGGGTGAAACAATTGTACCACAGATGACAAATACACATTCCTATTGCTTTGAATGGAGCTTTTAACCCCTTGAAAGCAACTTGTAGGCGTAGCATGACTTTTTTTTTAGCAACCGAAAAAGTCAATACTTTTATAGGGCTACAGTGTATTATACCATTCTCTTACTCCAAATAGAAGTGGCAGAATCTAGGAAAAACTCAGCTAACTGTGCTATCTGTGTGATTTCAGTGATATTCTATTGAAATCCATACCATAAATGTATAGCTGCATTATTACACTGTTGGAGGATGCTGCATCTCTCTATCTCTAATTGCAGCACATGTTGCCAGTGACAAATGCATCCATAGATCACAGTGATTCACAATTTATGTATTTTTTTGGACGTTGCTGTAGCTACAACAAAGTTGTCCTTGTAAAAGGATGCTAATAAAGCAAACGTTGAAAAAATAAGTATATGAAACAGGCTTGAGCAAAGTCAGACCATGAAGCTGCTGCCAGACACAAGCTCCATCATTCTCTGCTAGCTCCTGGCTGGCAGTTAATGATGGGAGTTGTAGTTTGGCAGCGCCCGGAGGGCCTCACTTTGCCCCCGCTGATATGGAATCTGACTCACTCATTATGTAACACATTCCAAGGAACTGTGTGGGAGATTTATAAAAAGTTTTCTTGTTCATTGTTCATAAACTATTCTTAATGGGATAGTAATACTTAAATTTTACTACCCCCCAGCTTGTAGCCCTTAAAAAACTGAATTAAGTTTTGTGTTTTTCCCTCTCTCCTGACGTCAGCGTTCTAGCAGACAGCAGGGGAATCCGGTCCCGGGACCGGCGGAGGCTCTTCAGCAGAGCCGAGATCACGTTATGGAAGAATAAATCCTTCACTGAAATGATCTTCTACGTGTGCTTGCAAACCAAGCACATGTAGAAGACCATTTCAGTGAAGGATTTCTTCTTCCATAACAAGATCTCGGCTCTGCTGAAGAGCCTCCGCTTGCTCAGGGACCGCTTGCTCAGGAGAGAGGGAACTTTGAAAGTGGATATCTCTCAAACCATAAAGGTTTGAGAGATACAGCTGGGCTCATTTAATTCAGTTTTTTAAGGGCTACAAGCTGGGGGTAGTAAAATTTTAGTATTACTATCCCTTTAAACTGACCCTATTCCTTATTATGATAGTTGATATTTATAACACAAATGCGGTGAACTACAACAGAAATAAGAACAGGTCAGACATTCCGTTAATATCATGGCGAAAATATTGTCGCTAAACTGTTGCAAATAGCAACATATTTTTATAAATTTGCTGTGCCACTTTTTTAATGATTCCAAACTATACTGTCGTTATCATTTTTTATATATACAAAATACATTTGTAATGCCATTTTTACTCTATAATTCACTTAACTCCACTTTTATAAATCTCTCCCTATATCACAAAAGGCACTGATGCTGACACACTACTGCATATATTAAAATGGTTTGGGAGGTGATATCTGTGCATGCATAGAGAGTTGTTGTAAATGGAATCTTTTCAAGTTTATCTAAACTTGTACGTGGGGTGCCACAGGGTTCAGTCCTGGCCTCAGTGATTATTAATTTGTTTATCAATGACCTAGAAGTGGTAATTGAAAGTAATATCTCAATCTTTTCTGATAACACTAAGTTGTATAAGGCAATACATGCAGAGCTGTATGTTTTTCTGCAGAAGGATTTAGATAAACTGAGTGAATGGGCAGAAAAGGGGCAGATGAGGTTTGACATAGATAAATGTAAGCTTATGCATCTGGCCTGTAGAAACAAACTTGCTACATATACACTAAATGGGAAGCAACTTGGTGAATCCTTATTAGAGAAAGATTTAGGAGTACTGATAGAAGATAGACTTCACAGCAGTGTGCAGAGTCCCTCAGCTGCTGCAAGAGAAAATAGGGTACTAGCCTGCATAAAAAGAGATGTAGATGCACTGGATGCAAATATCATTATTCCTCCATATAAATAATTGGTTAGGCCTCATCTAGAATATGGACTACAGTTTTGGGTACCAATTCTTAAAAAAAAAATACATTATTGAACTGGAAAAAGTGCAGACACATGCAACAAAACTGATAAAGGATTGGAGGATCTGAGTTATAAAGAGAGACTAGCCAAACTGAGTTTGTTTACAGTAGAGAAGAGATGTCTAAGGGGTAATGTATTTAAAATATATTCAAATCAATACAAAGAGGTTTCCAAGAAAATAGTTACTCAAAGAGCTGAGCAAAGAACAAGAGGTCATCCATTAAGACTAGCAGAAAGGTGCTTTCGACTAAGACACAGTCAGGGATTTTTTACAGTAAGGGCAGTAACGTTTTGGAGATACTGTATCTGCTTTCAAAAAAGTAATGGATACCTATCTAGCACAAAACTATTTTGAGAATTATAACAGCTGACTTCAAAGCGCATAGGATGTTGATCCAGGGAACTATCTTTTTGCAATTTGGAGTCAAGAAGGAATTTTTTAACCACTTGGGGCTTAATTGGTTTAAATGGCTTAAACTTTTTTCTTTTTTTGTACTCCTTTGGATCAACAGGGGTGATTTGGCATGGGCTGGACTTGATGGATGCATGTCTTTTTTCAGCTTCATCAACGATGTTGCTATGGTGCTTAGATATAGAGCAATTCTGGGGCAGAACAGCTGCACCATAGAGGACAAATACAAATTCCTATTGAATTAAATGGAGCTTTGAACCCCTTGAAAGCAACAGCTGTAGCATGATTTTTCTTATATCCACTGAAAATGTTGGTGCTTTTTTAGTGCTAAAATGTAGCATTCAATTTTGATAACATAAATATAAGTGCAAAAATCTAGGAAAAACTCAGCTAATTGTGATAGCTGTGTGGTTTCAGTGTGATTCCATTGAAATCTATACTAAAAATTTATAGCTGCATTATTACACTAATAGAGGAAAGTTGCAGCATGCTGCATCTCTCTACAGAAATTACAGAATGTTTCCACTGAGAAATGCCTCCTCAGAACACTTTTGGGGGTTATGATCTAGTGATAAAGAGGCGATAATATGGAGATGACTTCTCCAGTGATATCACAATTTCTTTGTTTTCCTATGGAGCCTTTGCGCTAAGATCTCTACCACTTGTGAAATCATATGCATAGCTTGTAGACTAACATAGAAATTGAGGGAGTGATATCACTGGAGAAGTCATCTCCACTTTATCTCCTCTTTATCACACCTTAGTGCATCTCTCCTACTGAGTCACAATTCATGCATTTTTCTTATATGTTGCGGTAGCTGCGACAAAGTCGTCCTTGTAAAAAAAGTCCAAGTTGAAATACAATGATATAAGACAAGCATGAGCAATGTGAGACCTCAAGCTACTGACAGACTACAAGCCCCATCATTCTCTACCAGCCTGCCCATTGTAGCCTGGCAGCACCTGGAGGGATTCACTTTGCCCGCTGCTGATAAGAAATTTGACTCACTGATTATCTAACACATTCCAAGTATCTATATCACAAAATACACTGCACCATAGATGACAAATGCAAATTCATATTAATTTGAGTGGGGATTGAATGCTAAAGAAATTTCTAATGCATTATGAAGCAATTTATTTGAATCCTCTCTAGTATTCAAGGAATTAATAGCCCATTGAAATCAAAGGAAATGTTGGTAATTTGTATTTGTCTCCCATGGGACAAATGGTTTACTCCAGTTCTTACTCCAGAACACAATGACAATGATATACTAACATGATTAGGAGCCATTCTGGAGCAACACAGTGCAATGATTCTGTTTTATCACTCTGCAGCTGGATTGTCATGGACACTGAACTTCCCCCAGAAACCGTCACTGGGCTCCAGTAAGCCAATCAGAATTTGTTTTGGACAGCTGTTAGCTGTTAGCTCCCTGAGTGATGGACATGTTGTTCAGCTTATGAGAGGAATGAATCCATCCTGGAGGTTTCAGGAACACAAAGGGTGGATCAGCACTGAGCAGGGGAGTGAATGAGGCTGTAACATTCCACTCTTCTGCGAAATAGGATAGTTTCATTTGATTCCTGGCTATGCTTCTTAAATCTAGCCCTCTAACTATTCCTATTCCTCCACTAGAGACCAGTTCAGTAGTTTTATTAATTGCAGTACTAGGAATGTTTGAGACTTAACCTTTAATCTCTTTAAATTAAAATAATTACATATTCACATCTTAACTAATTTCAGAATTAAATAAAAACATGTAAGCACTGAGGATTATTATTAGACCTGCAGTAGGACATAATTTAGAAATCAACCATTTAAGGGTTTCCTACAAATAACTTTGATCACTGCTCTCCATACAAGTATGCCATGGAGTTAGCCTGCGGGTTCTAGAGTGTGTATAGCTGATGTCCAAGCAGTATACTGAAGTCAATTGTCTGTGTGCAGAGTATTCAGCAAGCTGCTGTACTGTATAGTATCCTAAGTAAGTCTGAAGAAGCTGCAAGTACCCATAGTGCTTCTGAGCCTGCAGAATGTTCGTTCCAGTCCTGCTTCTAGAGTCACAACAAGGGAGAGGTGAAAATGTTCACCTCAACCCAAAATCGACTAATAATGACAGTTTCCACTTGGCGAATAATTTCCTGTGAAAAGTGCAGTTTTTCCACTTTTTTTACTTAGCTCATTGCATTGAAATCAATGAGAACATTGAATTTACACACAACACATAGCAAATGTTATTTTATTTCCCAAAGTCATAGTATAAACAGGGTATGAGGGTGCCTGTGTTGGTGGAGTTTGGGGAAAGAATCAGTTGAACAGGGAATTTTTTGGGGGGTTGTTATCACAGTCTCCCATTGAGGCCTAAAGTGAGCCTGTGCGCTTACCTCTGTATGGCCTCCGGCCAGCACGGCCTCCGGCCACTTCCTCATGGCTTAGTCATGTTTCAGGCACTGGCACAGATGCCTGTTTATGAGCCTATTCTGTTGGGCCTAATTGGGTCCCACCTCCTTCTGCAACTTTATAAACCTCATTGAGGCTAGGACTTGTTGCCCTTTTGTTGTGTTCCTGTGCGCATCTAGTTTGTTCCTCTGACCCTTGCTTGGCTTACGTTGTCTCCTGGTGTTCGATCCTTGGCTTGTATGACTACATGCTCTGGTTTTGAACTAGGCTGTGGCTGACTTCCTGATCCGTGTATGACTCTGGCTTGTCCGACTACCTGCTCCATGTTGACCTTTGCTGTGGCTGACCACCCGATCTGGTTCCTGACCGTGGCTTGTCTGACTGACGCTCAGTTTGTGCCTCGCTCCTGTCTGACTACCACTAGGCCGATCCGGGGAGCGCTCCTTTACCTAGTAGCTCAACTACCAGCTGGTTGCTCGCAGGTTGCTTCCGCTTGGTGCCTTCTGTTTGCCTCCTGACAGCTAATGCAACTTAGTCTCACTCCTGGGCACTCAGCTCTTACACTTACCTGCTGCCTGCCTTAGCACTTGCAGTGCTACCTATGCTCTGTGCCTCCTAGTTGCCTTCGGTATGATATAGTGCAGCTTGTCTTGCTCCTTGCCTCAGTAGTGCGCTCTTATCTGGCTGCATTTATCTAAGCACCTGCTCTGCTGCCTCAAGTGGTGCTACCAGTTACGCTATTGGTATCGGAGGTCTATTCACTCTGTGCCTCAGCTGGGTGCGCTCCTGTACTAGTCCCATCATTTCTTCTTGTTGTGGTAGATCCAAGTCTGGTTCTAAGACTTAGCACCATAGACCTACGGTGGCTAAGTGTCAGCTTCTGGGTAGTATACTAGACAATGTCTTCACGTCTATCTCCCCTCTGACTGAGGAAGTGTTCATTATTACTACTAGTATTCTGATGATCTGTTGCTCCATAAACTGGTTTAAATTCACTTGTACTGTTTCGTGTGTTTCTTTACTGAGAGTCCATGACAGTTGTTGACTGGAATTGGGGGACAATTAAAAAAAAAAAAAATTAAAAATAAAATAAGAAACTTGGACATAACGTGAGATGGACCCATTGACGTAAGCTGTGAATGGGGCAGGCCGATACTTGGCAGGATAGAGTATTTTGTAGAGGATGATTTGTAGGACTTAGACTTGCTCTTAGAGGCCCAGGTCCTGAAGAAACATTGATGTGTAGGACTTAGACTTATTAGAAGCACAAGCCTTGAGGAAACATTGATTTGTTGTAGGACTTAGACTTGGTTAGGCCCAAGCTCGGAGAAAACATTAATTTGTAGGAATTAGACTTTTTTAGGCCCAAGCCCTGAGTATACATTGATTTGTGGGACTTTGACTTGTTAGAGTCACAAGCCCTGAAGAATCACAGATAATTTTTATCAACTCGTCTTGTTAGCGTCACAAGCACTAAGGAATCACAAAATATTTTTATCAATTCAGCTTGTGAGCATCACAAGCCCTGGGGATTCACAGATCATTCCCCCCCCCACAATTTTTTTCGTAGGCTTCTGATTTTAGTTGAAAGAACAAGCCCTGAGGAAAAAAATGCCCTACTGGCCTAGTGCCAGCAAGTCATGATATGGTGGAGAGTGGTGAATGCCCCAGTGTCATTGCAGCATTTGCAACTGCTATTCTTGCTGCTGCTGCCGAGTTGTTTAAGCAGCAGGATGATTAGGCAGCACAAAGGGAATGGGATCAACAACAGCAGTGATATGGTTGATGGATGATCATGGTTCTACTTGCCACTACGAGCTCCACTTCAGATATATTTGGAGAAAAGAAGCTGGCCAATAATGCTTCTCCACCTGCCCTTCCTCCAAAATTACGGGTGTGTTGTTGGAATATAATTTTTTCTCTTGAGAGCAGGAAGAATTTATGCCTCTCATCAGCAGCTGCAATGTGCACAGTGTATGGGGTAAATAATGGAAGGACTAGGAACAATGGGCACATTTGCGCTCACATCAAATACCTGGCAGAACTCTAACCAAATACTATGACCGTTGACTGAATGAATGAATGAATTAATTAATGAATATGTTTATATAGTGCCACAAGTGTACACAGCGCTTTACAATTTAACCCCTTAGTGACCGGCCATGGCTAGGAATTTTTTTTCCTCTAATGTAAGCACTATGACCGTTAGTGTCCCCAGTGTGAAATCATCTCACCAGAAACCAATTTCTGCTGCTGTCACTATACCCCTTGTCCACTCCCCGCTAAGGACATGTGACAACTTGCAGTTTTAATATTAATATGATGAACCCTCCCTGCAACCAGCTTAGCATATTCTGTGGGATGGAATCTCCTCAGATGAGGAGAGCACCAGAAGATGTACTTACATCTTTCAGTGTCTGAACCCTAGAGCAAGAAGGTGAAGACAAGCCAGGTGTTTTGCTCGCCATCAAACTTTTAGGCTCTGGCTAAGTTTCTCTATTCTTCTTCCTGTTTGATTTACACCTCACCTCTTGTTGCTTTTGGGGAGAGTCAGGGGGTACAGCAACAGTGGTGTCTGATTTCCTTGGTGGGGGTTTAGCTTTAACATGTGGGAATTATAGACCAGTGAGTTTGACCTCTGTAGTGGGAAAACTATTAGAAGGCATAATAAGGGACTATATTCAGGATTACAACACAAAAAATAAGATCATTAGCATGAATCAACATGGTTTTATGAAGAATAGATCATGCCAAACTAATCTTTTCAGCTTCAGCAACCTTGACAATGGAAAGGCAGTAGATGTAGTATATCTAGACTTTGCAAAGGCATTTGATACAGTACCACACAGAAGGCTGGTGTATAAAATAAGGAAATTGGGGCTAGGAGATAACCTTTGCAATTGGATACAAAACTGGCTGAAGGATAGGGAACAGTGTGTGGTTGTAAATGGAAAATTCTCCAGTACAGTTAAAGTGGAGAGTAGAGTACCTCAGGGTTCAGTATTGGGTCCGCTGCTTTTTAACATGTTTATAAATGACCTGGAAATAGATATAGAAAGCAAAATATCAATATTTGCAGATGATACTAAATTATGCAAAGTCATTAATTCAGAACAGGATATTTTCTCTCTACAGAGGGACTTACATACAATGTCAGATTGGGCAAACATGTGGAATATGAAGTTTAATGTGGGGAAGTGTAAAGTCATGCATTTGGGAGGAAACAATCCCAAGGCTACTTATAAACTTAATGGAATAATTTTAGGTGACTCGTTGCTAGAAAAAGACCTGGGTATCCTTGTCAACTACAGACTTGGAAACAGTGACCAGTGTCAAACAGCAGTAGCAAAGGCAAACAAAGTCCTGTCTTGCATAAAAAGAGGTATTAAAGCAAGAGTGGATAACATTATTTTGCCATTATACAAATCATTGGTAAGACCTCACCTTGAGTATGCAGTGCAATTTTGGGCACCGGTTCTGAAAAAGGATATACTAGAACTAGAGAGGGTACAGCGGAGAGCAACAAAATTAATTAAGGGAATGGAGGACTTGACATATGAGGAACGACTAAACAAACTTGGTTTATTTACTCTAGAGAAAAGACAACTAAGAGGAGACCTTATCACATTGTACAAGTATATGAGAGGTCAATACAAGGATCTCTGCGGTGAGCTATTTATTCCAAGACCTGATCAGGTGACCAGGGGACACCCCTTGAGATTAGAGGAAAGGAGGTTTAAACTTCAGCAGAGGAAGGGTTTTTTTACGGTAAGGTCTGTCAAATTGTGGAATTCATTGCCCAGGGAGGTAGTTATGGCAGATACAATGGATACATTTAAGAGAAGATTAGATACATTTCTTTCAAAAGGGAACATACAGAGTTATACTGTTTATCAGTAGGCTGATCAGGAAGGTCTGATAAAGACTAATTTAATTGGTAGCAGGAAAGCTATAAAATTCTCAGTTACTGAGGTATGAGGCGAAGGTTGAACTTGATGGACTTGTGTCTTTTTTCAACCTAATTTACTATGTTACTATGTTACATATATGCCATGGTGTTTCATTTATGTTATCAGGGAGTTGTGCCAAGGTACATTCCCTCCTTTTCCCTTTTCACTGACTTCACAAATTGTGCACAGTGCCGTTGCTGATGACTGCACTGTGCCTGCCCCAAGAGAAAAATAGTCCTGCAAACAGGACTTTTGGGGTGGGGGAGGTACAGAAGAATGGCCTCTTTCTCCTTGATATTCACCTTCACTGGCTTGGGCAGAAGATGATGTTGCTGCTGCTGCCTCAGAAACATCACTACGACTAGGACCAGGATTATTGCTGCTGGTAAAGTGAAACCTGTCCTAGTCCTGCATCACTGGACCCCATTCCCATTGTGTCCAAGGTGGTCTGTGGCACACTAGCCAGCTCCTCCTCATCCTTCTGCTCCTGCAACTCAGTAGCAGGAATTACAGCAGCAGCAAACTCCACAAATTCACCAATCTCACTGCTGGTGGTGGTGGCAATGCTCATCCCCATTTCCATATCCGTCTACCATTCCTTCTTTGTTTGGGCTAAAAAAGGACATTAATGTCTCTTCCACCCCAGTTTCTCCACCATCATCATCAACACCACCAGTCCCTCTTTGCTGCTGCTTCTCTATTACAGACATCTCTCTGGCTGGAAGTGATGACAAACATAGGGTCCCCTACTTTCACATTTCCTATCTCTTGTTGAGCTGAAGAAGGCAGTCTGGCAGCACTAGCAGCAGGCACAGGCAGCTGACCTGTGCTCATAGAGGTGATGGTTTTATTGCTGCTAGCCACCATTTCTACCTTCTTCAGAATTTTGTGGGCTCCCTTGACCTCTAGTCTGGCAGCTCCACATTGCTTCCCCTACCACCTCAGCATCATTAGGAGGATCTACTGAGGTCATGCTAATCTCACAAGCTGCTTCACTATCACTAACACCAACCATATCACTACTAGTATCCCCCATTCCTAACATTCTGAGTCTGTAGCTGCTGTATCTCAGTAGTAGTAGTAGTGGTGGTAGGACTGCTTGGGTATTTTAGACTTGGGATCCCCTGCTGTCACACTTCGCATCATCTCCTCCTCCACCCTTTCCTGAGAATCACAAGACACCCTGGCAGGCGCAGGTAGCTGATGTGTCCTGCTCACACTACTACTCTCTTCTTTCTCTGCCCGTGACACCAATTTCCACAAGATTCCTAAGGGTGATGTAGGGGGACTGGCCAACATTGGGTCTGGGGAATAAGGGCACCCAGACCCTCTAATGTTGGAAGTGGTTACTTCCTCCTCCTCAGACTCACTGGACAGTTATGGTCCTTTCAGCTCCTCCTTTTAGTGTTTTTCCAGGTGCTCATAGATATATGACACAGTAGGAGCCTCTGCTACCTGAATTTTTCAACAATTTTGCACAAAACAACTGCCTAGCACCCTCTCTCTCTAGCTGCTTGTATTGTGTTTCACATCCTGGAAACGTCACTTTTTTTATAGCGAAAACGCTAAAAACATGTAAGTAAAGCCATTGAAAAAAATAGAACAATTTTTTTGACAATGGGTGAAAACGGCAAAGATTTTTTAAAGCCCTTGTCCCAGCACCAGTGAGGTGAAAGTGAGACCAGAGCTGAAGATAGACATCTATGTTACCGGGAAGTCAGCATCAGCCAAGAGAATAAAGGGGCAGCATTCCAGGGCTGCCTGAAGACACTAAAGAGAGGTACTTTATTAGACTGTATACCAGCATCCATGCACTTTTACCCAGGTAGCGCTACCTGCATCAAGGGCCCCCACAGTGCACAGACACAGGGAGCACCTGGGTGAGGAAAGCATTTGGGAGGGAAGACTGGGTTTTACTAGTTAGTTACTGTGTTCTCTCTTTATACTCTCAAGACAATGCACTAGGTTTACTTTAAAAATGTTGCACGCAAAAGAGCGTGAGACTACATGGTGCATTAAGTATGTTGCTATGATTAAAAGGGTGACATGAGAATCTCGCTTTGCAGGACAGCGCGAGATTCTCAAGTTGAGCCATGAAACATCGCCTTTAAATCCCATCATCCTTAGCCATCTAGTGACCATTGAGGATGATGAGAGTTGTATGCTCTATGCTATTTCTGGCATATAAAGAAAAAACAATTTAGAGAATACAATATAGTAGGCAATCCGAGTGAGGAAAGTGTCATTATTAAGATCCAGTTATATAGCAAGACAGGCAGACAGAATTAAGAAGGTGTCTATTTATCGTACTTCTTACATCATATGTTGTTGAGCTCTGCTGCAGGCTCTTTCTCCCCTTCTCTATGTGCAGAATGACAAGGCACAGCGGAGAAGGGGAGAGAGAGCCCGGACCAGCTCTCAGCAACATATGATATAAGAAGTAAGATGAACAGACACCTTCTTAATCCTGTGTGCCTGCTTGCTTTATAACTGAATCTTAATAATGACACTTTTCTCATTGGGATTGCCTTACTATATTGTAGCCAGATGGACTAAGCCACATCTTTTCATTTTCAGTTGTGTATTGAACAGAAGTATTGCAGGTGTATTGCATAGGTGACATCACACAATGATGTCACATCCTGTTTGCCTACGGTTGGTGTCTAAGGAAGCATCTTTCTGGTATGGGCACTATTTCTACTAGGCTTTAGCGTTCCAAGTAAAAAGTATAGTAACAGGTGGTATTTCTGTCTATAGACAAAAGTGGTTGCACATCTGACATTGTAGCTCACAGATGTCTAATTTTGTTTATGTACCCATTATTAGAATGTATTTTTTTCAGAATATGTTTAGTTCTAAATATGTATACTAAATGCATTTTAGATTACAATATAAGGTAGATATTACACAGATCCAAGCATGGTAACAGTCACGAGAATTATAAAATACATGAACTGACAATGAGGATTAGAACTAAAGATTCTGGGATGTGGGAACTAATGGATCAGTGATGTGATTTTTAGATACTTTGTCCAAACAAACAAGTCTGATATGCCAACAGCCCAAATGGCATGAAAAAACAAACCTCAATTCCATACACACACACAAAAAAAAAAAAAAATAAACTTGCAATATCCTCCAACAGTAGAGGTGTTAGGTACAAGTAAAATTAAATGCATTTGTGCTTGCTCGAAGGATAGGGTGGGGTACTATATAGAGAGGTTACCACAAGTGTAAGTATTCACTTCCTTGCTCACTCTACCAGATGGTTCCTGCATAAGAATCCCCCCTACATTAGCCCATTTTCAGCATTGCCAGACTATACATTGATCATTGTCATAGTAATCAATCATCTTAAAAAAACTTGTCTCTAGGTAATGGATGAAAGGCTTAGACCCTATTATCCCTTGGGCAACAGTGAGATGGATTATTTAATAATGTTTTATAAAGGATTATTTGTATTTAATTGACTGAATGAATGAATTAATTCATTCATTAATATGTTTATATAGTGCCACAAGTGTACACATCGCTTTACAATTTAACCCTTTAGTGACCGGCCACTCTCACACGCGGCTGTCACTTAACGCCCGGCTAGTAATTTTTTTTTTCTCTAACGTAATCCGTGCGGGGACCCGGACTTCCGGGACCTACATGTACGCCCATTGTCGGGAAGGGGTTAAGGGTTTAAACAATACAGGGTTACAAGTGCTTTTTCAAAATGAGATACTGGAATGGAGGTCCCTGCCTGAAAGCTTACAATCTAAAGTGGTAAGAGCCTAAGTTGTACAAAGTCAGTGCCTTCTAGCATATTTAAGTTTTGTTAAGGAGGTGTAGTTTCAATAGTGACTTGGATTTTCAATGAATTACTGCCCTGCAACCTTGGAGGGGATAATGCACTTTTTCAGTAATGTGTTCTGAAGCTGAAGAACACCATGCGTGTTCATGACTTCACCAATGATGTCATGGAGCCACTTTCTAAAATAGTATTATGGAGTTATATCTGTCCATACAGTTTTGTAGATGAATGAAATCTCAGTCCTGTAACACTTTGAGTGCCAGAGTGGTACGGAACACATTGCAAAGCAATGCGTTCCGTACCACTCTGGCACTCAAAGAGTTAACTTGCAGTAGTTCTCTTATTAGAATATTTAACACAAGAGGCACAAAGGAAAAAAGCAGAACAATTTTGGCATGAACCAGTTGCCTCCCTGGAGAAAAATAAAAATTCCTCAAGTTCTCATTGTTTAAATAGGGTTTTAAATCATTTTAATGCTACAATGCATTACCCCACGTTCTTCTGAAAATAAGTCCCTTAATTCCAGAGTATTGTGCATTGCACTACAATTCAATGTGGTCTTCATGGGGTTAATAAAAGCAAAAAATTAAAAAAAAAATAACCAATAAAAAAATATAACATTTAAATTAAACAAAAAATGTACAGAAGTAAAAAATACATAATAAAGATGAGATACTGTAGTACCTGACACTAGCTGGATATTATTTATTTTACTATTATTAGAAATAATTGTGTTTCTTTTGCTTTTCTATTCAGTGTATATTTATTCCGCATGACTTGTACTCTAGCTTGTATTTTCCCATTGTCAAGGTTAGATGATGTAATTAATAATATTATTTCTGCTCTGTTTTTGTTCTTGTAATGTCCTTGTCTTACCACAGCAAAATAGGAGCTCTTCACTTTCTTGGACCTCTGATATTTTCATGAAATGTAAAAAATATTGAACATTATTTGTCACTGTACATGACTGCTGACAAGAACAATACATACCCAAGAACTTATTATTCTGTTGATGTAGATATTATTACAGCTAGTCTATTTTAAGGGAATAATTTTGGCCTAATGAATTGTCTATCAGGGAAAACGTTTCTGGAAAAAAATGCTCATTGGTAACATTTATTTAATTTGAACCATCACATTCTAGCAACTTAACCTTTTGAGTGCCAGAGAGGTATGCAATGCATTGTGTAATCATCTGTCACTCAATGGGTTAACATCTTCGGAAGCTCACTACTAGAGTGATCTGCTCCCTATAAAACAACCATAGAATATTATCGGAAACATACAGTCATAGGTATCTGATGAAATATATCTATTAGGACAAAGTCATAATAAGGGAGGTCCGATAGTTAATGTCAAAAGTTCTGTCTCAGGTGCCCACAGGCAGAAATAATACCACAGAGCTTACAAATCAAATAGAGCTACTAGCAATACCACAGAGCTTACAACTGAACTATGTCTACAATATTGATACCACAGAGCTTACAGTTGAATAGAGCTACACTAGAGATACCTCAGAATATATAGTTGAAATGGAGCAACACTACTGATACAACAGAGCTTGCATTTGAAATGGAACTACACTAATAATACCATAGAGCTTACAATTGAAATTGAACTATAATGGACATACCACATGGAGAGGGCTGCCATATTTCGGCCTGGAACAAAAAGTCAAACAGGAGCGCAAACCACAAGTATGTTTTTCAAACTTCTTTTTAAAAAAAAGTAGGCATAATATATTAAAACAATAACAATATAAAATGGCAAATAAGATATTTATGTTTCTCGGAAGTGGCATCTACTGGAATGTTCAGTGGTTCAGTGGATTATTGTAAGCTGGTATCACCTAATGTAAGCTGACTGGGACCTCTCTCTGTGAAGAGCAGCTCCACAGAGAACAAGCAGACAGCTGTTGATATACTATCTAGGGAATACCTAAAGCAAGAATAACACTGTGATAAGATCACTACAGCAACAAGTAAAGCACAAATACTGCCATGACAACAGTAATAGCAGAGGGTATCCTCAATAGGCCAGATGTTAGAGATCACGGAGTAGAGTATGTTGCTGGCTGACGTGGACTACCCCCTAGACAGTCTTGCTGCAGCTGAGGCCTTACTAAAGATTCTGATCACAAGATCAGTTTGGTGCCGACTGGAGGAGCCTGCCAGCACCCAGGTTGATTGCCTAGGGGATAGTAGCTACCTACTGGGGTGAAGCAAGGATAATCAAATACAAAATAATGAATACCTACACTGCCAGACAAATGTTGCTGGGCTGGAACAGGGGGAGCTGATGGTCTGGGATTCAAACTCTAACTCAAAAATCCGACCAGCTGTCAAATTATTTGAACCTCGACTGTTTGGGCTGGAATCCATCTGTTGGACGTATAAATCAAACAGAGGAAGACATCAGCAGGAACTACTGAGAGTCGAATAGTCAAACTTAGACTGCTCCGGTATAAACTGTGAACACAGGAGAGTTGAATATCCAAGCAGAAAGGAACAGAATAGTCAGAAGGTTGGTCAAGCAGGATCAGCAACAGGAGAGCAAGGAGGTACACAATCGACAAAAGGAAGAGTAGTCAAAGGGAGAGCTAGGGTTGAGAATGGAGAGTCAATGCTTGAGGCGAATTACAAAAACGATAAGCTGAAGGGTAGTCAGGATAAAACAGTCATGGTTGGTACGCAGAGATCACACTGGAGGAAGGGCAACTGGAACTCAGGAATAGGACTGGGAACTTGACAAGCACTAGAATGCTTAGATCACTCACCAGCTCTTAGAAATTGGCTCTTGATAAAATAAAATACAAAATAAAAACAAGGGCTAGGAACACCGATCCAGCAAAACAATGAAACCAACATAAAACCAGAAAAGGAATAGGGAAAAAGATCAGAAAAAAAGACAGGACATGACACTTATGACCTCCAAGTTGGGTCGAGATAAGTAACAGCATTAGAAATTTGGGGGTCTCAGCTTAAATGGCCCATCATTTTTCATCTATCTCTCTGCCAGTACTGAGGTTATTAAGGTAATGGGTGTTAAGAGCTTTATAATATAATGTTTGGTTCTCAGCTAAGCATATTCCAGACTGCACTTACAGAATAGCTGATACCTTGTCTTGCCAACACCAGTATCTTTGCCATTTGGCACTGCAAGCAGACAAAAAAGGCATCAGCTGCCAAGAATACATGTAGGAACTTATTTGACCACCATGGTGGATATAACTCAGCAGTCTGTCTCTCCTAGTACTTGGCAAGCCTATCAAAATGCAGGTTGGAAACCAGTTTTCTAACACACACCGGAGCTTTTCACCGCATGTTAGAGACTCTGCACCTCCTTTTCATGACAAAGTTTTTTGCCATGAAAAGTGTGGTCCTCAACAAGTGCTGAAGCCACTGCATGGAATAGAATACCAGATTCTACTTGTTTTATGTGATGTCCAATGGGTGCAAATTTTGCTCCCGTTGGACATTTTTGTACGGCTGTGGTTGATGACAGCACAGTTAATAGAATAGAAAACTGTGCTGTCAACAACCACCATCTCTGAATTTAAAAAATAGCTGGGGGAATAGAATCAAGCACTTGATGTTTGTCTCAAATTAGGGGTTTGCTCTGCCAATTTTTATTCACAATCATTCAGGAGCAGCCACTCAAGCAGCTTTTCTGGGTCTGGCTGAAGCCGGGACCAGGAGGATTGGTTACTGGAAATCAAACTAATTTGAATTTTACATTGTCCCAATTTAATATAATATATGTTATTTATTTTTCTTTCAGGACCTCCAACTAAGGGCTCGATCCAATACCCAGTGCTAAAAATGTAGGTAGGGCAAAAATGAACACCGAAAAGTACACACACAGTGTTACCGTCAGAATTCAATTGCCCTTCCAGCAGGAACAATGTGGCCCAAAGATCATTGTGTTTTTTTTCCAGTCCCATAACACGCTAAGTAGCGTGAGAAATGGAAAGATCAAAAGAAACCATCTAACGCTCTTTGTTTGACATTCTCAAACACCCATGAGCTCAAAAACAGTCACCTTCCCAAACAGTAACCCTCCCCTTGGCCCTACACAACCTCTAACATTAAACACAAAGTTTACAAATGCTAGCCCTAACACAATCTGATCACCTATACCCCCAAAGCTGTAGCACTTACCTGGATGTTTGAGGTTCATCGGGGTCTCCAGCACCCTGGTCTTCCTCCTTCCTTTGCCTGTAAGCTTCTATATCTGTCATCCTCTTTTTTCTTTGTCTGTCATCTTAATCTTCATCTGTGCTCTTCTGTCTTCTTACTTCTGAATCTTGTTACAGGTGCCTATAAGAAAAAATAGTCACTAAAATGCAGCAGTGGTAGAACAGAAGAAAAAGTCCCCCTACTGATACCTTTCGGGTCGTTGCCTTATGCCAGCTGAAGGAAATTTGAACAGGGACTGCCTTTTATATGGCCAGTCCCCACTGAAGATGTCCTGCAGTAACCACACCTCCTAGACATTCAGCTTCTAGCTCGTTTCTTCACTCCTCCAGCTAGAAGCTGATTAGCTCGGAGGTGAGGTTACTGCAGGGCACTTTCTGTGCCCTGGATAAGCCCACATCCCAGCCAATGGGAGCATGGGAAGGAATCTGAACAGGGACTGGCCATATAAAAAGCAGTCCCTGATCAAATTTTCCTCAGTTGGCATTGGGCAATGACCCAAAAGGTACCAGGAGGGAGACTTTTTCTTCTGTTCTACCACCGCTACATGGATTTCAGTATTTTAATTACCTTTTTATTTTACAGGTTGCAACAAGTTTCAGAAGTAAGAAGACAGAAGGGCACATATAAAGAAGAACATTACAGATGAAGATGAAAAATGATAGAAGCTTATAGAAGAAGAAGGAAGGAGGAAGATCGGGGTGCTTGAAACCCCGCTGGATGTCAGACATCCGGGAAAGTGCATACTCTTTATGGGTTGGTGGTACCTTTAGGGGGGGATTGACCTTTTGAGTGCCAGTGGTGTATACAAGCTGGTTTTCTGTTCACTCATGTTTTTGAATCCTTGCATGTATTGATATGGGGCATATCAATACATCCATTGGTCACTCAGCATTTTTTTGACACTGCACTTAAACACGTTGGTGGTTAGGCACACGCATTAGGGGACTCAACACGAGATCTTTTCACCTGAGATTTTTGGCGATAAAACTGAGTCCCTTAAGGCATGTTACTAGCCACAACATGTAATTGAATCTCAAATTCAACAACATTCTTGCTGCTTCCAATGGGTGCAAATTTAGTGCCTCAAGGTCATTTTTTTCCATTCGCTAGTGTGTCAAAGCGCAGGAAATTGGATACATGACTGTGACTTAAAACTACCTATGGTACTTTTTTTTACTGGGTGGAATTGGATTGAGCCTGAAATCCATACAGATTTTAGGGCATTCGTATGACCACTGGGCGAGGATAAGAGCTCACAAGTGACCTTAAGGAGTTGATTTAGGAATTTTCAAATTAAATGGTTAAAGACGAGGGTCTAGTTATGGGATGAGTTATTTCCTTTATTAATGTTGTCTCTGAAATTATCTGTTGATCCACATTGTGTTAATTTTCAGTGTGTTAATAACTTAGGCAGAGACAGGACCATTGACCTTATTAGTGCTTTGAAATGTGACCTGACATTTTATACAACATAAGGACTGAAAGACTAAAAATCTGGATGTCGAGACATGTTTTAGAGCTTCTGGCCAGGGTTATTAAGGTAGAGCTTATTTACTGAGCTGTTATTATTTTAAAGGAACCCTAACACCTTAAAATTATCTATTCTTATATACTTTGTACTGCAGACTAGCCTTTGTAAAAGTTCTAAATTTGCTTTCTGAGGCCCAAAATCTATTCTTATAAATATTCTCTGGGGTCTCTCAATTCTGCTTTTTTCTGTGCTCCGGGCCCCCATTGCAATAGCAATCTTGATAGGTACCTCAGTAGTGATATTGTTTTATTGTGTTAGTGGGCCTGAATTAAGTATTTCTAAATAGAAGAGGAGTGGGTACTAATCTCAAAAAATAATAGCATTAGCACTGAACAAGTCTGGAGAACCTAGTTTCTCCAGACTGGTCCACTGTTATGAATGTAATTAAGCCACAACATTTCATTTGCTAGTTGTATATGGCACGCCCACAAGTGACATCAAACATCAATGTTACATGCTCTTTGCCTTAGGTTTGTGTCTAGAGAAGCATATTCTGTTCTGGACATGATTTCTATTGAGGCTTAGCTTTCCAAGTAAAGATTATAACAGGTGACATTTCTGTAGTGGTTGCACAGCTGAAATTGTAGCATACATGTGGCTAATTTTTCTATGAACACATTAGTATAATTAATTCCAAAATGTATTTGTTTAGTTCAAAATATGTATGCTTGATGTATTTTATGATTACAGCATAAGATAGATATTCTACAGAACGTAGCACAATGACAGTCATGGAAATGGTATAATACATTAACAGACAATGGCAATTAGAACTAATGGATCCGTGTCTCAGCACTCAGATATTTTGCCCAAACAATGAGCACTTCAGGTCTGATTTTCTGTTTGACAGTTCAAATGACATTTAGGTATGAAAAAAGTAAACTTCAAATTAATATATTGTGGAAAAAAAAGAATATATTGCAGCATCTCCCAACATTAAATAAATAAGACTCTAGTCATATGAACTGTATTTAAAGGGATAGTAATACCTGAAAATAAGTTTATTTTATATTGTAGCCCTTAAAAAAACATGAAAGATGATATAAGTCTTATCTCCCAAATCTTTATGGTTTGGGAGATATTCATATGTAAAATATAGTATAGATCACTTTTCCTTGCTGTTTCAGCCAAGTCTGCCATCTAGTGGACAGATTTGGAATTCGGTCCACAGAGCAACCGGCAGCTCTTTAGCAGTGCCGAGATCACCATCTTTGAAAAGAACTACTTCATTGGAACTGTGTACAAAGTGTGCCTGGCTTGAAAGCACACTTTGTAGACCATTCCAATTAAGAAATTCTTTTTAAACATCATGATCTCAGCACTTCTGGAGAGGCACTGCTGGTCGGGCGACCGGATTCCAAATCTGAAGGGTGGAGCAATGACATCACTCCAGGGGAAACTTTGCTTCTGAATAGGTTTGGGAGATAAGACTTATATCATCTTTCATGTCTTTTTAAGGGCTACAATATAAAATAAACTTATTTTCAGGTATTACTATCCCTTTAAGCCATTGTGCTTATATGTAATCACTTATTTGCTTAACCCTTTGAGTGCCAGAGGGGGACCCTACCTTAACTTATTCTCTGATCATCATCATATCAATCCATCAATCAATCAATCAATCATTATCTTGAAACAAATTATTTCTAGGTAATAGACGAAAATATTATTTATTATCATCAGACCCTGTCATCAATTGAGCAATAGTCAGATGGGATTATTTATTAATGTATTATATAAGGTCATTGCTATTTAATTTGAAATTTATTACCGCCTTCTAGCCTCTTTCCCAGTGAGTCTGCCAAAACTGAGGATCACCAGGGGTGTTCATAACTTTGCTAGTGATGTCAGCAGTCTACTTTCTAATAGATTAGGGACCTGAGGCTACTCACTTTCAGAAATGCAAGCCAAATAATGCATTTCCTATCCATACTACTTTATTTTTATATGGATTAACCCTTTGAAAGCCAGAGGGATATCCAACGCAACGCAATGCGTTGGATGCCCCTCTGGCACCCGAAAGGGTTATATCTCAGCCCTATTGCTCACAATATTTTTTCTAATTAGAATATTTAACCCCATCCCGACAATGGACGTACATGTACGGCCCGCAGTAACTGTCACTTGGTGACAGAGGACGTACATGTACGTTCAGGAAGTGATTGGAAGTAATGGGGAAAAAAGTTTGGCGGGCATTAATTGCCGGCTGCGTGCACGTGCGGCCAGTCACTAAGGGGTTAAGGCAATAGGCACAAAATAAAGTAGAAAAATTCTGGCATGAACCAGATGCAGCACAGGAAGCACATAAAAAACTGCAAATTCTCTTTGTTTTAAATTGGGTTTTTAAACCCTTAATGCAACAATAAATGACTCCTCTTTAATTCGAAATTAAGGCTCATAATCGCTGATATCCAGAGGAGTGTGCATCACAATTTAGAACATAATAAAAGCAAAAAAATGATAAAAAAATAAAAGAAAAAGAAACATAAAAATTAAACAAAGGCAGGTACAGATGAAGAAATATATAGTAAAGACGAGATACTGTAGTGCCTGGCACAAGGTGGATATTATTTATTTTACTATTATTAGATATAATTGTGTCTTTTTTTCCTTTATTTTCAGTCTATGTATTCCGCATGTCTTGTACTCTAGCTTGTATTTTCCCATTTTCAAGGTCGGACTATGTAATAAATAATTCTATTCCTGTTCTGTTTTTGTGTTATTATGTCCTTGTCTCACCATAGCAAAATAGGAGCTCTTCACTTTTTAGGACCTGTGATATTTTCCTGAAATTTAAAAATGTGTAACGTTATTTGTCATTGTACGTGAGCGCAGACAAGAACAATACATACTCAGGTACAGAGCATTATCTTCACATACACACACATATGCTTATACAGAAGTGGTATTTTCTTGTTTTGTATAGATTTTATTATAGCTAATCTATTTTAAGGGAAAATATTGGCCTGAAGAAGTGCATATCAGGTAAAATATACCCAGAAAAATTCTCTTTAGTAGCATTTATTTGAAATGAGTAATCATATTCCAGCAAATTAAAGAGATAGTAGCACTTCATTTATAAACAATATGTATATATTAACCCCTGAATAAAGGAAAGGTATTCAATGCACTGTACAGACAGCAAACCTGCGCTCCTGTAGTCTAAATGTGAATAGTATGCCCTGTATTAGGCATATTTTAATACTGTGAGTAAATTTGAGGCTTTAGTGCCTACATTTTTAGGCCCAAAAACGAGGTTTAAGCTTACCAACCACGCCAAGGTTCCTCAAGTGTGGCAAGTCCTACTCTAAACACTTGAAATCCCTATCTAAAAATAAAAATAATAAAAAATAAAAACAAAAATAAAAACTAATGCCTCAAATTTACTCACAGTATTAAAATATGCCTAATACAGGGCATACTATTCACATTTAGACTACAGGAGCGCAGGTTTGCTGTCTGTTCTGTTTGCACTTTGGGCTTTGGCCTGATGTTTGGGGGACTGGAGAACCCTTACATTCCTTGCTGCACACTTCAGTGATCTTAATTCTATTAATGGATACTTTATGTTAAATTATTTATCAAAAAGTATTATACATATATATACATATATTATCTTGTACACGGTGAGTTAGCGCTCAAACTGTTTGTTTTTCTTTATTCAATGCACTGTGACACAGATTATCTCTGCATTTATACAAGGAGACATTTCAGTTTCTTGATGCTATATAAAGACATAAGTCAAATGGATGCCTGAAAGGAGTTTTTCCAAACAAAGAGAAAAATAAATTATAATGTGTATGCTAGAGACATCTGGAAAGCATTGCAAAGCACTCAAGAACTTTAAAAAAATACTACTAATAATAAAACAGTGGCATAAGAGACTTATATAGGGGTGGGTGAAAGTTGTCGCCGTGTTCCCGTGGGAAACTTCATGAAAACCATGTTGTTATCTGCTTTTTTTGAGGGAAAATCCGCTTTAAAACTAGCGGTTAAAATTTTCGTATTTTTCGCCCATTGGACAAAATTTTTCACAATTTTTTCAATGGGTAGGAAGTTTACGCTCATTGATTTACGTTGTTTTCGCACTTCCACTATAAAAACGCAATGTTTTCGCTGAAGGCAGACACAATAGAAGCAGCTACAGAGCGAGATAGACGTGCTTTGCTGTTCTCTTGTGACATTTTGAAAAAAGGGAGTCAGGAGAGGCTCATAGCGACTCCTATCACTATGAGCAGGGTAAAAAAATAATCAATGGAGGAACTGGAAGGACCATTATGTGTCTACTGAGTCTGAGGAGGAAGGGACCACTACTGAAACAATGCTGTCCGGTCCCCCTAAATCACCCCAAGGGATCTTGGGGAATTTAATGGGAAGGGAGGGAGAAAAGGGAATGGGAAGGGAGTGAGAAAAGGGTAGTACTAGTGAGAGCAGGACAGGTCAACTGCCTGTGCCTGCTGCAAGACGTGCTGCCCCTGATGCCAGTGCCACCATTGCGGTACCTGCAGCCACTAGTGTTGTACCTGCTGTCAGATGTGCTGCCACTAGTGTTGAACCTTCTGCCAGTGCTGAACCTTCTGCCAGTGCTAAACCTGCTGCCAGTGCTGAACATGCTGTCAGTGCTGAACCTGCTGCCACCAATACTTTGCCTGCTGCTAGTGTTTATTGTAATACTCAGGGGGGAAGGAGAAAATTATGCCATGTGTGACAGCAGGGGACCCTCTGTCACATTGCTCGTCACCTCCTCCAAGCAGCAGTGAGATTTCTGGAATAGAGCAGCAGCACGTAGGGACAGTGGTGGTGGTGGTGGTGTTGGAGAAGTTGGGGTGGAAGAGACATTGATGGCCTTTTTAGCAGAAACTGAGAAGGAATGGGAGACAGGGATGAGGATGGGCATCACCACCACCACTAGCAGTCAGCTTTTGAAATTAGCGGAAATTGCAACTGCTCTACTTCTGCTGCTGCTGAGATGAAAGGGCAGCAGGGTGCTGAGGAGCAGGCTAATGTGCCACAGACCAATGCGGACACAGTGGGAATGGGGTCAACAAGTAATGCGGGACTAGGACAGGTTTCACTTGCCAGAAGTAGCCATACTCCTCCTGATCCTAGTTGCAGTGCTAAATCTGAGGCAGTAGCAGCAACAGCAGCAACATTATCTGCTGCCACAGAAAATGAAGGGGAATGTGGAGGACAAGAAGAAAGAGGCCATTCTTCTCCACCTGTTCCCTATCCCTCCCCCAGAAGTCATGGGTGTGGGAGTAATATTCTCTTCTGGCAGGCACAGTGCAGTCATCATCAACAATGGTACAGTGCAAAATTTGTGATAAGTTAGTGACAAGGGGAAAGGAGGGAACACACCTTGGCACAACTGCCCTGATAACACACATGAAACACACACCATGAAATTTACTGCAAACATGTTAAAGCCAAACACCCATTACAGAAATCTAGCACCGCTGTTACTGTACCCCCTGACTCTCCAGAAAGGTGGAGATCAAAGAGGAGGAAGAATAAAGAAACCCAGGCACTGAAAGTTCCACGACGAGCGAAACAACTAGCTCACCATCAACATCACCTTCTTCCTCTGCTGCCAAATGATAGCCACTCTGTTAATGTTAGGATATGGCAGTTCATCTCTACCCATTGCACACTGTGTGGTGCACTGACCACACATGTCAGTGCGGTGGAGGAGAATCGCAAGCAGTGCATCAAGCGGCATCTGAGGAGATTCCATCCCGCAGAATATGCTAGGATTCTGGCAGGGAGGGTTCCTCATTACTATTAAACTGTCAGCAAGTTGTCATGTGTCCTTAGCATCTGGACAAGGGGTACAGTGGCAGCGGCAGTACTTGATTTCAGTTGTCATAGTGTTTGGATACAGTTGTGCCCTCAGATGTTATTTACCACACACACACACTGTGCACCTTGCAGTTGCTGATGGAAGCCACAGTTCCTGTTCTCAAGGGAAAAATATATATTCTAATAACAACACACCCATGATGATTTTGGAGGAGGGGCAGGTGGAGAAGATTTAATGGTCAACTTTTCTCCACATATACTGGGGGCTTCTTATTCTTCTGCTACTGCCTATCACGGTGCCCGTGCTATACTGGAGACATTCTGTCAGTTTCTACTCCTGCTGACGCCTATTTGCTGAAGTGACTTTGTCCTGCCCAGTATTTTTCCTTAAATACTGGGTCTTGTCACTTCTCCGGTGCCCTTTCATGGTGTTTCCGTTATCAGCGCTTGTTCCTGTTTTCGTGTGATCTCTGTGTACCGACCCGGACTGCCTGACTACTCTGCAACTCGTTCCTGCTCTGTGTACCGGCCCAGATTGGCTGACGTTCCTGCTCTGTGTACCGATCCGGCCCGGCTGACATTCCTGCTCTGTGTCCGACCTGGGGTAGGTGCCAGTTCCACCAGCTATCTATTCGTGCAGTCTCCGGTTGGGTGCCTCTCCGGGCTTGCTGCCAGTCCTCCGTTACTGCTACGGCAGTTCACAGGTTGTTATGGTCTCCGTTGTCTTGTGGGGCGTTACTCGATATTGTACACTCTCTGCAGAGTGAGAGTCTTAAAGGGCCTCGCGCTATTAGGGCCTGTCAGTCCTCCTGGCCTAATAGTAACCCATTCAGTGCTGCCTCGTTTGAGTATCACACGAAAGTTACCTGACCTGTGTCAGTATATTGTGTTGCTGTACTTTACATATACTGGACCCGTGTGGGTATATATTACTGTAACCTGTCCTGTGTCAGTACTATATTGTGTCAAATATTACTGGACCCGTGAGGGTTATTGTTTTCTGCAACTGTTAAATAAAACTGTGTTTTATCTAAACCTACTCTGTCAAACAAACCGTTACACTGCCTCAGGCTCATCACTGGAGCCAGTCATGGCAAGTGGAACCTTCATCATCCATCTTCCATGTTACTGCTTTGTTGATCCCATTCCCTTTCAGCTGCCTAATCATCATGCTGCTTAAACAACTCAGCAGCAGCAGTACCAACAGCAGTTGCAACTCAAGAGGACATTTGACAGTGGCCACTGGCCAACATGATCTGCTGGCATTAGGCAGTTGTGCCAAGGCACATTCCCTCATTTCCGCTTTTCAACTCACTTGTGTCAAATCATGCACAGCACTGTCACTAATAACTGCACTGTGTCTGCCCTAAGAGAAAAATAGTCCCACACCCATGTCCTCATGGGGGGAGGGGAAAGGTGGAGAAGAATGGCCTCTTTCTTCTTCTCCACAATACCCCTCATTGGCTGGGGCAGAGGATGATGTTGCTGCTGCCTCAGTATCAACACTAGAACTAGGACCAGGATTATTGCTGGTAAGTAGAACCTGCCCTAGTCCCACATCACAACTGATGGACCCCATTCCCACTGTGGCCATGGTGGCCTGTCGTACACTAGCCTGCTCATCATTAGCAGCAGCAGCATGTTGCCGTTTCAACTCAGAAGCAACAGGAATTACAGCAGCAGCAGCAAACTCCGCAATGTCACTGCTGGTAGTGGTGGTGATGTCCATCCCCATTTGCATATCTGTCTCCCATTCCTTTCTGCTAAAAAGGCCCTATTTGTCTCTTCCACCCCAGCTGCTCCACCATCACCCTTATCACCACCACCACCACCACTTGCTGCTGCTTCTGTTCTATGAGAGTCCCCTACTGTCACACTTGCCATATCTTAAGGTGAAGAAGGCAGACTGGCAGCATTAGCAGCAGGCACAAGCAGCTGATCTGTGCTGATGCTAATACTGCTGCCCAGTTCTGCTTTCTTCAGCATCATGTCCCAGAGGTACAATACTGGGGGATGGGGAATCACAGGGTTAGAGGGATGTTGTGGGCTCCCTTGACTGCTAGTCTGGCTGCTCATCATTATAACTTCCCCTTCCACCTCAGTGGGATAATCAACAGTCATGCTAGTCCCACTAGCAGCTGCTTCATAATTACCATCACCATTACCCACTCCCTAACCCCCAACACTCTCTAATTGCTGCATGGTAGTAGTGGGACTGCTTACGGCTGGGAAGTGTGATTTACGATCCCCTGCTGTCACACTTGCCATCATCTCCTCCTCCTCCTATCAGAAGTCACACTGGCAGCGGTAGTAGCAGGCACAGGCAGATGACCTGTGCTTCTCACAATGCTACCCAGTTCTGCCTTGCTCAAAAATTTCACCATAGCCCAAGGGATGATGTAGGGGGGACTTGGCATCATTGGGTGTGGGGAAGCAGGGCACCCAGACCCTTCCATGCTGGTAGTGGTCACTTCCTCCTCTGACTCACTGGACGCATCATGGTCCTTCCAGCTCCTCCTATTTCTTGTCAGATGGGTGTTCATACTGTTAGCCAAAAGAATGAGCCTCTCCTATCTTTATCTCACTAAATAAGTAGCTTAAAAATCTCTTAGCACCCTCTCTAGCTGTTTAGTTTTCTGTTTCACTTCCTGGAAACGTCATATTTTGGCAAGAAAATGCAAAGTACATATAAGTAAATGGGCGGGAAGTTTGTAGCCATTGAAAAAAATTGCAAAAACATTTTAAGGGCTTTGTTGTGGGTGGATTATCAAGCAGAGAAGCAAACATGGTTTTCATGGATTTTCTAGCGGGGACACAATGGTACTTTTCTCCCACACCTACGGGTGAGTTGTGACATAGTTTTCACTGCCACTTCTTGAATTAAAATTATGAGCACCTAGCAATGAGAAAACTACTGGTCCCTTTTCTCTCCTAGCCTACCCTTCACATTTTTGGGGGTCTCTGCTACATCATTGCCATGTGCTCTGATGACTTTCTATGGGGATTGGATAACTCAGGTGTATTACGCACTATCCCACCACATGGTGCTCTGTGCTGCTCAAATCCCAAAGGTCAGACTCATTTGGGACACCCGCAATGTGCTCTTATAATGTAGAGGTCTCCCCAGACATCCCTGGTAGATACTTTCAGTGTTTTACCACTCCGGAGCAGCAGATCACTCTGACTGTACACCTTCAATACAAGTCAAACTGATCTGCATCTCAGGATTGGCAGATCAGTGCAAGTAACTACTGGGCAGGGAGGTCTGTGGAGACCTTTCTAATATCAGTGCACATTAAGGGTTTCCAACTAATATTGCTAGTGACATTAGTGGGACACTGAGCAGGATAAGTGTAAAAACCTTGCTTGCAAGAGCTGAGGTAACATTTGTTGTTCTCAGTTACCACATTGTGCAGAGCTTCCGGGTCCATAAGTCTAGAATGCAGCAGTCAGGTCCAGCTTGGTGGACATGACACACAAGAGAGATGAACACCTCAACTTTGGAATTGACAAAGCCAGGAATAAAACAGGCCATAAGAAGATATGTGTGTCATGACATAATAAGGGGGGATTTATTTTTAGATGTGATCCCTTTGAGTAGCAGAGGGGCGAACAAAGCATTGCAAAGCAATGCATTCGCTCCCCTCTGCGATTCTAAGGCAGTGTTTCTCAGCTCCTGTCCTCAGGACCCACTAACAGTCCTGAGGACAGAGTTGAGAACCACTGCTCTAAGAGTTAAAATGCATTGATACAGAGGATACATTATAAAATACACTTTATGTCTTCATGTAACTTCAGAGAGTAGGCAATGCAAAAGTAAAGGAAAATATGACCTTACCTAGATCTAAAATTGTGGACTTGATGCAAGTAACATGAGAATTAATATTTCAAGACTATTTGCATGATACATTTCTGCTGACTTCCATAGCTTCAACCAAACTAGATTTTTTAACACAGAATTTATTCATAAACTGCGGATATTTTTCAGAGTGTAGCAAATTCACAAATGGTTTACCCAGGTAACTAGGGATGAGTGAAAATACATTATTTATGAGACTAGTGGCTCTCTCTTCCAGCACTGCAATTTATGCAACAGCCTGTTTCTGGTATATGCTGCCAGCTAACGTTCGGAACATATTCTTGTGGTGAGAGTTAGTAAGAGATAAATCCTAAAGTTAAATGAATAGAACATTTAAAACTTTACATGTATGTGTTTGCAGATTCACCTTTATACTGTTATATTTAGCAAAAGACGGCAACTAGTGAAAAGTGGCAAATCAGAATATTTTTGTAACATATATGTCAAAATACATTGCTGGATACCTCTCTGGCACTCAAACTGTTAACCCTTTGAGTGCCCGAGCAGTATGCAACGCTTTGCTCTGCAATGCGTTGCGTATCCCTCTGGCATTCAAAGGGTTAAGCTATTATATGAATTGAAGTCTGCTTGCCAACCACATAAACGTAAACAGCTTTCTTATTTCATGTGTATAAAAAGTGCTATGGCTTTTTTTGTTACACAATTTGCTTTTTAGGATTTAATGGACGCACATAGCACAATTTTTAAAAATACGTTTGTTCAAATACTAATTTATTTATTTTGTGTGTAGAAAACGTCTAGGGCAGCCTTTGTGAAGCTGGATGCTAAAGCTGAGTCCAATGCATCGTGAAGTTAATTTAATATAAAAGTTCATATAATATAAAGAATAATCTTCAAAATTGTATACAGACTCTCAAGTAATAACAATTAAAGTTTGTATGTTTTCAAATTTATTACACATTTGGGATTGCTGAAGCATTCAAATATATTAATTGTAGATTTATGTTACAAATATATTGAGATATACAGAAATACTTAATTATCTGGAAATTAATATCTTTTCTTGGTACAAATAGACTTTGTTCACATGGGTAACATCAACACAATGGAGACTGGTTGGTTGGTTCTCATGGCCCTTGTGTAAATGCAGCCTGAAACAGCATGCTGCAGCTTGTGTCTACTCAGCATGCTGGTAAGTTGAAGCAACACTGATCCATACAGTTGCTTATAACTGGTCAGCATCTTTCTTTCTTTTCAGTTGGCAATCTGAACAATGCCAAATTGTCCCATATTCACAAGAAAAGTGGAATCACTCTGGGGCATACCAATAGCATGGTAGAAAATAAATATAAATTGGTCAAATTTCTACTTATATTAATGGATCTTTTATCACTCTTAATGCAAGATGTCTCAAACAAATTGCTTCACAGTGCATTGGAGACCTCGCTAGCATTCTTGCAGTCCCTATAAATTAATGAGAATTGTATTTTTCCCCTATATTGTAGTTAGTGTGTCACATAATCACTCCACACAAGGCCCTTAGAGTACAGTGATATTGTGCTATTATGTAGCATTTTGCAATACACTTTCTACTTTCCTTGTACATCGGGATTAGTAGAAAACTGGGACTTATATATAAAATCAAACTGAAGCAATCTAACTGTACCATAGAGTGATACATAAATATTCCCAACATTCTCATTCATTTAAATCAGACTTTCAACACCTTGAGTGGCAAAAGTAATGGATTGGAGACCTCTCTAGCATTCAAGGGGTTAAAAGCCCCATCTTGATCAACAGGATTTACCCATCTCCTACTTTACAGATGCTTGGTCTCAGAATTTCTTCAATTTGTTTATATGCATAAGAATATGATTCTGAAACACAAATTTCAATCATATGAACAAAGAATGTTGTAATTTTCAGAAATATATAAGAAAAAGTGTCCATACTTTGATTGGATCCTACAATATACCGTATAAGTGCTGCTTTTCAGCAGGTTGGACTTGTCAATTTAATAGCACCTTCCAGTTCCCACCGTTTCTGAACAATGAATGCCAGTGAGGTGTCCAACTCATTGCATTGAAAATGTCCAAAACTTCTCAACAATAATCAAAAACTATGCCTGTGGAATGACAAGGTTGCCAAGATGTTGGCAGTTGACATGCTGCCTTATTCTTTAGTAGAATATCCAAAAGGCAGAAATGCACAGGTAAATATAAATATATTGTGGGAAAAATAAACACTACCTATGGTGTGGTACTCTCTAAGACTCAAATATATAACTATAGAAACCAGATAGAGGCAAAGACACCCCTCTCTCAAATGGGTTTCTTATAAATGAGGCACTCAGCCTACATAATAAGAAAATAATCAAATTTATTAGTAAATAACATGAGACAAGTAGATGGACACTATAAAAACAAATGTGCAATATATATTCAGCAATGTTAAATCAGTAACTATATTGATAAAGTTCATTGATAGTGCAACAAAACATCTAATATATGAAAAGAATCCCTAATAGCAAAAAAATAATATGCTATTTCTACAGATCAAATGGTCCGAAATAGTGAGTGTGTGGGGTGGGGGAAGGGGCTATCATACAACACGTCTCAGAGCCATATTTTTTTGTCTCAGCATATTATTGATTTAGGCTTCTTTACAAACACCTCTAAGTAGTGTATTTTTAATTGTTTTTATTATGTCCATCTACTTGTCTCATGTTATTTACTAATAAAGATTATTATTTACTTATTATGTGGGCTGAATGCCTCATTTATAAGACTCCCTTTTGAAAGACTGCCTCATTTATAAGACTCCCTTTCTATTATTCTTTAGCAGTAAACAGAGGTTTTAAAGAACTGATGTCATGTGTTGCACCCAGTTGGCATATCCCAAGCCAAGGTTATTTTTCAGGGATGGCTGTGCCAGAATTGTTCAAGCAGATGGTTATTGGGAAAAGAGCTGGAAACTACATACGGAAAGAAAATTCAAGTGATGACATATATGTTGACAAAAGTGCAGACTATATGACTACCACTGCTAGCCAGGTTTCCCTCCCACCAATAGGCAACAATAGCATGCAGCATCAGGTCACAGCCAGTAAACTTGCCTCTGGTTCTGGCAATATTATTACTAGCCCATAACATCGACATGTCACTTTATACATGAGAGACATTCTCACAAAACCACATATGTTTTACATAAACTAGAGCAGGTGATTGAGGAATGGCTTGTACTCTGCTCCTTAAAAATTGGTTTTGTGTCTGCTGTTAATGGCTTCAACATAATATCTGCCTTGAGAATTGGTGATATGCTACATGTGCCCTGCTTTACCCATGTGCTAAATTTAGTTGTAACTCGATTCCTCTCAGAATCCGAAACCCTCTGAGAGATGATGAATATCGCCTGTGAAATCTGTGCCAGTTTTATCTGCTCCTACAGTTCTCACAATGCATTATATTCCATACAAGAGAGTAACAACCTGTCCAATCACAGATGAAAATGGATGTCCCTACCAGGTGGAATTTCACATTGTATATGTCAAAGCATTTATATGAGCAGAATAAGACCATTAGCTAGTATACAATGCAAAACTGGAAGACTTTGGAGGGAACATCTTCGTCACCAGGGCAATGGCAACTATCGTGTGATGTATATGAGCTGCTGAAACCTTTTCAAGAGAAAGCCTTGCTGGATGGTCATGTAGGGGCAGGAATTAGCGAGATTCTCCCACTGATATATTTACTGCAGAAGAAACTGAAGACCATAGCTGACGAATCATACAATAATGACAACACAAACATGCATCAGCTAGTGATGGACAAGTTAGCATGTTTAGAGTAGGATCGGAACATAGTATCCACTAAAAGCAATGATAAATACATTCTTGCTGCTTTGCTGGATCCCCGCTTTAAACATAAAGCTTCTGAATTTCTGCCAAAGCATGATCAATTTATGACAAGGCAGCATCTCTTTGAGCAATCGGATTCTGTCAAAGATTGTAAAGATATGCTTACAGATTGAGTGGAGGGTTGCATTGTGGAGGATTAGAGGAGGAAGTTAGGACCAAAAAAACTGGATGAAAGACTAGTGAAAAAGAAGTCGGCAAAGGGATTATACCGGTAGCAGTGGCAGCAACAAAGACATCAACAAGAACATCCCAACACAGAAAAATAGAATTTGATGGCAGATGAGAACCATTGATCCCATCTAGTCTTCCCATTTTTCCTACTGTAAGAACCTCTAACCATATTTGGTTCCTGGTTTTGTCCTATGCTCAGGGTAGCCTTATGCTTAAATTATCTCACTGTATTAACCTCTACCACTTCTGCTATTAGGTTGTTCCACTTATCCACAATCCTCTCAGTGAAGCAAAACTTTCTTATATTACATACAAGCCTTTGTCCCTCTAGTTTTGGACTATGACCTCTTGTCCCAACATTTTTACTCCTTTGAAATGTACTTCTGTACATTGTTGAATCCCTTCATGTATTTGAATGTTTCTATCATATCATCTCACTCTCTTCTCTCCTCCAGGCTATACATGTTTAGATAATTTCATTTAGACTGATATTTATTTATCCTGCAAATCATTCACCATTTTAGTAGCCTTCTCTGAATTTTCTCTAGAGTATCTATATCCTTCTGGAGATGGGGTCTCCAGTACTGTACACAATACTCTAGGTGAGTTCTAACTAGAGATCTGTAGAGTGGCATGGCAACTTCCCTTTTTCTTCTATTAATGCCCCTAGATATACAACCCAGTACCCTGCTTGCATTCCCTGCTGCTTTGTTTCAATGCCTGCCATCAGAAATAATTACTCCCACACAGCATAGTACCCTTAATACTATATTCTGCTTTTGGACTTTTACGCACTAAGTGCATTATTTTATATATATATATATATATATATATATATATATATATATATATATATGCAACTGCCACACTCTCGTCCATTATTCTAATTTACCTAAATCATTTGCCATTTGGCTTGCTTTTCCAGGAATGTCTACCCTGTTGCAGATCTTTTTATCATACCTTATTTGAAGACTTTTTGCGATATCACTAATTAAAATCTTGAAAAGAATGGGCCCCAGTACAGATCCCTGAGGTACTCCACTAGTAACACAACCTTTGTCTGAGCATTCTCCATTAACTGCAACTCTGCCTCCTGTCACTCAGCTATTGCCTTGCAGTTTCAACTGTTTTTATATCCAGTGCCAAACAATGCAATTTATGAGTGGCATATCTATGAGTGACATTTCTGAACACAATTCATCATCATCATCACAGAAAGCAATTCAGGCGTCTCAGGGGAGGCAAGCTAACACTTATGGTGATGGTGGTGGTGATGTTGGTGCTGGTGGTGGCACATCTCTATGGGACTTGCTCTCAGAGTATGGGCTGGTAACAGAGACACACAAACACCATGTAGATCCTAGGAGTGGTCCCACTGCATGTTAGATGGTTACAGTATACTTGCAGGACAGGTATGTTCTAGGCAGAAACAATGACTCCATTACTTACTGGCAAACAAAACAATATGTGTAGATGGCACTGATGTGAACTGCTGTGGAAACTCTTAGTTACCCACCAGCAAGTATACAGTCTGAACCGGTTTTCAGTACCTCTGGTTATTTTGTAAATTACCTCAAGACACAGCTATTAAGCTGTAGTGTTGGGAGACTTACATTCTAAACATGAACCAACATCTAGTAACATCTGTGTATCAGGTAGTAAAACCCATTGCATGTGTACAGCAGAGCTGAGGATGATGAGGAGGAGGGATCTGAAGGGTTGCTACCATCTACCACTGTTGGGACCACTGCTATAACCACTGGGTAATGTTTGACAATAATCTGAGAATAATAAAAGTTTCTATTAGATTCAAAGATGATAATGCAAAAAATTGGTCTAGCTTTCCATCTGTAACGGTTTTATGGACACTCAGACACAGAAGGTTTAGGTAAAAACACAGTTTTATTGAAAAACACAGAAATTTGAATAACCCTCATGGGTCCAGTTTATATATATATACAATATGATACTGACACAGGTCAGGTTATAGTAGAATTCAATAACCCACACAGGTCCAGTGAGACACGAAGGTACAACACTGCCACAGGTCAGGTTACAGTTCATGTGAATCCAAAACGAGATAGTGGAGAAATGGTTGCTATTAGGCCAGGAGGTACGGACAGGCTCTAATAGCTCAAAGGCCCACAGGACACTCACTACAAAGAGAATGACACAATAGCGATTGAGGTCATAGGAGTAAACGAAGGCCCTGGACAAGTGGCAGACTGCCGGACAGTAGAGGAGAACTGCAACTGTAGGCACAGAGTAATGCCAGACTGAGAGTGCAATTGACTGTGACCCAATGTGCAATGGCACCAAGCCGCAAGGGGTTAACGAACGCTCAGACCTGAAGTCAACTGCCAGATAGTGGGGACAGCCTGAGGCGCCCAGGAACAGACCAACTTCAGATTTCAAGCAGTAACAGGTCAAGCGTTCCGTGGTGCAACCGGATGGATCTCCAACACCAGGGTGTAGGATCACGAGGCACAAACTCGGTGACCGGGTCACAGTAACAAGACTGCCGGAGCAGCAAACGAGACAACTAGAGGATCTGTCTGTAGACAGAGAGGACACCGGAGGACAGCCCCTAACCAGATTACCGGATGAAGGGGTGAGCCGGGCCTGATCGATACACAGAGCAGGAATGACAGCCAGTCTGGGTTGGTACATAGAGCAGGAACGTCAGCCAGGCCGGATTGGTACACAGAGCAGGAATGTCCGCCAAAACCGGGTCGGTACACAGAGCAGGAATGTCAGCCGGGACGGGTCGATACACAGAGCAGGAACATCAGCCAATCCAGGTCGGTACACAGAGCAGGAACATCAGCCAGGCCGGGTCGGTACACAGAGCAGGAACGTCAGCCAGGCCGGGTCGATACACAGAGCAGTAACATATACAGTCAGCGTAGTCAGGCATTTCGGGTCATACACAGGATTCACACGATTATAGAAACAAGCGCTTAGCAACGGGAACACCACGAAAGGGTACTGCAGAAGTGACAGGGCTCAGTATTTAAGGGCTTCACTAGGTGGCGCAAAACCACATTAGCCAATAAAAGGCATCAGGAAGTAGCATTGGTCATAATGTCGCCAGCGATAACACGGGCACCGTGATACCGTCCTATTAATCGTGATGATATAAACAATAACACTACTCCAGTCCACCACTACTACACACATCCTATATAATAATTCACTAAATGTGTTTGTCAGAAGCCGTCATGCGCAGTAGAGATGGCTGCACCCGCTGCAATCATGCGCACTACAGACTGCACACACCACGGCTGATAAAAAATCAGACAGTAGCTGCGCAGAGAGGACTATTGTCTGAATTCTGAGCAACTCGCTCTGTATTAGCCACGGCGCGGCCAGTCTCTACTGTACATTACTGAACCGTGGCCATTGGTGGGTGGCACTGTGACCCGTGTACACAGGCTCTTCAAGTAGTCTACCATATTTAGTGTAAGTTGTAAGCGTATTTTTTTTAATTATCTCCTTAAAAAATAAAATAATGATTAGGAGGCAAAGCAGCAGACTTACAGAAAGAAAAGCCCGAAAAATATTTATTTTTCTGGATTACAGAAAATGAAACATCCTATAATATAAAATAAAAAAGTGACCCTGCACTCCCCCATACCAGATTTTAAATATGTGCCCTACCTAGTGCATATATAATAACTTGATATGAGGATTTAGTCCATTAAATGGCCAAGAGATGTTAAGCTCGCCCACCTCGCCAAGGTACCTCAAATCTGGCAAGTACCTACTCTAATGTACCTTTGTACCCTATCTAAAAAAAAAAAAAAATTAAAACATGAGAAAGGGGCTAATCAGATGTTATAAGGAAATGCGTCATAAGAACTGACATTGTATATGCAATTAAAAACAAGGGGACAAACAAACAAATACATTAAAATAGACATAAGAGTGGACTTACTTGAAAAGAGACTCTTATGGCCTACAGGAAGTGGCAACTGACCAAAGAGGACTGAGAGTCCTTTCATCCTATTTATAGGTCAGAACGTACCACCCCTACAGGCCACATATGAAATAACAATTGGAACTGGCAAGGCATATGAGCATAAAAGAGCCAAACACACATGCCTTTAAGGACCTTTAAGAAAAATAAAATGTGAAAATACAATTGTGAATGTGGTGGGTACTCACAAACTTATATGCTGTAGAGTCATATATGTGGCTCTCAGCAAAAATGCCTCTGGGTATTAGAACTGCCCCAGTAGCAGTATATCAGGTCTCCCTGTGTACTGCACATCACTAATCATGTCCTCTCAAGATGGTACAAACAAGCAAAAGCAAAAAAGACACCCAATAGTGCTATATCTCTCACACTTGAAATTTAAAACGAGAAGTATATAAATGCACTCACATTATTTGGTGGCCATTGAGGAAATACTCCCAAAACACTGACAAACACACACAGTGAAATAGTTTTGAATGGGTGAAAGTTGTCGCCGTGTTCCTGTGAGAAATTCTGTGAAAACCACATTATTGTCCACTTTTTCGTAAGAAATTCCGCTTTTCAAACAGCGAGTAGAATTTCTGCATTTTTCGCCCATTGGCCAAAATTCCCCACCAATTTTTTAGTGTCTAGAAAGTTTCTGCCCATTGATTTACGTTGCCTTCTCTTTTTCGCTATAAAAATGTTATGTATTTGCGGAAGTCAGACACAATAGAAGCAGCTACAGAGCTGTGCTGTTCTGCTGTAATTTATTGTGAAAATAGAGGCAGGAGAGGCTCATAGTGACTGCTATCACTAGGAGCAGCAAAATGAGGAACTGGAAGGACCCTTATTATGTGTCCACTGAGCCTGAGAAGGAGGAGGAGAAAGAAGTGATTAGCAGTACTGAACCAATGCTGCCCAGTCCCCCTAAATCACCCCAAGGGATCTTGGGGAATTTAATGGGAAGGAAGGGAGGAAAGGGAATGGGAAGGGAGGGAGAAAAGGGTTGTACTGGTGAGAGCAGGACAGGTCAGTTGCTTGTGCCTCCTGCTAGATGTGCTGCCTTTGCTGCCACCATTGCTGCCCCTGCTGCCACAAGTGCTGTGCCTGATAGCAGATGTGCTGCCCTTGTTGACACCAGTGCTGTAGCTGCTGCCAGATGTGTTGTACCTGCTGCCACCATTGTAGTACCTGCAGCCACCATTGCTGTACCTGCTGCCAGATGTGCTGCCCCTGCTGCCACTAGTGCTGTACCTGCAACCACTATTGCTGTACCTGCTGCCAGACATGCTGCCCCTCTGCCACTAGTGCTGTACCTGTAACCACCATTGCTTTACCTGCTGCCAGACGTGCTGCCCCTGCTGCTACTAGTGCTGTACCTGCTGCCTAACGTGCTGCCACCAGTACTGTGCCTGCTGTCAGACGTGCTGCCCCTGCTGCCAACAGTGCTGAACCTGCTGCTAGTGTGTCTTGTAGTACTCAGGAGGGGGGAAGGAGAAAATGATACCAAGTGTGACAGCAAAGGACCCCAAGTCACACTTGCTATCCCTAAGCAGTCCTGCAAGTGCTAGTACTACTACTACTGAGTTCCAGCAGCTTGTTAGTGTTAGGAGTGTAAGAGGAGGTAATCAACAACAATATCCTCATATTACTAGTGACTGTGAGACTGAGTAGGAAGTCTCTGCCACTGAACTTAATATGGTTGGTGTTAGTAGTAGTAGGAGTAATGGTTAAGCAGCCGGAGTGGTAGGGAAAACTTTGGAGAGCGTCCAGACTAGCTGTCAAGGGAGCTCACACCATTCCTCTGACCCTGGGAATCCTCCCCTTTCCTTCACTAAAGTGTCCAAATGGAACAGGATCTGGAAGACTAAGAGGCCAGAACTGTTGTTGGGGATGAGCAGACTCACAATTAATACTACCACCACCAGCAGGAGCACAGATCAGCTGCCTGTCCCTGCTGTTAATGCTTCCACTGCCAGTCTGCCTTCTTCATTTCACCAAGAAATGACAAGTGTGACATTAGGGGACCCTCCGTCACATTGCTCGTCACCTCCTCCAAGCTGCAGTGAGATGTATGTAATAGAGCAGCACCACGTAGGGACTAGCGGGGGTGGTGATGATGATCCTGGAGAAGCTGGGGTGGAAGAGACATTGATGGCCTTGTTAGCAGAAACTGAGAAGGAATGGGAGACAGGGATGAGGATGGGCATCACCCCCACCACTAGCAGTGACCTTTTAGAATTAGAGGAATTTGAAACTGCTCTAATTCCTTCTGATGCTGAGATGCAAGGGCAGCAGGATGCTGAGGAGCAGGCTAGTGTGCCACAGACCACAGAGGACATAGTGGGAATAGGGTCAACAAGTGATGCGGGACTAGGGTAGGTTCCACTTGCCAGAGCCAGAAATACTCCTGGTCCTATTTGCAGTGCTGAATCTGAGGCAGTAGCAGCAACAGCAACAACATTATCCACTGTCATAGAAAGTGAAGGGGAATGTGGAGGACAAGAATAAAGAGGCCATTCTTCTCCACCTTCCCCCTCCATCCTAAAGTCATGGGTTTGGGACTATTTTTCTGTTGGGGCAGGCACAGTGCAGTCATCAGCAATGGCACTGTGCACAATTTGTGACAAGTCACCTTGGCACAAGCACCCTGATATCACACATGAAACACAGACACCATTACATTAACGTCAAACATGTTAAAGCCAAACACCCACCACAGAAATCAAGCACCACTGTCGCTGTACCCCCGACTCTCCAGAAAGGCATCAAAAGGTGAGGCAGAGATCAAAGACGAGAAAGAATAGAGCAACCCAGACAGAGACTGGAAGTTCCATGACGAGTGAAACAACTAGCTCACCACCACCTTCTTCCTCTAGGGTAACTTCATCATCTGACAATCCACCTCGTTCATCGTTACCTCCCCCACCAAATGATAGCCACTCTGTTGATGTTAGGATGTGGCAGTTCGTCTCTACCCATTGCACACTGTGTGGTGCATAGTGTTGAGCGAGCACCACGATGCTCGGGTGCTCGGGTGCTCTGACCGAGCACCCCCTGAGGCTCGAGTGCTCGGCCGAGCACCCGAGCCCCATTGAATTGAATGGGGCGACACGAGCATTACACCAGACAACCCCTGCTCTGATGAGGGGAGGGTGCCTGGTCAATGCCCCCCTTCATCTCCGCAATGTCCCCCTTCATCTCCGCAATGTCCCCCTTCATCTCCGCTATGCCCCCTTCATCTCCGCTATGCCCCTCTTCCACAATGTCCCCCTTCATCTCCGCTATGCCCGTCTTCCACAATGTCCCCCTTCATCTCCGCTATGCCCGTCTTCCACAATGTCCCCCTTCATCTCCGCTATGCCCGTCTTCCACAATGTCCCCCTTCATCTCCGCTATGCCCCTCTTCCACAATGTCCCCCTTCATCTCCGCTATGCCCGTCTTCCACAATGTCCCCCTTCATCTCCGCTATGCCCCTCTTCCACAATGTCCCCCTTCATCTCCTCTATGCCCCTCTTCCACAATGTCCCCCTTCATCTCCGCTATGCCCGTCTTCCACAATGTCCCCCTTCATCTCCGCTATGCCCGTCTTCCACAATGTCCCCCTTCATCTCCGCTATGCCCGTCTTCCACAATGTCCCCCTTCATCTCCGCTATGCCCCTCTTCCACAATGTCCCCCTTCATCTCCGCTATGCCCCCTTCCACAATGTCCCCCTTCATCTCCGCTATGCCCGTCTTCCACAATGTCCCCCTTCATCTCCGCTATGCCCCTCTTCCACAATGTCCCCCTTCATCTCCGCTATGCCCCTCTTCCACAATGTCCCCCTTCATCTCCGCTATGCCCCTCTTCCACAATGTCCCCCTTCATCTCCGCTATGCCCCTCTTCCACAATGTCCCCCTTCATCTCCGCTATGCCCCTCTTCCACAATGTCCCCCTTCATCTCCGCTATGCCCGTCTTCCACAATGTCCCCCTTCATCTCCGCTATGCCCCTCTTCCACAATGTCCCCCTTCATCTCCGCTATGCCCCTCTTCCACAATGTCCCCCTTCATCTCCGCTATGCCCGTCTTCCACAATGTCCCCCTTCATCTCCGCTATGCCCCTCTTCCACAATGTCCCCCTTCATCTCCGCTATGCCCGTCTTCCACAATGTCCCCCTTCATCTCCGCTATGCCCCTCTTCCACAATGTCCCCCTTCATCTCCTCTATGCCCTTCTTCCACAATGTCCCCCTTCATCTCCGCTATGCCCCTCTTCCACAATGTCCCCCTTCATCTCCGCTATGCCCGTCTTCCACAATGTCCCCCTTCATCTCCGCTATGCCCCTCTTCCACAATGTCCCCCTTCATCTCCTCTATGTCCCTCTTCCACAATGTCCCCCTTCATCTCCGCTATGCCCGTCTTCCACAATGTCCCCCTTCATCTCCGCTATGCCCCCTTCATCTCCGCAATGCCCCCTACCTCCAGTCCCTGGTGGTCCAGCGGAGCGTCTTCAGATCTGTGCCTCCTTCGGCACAGATCCCCGCCACCCGAACATGCCGGGCGAGCACATGGCGGTACTCGTACGAGTACCGCCATGTGCCGAGCAGAGCGATGCTCGAGCCGATCCGAGCATCGGCCGAGCATGCTCGCTCAACACTAGTGGTGCACTGACCACACATGCCAGTGTGGTGGAGGAGAATTGCAAGCAGTGCATCAAGTGGCATCTGAGAAGATTCCATCCCACAGAATATGCTAAGATACTGGCAGGGAGGGTTCATCATTACTATTAAACTGTCAGCAAGTTGCCATGTGTTCTTAGCGGGGTCTGGACAAGGGGTATAGTGACAGCAGCAGTACTTGGTTTCGGGTGTCATAGTGTTTGGATACAGTTGTGCCCCCAGATGTTATTTACCACACACTGTGCGCATTGCTGATGAGAGCCACAGTTCCTGGTCTCAAGGGAAAAAAATATATTCTAATAACAACACACCCATGATTTTGGAGGAGGGGCAGATGGAGAAGATTTAATGGTCAACTTCTTCTTTTCTCCACATAGACTGGGTGCTATTGTGTTGCTACTGCCTCAAGCGCATCACTGGAGCCAGTCCTGGCAAGTGTAACCTTCATCATCCATCTTCCATGTTACTGCTATTGTTGATCCCATTCCCTTTCAGCTGCCTAATCATTCTGCTGCTTAAACAACTCAGCAGCAGTAGTAAGAACAACAGTTGCAAATTCCATAATTATGGACTCAGGAGGACATTTGACCATGGCCAGTGGTCACTGGCCAACATGACCTGCTGGCGCTAGAGCAGTAGGGCATTTTTATTTTTTTCTCAGGGCTTGTGCTTTGAAAAAAATAATTAATTAATTAATTATTTAAAAACAAACAAACATAGTCCTACAAAAAAATAAAAGTTTTTTGGGGGTTTGTTTCTAACAGGCCGAAGAGCTTAAGTCGTACAAATCAATGTTTCTTCAGGGCTTGGGGCTCTAATAAGTCTAAGTCCTACAAAGGCCTCTAACAACAAATCTAACAAATCATCCTCTACAAAATATTCTATCAAGTCAAGTATCAGTCCACCCCAGTGGCAGTTTATCTGAGGGGGTTCCTGTCTCTATCACTTTAACTACAAATTTCTTATTTTATTTATTTATTTTTCATTAACTGCCCCCCCCAATACCAGTCAAGAACCCCCCCAAAACATTTCCTGTTCAACTAATTAATTCACCAGACTCCACCCACCAACACAAGCACCCTCCTCAGACCCCTTTTATACCAAGTCTTATAGGTTATTTTTTAATTTTATTTAGGATTTATTTTTTATTAACTGCCCCCCAATCCCAGTAAACAACCCCTAAAAAAATCCTTTCCTGTTCAACTGATTCTTTCCCCACACCCTGCCAACACAGGCACCCTCATGCCCCTTTTATACTATGCATTTGGGAAATTAAATAATATTTGTTTTATGTTGTGTGTAACTTCAGTGTTCCCATTGATTTCAATGGAATGAGCTAGGCGAAAAAAGTGGGGAAAAAGCAGAAAATCAGCAATTTTTCACCATGCAGAAAGTGCCATTTTTTGACGATTTCAATTTGAGACAGAAATTTTCGCCCATCCCTACAAATAGTTGATGAGGCTGACAAAAAAAGACATGTGTCCATAAAGTTCAGCCCATTCCAAAACACCCCTGTTGATTCATAGTAATAAAAAAAAAAAACAACAAAAACAACCCATTGAAGCCATTTCCAATTAATCCTCAAGTGGGTAAAAAATTCCTTCCTGACTCCAAACTGCAGTCAGATAGTTCCCTGGGGCATGGATCCATGTACCTGCCCACTAAATCAGGAACATTATCAGGTTTTCCAAGGACCGTCTACCTATTACTCAAGCTGTAAGCAGTGATTATTGAACATTGTACATCTAATACATATTTTTTCTGAGCTCCTGTTTTGATTGTTTTGATTTTCCAGTGATATCACTGGTTCTACAACATTACATATGCGTTTTTTCATCATGTCTCAACAAGAGATGTTTTAGATTTTTAGTAAATATGTTTGAATAAACATCATATTTATTTTCACTTATTGTATATGTTCTTTATTTTTTGACAGTCTAGTGCTCTCCTTGTTTCTATCTTTTTCTATATATATAGATATAGATATAGATAAACACACACATTTTAAAGGTTTTATTTATTTGCTAAATATAGATTTTTGACTTAGAAAAAAATATGGTATACAATTATAACATCTGTGATTTTTTTTTTTTACTATTTATTTATCATTTCATTATTTATTTTTTTTAATTGCATTTTTGCTTTTTACATTGGGTTTACCAACATCTTTGGCTGCTAATCATAATTTTTCTTATCTACTTTTTATTTGATAAGCCAAATATGGCCCACAATATTTAATAATAATAATAAAAAGTTAATTTATGTATAATGAGGATAAGAAATTATGTCAAATGTTGTCAAATGCACCACATCGACAATATTTCTGATTGGTCTCATGTGACAAATTATAAAAACAAAACTAAATAAATCATATATCCAGTACATCTCTGAAACTATTGAAAATAAGTGCATTGTATTATTGCATCTCGGAAAATACTAAAAATCAGTACATTATATAATTGCATTTTATCAGGAGAATATTCTGAATGTCGCTGAAGGGTATAATGCATTACATTATTATACTAAATATTAGAATTATTGAAGAATCTTCTAGATGGATTTGGTCATATATTTCTTGTTATCCCCTTAACGACCGGTCGAGCAGTCAGCAGTTATGGACCACAGAGTTTTTTGGGGGGTTCTTTTTGCTATATGAATTCAAGGGTCACTTAGCGGGATTCAATTGCGAGGGGACTCATGAATTCCATGACGTGCCAAGACCGCCATTGATCCTTAACGCAAGTTTGCCCACGATGGTCCTGGCACATCATGGGTCCTTAAGGGGTTAATCTAACTATTTATAAGGGGTATATTAGATGACAGATGTTTCCAATGCATGGAAAAGCAAAGAATAGAATCCAAGGAATTAAAGGAATGTACAATAGTAATGTGCTGTATATCCTATATTATAATTCGCTAAGTACGTTTTTCAGAAGCCGTCATGCGTAGTACAGACTGCCCGCGCCACAGCTGATACAGAGCAGGGCTCTACGAATTCAGACCAGAGTCCTCTCTGTGCTTTGTTTCCAATGTGGGACTGATTTGTAAGCCTGAATTGTACAACTTTCTGATCAGGAATTATTTGCCCTATCCTAATGAAAAACAGCACATGCAGTTTCACATAGTTCTGTCAAGAGAAACTTTTACATACATTATTATTATTATTCTTTATTTATATAGCGCCAACTAATTCCGCAGCAATGTACAATAGGGAATAGACATACAGAGGTATTAAATAGTACAAATCAAATGTAGAGAACAGAAGGATCAGAGGGCCTTGCTCGTGAAAGCTTAAGTCTAGAGGATGTGTCCAGATCACAATTTTAATGTGGGATGCTAATGAAAGTAAATTAGAACCAGTGCTACCATGCAGTGTATGTTTTTCAAAAGCATCCTGAATTAAAATTACTATCTGGTAACATTATATCCTATATAATAATTCACTAGGATGTTTGTCAGAAGCCGTCATGCTCAGTAGAGACTGCCCGAATGCACAGAATGCTGGGAGTTCCATGCTGAAAGCATTCTGTGCTTTCCAGCAGTCTCTGTGTCGGCGGCAGGACTCAGAGCAGGATCGTCCTCTTAACCCTTTGAGTGCCAGAGGGGTATGCAAAGCATTGCAAAGCAATGCATTGCGTACCCCTCTGGCACCCAAAGGGTTAACATTACCCGGACCTTGGCCCGTGTACACAGGCTTTTACACGAGTATACATATATATCTGAATTATACCACATACTTTTTCAAATAAGACTAACTTGTATTTTAGATTAGTGCTTTTTTAAATCAGAACCATTTGACTTGGTGTGCATTTCAGCTTAAAATTGTATGGCAAAGGCAGGGAATGTGTAGCCAAGCTTAACCCTATGAGTGCTAAAGGAATGTACCCTTGCTTTTAACTGTAAAGCGATGCACACCCTTCTGGCTCTTTAACAGTTAAGCTCATTAGGTATCAGATGAGAACTATGAATGTTAACCTAACACAGCTGACATCTGCTGTGAATTAGTTAGCTGCTGAGGTGGGAGAAGCTGTACAACGTATGCGCTCACAGCAGGCAGGAGGATAAACTAGCTCAAAGCAACCCACTAAAGAGACAGCATGAATGCAGACAGAATTTCAGACTACATCAGTCACAATATTTTCGTGCCAAATGTAACTATTTGAGAGCCAGAGGGGTCCAGCATATTGCACCTTCCACTGAACAGTTTAAAGATTAGGGAGGTGTGCAATGCATTGTGAAACACAGGAGAATTTATTTTCCTTTTTTTCCAGGATTTCCTTGGAAAAAACATAATTTTCCTCTTTTGTATGAAAAAGAGCCACTGCTGCTGAGTGCTGAAGTGGAGAAAGACCTGCAGCAATATACATAAGCATTGAAACAATTGTTAGCATGGTGGTAGGGACCTCCATTTTAAGCTGGTGATGGGGCAGGTGGTTACAATCTTTCCAGGAATGTAATGTAATGGTAGTAGGCTGAGGCCTACAATAATATAAATCTTGAAAATGTTAGCATTCAGAACAAGCCCACATCAATGAAAGCATTGAAAAAGTTGTCAGAGCAGGCCTATATTGAGGCAAGCCTTTAAATAATTTTGTTCCTGGTGGTGGTGGACTGACAACTGAATGGTGGTGGTGGATTACTGACTTCCCATACATCATATTCATTGCCAAACAATTAATACAAATATTTGGATCTCCCTGGTCCCTGAAATGAGCTATGTGTATGCTACTGTTCCCTGACACCGTACATGCTATTAATCTATACCGTGAACAGGCAATTCATTGTGGGATTTTTGTTGGCAACAAACAAGGGGCACAAACAAGGGGCACAGCGGTGACAACACCTGATATTTTTGGGGGGACAGTTTAATATTTGCAACATAAAGTTTAGGGTGGTTACGTTGGATGTTGGATTCGTCCTTCCCCCCTTTTCTCAACCTTTTCACATTGAGCACATTGCAGTTATTGATAATAATAAGTGCACAGTCTCTGCCCCCCAAGTAACAAGATTCCCACACCCATAATTTCAGTGGGTGTGGATTGAGACAGAGAAGGATTCTGGTACCTTGATAACACAATGCATTATTTGTCATTTATCACACACTTGCTGGTTGGAGACATGAGTGCCACACACTGTCTTGTTATCCAGTACTCAAGTGGGTCATTGTTTTGGCCTAGCTGAGCTAAGAACAAGAGATCATCCATTAAGACTAGAGGAAATGCGCTTTCGATTAAAACAAAGGCAGGGATTCTTTACAGTAAGGGTGGTAAAGCTATGGAATTCTTTGCCTCAGGATGTTGTACTTGCAGATAATACATCAAGCAATGGATGCCTATCTAGCACACAACAATATTGATAATTATGACAGACAGCTCCAATGCAGATAGGTTGTTGATCCAGGGAACTATCTGATTGTATTTTTTACTCACTTGCAGCTGAATTGGAAATGGCTTCAGACGGCTTTTTTACCTTCCTCTGGATCAACAGGGGTGTTTTTGGCATGGGTTCGACTTGATGGACGCATGTCTTTTTTCAGCCTCATCAAATATGTTACTATTAGTGATGAGCGAGCACCCCAATGCTCGGGTGTTCGGGTGCTCTGACCGAGCACCCCCGGAGACTCGAGTGCTCGGCCGAGCACCCGAGCCCCATTGAAGTCAATGGGAGGACTCGAGCATTACACCAGGCACCCCCTGCTCTGATGAGGGGAGGGTGCCTGGTCCATAGGAAAAGGGCAGAAAATGATGGAAACACCACAGAAATGGTTCAGGGACAGCATAGGGATGATGTCTGGATGCATCTTGGACTCCAACGTCGCTGCTGGGAACGATCTTTCGCCCGTAGTACGCCATTTTTACAGACTGACCGTAAAACACACAAAAAGGAAGATAAAAACGACTTTAGGTGAAAAATTGTTACCAAACAGTATTTGCTGTATATTTACTTGTATATCATCTACAAATTCTCCCAAAAATTTCCTAGATTTTTCTGAACTGAGGCCATGATTAAGAGGGAAACGTGCGCAGAGGCAAATTCTCCAAAAAATTTCCTTGATTTTTCTGAACTGAGGCCATGATTAAGAGGGAAACGTGCGCAAAGACAAATTCTCCCAAAAATTTCCTCGATTTTTCTGAACTGGGGCCATGATTAAGAGGGAAACGTGCGCTGAGCCGACCATCCAAAACATTATGGGTGAGGGTCTGCTGCGGAGCTGACCATCCTAAACATTATATGCGAAGGCCCGCTAGTGAGCTGACGCTATAAAACATTATATGAGAGGGCCCGCTAGAGAGCTGACCCAATAAAACATTATATGAGAAGGCCCACTGGTGAGCTGACCTATACAAAAATTGTCAAACTGCGCCCGCTGGTGAGCTGGCCCTATATAAAAATTATATCACAGGGCCCGCTGGTGAGCTGGCCCTATATAAAAATTATATCACTGGGCCCGCTGGTGAGCTGGCCCTATATAAAAATTATATCCCAGGGTATATGGAAGAGAGTCAACCATATACCCATTTTTTGGGTGGAAGGGGTGAATGGGAATACAGAGTATTCCCATCATTGTAAATAACATATATAAAGTGAGTTTATGTTCCCCCGGGGCTTTCCTCCAGTGGAGTGGAGAAGACAGGGGAAATCCAGGCCTTGTTCATTTTTATAAGTGTCAACCTATCAGCATTGTCGGTGGAAAGGCGGATACGCTTATCTGTTATGATGCCACCAGCAGCACTAAATACCCGCTCAGACAGAACGCTGGCGGCAGGGCAGGCCAGCACCTCCAAGGCGTAGAGTGCCAGTTCATACCACGTGTCCAGCTTGGACACCCAGTAGTTGTAAGGCACAGAGGGATCATTGAGGACGCTGACACGGTCTGCTACGTACTCCTTCACCATCTTCCAAAACTTTTCCCTCCTTGTGACACTAGGCTGCGCATCAGGGTGAGGGTGCTGGCGGGGTGTCATGAAGGTGTCCCACGCCTTGGAGAGTGTTGCCCTGCCTTTGTCGGAACTGCTGTGTGCTCCCCTTTTCTCCCCTTCTCGGCTGGCCAAGGTAGCACGTACTCTGCCGCCAGCGTTGTCAGATGGAAAATTTTGGAGCAATTTTTCAACAAGAACCTTCTGGCATTGCACCATTTTGCTTGTCCTCTCCACCGGAGGAATGAGAGATGAGAAATTCTCTTTGTAGCGGGGGTCCAGAAGGGTGAACACCCAGTAATCCGTGTTGTTTAAAATGCGTATAACGCGTGGGTCACGGGAAAGGCAGCCTAACATAAAGTCAGCCATGTGTGCCAGAGTACCAACAGGCAAGATTTCGCTGTCCTCACCAGGAGGATGACTCTCAATCTCCTCATCCTCTTCCTCCTCTTCTGCCCACCCACGCTGAAGAGATGGAACTAAAGTTCCATGGCTACCCTCTGTAGCGGAGGCAACCGTGTCTTCCTCCTCCTCCTCCTCCTCCTCCGCCTCCTCCAATTGTCGCTGAGAAGACGAAGTGAGGGTGCTCTGGCTATCACCTTGTGTAAGCTCTTCCTCCCCCATTTACACCTCTTCCACATGCAAAGCGTCGGTTTTAATTGTGAGCAGCGAGCGTTTCAGTAGACACAGAAGTGGGATGGTTACACTGATAATAGCGTTATCGCCGCTCACCATCTGTGTCGATTCCTCAAAATTGCGTAAAACCTCACAGAGGTCTGACATCCATTCCCACTCCTCACTTCTGATTACAGGAAGTTGAACGGAGAGGCGACGACCGTGTAACAGCTGGTACTCCACTACTGCCCTCTGCTGCTCACAAAGCCGGGCCAACATGTGGAAGGTGGAGTTCCAGCGCGTGCTCACGTCACACAGCAGCCGGTGAGCTGGCAATTGTAAGCGCTGCTACAGCTTCAACAGGCCGGCTGAAGCTGTTGATGACTTACGGAAATGTGCACACACGCGGCGCACCTTGGTCAAGAGATCATGCACATTGGGGTAGGTTTTTAGAAATCGCTGAACCACTAAATTAAATACATGCGCTAGGCATGGTACGTGTGTGAGGTTGCCGAGCTCCAAAGCCGCCACCAAGTTACTGATGGGTGAGTGGCGCTGCGTGCAAAGAATTCGGAGGTGGAAACGGAGGAGGAGGAGGAGCCAATAACGTAGGTGCTGGCGGAAACCCTGATGGAGGTAGGGCCCGCAATCCTCGGCGTGGGTAGCACCCGTGCCATCCCAGGGTCCGAGTCGCTCCCAGCCTCCACGACATTCACCCAGTGTGCCGTCAGGGAAATGTAGCGTCCCTGGCCACAAGCACTTGTCCATGTGTCAGTCGTTAAGTGGACCTTCCCAGTAACTGCGTTGGTCAGGGCACGGGTGATGTTACGGGACACATGGTGGTGTAATGCGGGGATGGCACACCGGGAAAAGTAGTGGCGGCTGGGGACCGCGTACCGAGGGACAGCTGCTGCCATCAGGCTGCGGAAGGACTCAGTCTCCACAAGCCTAAATGGCAGCATTTCGATGGCCAGTAATTTGGAAAGGTGTGAGGTTAGTGCTATGGCCTGTGGGTGGGTGGCTGGGTATTTTCGCTTGCGCTCAAATGCCTGGGGTAACAACATTTGGACGCTGCGCTGGGACAGGGAAGTGGATGTGGTCGCTGATGGTGCTTCAGATGGTACAGGTGCAGGGCGGGAGGTATGCGGGCCTGCGCCTTCGACAGGCGATTGGCCGGCACCGAAAACAGGGGAAGAGGAGGCAGTGGTGTGGCCTGCAGACACAGATGGGCGATCCAGGCGTTCCTCCCACTTATTACGGTGCTTGGATGCCATGTGTCGGATCATGCTGGTGGTGGTGAGGTTTCTAGTGTTCATGCCTCGGCTCATTCTGGTGTGGCACAGGTTGCAAACTACAATTCTTTTGTCGTCCGCACTTTCCTTAAAAAAACGCCATACCGCGGAACACCTACCCCTTGGCAAGGTAGATTTACGCAAGGGGGTGCTCAGTGGAACATTTGCGGGCCGGTTTGGTGCGGTCCGCCTTCTTTCTGTAGCCACACCACTGCCTCTTCCAGCCTGTTGCGGTGCTGCAGATGGCTCACCCTCAGGACTGCTGTCATCGCTCGGCTCTACACCTTCCCAGGTGGGGTCAGTCACCTCATCGTCCACCAAGTCCTCCTCCACTTCCTCACTCTGATCATCCTCCTCATGTCTTGATCCCACCACATACTCAGTCATTGACAACTGTATATCATCCTCCTCATCAAGGTCTTGAGACAGTAATAGTGGTTGATTTAATGGCAACTGTGTCTCATCATCATCATCATCCACTACTTCCTTTGACCTTAAATGCCGTTCACATCTGTCATCTTCTTGTGATTGGGTACCCTCTAGAGGTTGTGAATCAGGGCACAAGATGTCATGTTCCTCTGCAAGCGTGCTTGGAGAGAGGGTCAAATGAAGGATTGGTGATGAGACGAGCTCCTCACTATATCCCAGTGTGGGATCACTTCTTTGACCAGACCCTCTATGGTGGGAGGAAGGATGATCAGAGTGAGGATTATGTTGACCAGACTCTTGGCTACTGAGAGTGGACTTGGTGGAAGACAGGGTGGTGCTTAACCGACTGGAAGCAGTATCAGCTGACATCCAACCGACCACCTGTTCGCAGTGGTCGGACCTCGAGAGTGATGTCCTGCGACGCCCTGTAAAATGAGACATGAAGCTAGGTATGGTGGATGTCTTTCTTTCTTGTGCTCTGGCACCAGGCACAGTTTCTACGCGTCCTGACCCGCGCCCTGAACTATAAGGATCACGTCCACTTCCCCGACCCTTTTTACCCGCCTTCTTCATATTACACGGAATATGTGCTGCAAATCTGCAACTGTGCACAGTACACAGAATTTGCTTCTTAACTGCGGCTACGCACAGTGAATGGAATATGTGACTTTGATATTTTACAGTTTGAAGACTTAACAGTATTTTTTCCTATTCTGAAACTGTGCACAGTACACAGAATGTGCTGCTAAACTGCGGCGAAGCACACTGAATGGAATATGTGACTTTGATATTTTACAGTTTGAAGACTTAACAGTATTTTTTCCTATTCTGCAACTGTGCACAGTACACAGAATATGCTGCTAAACTGCGGCGAAGAACACTGAATGGAATATGTGACTTTGATATTTTACAGTTTGAAGACTTAACAGTATTTTTTCCTATTCTGCAACTGTGCACAGTACACAGAATGTGCTGCTAAACTGCGGCGAAGCACACTGAATGGAATATGTGACTTTGATATTTTACAGTTTGAAGACTTAACAGTATTTTTTCCTATTCTTCAACTGTGCACAGTACACAGAATATGCTGCTAAACTGCGGCGAAGCACAGTGAATGGAATATGTGACTTTGATATTTTACAGTTTGAAGACTTAACAGTATTTTTTCCTATTCTGAAACTGTGCACAGTACACAGAATGTGCTGCTAAACTGCGGCGAAGCACACTGAATGGAATATGTGACTTTGATATTTTACAGTTTGAAGACTTAACAGTATTTTTTCCTATTCTGCAACTGTGCACAGTACACAGAATATGCTGCTAAACTGCGGCGAAGCACACTGAATGGAATATGTGACTTTGATATTTTACAGTTTGAAGACTTAACAGTATTTTTTCCTATTCTGAAACTGTGCACAGTACACAGAATGTGCTGCTAAACTGCGGCGACGCACACTGAATGGAATATGTGACTTTGATATTTTACAGTTTGAAGACTTAACAGTATTTTTTCCTATTCTGAAACTGTGCACAGTACACAGAATGTGCTGCTAAACTGCGGCGAAGCACACTGAATGGAATATGTGACTTTGATATTTTACAGTTTGAAGACTTAACAGTATTTTTTCCTATTCTGCAACTGTGCACAGAACACAGAATATGCTGCTAAACTGCGGTGAAGCACACTGAATGGAATATGTGACTTTGATATTTTACAGTTTGAAGACTTAACAGTATTTTTTCCTATTCTGAAACTGTGCACAGTACACAGAATGTGCTGCTAAACTGCGGCGACGCACACTGAATGGAATATGTGACTTTGATATTTTACAGTTTGAAGACTTAACAGTATTTTTTCCTATTCTGCAACTGTGCACAGTACACAGAATGTGCTGCTAAACTGCGGCGAAGCACACTGAATGGAATATGTGACTTTGATATTTTACAGTTTGAAGACTTAACAGTATTTTTTCCTATTCTGCAACTGTGCACAGTACACAGAATATGCTGCTAAACTGCGGCGAAGCACACTGAATGGAATATGTGACTTTGATATTTTACAGTTTGAAGACTTAACAGTATTTTTTCCTATTCTGAAACTGTGCACAGTACACAGAATGTGCTGCTAAACTGCGGCGACGCACACTGAATGGAATATGTAACTTTGATATTTTACAGTTTGAAGACTTAACAGTATTTTTTCCTATTCTGCAACTGTGCACAGTACACAGAATATGCTGCTAAACTGCGGCGAAGCACAGTGAATGGAATATGTGACTTTGATATTTTACAGTTTGAAGACTTAACAGTATTTTTTCCTATTCTGAAACTGTGCACAGTACACAGAATGTGCTGCTAAACTGCGGCGACGCACACTGAACAGAATATGTAACTTTGATATTTTACAGTTTGAAGACTTAACAGTATTTTTTCCTATTCTGCAACTGTGCACAGTACACAGAATGTGCTGCTAAACTGCGGCGATGCACACTGAATGGAATATGTGACTTTGATATTTTACAGTTTGAAGACTTAACAGAATGTGCTCTAATCTGCAACTTTGCACACTAAACAGAATGTGCTCTAATCTGCAACTTTGCACACTAAACAGAATGTGCTCTAATCTGCAACTTTGCACACTAAAAAGAATGTGCTGCTAATCTGAAACTTTGCACACTGAACAGAATGTGCTCTAATCTGCAACTTTGCACACTAAACAGAATGTGCTCTAATCTGCAACTTTGCACACTAAACAGAATATATGAAGTTTTTTTTTTTTGTTTTTTTTTCCCCACACACAAAATAAACTGCTGCCCCCACACACAGTAGTCCTAAAAAGGACTTTTGGGTCTTTTTTTTTTACAAATTTGCTTTTCTTCTCCCTACACTGACTTTCCCTTCCTATCCTCATCTCTCCCTGGCTAAGACTGAGCCGAACTCTCTGGTCAGGTGCTATACAGCACCCGACCACGGGTTCTGGCCAGCCAATCAGTGTAATGCCAGCAGCCAACATGGCTGCTGGCATTACACTGATGTCAGAGCCTCCCTGCACGTTTATTGGCTGCGCAGCAGCCGCGAAACGTGCGGGGAGGAGACCCGAACATGGCGGGCGAGCACATGCGGTACTCGTACGAGTACCGCCATGTGCCGAGCAGAGCGATGCTCGAGCCGATCCGAGCATCGGCCGAGCATGCTCGCTCAACACTAGTTACTATGTTACTATGTTATTATCCTGAAAGTATGCTATAACCACTTTACATGCATTGGGGGCACTCCTGGAGATAGATGTTGTGTTCATGTGCAGCATCATATTCTGGTCGCAAGTCCCATAAAGATATGCCAGTGCTGCCACCATCACCACAAATGTTACACTGCTGTCCCTGAGACACATTAATTGCTTTCTGTAGTTATGATCTGTTCTGCAAATCATTGTAATGTTGCTGATTCTGAAGGTATAATGCTTTTGCTTACTTCTTTTCACAATGCTTTCCAGTGGTTTTGCCCATACATATCTCTTTCATCCTCCACAATGCAATCTTTCACTCAATCTATGCAGATTTTTATATATGCTTTCATAGAATTAGATTTTTCAGAGTGCTGCTGCTCATGCCTTTTCATAAATTCATAAATGTTGTTTCAAGTTAGGATCTATCAATGTAGCAAGAATGTATTTATCATAACTTTTAATGGTGACTATACTAGAATCCTGCTCAAAGCGTGCTAACATGTCATTCACCAGTTGGTTCATATCAGTGGTGTTTCATTATTGTTACAATCATTGGCAATGCTTTTCATTATTTTCTGTTAGTAGAAGTACCTCATTGATTCTTGCACCAGCATGATTAATCAGCAAGGTATATTCCTCAAAAGGCTTCAGGAGTTCACTTAAGTCACACATTAGCTGCCATTGACCAGGTGGGAAAAAAAATCCTTCCAAAGTCTTCCAGTTAACCATTGTATATTCACTGGCTTAGTTCTTCATGGAGTATAATTCACTGTGAGTACAGTATGACCAGATAAAATGTGCACATATTTTACAGATGATATTTAGCATTTCTTAGTGAGATCTGAATTCTGAATTGCGTAAAAGTTAGAAAAAGGACATGCTCATATCTGTTATTCTCAAAGGACAGAAAGCCAGCCTTCAAGGAACTGGGTAGAAGCTATGCCTCTATGACCTGCTGGAGTTCATTTACAACATTTACAGCTTTGTGGGCATGCCAATGGTATGGACTACCTTTTAGTTGGCCTTTATTACTAGTGCCTGAGTCAGAGGTAACACTGGCAGTGACCTGCTTCCACATGCTGCTACAAGCTGATGGAAAAGAAACCCATTGAGCAGTGACGGTCGTGTAGTCTGTATTTTGGTCAGGTGAACTTTCTTGCCATATGATATATTTGTGCCAGTCTCTCTGTCCCTTCTACCATCCCTCCTTAGTCCCTTTCTAACCCTTTAAGTGATATACAAAAGTGTTAAGGGAGTGATGCTGTTTGTGGTGCTGAGAGGATTCTTTCTGCTCCCTCACAATTCCCATCACAGTCACCTGGCCATTTTTGGAGTTCCACAGTTTGCCCAACTTTGCTATAGAGGTATTAACCTGATGTATAGAAACTTTGTTTTACAACATTGTGTGAATAACAAAATAAAAGAGACCCATAACCTCATCTTTCTAAGTACACTGTGACCCGAGAGAAACTCAAATATTGTTATAATCCAATGGGGACAGCATTTGCTTGTTTGCTTAATGTTTTGTCTTTCATTAGTCCTAACACATTGTATACCTTTCTTAAAAATGGTGATTAGGGTCCTTAATGTTAGTCTGTGGCTGATTATTTTACATATTTATTTGGGCCTGTGTTTATTTGAAATCAGTGAGCTCAGATGAAGTGGAAATTCATATTTCATTATTTTCTTTTCAAAGCATCTATGTAATAATGTGTGCTAAAACCTTGGATTTTTTTTTGTACAAAGCCTATATAATAACTTTTACCCTGGGCCTACAACTCCTAAAATCCCCAACCAGACATTGTCTGGTACCCAAAAGCTAGGACTGGAGGTCCAGCAATTGACTAACCCAGTCCTACCTGATCTTAGGTGAACGGACTAGGGTTTGTACCACGCAGAGAATACATTAATATGTGAGGAGTACTGGGAGAAATAACAAAAATCCTTGACCCCAAATAGTACACCAAACAACTCTCAGCCTTGGGGCGGAGCTGTGCTGGATAAAGATGGCTACTTGTTCACTTTGCTTCGCATGGTGGTTGGATAAAACCCTATTATTTTTTTTTTATAACACCCACTCTGACATGCTTGATTTGCACTCCCAGGCTGCTACTACTGCCTCTAGGTAACAGGAGAACTAAAAGGCCAAAGAAAGAGCAAAAGAGTACGGCATTTTTACCCATACGTCACAGCCCAGTGAGTGAACAGGTGAAGCAGGGCCTGGTGGCTCCGGCCCCGATGAACGAAACTAGGACTGCCTCTTGTTCATCCATAGGAAGCGGAGCATTGTCACTATCTAACCTGACAGAATCCCTGGAGTCCATAGCCCAAATGGCGACACCTAAAGGACCCCAATATGTCATGAGAGAGGATCTGTCCTGCTTTCCCCATGAATGAAGATCTTAAAGACTTGGTGGCAGAGATCAAGACAGCAGTCAAGGAGGAGGTCTCTGAATTGAGAAAGGATATAGCCTATCTTGGCCAGAGAGTACATATGCTCTAAAGAGACAGGAAGGCTTCTTACCAAGAACAAGCCAGACTAGCACAGCTTTTGGACCAACAGGACGACACAATCACTATGTTGACAGCCAAGCTAGATGATATCTATATAGAACACGTAGAAACAATCTGCACTTCAGGGGTATATCTGAATCTATAGGCCCCGGCGACCTGGAGGGCACACTCCGTACACTATTTATGGACGTTATGGGCATTCCTGCTGATCCCCTGATGATATTGGATTGAGTACACAGGGCATTGCCACCCCGGAGATCACAAAATGATCCACCTCAGGATATTATTTTCCGCTTTATAAACTTTCAAGACCGTGAGAGAATCTACAAGAAAGGGAGAGAGATGGGAGATATAAACTTTATTGGATCTACTGTAGTTCTGTTTCAAGACATCTCCATTCTCAAACTTCAGCAACGGAGGGCTCTTAAGCCCTTAACAGATCACCTGCGTGAACTTTCCATTCGTTACCGCTGGGGATATCCCTTCTCCCTGATCATGCTGCATAAAGGTGCCCAAGTGGTGCTTTGCACGCCGGAGGCCATATGTCATTTTGTATGGAACTGGGCATCCCACCCCCCGAAAGAACATAAGTTGGATGGTGGCAATGATGGTGGGGCCTCAGCACCTGACCCAGCCAAGTGGGGTGGTCTGAGCCATTGGATGGAAGTTCCAGGGCCAAATCAAAAGCAAAAGAAACATTGTGAACTGATGGACGCTCAGTCCCCGGCTGATTGATGGACGGCCTCTGCCCAGCTACTGCCTCCACATATGGAAGTATCATAGGCATGAGTTAATTCAATAACTGTTTGCTTGTCTTATAGAAGGTTTAGTTAGGTGCTGTTTTGGTTGTTAGTAATATTGGGCAGGGGTGAGCCTTGGGTCAATAGTGACAGGGGATGTCTGGGCTGTACCTCTGGATAGTCGTGGTTCGGCCCGGGGGGGGCCCAGCTCTGACTCGGGTCGGGCTCCGGGCATCTGGAGTGGAAGGCAGTAGGGTAGGTCAGGGTTGGATATGGTTAACAATGGGATCCTGGATAAGCGAGAGGTATTGGGCTGCGGGGTTTATTGAACTGGCAGTTATCTGACATACTGTCTAATCTTCGATTTCTGGTGACACTCGAGAGTGGATATACATTACTCACCACTGGAGAGTGGCTTATGTATAGCCGTGGCATTTTTGTTGGCGGGCACTGGGAGAGGTTTTGGTCCCGATGCCTGCTGTTTTCCTGGGATAGGTACCAGTCTCGGTCTGGGCCCACTCATTTGAATGGGGCAGCGGCGCGGTTGTGGGAATAATATGTAACTGGGGGGGTCATGTGATGTGTGTGCAGGCTCCCTCCCAGTTTGACGCTCTCCATGGGTTATGTGGTTTGGTGGTATGTGAACACAGCGCGCCGGCTTTGGCATGCTTGTTGTCCGTGGTCGGTGCGCTGTGGATCTTGGGAGGGGAGCATGCATGATGTGGGATTTGGGGGGATGCGGGCCGGGGGAACGGGACAAGTCCTCCCCGTAATTGGGGTGGAGCGCATGCCACCCCCCGGACCGCAGCATATCTATCATAATAGTTTAGCAAGTTTGATTGATTTAGATATAGTTGATGTTATGTCAATGTTCCCTGTGTCATGTAATTTATGCCCAAATTCATGTTATCAGGCACTTGTTATGTTCTTTTTTAATACGTATGTTCACAGTTCTCATGTGACCAGTATGGGGTGCGATGCGGTTGCAGTCTAGCAAGGTTCTGGTTCTGACTGTTCCCCCGTGCTCTTTACAGTGCTTTCCTGACTGTTTATTTTCACAATAGTTTGGGGTTCCCTCCTGCTGTGTGATCACTGGTGACCTTCAAAGGTTCTCCTTCTTTTCAGTCCCTCTGGGAACGTTTCGATTCCTGACATATTCTGAGGTAGTTGTGGTCCCTCTCAGACTGCCTCTCTTGGTGGTACTATCCCTCTACTCTCTTTCTATTTCTTTGGTTCCTGTGTCATCTGCATGCATGATCGGGGGGGCCGGGGGGGCGTGGGGGATGGGGTTCCTGTTGGCAGCCTCCTGATCTACTTCTATTATGGCTAACACTCAGACTTTCATAAGGACTCTTTCAGTCAATAACAGGGGCCTAAATGTTCCTGAGAAGTGATTGACTGCCCTCAGAGATTTCCAAAGAAAGAGGGCAGAAGTGGTAATGGTTCAGGAGACTCACTTCCTTATATTAAGCCATCAATTTTTAAATCTAAAACTTATTCCTCAAGCTGGCATGGTTGTTGTCACTCTAACAAAAAGCACAGGGGGGTTTTGATTCTATTACATAAGATTACATAAGATTGTCATGGGTCCATCACGACTCCTTATCTGACCCTGATGCCCGTTACGTATTTATTAGAGGCCTTCTCTTTGGTAGCCCCTTCACCTTTGCTACTCTCTATGCCCCCAGTACTAAACAGGTGTCCTTTCTGTCTAAGGCCTTGCGTCAGTTGCTCTGCTGGAGTCTCACACATTCCCCCCACGATTGATCTTTGTAGGAAATTATTGAGGCACCTTCACTTATTCAATACCTGGCATCTTCTGTACCCATCCTCTTGTGACTATTCCAATTTTTCTCCATGTCATATATTTTATGATGATGAAGCAATACAAATTACATACCATTAAGGAGGCCTTCATTAGCCAAATCACTTGGTCCTATCATGCTCCAGTAGGCACAGTTTTCTCCATGGAATTGGGTGGGCCCCTCCACTTGGCGGCTAAATGAGCTGTTACTTAAAGAATGTAGTACTGTGGACAAAGTCACAGAGATCATCTCTAATTTCCTTCAGTTAAATGAGGAAGCTCACAAGTGTGTTCTAAGAGGTCACTTTATTGAGATGGGAGCTCGTCGCAAGAGACAACAGATTGCTAAGCTTGACTCCTTACTGACTCGTCTCGCAGATCTGACAGCCATAAACGAACCCTAACACCTGAGGACTTTCGAGAGTTACAGGCGACCAGGAAAGAAATTGCTGACTATTATGCAGCAATCTCAACTAAATCTTTCTTGTGGGTCCGGTAGTCTCAATATCTAAACGGCAATAAATTATTAGCCCACATTGCAAAAATAAAACGTAGAGACCATTATATCTACCAAATTAAAGACGCCTCTAGGAAGCTTTATTACACATTTCCTTCGATTTCACAGACTTTTTCAAAATGCTTCAGTGATCTGTATAATCTGAAACCGACATGTTCCCTCCACAGAAAGAGTCGCTTAGGCATCGTTTCAGGGATTTCCTTATGCAATCTGGCATTCTTTGTATTCTGGAGGAGACTTTAGAGCTCTTGGAAACACCCTTCACTGAGAAAGAGTTAGCAGAAGTGATCAGGGTTACACCCTCCAGAAAGAGCCCAGGGCTGGATGGCTTTTCATCTATATACTATAAGACCTTCTCGATCACTCTCTTGCCCTATATGCTTAGCTTTTTTAATGCAGTTCCTGCTGAGGAACGTTTTGCACCCTCCGCCCAGGAGGCCTATATTACTCTTATACCCAAGCCTGACAAAGATTTGTCATCATGCTCCAACTACCACCCAATCTCTTTTTTGAATAATGATGTCAAGTTCTATGCCAAGCTCTTAGCAGAACACTTGAAATCCTGTCTCCCTCAGGTGATCCATCCTAACCAGTCTGGGTTTGTACGTGGAAGAGAGTAATGGGATAATACCCCTAAGGATCTTGCGTTGCTCCACACTGCTCTGTCTACAAATATCCCTTTGCTGTTCTTGACTGTAGACACCGAGAAAGCATTTGATAAGGTTCAGTGGATCTACCTAGAGGAGCTTCTTTGATATTTAGGCCTTGGTGTTAGGGGTTTTTATGGAATTATGAGTCTTTATTCCAATCCTTCGGCACATCTAAAAAGAAATGGTTCTCTCTCTGCACCCTTTCCAATTTCAAATGGTACCCGTCAGGGTTGCCCCCTCTCCCCAATACTTTTTATTCTGTCCATAGAACCTTTGCTAAATTCAATCCAGTCCCATCACGATATTCATGGCTTGCCATCCTTCACTGGGGAAACCAAATTATCGAGTTTTGCTGAGAACATTTTATTATACATATCACATCCTGAGACATCATTGCTGGCCTTATTGGCCCTACTTCAGGAATTCAGAGAGATCTCTAATTTCAAAATGAATACGGGTAAATCCGAAATAATGAACATCAACCTGCCCTTGGCGATGCAGAGACTCTTGCAACTCAAATTTCCCTTCAGATGGCCCTCAGATAAAGTCAGATATCTGGGTATATTCCTTGCACTTGATTTACAGCGAATTGTTTCCATTAATTGTGACAATCTCTTAAGTAATATACGGGATGATCTTCTGAGGTGTCCTGGTTCGGTAAGGTAAATCTTATTAAAATGATAACGCTACCAAAAATATTTTAGATACTTAAGATCATATATTAGATTTTCCCCATGCTCAATTGACAAATTTACAGAAGTCAATCAACTCCTTTACTTGGGCCTACAAGAAACCCCGACTACCGGCAGCACGTCTATTCTTACTGATTGCTCAGGGAGGGCTGGCACTTCCTAATATCATCTATTATTATAGGGCCACAGCAGTCTCACACCTCTTGGATTTAGCGTCCGCTCCTCTAAAGGACTGGGTACAAACAATATATAACCATTGTGAACCAACCACAGTGGATAACTTACTGTGGATCAGTTCCAGGAACAGGCCAGTGTCCGTGCATTCACACCTGATTTTACATCATTTATTAATGGGACTTATTCAATTCAGCAGTTAAGGCTGCCCCTTTTCCCTCTCCTTTACTGTCTATCTTTGGCAACCCGGGATTCCCTCCCAGTTTACGAGGTCAGCCTTTTGTCGTATGGAAGCATAAACAGATTCATACTCTGCAAGCTCTTTTACCAACCACTGGTATACCCAGTTTTGGTACTTTCCATTCTACATATTCTTTACCGCCCTCACATCGGTGGGGGTACTTACAGGTTCAGCACTATCTGCTTTCCCTACTAGCCAAGGTATACCTTCATAGAGAATTGACAGCCTTTGAAAAAGCATTTCAATCAAGGCACTTGGCTATCAAACCCTTGATGAAATTGTATAGTTTCTTACTTTCACCTACTGACATCAGGAAACCCTCTTATATTCTGGCTTGGGAAGCTGACCTGAAAGTCTCATACACCCCCTTACGCTGGTTTGGCATATTGCGTGACCTTCTTTCAGGCACACCTAACACCCTGTTGAGGTTTTGATTACGTAGTTTTGTCCAAAAGACATTCAAGCTTTCTTTTCACACCAAAATACCCCTATTTAGACAGGTTCTAACTAATATAACTTACTGTAACAAATTAATTAACTGCTTCATACAGAGGAGTAACTAGAAGCCTCCAGGCCCTGGTACAAGAAGTGCCACGGGCCCCCCCTGACCACATTGGCCCCCTCCACAATGCCCCCATCTCCTACCTGGAGCTCCTGCATGGTCCTCTTAGTAATGCAAAGCGTTGGGAGATGATGTCATCTCCCAGTGCTCTGCATTACTAGAGAGCTGGCGGGAGATTGCAGGCGCCAGGCAGAGGGGTTTCAGGGGGAGGCCGGGCCCCTGGAGTGCACGGGCCCGGTCACAGGTGCGACCCCTGCGACCCCTATAGTTACGCTACTGGCTTCATATTGAAAGCCCTAGTTGGTCATTTTACACCCACAACAACCTTCCATTAGGAGAAAACCTGCTATGTTTCCACCTCCTTGGAACAAAATCCATACCTGTATTGCTCTACCCCACCCTCTTATATTTACTACATATAACCTGAATAATACATCTTTCCAGTGTGTTATGATTTAAATAATCAGCCATGTTTTGCACTTTAAAAACCTCTCCTGCAGTGATCAGCAATTGTGCGTATTTAAAATACATTTTCTTGCACTGCATTTATACCATCATTATCAGTTATAACAGTGAACTTTATTAAAATATCGAGAAAAAAGCTTCTAACATGAGAAACACTAGTATAGTCAGGTAACTGTAACTTGAGTCCATGGAACAGCAGTGGTCCCCAATTCAGATGTTTAGAATGGACATGGAAATGTGCCACAGGTGTGTCTTGAATTATTCAGTCTACACAAGGGTAAAACATGTTCAGGACCAGGCCTAGTAAAATCAGACTTTATTTAAGGGAATTAGACAAGAACATTCTTGGCTTACAGATGGGGGTCGAAAAAACAAGGATGTCTTTGACTTAAGCAAAAGGCTTCACTTACTGTGAGCAGTTTTGGAGAGACTGCAAATGTCAGGTTTTAATACCCATCCTCTGCATTCCAAAGGATCTTTACATTTATCTCCAGGAGACTGAAAGGCAAGGCTTCAAAATCTCATAGTTTAGTGTCTGTGGATGCAGCCTGACAACCATGGTGCTGACCCCTGACTGTCTCTCAAGCTGATCTTCTATCAATGCAAAACCAGCTTCCTCTGCAGAGTTGATGTGATAGCCCTTAAAGAGATGGTAATACTTGTAACAAAAGTGCAGCTCCGAGTCTTCTTTGTACTATATTTCCCACATATTGCTGTATTTCAATAATATCAGGCTTGTAGTTCAAATGAATTTGAATCAGAAAGTTTCCCCTGTGGCACTCTGCCTCTCCAAGCCAGTCTGGATGGAGCACAGTGAAGGACAATCTTCAGTAAGCATACAGAAAATACTGCCCTCCTTTGTCAAGGGGAGCAGGGTTTTCCTTATACTTACTGCATGAAGATTGTATCTCACTGCGATCCGTCCAGTCCCAGGACTGGATTCACATCTGATGGGAGGTGGCTAAACGGGGCAGGAGGGGGATCCTGTCACGGTTTTCAAGACACTCAGACCAGTGGGTAAAAATAAAATGCAATTTATTTAAGAACAAAATAATTACAGATAATATCGCCCCCTAGGGGATACACTGTGAAATAGCAGGATAGCAGTAGTAAGCACAGTATACAATATACAGAAATGAACAGGCACTGAGTACTAATATACAAATGGTTAATAGAATAATCAGTCCGTCTCAGTTGTGTAGTTTGGCACGCCCAAGGTGTTAAAGGTGGAGAATACTCAACACCCACAGTCTGTAATACTGAAGAAAATGTCCATCAAGGAGAAACCTGCCTTCCACCTGCTGTATGGCACTGTTAGCCCCCACGGGCTTATGAACTGAGCGAATAGACTGCCAAAGCCTCAGCGAATAGCCCCCACAGGCGTAACGGATATGACTGAGTACCAGAGCTGAAACCACTAGCCCTTCCGGGTGTCGTGGATGACTGGATTGCAAGAGCTTGGGCCAAAAGCCCTAAGGCCTACGGAGATGACCTGATACCAGAGCTTGAGCGTATAACCCAGACGTGCGTGATGGATTTGCAAGAGCTTAAGCCAATAAACCCACTGGAGAGAGAGAAACTGGATTGCAAGAGCTTGTATCAATAGCCCTACGGCTTAACCACATAGATGTGCACAGAAATAGCCAGAGCCGGACGCCACCGGGCACGGTAATGAGCTACTCAGGACTGCAAGGAGAGAACTGGCTCAGCACAAGGCAACTCTCTGTATGGGCTGCACGCCCTCACTGGAACACAGCTCTGCACGGGTTAATGGCAAGTAGTTGTAGCACAGCTCTGCACTGGAGGCAGCACGATAGTAGGAACACAGCACTGTACGGGTTAACAGCTCAGAAGCAGGAACGCAACCTCTGCATGGACTAACAGCTCGGTATACAGCCACAGCACTGCACGGGTTAACAGCTCGGTAGAGAGAATACAGCACAGCAGTGATTAGCTCAGTGGCAGGAATCAGTAGGCACGGAGCCGAGATGAATAGTGAGAGCACAGTCACTATGTCGCCGTAACGACAAGGCAGGACAGGAACGGAGACCGGCCGCAGGGACCGGAACTGGAACGTCAGCAAGCCGGGTCGAATCACGGAGCAGGTATTCAGACAGGCCGGATCAGGAAAACAGGCAGGAACGTCAGCCAGGCCGGGTCGAATCACGGAGCAGTTTCTCAGACAAGCCGGATCAGGAGAGCGAGCAGGAACGTCAACCAGGCCGGGTCAGATCACGGAGCAGGTACACTGGAACGTAGTCAGGGATAGCCAAGTCGGTAACCGGAGATCAGGAACACAGCACAGCAAAACTGGCTCAGGAACACCACGAAAGGGCAAATGACAGATGCCACTAGCCCAGAATAAAAAGGTCACCAGGGGCGGGCCAGACAGGCTCAACCAATCGGAGCGCAGCATACGTGAGAGTGACAGCCTGAGAAGCTGCACCGTGATAGATCCTTTCTGATTCAATTTAGTTTGAATTACATGCCTCATATTATTGAAATACAGCACTACGTGGGACAAATAGTATAAAAAAGTCTCAAGGCTGCACTGTGTTACAAGTATTACTATCCCTTTAAGTTATATTACCATTATAGGTTTTGCTGTTACAGAGTCAATATTTGCAAATGTAGTAAAGTACCCCCTCGGGTAAAAGAGTGTATCTTGCTATTGTGTGCACTTGAGTAATAGACTGTTAGGGACGTACACCTGCTCAAACACGGTTCACGTAAACCTATGGAGGCTAGGAATTATAGGTTTCATGAACCCCATACTGGCAAAGTTATTTCACACAACATATTTTTTAAACTATAAAAATGCGTTATCATATAAAATAGTTTGCAAACTACTGTGACACAAGGAGTACTTGGGTTTTTCCATACTTTAATATACAGTGGCGAAACAAAGTGTGTTATGCCCAATTATAATTATAGGTATTCCATAATTTTACCATGATAGATTCTGTGTTTCTAAGCAAATCCTTGTCTAAATATCCAATATGTTTGATTCTAAGTCTGTGTCTTTAGGTAAAACAATGTTTATATATTAGAAAAACAATGAGTACTTAAGAGGCAGGTTATATGCAAAGGTCAGAAAACTCCTGGTTTTATTGATCCAATTAAAGAGAATAATTAGAAATAGATGTTTAAATAATTTTGTATATCTGTAATGTGAGTTTTGGAGGCTCCAGCCTATAAAAGGATTAGAATTTGTGTGAGTTTGGGAATCATCATATGGTTGTATGGAAGCATGATATGCCATGATCAAACGACAACTCTGGGGAGTAGAGATCTCAGAAAGACAGTTATTGCAACTCAGTCATCATTCCAGAAAGGACTGTAAAACCAATGTTAAGGATTTGTGTTTCTACCTCCCCACTGTAGGGTGTGGTCTACAAATGGAGAAGGTTCAAGATCACAACCACTCTACTCAGAAATGTTGGTCCTGTCAAATTGTATCCATGAGCAATGCTGGACACATAATCCTTGAAGTAACCAAGAACACCAGAGACCAAGGATCTGCAGGATGCTCTCACCTGCTAATGTAAGTGTTCATGACTCAACTGTCAGAAAAAAATGAACAAGAAGGGTGTTCAAGGGATGATAAACTTGGAGAAAATGACTGCCCTATAAAAAGAAAATTGCTGCCAGTCTGAAATTTGGTAAATAACACCTAGATTTTCCACAGCTCTTCTTAAATAATGCTTTCTGGACATTTCAAAAGTCTAACTTTTTGGCCTCAATAAGAAATGTTATTCAAGCATGGTGGTGGGAGTGTGATGGCTTGGGGATGCTTTGTAGCCTCAGGACCTGGACAGCTTGCCATTATAGACACAACCATGAATTCTGCAGTGTATCAGAAGATTCTAGCTGATTCAGCTGAACTGAAAGTGTCTCATGCATAAATGAGCCTAAACATATAAGCAGGTCTACAAAAGAATGGAGGTTGAAGAATATAATCTGCATTTTGGAATGTCCTTGTCAAAATCTGTACCTAAAACCCATCAAAACGATGTGGTATGATCTGAAGATAGTTGTCCATTCAAAGAATCCCTCACAAGTTGAAGTAGTTCTGTAAAGGAGAAGGGCCAGATGGACTAACCATTCCTGGAAAAGCTTACTTAAGGTCATTGCTGCTCAAGAGGTTGCCACCAAGTACTGAATCTAAAGGTTCAAATACTTTTTCCATCATGGATATTGAATGTCAAGTAAGTTGTGGATAAATAAATGTTGCTATAGCATCATGTTTGCAGGTCATTTACTTAATGAGGTTATTTTAATCTAATACTAGGACTTAAATTACAATCTGTTAATATTGTAGGTGTGACATATGAGTTAATCTTCAGGGTTTTACAACCTTTTTCTCACCACAGAGAAAAAGTAGCTAATCAGAAAATCACCTTCCGTAAATGAAGTGAAAAGTAAAAAAAGACAGTGAAATCCCATCATATCCCTAAGAACTCAGTGCAAAGAGAAAACATGATATAAACAGTACCCTCTTTAAACATCTCCATATCCAAAGTAACTTCATATCCTTTTAAATCAAATGTACTGAACATGATGGTGAACAGGGAGATATACATATTGTGCAAGTAACTAGTAGTAACTAGTAACAACGCATTCAAATTATTGCAATTACAAAAAGTAAGATTGAAGGGTATTGCTTATTATTCTCAGTGACTTGATGCTCATATTAATTGTTGAATATGCTTTACAACTCTCATGTCTTAGGCATTCAAGATAACTTAACAAATAAGCAGAGTTACCTTATAAAAAGGCCCTTACCACTTGTAGGATAATGACCTAAAAATACATTTAGTCCAAGTCTGGATTCTAATATTTTAAAGTTACTCAAATTTCAAAGTACCACATTGTCCAGCTAAACTCAATTCCAATGGGTACAGCCAAGTTAAACTATGGTGGGAACCCTGTGAACTCTGTGAAAACATCCCATGAGGCCAGTGGCCTAAATCCTTGTCTCAAGTGAATTCATCCTTAGCTTACCCTATGTGCTTGGCAAGGACCTATTGCTCAAGAAGTGAAAATATAACCTGCCTCATGTGCCCATGCTTGGAAAAAGTATGGCTTCCACAGACCTACGCCTTCTCCCCATAGCCCAAACCTATGTTGCCTAGACTCCTCACCCTTCATCGTGTCACACATACCGTTCCTTATGTAGTTTGCTAGATTTTGGGGAATTCTGTGCTCTTAACCCATTTCCAATACAAGCTTCACTTTTTTCATATACTCTCATCTATTTTATTTCTCTGTCATCCAACATAATGGGTAGGTATTACTGTAAGACTGATTCTTCTACATACTTGTATAACAATCTGTAGCTTGGTAACCGTCCATAATATTGTCGTTTTTGTTTTATTATATAATAAAGTGTATCCCTCCCACCCCTTTACTATACATTACAAATCATCCCCTCAGATCTGAAATCTGGTCAGCGAACCAGAGAGATCAAATGAGGGACAATAGCTTGTCCATCAGTACAAGGAAAACCCTGCCCTCCTTGATGAAGGAAGGCAGGTTTTCCTTATGCTGACAGAAGATTGTCCCAAGTTGTGAACCATCTGGACCGGCTATATTCTTTTACCTCCATTCTTTTGTAAACCTGCTTATATGTTTAGGCTCATTGATGCACTAGACACTTTCATTTCTTAGGGGATGGTTTGGGACATATGGAAAAGTGGAAGGAGGGGGACGCTTTATTATACAATACAACTAAAACGACATTGTTATGGACGGTTACAAAGCTGCACATCTTTAAGGTGAGATAGCTCAGTGGTAAAGTCCCTGACTATGGAACCTGTTCAAACCGCAAGGTTGCAGGTTCAATTCCCAGCAGGGTCAACTCAGCCCTTCATCCTACCAATGTTGATAAATGAGTACCATTGTTTGGGTAATAATAACATCTATTATTACAGCTGCCAATTCGGTTAACTCCGAGAGCGTGCACTGAAAGCGCTTTGAGCCCCACTGGGAGAAAGACGCTATATAAATACGAGTTATTATTATTATACCAATGTATATAGAAGAATCGATCCTACAGCCACACAGGCTGCCCATGTTACCCCATTCTAGTCTTGGGTAGAATGTTTTTCAGTTCAGTTTCAATGGTGATGCTGTGTACAATAAGTAAAATGGGAATATGTGCATGATTACCAGCTTAAACCATCCTTCTCATATATTATTCTATGTTGTGACAGGCAGTGAGAAAATATTGTTTGCTTAATGGTAAACAAAATATTTTCTTGCAATGTTTCAATGCTTAGAGATGTAAAAATAGACCTAAAGCTATTTTTTCTCTCTTAGTGAGGCTGATGTAGTAAGACAGAGGTGAGCAACCTTTTCTTGTTCAAGGTACCCATAACACTCAGGCTGGAATTTTTTGGGCATCCCTATCATTACATGTTATTTGTCAAGGGTGTAATGATGGGTACAAATGCATAAATATATATAAATAGTGGCATAACTAGTCATTGTAGAGGCCTGGTGCAAACATTTTTGAGCCCCTGACACAAAAATATTTCCACAGATGATTAACTAGAACTTATTGGGCCATGGAGTAAATGGGGCCTTCTTGGATGTGTGGCCATGGGAAAACTGTACCCTCTGCCCTCTCATAGTTATGCCCCTGAATATATATTTATTCTAAGATCTCACAATTGTAATGACAGAAATTAGAATTTAACTCTTTGAGTGACAAAGGGGTGCCTGCGCTTTGCTTAAAGAGAATGCCCAACAATTTATATATATATATATATATATATATATATATATTTATACATACCACATATCTCTGGATTTGCCCCGGAGACTCTGGTTTATAGAGTTAATTACGAGGTCTCCGGGGACAGAGGCTGTTCCTATGATGCTGATGAGTTTCCTTCCCACCTCTCCTCCTTCCCACCCTGCTCTGTCCACTTCCTCTCTCCCAATTATACCCCACCCGCTTTATGGCACAAATCACATCATTTACATATCCCCAGTTGCAGCACATGAGCAGTCTCTGGGGGCCCAAGGGGATGAGGTTCCCAGGTATGTATAGACCTGAAACTAACATTCATGTTCTAGTAAAAGTCTCCAAATTAAAAAGTGGCACTCAGCACATGTGCACAGGACACACAATAGTGCCACTCCGCTCTAGGAGAGAGCTACTTTACTAAGAAGAACTGGATCAGTTCTGGGGCACACCTTAGGGCACAAGTCTCTAAATTCCTACTGACTTTAAAGGCTTCTATTGCACTGCGAAGAGTTCAACGACCCATGAAAATAATGGAGATTTTTATTTCTCCCCTATGGGGTACTTGGTTTTGTCTAGAATTCATCCAGATCTTAGTACATAAGTATCATTAAGTGTAGTCGTGATACTTGTTAGTCTTTAAAGGGATAGTAATACTTACAAATTACTAATCCCCATATTATAGTACTAAAAAAAATAAATTAATTGCCCCCAGTGACATCTCTTAACCCTTTATGTTTTTTTTTGAGATTTTCACTTGCAAAGTTCCCCCCTCCCTCCCCTTTCCCTGAAGTCAGCATTCTAGCTGACTACAGGGGAAGCCTGTCCTACGATCATCCAGCGGCTCTGAAGCAGAGACGAGATCGCTTTAATCAAAAAGAAATCAATCACTTAAAAGCAAGCACACGTAGAAGACCTTTAAAGCGAATGATTTCTTTTTGATTAACGTGATCTCGGCTCAGCTAGAACGCTGACTTCAGGGAAGGGGGAGGGAGGGGTAAACTTTGCGAGTGAATATCTCTCAAACCATAAAGGTTTAAGAGATGTCACTGGGGGCAATTAATTTATTATTTTTAGTACTATAATACTGGGATTAGTAATTTGTAAATATTACTATCCCTTTAACACTCTGAGGTGCCAGAGGTTACAAAATGTACTGCAATTAAATGTGTTTGACACCCCTTTGGCTCTCAGAGGACAGTACATTACAACAAACCTTTAATTCCAGAGTATTTTGACTTTTTTTTTTTTTTTTTCATTTTTGAGGAAGACAAAGCTTACTAGTCACAGTGAGAGAAATCTAAAATGATTCTCAGTTTTCCAGACGGTGTTCTGTGGTAGAATGGTGCTTTGAATGCTTCAGATAGCATAGAATGAACAAGAACTAAATGTCTGTGTCCCAGTAAAAAAAATAATTTATGCATAATTCCAGGAATCAAATTGTATGTGTATGTCTGATTGAATTTGAAGATTTATAAATGAGCTGTGAGTCACAAATCTGAGCCAGCTGGGAAAAAAGCCTCTGAGGCTGATGTACTACGTACAACTAGAGCGATTCTTGAGCAGACTAACTGGTCTATAAGTACGAAAAGTATAATTTCCAAAACGTGTAATTGATTTAAACTGACCATTCAACCCTTTAAGTGCCAGAGAGGCAACCGACACATTCATTTGCAAAGTGTTGGCTACCTCTCTGGCACTCAACGGGTTAAGCCCTTGAATGTTACAAAGATCTGCAGTGCATTATGAATCAATGTATTATAGAATTTTCTAGCATTTAAAATCCCCATTTAAAGGGATGTTTCCCCCCTTCACAATTTTGCCTAAATCGTTTCGTTATATATTATAACTAATGAAAAGTGTAAAAAATTTTTAAAATAAACAGTTTGCTTGGAGAAATTTAAAGAATAAATGCAGCTCTGTACGCACTTCTGGGCATACTGTGTTTAACCGATCTGTACTGCAGTCTGACGCTTCTATCCAGCCTCCTCCGATGACGGAGGCTGTCTGTCTGTAAGCTGGAGTGTTCTTATTGGCCAGAAATCAGTCTCTGCCAATGAGAGTGCTCCAGCTTACAGACAGCCTCCATCATCGGAGGAGGCTGGATGGAAGCGTTAGACTGTGGTAGAGATCCGTTTTTTTTTTTACACAGAATGCTAAATATATGTTTTTAATTGGAATTACAATTGTGTATTTTTGCATGTTCCACTAGGAAATGTTTAGAGTTCTTAGCTTAGTATTAATGCACCTTTCTAAAACAACATGTTCTTGTGCATAGTTTTTCCTAGCAAGTGAAAAATAAATAAATACAGTAATGTGCAAAAGTCTTAGGCAGGTGTAAAGGAATGCTTTAAAAAATAGACATGTTAATAGCTTATTTTTATCAAATCAAATCGATATTTGGTGTGATCACCCTTTGCCTTCAAAACAGCATCAGTTCTTCTAGGTGAACTTGCACAAAGTCAGTGATTTTGTAGGCATATAGTCAGGTGTATGATTAAACAATTATACCAAACAGGTGCTAATGGTCATCAATTTAATATGTGGATTGAAACACAATCATTAACTGAAACAGAAACAGCTGTGTAGGAGGAATAAAAGTGGGTGAGGAACAGGAAAACTCATGGAAAACTCTATGGAAAATGTCTTAAGCCGATCCTAAACTCAGTAACCTGATTGTTGAGTAGACACAATATTAATCAGCAACAAAGAATATGGGAGTAATGCTAATATAAGTGGGTTGTGGAGTGTGACACTATATACTTTCTGCATTGCTGCTTCAATTTACTAATTGGGAGTTATGCATTAAGGTGTAATAAAGAGGTGATAAAGTGGAGAGGACTTCTCCAGTGATTTTACTCCTCCAGTTCCTATGTTATTCTATAGCGCTAATGTACTAAGATGTCTCCAAATTTGGAGCTCTCAATGCATAGCAGCTATAGAATAACATAGGAACTGGAGAAGTGCTATCACTGGAGAAGTTAGCAAGAACCCCTCTTTTTACTCTTTAAAGATTCTCTATTCACAGGCTCAGTGCCACAAGATTGGCGTAAAGCCAATGTATTGCCTCTGTTTAAGAAGGGAACTAAAACAGAACCTGGGAATTATGGACCTGTGAGTTTGACCTCTGAAGTGGGAAAACTACTAGAATAGATAATAAGGGATTATATTCAGGATTACACCAGAAACAATACAATTATTAGCAGGCATCAACATGGTTTGATGAGAAATAGATCATGCCAAACTAATCTTTTCAGCTTTTATGAAGAAGTAAGTAGTAACCTAGGTAATGGTAAGGCAGTTGATGTAGTACATCTCGATTTTGCAAAGGCATTGATACAGTGCCACACAGGAGGCTGGAGCATAAAGTAAGGAAACTGGTACTAGGGTATAACCTTTGCACTTGGAGAGAAAACTGGTTGAAAGATAGGGAACAGTGTGTGGTTGTAAATGGACAATTATCCAGTATTAATTTTACATGTTTATAAATGACCTGGAAATAAATATAGAAAGCAAAACATCAATATTTGCAGATAACATTAATTATGCAGGGTAATAAATTCAGAACAGGATATTTGTTATCCACAGAAGGATTTACATAAAATGGCAGATTGGGCAAACAAATGGAATATGAAGTTTAATGTGGGAATGAGTGAAGTCATGCATTTGGGATGAAAAAATCCATTGCTAATTATGAACTAAATGGAATCATTTTAGGGGACTCGTTGCTAGAGAAAGACTTGGGAATCCTTGTAAACAACAAACTTGGAAACAGTGACCAGTGTCATACATCAGTAGCAAAAGCAAACAAAGTCCTGTCTTGCATAAAAAGGGGTATTGAAGCAAGAGTGGATAACATCATTTTGCCATTGTACAAATCATTGGGAAGACCTCACCTCTATTATGCAGTACAGTTTTGGGCACCCATTCTAAAAAAGGAAATTCTAGAACTGGAGAGAGTACAGTTAAGAGAAACAAAATTAATTGACAGAATGGAGGAATGACTAGGTTTATTTACTCTAGAGAAAAGATGACTAAGAGCAGACCTTATCACAATGTACAAGTATATGAGAGGTCAATACAACAATCTTTCTGGTGAGATATTCATTCCAAGGTCTGAGAAAATAACTAGGAGCCACCCCTTGAGATTAGAGGAAAGGAGATTTTGACTCCAGCACAGGAAAGGCTTTTTTTACAGTGAGGTCAGATAAATTATGGAATTCCTTGCCCAGTGATGTGGTTATGGCAGATACAATGGATCCATTTAAGAGAAGATTAGATACATTTCATTCAGAAGGGAACATACAGAGCTATACTGTGTATTAGTAGGAAAAACAGGAAGTTCTGATAGACTAAATTATTTGGCAGCAGGAAAGCTATATAATTCTCATGTGTCTGGGATATGGGGCAAGGGTTATGAACTTGTGTCTTTTTTCAACCTAATTTACTGTTACTGCAATCCCCTCTTCATCACACCTTAGTGCATAACCCCCTTTGTGTATTAAACTAGTGTGTATTAAATAGGGTTCCAATCCTTCGTTTTGTATCAAAAGTGATACTTCCTTAGGGAAAATAATGTATAAGAGATTATATATTATTTTCCCTGAGGAAGAATCAAGTTTGATACGAAACACGTAGGAGGAGTGTACCCAGGGTTGGACCCCTGTTGTCTTTAACTTCATAACAGAATATCAATGTATAATTAAGAGATTTGTTTACCCTTTTTACACACTGAAGGATGGGAGGTGTTATATCTATCATCAGCGTCAAGGACACATTGAAGCCTCTGCCCGCACAAGGATCCTAATTACACACTGCTGTAGAATTACTCCGCTCCATACAACATCAAAATGGGAGAGACAATGGACAGTGAACAACATAGTATATATATATATATATATATATATATATATATATATATATATATATATATACACATATTCAGTGAAGGTCTCTGCCTGAGGTTGGAGTAAAAAAAGAGTTATCACTAAGAACAGCTATTTAGGTGATCCTCTCGTCTATATTGCGGCTATCTTCATCACACCTGCCCACTATATTTTTGCAAGTAGTTTATCTACTTCAGTTCTCTTCAGGTGACATGTCTCATCATTGGAATTCTGATTTATTTTAGATTTTTATGTGAATTCACATTTTGCACATCTATATAGTGCTATATATGTTTTAGACATTCTAGGGGTAAACTTGATTTGATATTGGTATTGTATTTCATGTTTTAATAAATATATATACATGTTTACACTGCGATCTTGCACTCTCCCTATATTGCTATTGTTTGTTGTTTCCTTAATTCTGAACACTATAAGAATTTTAGGGATTGTAGCGACAGACCTCTTTGTGCTTTTTTATTATAGGACCTTGGGGTTAGAATAAGACATTGGCACCATTTTTCCATATATATTTGTTTTTCATCGCTAGTGTGATGTAAGATCAGCTACTAAGTGCTCTTTACAGCACAGTAATATTGGGATCTGGAGTTTAATATAAAGTATTTATCATGTCTATTACAGAATACACTTACACAGGTGTCACCATTTATTTTATATTAATTTACTTGTTTTTTTATAGTTTTTTACATTATTTTTTTAGATGATATTTAATAAAATGTCTTATTACATCCCACATGCCCCTTATACTTGTCCTAACTGATCTTCTCACTCTCTCTCTATATATAGCGTGTGTTTGGTATTTAATAGATCTGCTGTCTCGCTTTAATTAATTTGTATTATTACACAACCACACATATGTGAGACAACCCAGGCGTGTTCCATTGGTAGATACAGAACCTTACATACACTGTTTGACACCCCAGCTTTGTTCTACTGTTTACTGGTGCCACAGAACCACACAGATAATTTGTGACAAACAAAATGTGTGGCAAAACACAAAATAAACAATATAAAATGTCATTCACATAGTGCTACCTTCTCAACAGGTAATACAGTCTAATTTATAGCTCAGTACAGATTACTAACTCATGATGCTGCTCATGATCCCCATTAATTCTTTGAATATCAGAGGGGTAGCCAAATATTTTCTTTGTAATGCATTTTATACCTTTCTAGAACATAAAGAGTCAAACTTTTGAGTACCAGAGGGGTGTGAAACACATGGATTTGCACCACCCCTGGGCACTGTAAATAACTGTTGCAGTAATCCCACAGAGGTTCGATTGCTTTAGATTGGAGCTCACAAGTGTGGGCTACTGGCTGCTAGACCTTTCTGCAGTAAGAGCTGAATAAGTTGAGCTGGTGAACAGCAGTAGCACAAGCTCTCCTGTGGGGAAGAGTGAAGTTTGGGGTACATTGCTAGAGCTCAGCATTAGAAAGAAGTGGATATAGGATCACTAGGAAGAAGGTGTCAACTAGAGCTGGCAAGAGTCCATGGCACACTTAGGTGTTAGAGGGAACCCTATTGAGGTAGGTAACTCTCCAGAGAAATAAATCCAGCTACAGAACTGAAATACCAAATAAGGCCAGGAGGCGGCAAAAGAAGATCGATCCTGACAGGCTAGACAGGTCCAAAGACTACAAGGAGACACAAGCTAAAGAAGCAGAGATGGAAGACAGAGTTTCAGGGAGAAATGCTTAACAGCAAACTCACCACACTTAGGTGTTAGAGGGAACCCTATTGACGTAGGTAACTCTCCAGAGAAATAAATCCAGTTACAGAACTGAAATACCAAATAAGTCTAGGAGGTGGCAAAAGAAGATCGATCCTGACAGGCTAGACAGGTCCAAAGGCTACAAGAAGACACAAGCTAAAGAAGCAGAGATGGAAGACAGAGTGTCAGGGAGAAAAGGTAAACAGCAAACTCACCCTCTATATCTATACCTCTGCAGGTTATGTGTATGACTGAAGTAAGAGACATGTAGTAGGAAATAGTATACTGGAAGAGGCAGGCAGGTAAATAGTCTGGGAGCAAGCTGAGGTCAGCAACTTTTAGTCTTAGACTGGCAGGCAAGAAGATAGTCTTGCTATAAGCTGAGGTTGGCAACGGATGAACTGATAAGCAGCAGACAAGTGGATAGTCTGGAACACATTGAGATCAGCAGCAAACCAGGATTCCCAACAGGACTTGGATATAAAGGAACACTTAGATTGCACATAGACAGAAGAGAAGGGATGGCATATAAAGGATGTCAAATGAAGATTGACAGGAGGTACGATAAGACAAGAGGCATAGGACAGAACACTGACAGGCACTTAAAGGATTAACCACTATCATTAACCCCAAGTCCATTGGCAATAATGTTAGGAAACCTGGTGTAGAAATTCAGTTACTTTGATTTCTCAGAAGACAAAGGACTCCCATGTGATCCTCCAGTATTTAAGTGATTCCGGCCGTGAAGACCTCAATGTGCATGTGGGGCAACAGGGGCCCTGTGTCTATATCAAGACTAACTGAGACTATGCCATGGGAATAACACAAATTGTGCAGAAGCCAAGCTTATGTTGTTTTGAAGGAGGGATTGAGAGGGAGGGGGATCTTCCAAGTAGAGCACTACACTTCTGTTGCAGAACAAAAAACTATACACCCTGAAGATGACAGGTGATTGCAAACTGAATGGGTAAAAGTGAGATCCCAATAATGAGTGAGACTACACCAGGCACCCTACCTTTATTACCAAAGGACTTGGATCTAATGGTGGCATTAAACTATTAGAAAGCCAAAGAGGGTGCATTGCAAATGCTTGGCACATCCCTCAGACACACACAGAGGGTTAACCTGTATCACAAATGAAAATTTAACATATCAATTGGCATTTACCTTTTTGAGTGCCAGGGGTTAGGAAATGAAATGGGACCTTGCTTTTCAGGTGAAAACTCCCACCTGCATTGATCATTTTTATTTCAGTGAAGCCCATCTGAGCCTGTTGCATAGAGTAGACATGGCTCTATGCAACAGGCTCAGATGGGCTTCACTGAAATAAAAATGATCAATGCAGGTGAGAGTTTTCACCTGAAAAGCAAGGAGAAAAATGGCACTTTCACCAAGCTGCCACTAAAAAGTGCAGTTTTCCCGCTTTTTTTTTGCCTAACTCATTGCATTGAAATCAATGAGAAGAATTAATTTCTCCCCATCATGTGGCAAGTTCCCTTTTTTTTCCTGCAGGTATAATGCAAAGGGATGTCATGTTCCCACAGCATACCATTCTGTGTTTGTGAGAGGAAGAGACAGCAGGAAATTTGTGAGCTAAAGACAGGCTAATAAAGTGGAGCTGAATCTTAGTTTAGCAAGTCTTGTAGGGAGGACATTTGTTTTCTGTATTAGGGGAGTCTGGGGAGAGAAAGGAGGTTTCCCCCAAATACCTCAAAATTTGCTGTTAGTGATTTTAAAGACAAAGACACATGTGATCCAAGTTTCTTCCTGATCTGGTTGTCATCTCTGTGTGACTGATTTGAAAGACACAGGAATCTGTGGTCCAACTTCCTTGCTGATCTCACTGTTATTTTTTCTGTGTCAAATGTGTCCGAGGGTATGAGTGACAAGGGAGCAAAGGAGGTTGACCCCAAATACCCCAACATTCTGTCTGACTTATCTGAAAGGCACAGGCAGCTGTGGTCCAAGTTCCTTGCTAATCTTTTTTTATAATCTCTGTGTTATGTACTCACAAAAAAGAATACCTGTAGACTGAGCCACACATTTAAACCAAAAAGATACAGAAAACAATAACTTTTATTTATGCTGCCAAAAATAATTGCAAAAAATGAAACAATACTCCATAGATAAAAATAATGAAAAAGGGAAGAGAACGCTGGACAGAGGACACAACAGTTTAACCCACATTCATTAAGGAATACATGCTAAGCCGGTGTGTAAAAATTAAAGTCATAAATGGGGAGATAATGCACATCAGCTAAATATGCAATATAAATGCAGCCATGTTAAACTCACATCACATAATAAAGTGATAGTGCACTGGAAACTACATGAAAAAAAAAAAAAAAAAAATTAGCCTAATGTAAGGCCAAAAAGTTTCTTCATTGGAATTCTGATTTATTTTCTAGGGGTAAACTTTATTTGATACTGATATTGTATTTCATGTTTTAATATATATACATGTTTACACTACGATCTTGCACTCTCTCTAGATTGCTATTGTTTGTTGTTTCCTTAATTCTGAACACTATAAGAATTTTAGGGATTGTAGCGACAGACCTCTTTGTGCTTTTTTATTATAGTGAGTGAGAAGGGAGCAAAGGAGGTTGACCCCAAATACCCCAACATTCTGTCTGACTTATTTGAAAGTCACAGGCAGCTGTGGTCCAAGTTCCTTGCTAATCTTTGTTATGATCGCTGTGTTACATACTCACAAAAAAGAATACCTGTAGACTGAGCCACACATTTAAACCAAAAAGATACAGAAAACAATAATTCTGCTTCCTCATAGGATAGGAAATAGTAAACAAAATTGTTCTCTTATGAGGAAAGATAACCAATCTGAGACTGAGAAACAGTAATGGGATCTTACTGTGATTACAGATGAAAGAATAGATCAAGGGCAAACCAAGGACATAGTTACATCATCAAACTGAGTCATAGTATACTTAGGCGATCTAGATGAGGTCATATGATCCATATAATAAATTAATCAAAAGCTACTTATAAGGAACAAAGAAATTCCAATCAATAATTGTGAAGCCGATGGCACCGCCACACTATACAAAGTCAACCCTATGTTGGCTAAAAATATAATAAAGAAAATTAATAAATAATTACTACTAATATTGTAAACAAAGCAAACCTTCCCATCGGTGACTGTCAAGCCAATTGTCTAGCCACAATATAGAAACGGTACAATTATCACTCACCAACCTACAATAAAAGCAGCTACTATCCCTCTATGATCTAAGAGTGGATGATCTTAAAAAAGAAAACCACTAAAAAGTTAAAAATATGCTAGAGCGCACTAAAAAATTAAAATAAAATATATATAGTATTAATACAAGAAATGGTATAAAGATGATGGAGTATGAAATTCTGTTTAATAATCACCAAACATAATAAAACAAACAGGGATATCTGTCTATATCAATTAAAACATATGTATACCAAATACAATATTTGTGTCTCAGATCTACACACTTAAATGCAATCCCTGATCAGGAAAATAAATTGTTCCAATGTTTAAAGCAATATCACAGAGAAACCTTAGCTGTTAAATGTCTCTTAAAATGCTGAGAAATGTAATATATAGTTGCACAGTTGTGTTCCTATATCAGTTCACCTGTTGTAAAAGCGGGCAGGGTTCTTTTCCTCCTAACTCTGTATTAACTCTTCTGTGTGGATATAGGAACACTACGGTACAACTATGTATTAAATATATCAGCATTTTAAGAGACATTTAACAGCTCCAGTTTCTCTGCTATGTTGTTTCAAACATTGGGACAATTTATTTTCCTGATCAGGTATTGCATTTAAGTGTGTAGAGCAGAGATATAAATATTGTATCTGATATATATGTTTTAATTGATACATACAGGTATACCTGTTTGCTTTATTACTTGTTTGGTGATTATTAAACAGAATTTTGTACATCATTATCTCTATACCATTCCTTGTATGAATACTACATATTATTTTAATTTTTATTTTTTTACTGTGCTCTCTCATATTTTTTATTCCACAGTATAGAAAGTTAACCCACTATTAACTTCAGATGGGTCTCCCATCCAGAAGATAGCTAGGCCGTAGCATGATTCACATGAGTTCACGTACATTCAGGATCATGTGACTTTAGGCATAAGCACAATACAGACAGAGGGATACAATTAAATAGAAAAGTTAGATAAAATATTAGAACATCTATGGATTAGATATCAGTTAACTGGTGAAGTACTGTATGTTGCTGAATATTTATATTCTGGATAGAGACAATATACATCGCACCATATGATTATATGCTGAACATCATTCCTATCCTCCAATGAGGAGAAGGAAGATATAAAAGTGTATAATCAGCTAAAAATAAATTGTCTAAATAGGAATTACTTCAGATACAGATGAAGTTGAGAGTGAGAGGGATGATGATAAGGCCAGAATGTTAGTTAAAAGGCAAAGGCTCAATCTACCACCACTGAAAAGGAGCACTGTGCCTGTCTATAAACTATCTGAGTACCCGAACAGGGGCAGGTTCACTCATGTTAATATACTAGTTAAGGCTTTATCAACCAATGGACCATTCTCTGGGAGTATAAATCTTATAGTGATAACTGTCAAAGCTATATTATTTTATATACATTATTTCTTTTTCCATTCTTAAAAACTAATTGCAACTTGGGATATGTCAGTGGGGTGCAACACATGACATCAGTTCTGTAATAAGTAGGGGAGCATGTGAACCACCAATATGTTAGCAAGTTTGTCATTCTGCATGATTAATTATGACAAGTGTGGGTTGGCACTTGGCAGCTCATAAAAGAACTGTGATCTAGGTGGTGAAGGCAGGTGTGGCACTTGTGTGACTGTCATTGTCTGCAACTAACTCAGTCATAAAATCCTCCTCCTCTGCCCTTTGCATCTACAACACTACTATTATGTCCTCCACAGCCTTGTGCACTTTTATAATTGCTTTTACTGCTGCTAGTCATTGTAACTCTGACATGCTGAAAGTGTGTCTCACAATCAGACCTGAGGTTGTACTTCAGTAGGATCGCAACAATAATGTTCCTAGATATGATCCTACTTTCCTCAAGCTAACGTATGTTTTTATAGACCACAAATAGCAACATTTTTAGCTTTTGTATCATTACTAAAGTGTCTCCATACTGTAGAATTCATGGACTAATGTCCAAGGACTAGTAGTAGTAGTAGTAGGTGGCAGTGGTGTTGATCCTCCAACAGCAGCAGAAGCACTCATACCAAGAGTTGTTGATATTGACCTCTATTACTGCTTAGTCAGTAATTGTTAGTATGAATGGATGAGGGCTGGATTTGGAAACAGTGACAGTGATGATGATGACTGAGATGATGCATGTCTATTTATAGGCATGTTTACTTTTCCAGACTTTCCAAAGTGTTTATAAACAAGCATACTGCTTATTTTCAATGATGGATGATTGGAACTTTTTCTTTCAAATACAGGTAATATTTCTGTAGTATCATCATCGCTCTCTACTTGATCTGTATCAGAAAAAGCAAAAAAGGGTGGAAGGACATATTCTAAATTCATAATTACGTCAGCAGCATCAGAAAAAAGTACCAACTGCTCTTTCTCCCTGCTATGTTTAAATTTGTCTAGGTTTTTTTAAGGTCTGAAAAAGTTTCTTTTTTACTTTTCCATTTATGAGAATTTATAGACCATTGACATTGACCACTAATTTGTTTCAGGGTGTCACTGCCACTCTTCCTGTCACTGTCTGACAGTGGTTGGTCTCACCACTGCTAAATATTCCTTCCCTGACTCACTGTTGTCTTTAAAATGTTTGGTACTACTACTACTACTGGCAGAACTTTTCATACCACAAACAGCCTTTTTGGAAGAAGAGGACCATAAACATTTACTGCATACGTTGAAGCAACCTGTACAACTTTTCTGCCACTAACACCTCCATGTCCTCCTCCTAGTCCTTTCTCCTTACCCTACAACCTCAGGTGTACATAATGATAATAGTCTTGATTTCTACTGTAAAGCATACAATAGAGCTGTTAATTTCAATACATTTGAACTATTCCGTTGGTTGCACAGGACAACAAAGCACAGCAGCAGCATCTATATATATATATATACTAGCAATATGTGACGGCGTTGCCCGTCATTGTAGTAGGGTATGTGTTATGTAGCATTTTTTGTTTGAAATGTTGTAGGTGGCATGTTGAAGGTATTTTGTAAGAATTTTTTGTGTTTGTTTGTATTGTACATTTCATTTAGCTGTATTGACTGATGATGTTTTTTGTGTACTGTGTGAAGCAGAAAGAATAATATTGCACACATACATAGACACACACAGATACAGTGACATATACAGACATTGATCATACATACACACGTACATACATGCGTGTACACACACACACATACAGATATTATTACGGTCCTGTAATTGCCAGAGGGGTAGGCAAGGCATTGCTCATTGTGTTGCTTAATCCTCTGGCACTGAAAGGGTTAACCAGCGGTCCCAGTATGTAGAGAGAGTCATGGAGTCCACAGTCCCTGAAGTGGACTCTGTACATGCACACTCAGAGGCTGCTAGACAACCTCCGGCCCGGCTCCCTGGCCAGGAAGACACTTCCTGCCCCAGGCCTCGGCCAAGAGCGTTACTAGGGATGCAGCCCGGGCACGGAGAGCGGGAACTGAGGAGGGATGGTGTGTGTGGTTGGAGCAGGGATGGTGTGTGTTGTTGGAGCAGCTATAGTGTGGCATGTATATTTTTTGTGCCAGGGTACTTACACAATGCAGGTGTGTGACAGCGGGCAGAGAGTGGCGGTGAAGAAGCTTGTGTGTAAGAGTGTATACTACAGAGTGGCCCCAGCATGGTCTGTCTCCAGCCCCTCAGCCACGGGTAATAGCCGCATGCAGCTGCTGCTTGTAGAGAGCTCCTTGAAGGGCCGCATGACCGGGCTGTTGCAGGGTGGAGTGTTGTGCTTCATGAAGGGGGAACATGAAGGATTTGGTACTGGGCCTGCCTGCCTGCCTCCGAGCTACATGAAGCAGCTGGGCTTCCTGCAGCAGAAGCACATTGTGCACCAGGAGCCGAAAGCATTGTTGTGTTGTGGATACCAGAAATGAAGGTACACTGGAGCCGATCCCGCCCTCTCTTTGTTGGAATCAGCTCATTGTGTGCCTCAGGTTGGTGGAGGGACCTCTGGGGACTGTGTGTGTGGCTTTTGTGTGTGTGTGTGTGTGTGTGTGTGTGTGTGTGTGTGTGACTTGTGTGTGAGTCTGTGGTGTAGGAGCAAGTGGTAGCCATTTTGTTTTTTCAGTCACTTGGATAGTGGTGGACGGGCTGGATAGTGGGTGCAGGCCAACTCCCTGAATGATTTAAATCACTCCTCCAGTGAATCACCCAATGGGAACAGTAACTCCTTACTTAAGCTGAGGTAACATAGCAATATAACACACAGTGGCTCTTCAGTTGAGTCAATGTAGCAATATGCTGAGGGATCAAATAGAAAGTGGTGTTTGAGGCTTGCCTTCTGTAACATACAGCAATGCATCTGTCTCTCTTTAAGGAGAAATGGCGGGAATCAGGAAGCAGGAAGTGGAAGAGTGACAGTTGAAAACATACAGTGAGGTGACTGAAGAGATGAAAAGAGTTAACCCTTTGAGTACCAGAGGTGTACGCAACGCACTGCAAAGCAATGCGTTGCGTACCCCTCTGGCACTGAAAGGGTTAAATAAAAGAGTTGCTATTAAGTTTATCCCTGAGTTTGTATTTTATGGAAACATTACACCCTCGTACTGAAACAGAGTGTATGGAGGGTTACAATTATCTGTGGGAGGTGACACAGAGTGTATGGAGGATTACAATTATCTGTGGGAGGTGAAACAGTGTGTTTGTGGGGTCATGATCCTGAGTGAGAGTGTGTGTGGACCAGGAGAAGTTATTCATATCCCCTACTTCTGGAGCGAGTGGCAGCTATTTTTTTTTTTGTCAGTTGGATAGTGGTGGGAGGGCTGGAGGGGGCGGGCCAACTCCCTGTATGATAAACATGCCCCCATTGAATCACCCAATGGGAGCAGTAATGTCCCCATTGAATCACCCAATGGGAGTTGTGTCTCCTAATGAGACATAAATTATGTAATGAGGCATTCTGTTGAATGTGTGTTTGTTTTCTGAGGAGACATAAATTATGTTCTGTGTGTGAGGTACCATAAATTATGCAATGAGGCTTATTCTTTTATATATATAGATATACACTTGTATTTTGTTTTTTTTTCAGTATGGAATAACATCTTGTCTGTTGCTGTCTGTCTGAAAATAGCATATGATGTATTATTATTATTATTATTCTTATTCTTTATTTATATAGAGCCAACTAATTCCTCAGCACTGTACAATAGGGAATAGACATACAGAGGTATTAAATAAGATGTAGAGAACAGAAGGATCAGAGGACCCTGCTCGTGAGATCTTACAGTCTAGAGGAAGGTAGGTTTGACACAGAGGGAGTAAGTGCTATTGGGTTTATGTGCCTCCTGCCACATGAACGGCCAGCCAGTGGGTGGGAGTGAGAAGTGCTGTTGAGTGCAGTGGTCCGAGCAAAGGGTAAATCTTGGTGATAATGTTTATGGAATCAGTTGATCAGGTGAGTCTTCAGGGAGTGTCTGAAGATTTGAAGGCTGGGGGAGAGTCTGAAGGGGCAGGGAGGGAATTCCTAGTATATGTAACTGTAACTCTCTCTATCTCAGTAAATATAAGATCACCTGCCTGTCTGTAACCGTCCCTGTCACTTTCTACAAAACAGACTCACTATCCCTGCACCCCACCTGTCGAAAGAACAATTGGCCACCACCAGTACTCTGTCAATTCTCAGGCATGTTTCCGTCATTTTTTGCATCCAATTCCGCCATCTCTGTCAAAGGGGAAAAGCCGTCTTAAAAGTGGGTGTGGTTTAATCTTCGATCATAATGTAAGGTATTTTCAGAAAAAAGTATTCGTTTGAACGTCTTTTTTTGTCTGATTAACGTCATTTTTTCCCAACATTATAAAAAAAGGTCTAAACTTGGAGAAGAAAAATTAAAGTACTGAGAAGCAATTAAACGTTTCAAAGACAAAAAAAAGTCTTTGTTTCTTGTTTCTTTGAAAATTTTCATTTCAAAGACAAAATCAAAGACAATTTTTAAGATCAGAATTTTTAACGCCAATGTTCAATGAGATTTTCTTACCGTCATTTTTAATTCTTTAGATGAATTTTCAAATGTGACAGATTTACTTCTGAAAATATGGTCCTTCTTTTACCACCAGTTGATGATCCGACAAGGTTTTCATTATGATGACTTTTTGAACATCTAGCCCTTAGACATCACGTTAGTGAAATACAACCCAGTTCTCAAGAACCACTGCAGCCCAGAGTTTAAGGATATTTTTGATGATGTAGAAGTGGCCCAGGCAGTGGAGTCACCATTTCAATTGGCCTACCCTTATTTCTTAAACAGCTGGTGACTCTTGAGGACTTGAGAGTAAATGCTTCATGCAAATGATTCATGTCAATAAATATACATTTATGACCGGATTTCTGGATAATTTAATTTTAGCATATTATGATTTTACTTAATTTTTGCAAAATTATAGTCTGCTATGACAAATAAAATAATTTTGCTGAATGTTGTTAACTGACAGTTTTACCTGTATTGTAAATAACTATTATAATATTATACGTTGTGAAATATTCAATTTCAATTATTTCTTTCACTTGCATGACAATTTCTTTATGGGACAGAAAACTCACAGCTCTAACTCACATTAACCTATACATTAATTTTACAAATAAAAACCCAAGTGAATAAATATGAAAAGCAGCAAGAAGTGTGGGAGTTCTCCAGGCTCCCCAACATTAGGCCAAAGCCCAAACAAAAAACCCAAAGCAAAACAAATCTGCGCTCCTCCATATAAACTATCCAAATTAAAACCCTGTGTAAAGCATATATCATACCACTTTAATAAATTTTGGGGGATTTGTTGCATAGATTGGCCAAAGTATGTCTAAGCCCACCTGCCACATCAAGGCTCCCCGATACCAGGCGATTACCTAACTCTTCATACAATCATTCCTATCTAGGTTAAAAATTCCCCTGAAGATTCTTGTAGTAACACATAGGGTGCATGAAGGTGAGTCCTAACATGAATATGTTTGAAACTGGTTTTAAATGCACCCTATATGAGTTTTCTCGAAAATTTGCTGATTTTTGCTTTTCCCATGAAAACCTTTGCCTTTCCGCCTATGCCAAAATGTCCTCCTTTTCGCCTATTTTAACACATTTTTCGCCTATATTTCCTATAGGCACTACATTTCCCACTGTAATATTACTTCTTCTAAGGGCTGAAATTTAGAAATAAGTGGCTGAAAGTCAAAGTTGTGAGTCCTACAGCAACATACGGCTTGAAAAATAGTATGCAGAATGCATTTGTCTTTTGTCCACAACACTAACTTCCTGCTTAAGTGACACTGGCACATATTCATGATGATTATGTCAAGTAATGAAAAATAAATTTCAACCTACAATGTGGCAGATGTGTATGGTAGTGGTGGTGGGGGACTGGTTTGCTGGACATTACACAACTACACTGTGTTTTTTTTTTACTATACAGTATACAACACAACTGATGAAGCCTAATCAGCTGTCTGTCACTGTCACCTAATATGTTTAGTTCTTTATTCTTTTTTATTTATTTATTTATTTTAAGTTGTCCACCCTGTTGTCTTATGACAGTCTGTCCCAAAAAATTTATAACTGATAAACAAAACTTCTTTCTCCAGACTTCCCCACCCAGCACATAGACAATAACAGAAAGATCAGCAAGCAAGTAGGTCCCTAGCTGCCTGTGTCAGTCACATGGAATATTAGAGTATTTGGGGTCAACCTCCTTCCTCCCTTCTTCTCCCCAGAGTGCCCCATTGACTCTCCTAACAGAACAAATGTGCTACCTAAAAGATTCCCTAAATTAAACTTCAAATTCCCTTTGTCGTCTCTAGCTCAAAAAACGTACTGCTCGCTCCTCTCACAAAAACAAAATGGCATGCTGTGAGAGCCTGACAGCCTCTTATATGGCTGTAGAAAACTTTTGTGTGGCGGAGAAATATTTTTATTTCAATGGGTGAAAAAGGCGGGAAAAAGCAGAAAAAGTTCACTTTTCACATGAAATTATTAGTCAAGCGGAAAGTGACATTATTCACCAATTTCAGCGAAAATTTTCATCCATCCCTACAAATAATAAAACAAAACCACACCCCGGTCCTTTCTAGGCCGCTGCCCAATACACTTAATGTTTTTTTACACAGATTTTCTTATATATATAAGCAAAAATATGCTTAAAGGGGAACCATCACCTGTATTAATGTTGCCTTTATCCCAATGCTCCTTTGCATCTTTTTTTAAATATAATTAATTATTCTCTGAGATATTAGCTTTCAAATTTAATGCGGTGATGTCACTTCAGGACAGGCTGCGGTTCAACCCTGTCCCTCAACCTGTCAAACTTTGTCTGTTCTCTTCCCCAAGTAGCGTCTCGTTCCAACCTGCTCCAATGATGGAGGATTTCTCCAACTAAACTGGAGCGCTCTCTTGCCAGTGAGAGCAATCTAGCTTAAATGGAGAAAGCCTCCATCATTTTTTTGTTTAAAGCAAAATACAGTTATGAAATATGATTTCTAGGTAATGGCATTCTCCAAATAACGAAACAGAAGTTAGCAAAGTAAACAATTATTATTATTATTATTCTTTATTTATATAGCGCCAACTAATTCCTCAGAGCTGTACAATTGGGAATAGACATACAGAGGTATTAAATAGTACAATCAGATGTGGAGAACAGGAGGATCAGAGGGCCCTGCTCGTGAGAGCTTACAGTCTAGAGGAAGGTAGGTTTGACACAGAAGGAGTAAGTGCTATTGAGTTTAAGTGCCTCCTGCCACATGAACTGCCAGTCAGTGGGTGGGAGTGAGAAGTGCCGTTGAGTGCAGTAGTCCGTGCAAGTGGTGAATCTTGGTGATGATGTTTATGGAGGCAGTTGATAGGCTTCCCTGAAGAGGTGAGTCTTCAGGGAGCTTCTGAAGATTTGGAGGCTGGGAGAGAGTCTGAAGGGGCGGGGGAGGGAATTCCACAGCTCAGGTGCAGCACGGGAGAAGTCCTGAAGGCAGGAGTGGGAGGATGTGATAAGAGCTGTGGAGAGGAGAAGGTCGTGTGCAGAGCGAAGATGGCGGGCGGGAGTATATTTGGAAATGAGAGATGAAATATAGGGGGGTGCAGTGTTAGTGAGGGCTCTATAAGTTAGCACCAGAATTTTGAATTTTACTCTGTATGCTAATGGGAGCCAGTGTAGGGACTGACAGAGGAGTGTGGTGTTAGAGAAACAATGAGTGAGGTAGATTAGTCTTGCAGCAGAGTTCATTATGGACTGTAGTGGAGTTAGTCGGGTGAGAGGAAGGCCAGTTAGTAAAGAGTTACAGTAGTCAAGACGGGACATGATGAGTGTTTGGATTAGAATTTTGGTAGTGTCTTCTGTGAGAAAGGGTCGGATTCTAGAGATGTTGCGGAGGTGGAGGCGGCATGAGTTGCAGATTGACTGGATGTGAGGAATGAAGGATAGGGCAGAGTCAAATGTGACCCCCAGGCAGCGTGCTGTAGGGGTTGGTGTGATGGAAGTGTTGTTAACGGTGAGGGTAATATTTGGGATAAGGCTGGTTGTAGATGGAGGGAAGAGAATTAGTTCAGTTTTGCCAAGGTTAAGTTTGAGTTGACGGGAGGACATCCAGGAAGACACAGCAGACAGACAGTGAGACACTCGGGACAGAAGGGAAGGGGAGAGGTCTGGGGAGGAAAGATATATTTGGGTGTCATCAGCATAGAGATGATGGTGAAACCCAAAGGGCGTTTAGTATCAAGAATCCATTTCAATATTAGTTTAGTCCATCTGCCATCATCTTGCAATGTGGCCTGCCCATTTCCATTTTGGGTGCTTTACTGTTTCAGTGTTGTCATAGACCTTTGTTTAAGGACAAAACCATGAAGATGTTTTTTGGTCTCGTTTTGTTGTGTTTAGATCTCTCAGCTCCATACTTCTTTGCGTAAGTTTTTGTATGGCTTTGGCATTCAGTGTCCATATTTCAAAGCCATACGTAAGGACTGGGAGGTCACATTGGTGAAAAAACTTTCGCCTGAGGCAGAGTGGTCAATTTGTTTTGAAGATGGTACTACTAAGTTTTTCACTGCTTGCCATCTCAATGTTATTCACAGCTCAGTTTCCATCATTGTGTTTCCATCTGTTGACATTTCCTGTCGAAGGTAAACATACTTGTTAACTTTTCCCTTGGTATGGTCAATTTGTTAAAGCGATAGAAATGTTTCACAATAAAAGCATCTCCAATTAATCTTCATAGTATTTGGGCTGTGGGGAGTATTATTTCAATACTGTCAGAGTTGTAGTTCAAGAGTAATTGAATGATAAATTAACACCCTCCCGCCTCTTTTACTAATTTAACACTGCCCACCTCAGAACAGAAAGGTGGTGTCCAGATGGATCTCAGAGAATGACAGTCTTCATTTAGCAAAAGGGAAAGCCTGAAAATCCTGTCAAGTGGGGCAGGGTTTTCATTGTTCTTACATTAAGAAGATTGTCCCTTGCTGTGATCTGTCCAGGACCAGATTCTACATCTGAGAGGAGGTGGCTTACACTAGGTAAAAGGGGCAGGAGGGGGATACTTTATCATTCAATTACTCTTGAACTACAACTCTGACAGTACTGAGATAACACTCTCCATGGCCCAAATACTATGAAGATTAATTGGAGTTGCTCTTACTTTGAAACATTACTATCCCTTAAACATGACTGATATTTTGTTGATATTCATCTTTAGACCAAAACCTTTGCTTTCCTGTTGTAGCTTTTCAGTTCATTCGTGCAGTTTTTCAGTACAACTTCCAATACTTTGATACTGTCTGTAAAACGTAAGTGATGTTGATAGCCTCCATTTATCTCAGATGTCCCAATATAGTTTGTGGAAAATTTCTTCTAAACAATAATAATAAATTGGGGGAGATTGTGTCTCCTTGTTGGATGTCTTTTTCTATGTTGATATGGACGTTATCATTGCTGACCTGTATTGATGCAGTCACATTTTCATATATTGATTGGAGGATAATAATGCAAGCTCTATTCATTGGCTGATCAGGGCATCGATTATTGCTTGCTTTTTCACTGAGTCAAATGCCTTTTCCAAGTCAATGAAGGCTAAGCATAACAGAAGGTTGTATTCATTATTCATTATGCCGCTCTACAACTTGTTGCTTGGTCCTTTTACTGAAACCGCTCCTGAAGCCTGCTTGTTCTTTAGATTATGCCATGTTAAGTGTTGTGCCTATTCTTCTTGAGAGTACATTTGTGAAAACCTTGCAGACCACTGGCAATAGGCTTATTGGTCAGTAGGTTTTTAGATCCACCTTATCACCTGTGCAGTAGGATGACTTCTGCATTTTCAGGCCCTTTGCTGAGCAGTAGGTATTTTGAAAATAGTTTACCTAGGGCTTTGATTAAGGGTTGACTTCCATCTTTCAACGTTTCAATAGTAACTCTATTAGGTCCAGCTGTTTTGCCATTTTTCATTGATTTTGTATTTATTGTTTTTGCAGCTTCTGCTTCTTCTACTAAAACTTCTGTAGTGGCTGGCACTACATTCAGTTGTTGACCTTCATCCCTATAAAGATTTGAATACAATTATTCCACTCATTTTAGTAATGCTATTGAAGCTTTAATGCAAACATTTGGCTCATTTGTGTCGCCATCTTTTTTTTTATTTCTTTAGCACTTGATTTTCTTGCAGTGTCCATTTGATGAGTTCAGCATTGAACTTGTGAGTTTCTTCTTTTATGTGCTTCCTTATTGTCTTGCACACTTCTGCATATTGCAACTGGTTTCTAATATTACTGTTTTGCCTAATTTATCATCACTTTTTCATCATGGCAACTGTTTCTTTTGATATTCAGGTTGGTTTATATAGTTTTACTGTAGGTGCAATAGCATGGCCAGTGTCTACGATAGTCTCAATAACTTTTTTATTGGGTTGAAAAGTAAATGTCTAGAAGGTCTTGTAGCACACTGAAGTGATTAGACAGTGCCAACTCAAAATGTTTATGATTTTTCAATAGCTTGCTTGTGTTGATCTTCATGTTTGCTGACTTGATCATTTTCTTTTGTACTTTCTTGCAATCAGTTTTTAGTTTTGCTCTCCCTAGATGATGGTCACTTCCAAAACAATTTAAGACTGAGCAGTCAGTGAATATTGTTTTTTCATTTGCAAGTATGAAATTAGTTTCAATTGTAATACAATTAGGGTTTTTCCATGTCCATTTTTCTCTGCCTTTTTCCTGTAGAATGATTTCATGATGTACAAATGTTGTTCTTCTGTAAATTCAGTAAGTTGGTTACTGCTATCATCTCTTTTTCCAGTTCGATTTGGTCCAATTGATTTTTCACCATTTTGGGTCTTACCAGTTCTCGCATTGAAATCTACCATGATAAATTTGTAGTGGTAATTGTCCTTTTTGTAGAAGCACTATAAATCATCATAAAAAGTATTAAACTTCATCATCACTTTGGCTACTTGTAGGGTCATAAACTTGAATTATTTGATATACATAGTGACTGTTTGGTTGATAGCACAGGAAGCAATTATTTCAGAAATACTTTCTACTTTTACAACTAAGTTTGCCAGTCTTTTGTTATCCAGGAATCTGATTCCTCCACATCATCTATCATTGGTTCCTTTATAGTATAGCCAGTGTCCATAAAGCATTAAGCCTATAAGCAGGGAGTTAGATGAATAACAGGTACTATTACACACACAGTAATCTGCCTATGAGGGATAGAAAAGTGTTACTGTATAGTTCCCTCCCATAGGCTCTGTGTGTGTGTGTGTGTGTGTGTGTGTGTGTGTGTGTGTGTGTGTTGTGTATATCTAAAACCCCCATTATCCTGTCCCACACTCTCTTTTTCTTCTTCTCATTTTTTCACTCCTCTTTCCTCTAATTACCATTCTCTCTTTATTTTCTTTATTATCCCCTCTTTCTCCTCTTTGTTCTTAATGTACCAGCCTCCTATTATTTATGTCTGTTTCTCTCCCCATTAATTTCCTCCCGTCTTCCCAGATGCATCTTTCTTAGTTCCTCTGATAGAAATGCTTAATAACATAAAAGGAAAAAAGGTATAATTCACTCTAGAAATTAGCAGTGCAATTGTATTCATTCAGATCTGTGGTCCTGCTGTTCCAGCATTTAAGGATACAAATGATGTTCAAATGATAAAAATGATCTCTGTAGCAATATAATCGCTTCAGCACTGTGTATGATATTATACAATTTTTGCAGTGATAAAGCACTTCTTAAACTCTACGTGTGTCTATTGGTGTATACTGTGGTGTAACAGATGAGCAACTTTCTTTCTTTGCTATACTCCTCATCAATGGTACAAAAATTACATTAAACAATGCACAATTACCTATTTATTTCGAAAACTGATCACTTTTCACTAAATCTTTGTTGTCTTGTTTATTCTATATAATTTATGTTTGTTTTTATTCATATAGTGCCAACAAGTGTACTTAAAGGGATAGTAATCTTTCAAAATAAAAACAGCTCCAATTAATCTTCATAGTAAATAGGCCATGGAGAGTGTTATTTCAATACTGTCAGAGTTGTAGTTCAAGAGTAATTGAATGATAAAGTATCCCCCTCCCGCCCCTTTTACTGATGTAACACTGCTCTCCTCAGAACAGAAAGGTGGTGTCCAGATGGATCGCAAAGAGGGATAATCTTCAACTAACATAAGAGCAAAACCTGAAAAACCTGTCAAGGGGGGCAGGGTTTTCCTTATGCTCACAGTAAGAAGATTGTCCCTTGCTGTGATCTGTCCAGTCAAGAGACCAGATTCCACGTCTGAGGGGAGGTGGCTTACACTAGGTAAAAGGGGCGGGAGGAGGATACTTTATCATTCAATTGCTCTTAAGCTACAACTCAGTAGTGTAATACTCTCCATGGCCCAAATACTATGAAGATTAATTGGAGCTGCTTTTATTTTGAAACATTACTATCCCTGTAATGTTTTACAGTTTACATTTAGTATAGAGGAGAGCAAATAAGTGCAGCAGTTAAGTAGTTATACAGACAGTTATCATAAGGGGCACACTAGGTATGCATACATTAGGAGAGGAGGTCCCTGCCCAGTAGAGCTTACAGAAATTCTCAAAAACTGAAACTTGAATGATCTGTTTGAAAAAGACCAATGCTTCATAGGCAGTGGAAAAAGGAGGACCTTTAGCCATGACCTCTAGTTTTTGAGCCACTTGGAGCCACTATTCCATCTAATCCAGAGATGTAAAGCCAAAGTATATGAGAGGCCCTGAGATAAAACAAAATGCAAATTATTGCTTGTTATATGGCTAGTCACCACTCAGACGCATGACATTTTAGCTCTCACATACCATACAGAGGAGAAATTATATGTGAATATCACACTAATCATGCTCAAATGGGTAGTTTACTTCCAAAATGACAAGTAGGTACCCTCAGAATGGGAATAGCAGTTAACCCCACACATACTTTTCAGACTTGTTTGGGCTTTGTAAATGTGGTTTCTGTAGACACTGAGAGCAAGAAGTCGGTATCTGGATCACCCTCCTTAGGGAGACACCCTAGGAGTTTACAAAATCAGGCCAAGTGTAGTCCAGATGTGGAACCCTTGCTCTCAGTGCCTAGAGAAACTGGTTGCACCTCACTAAATCATCATCAAAGTCTTCAACTTCATCATCACTTTGGCTACTTGTAAGGGCATAAACTTGAATGAACATAGATGATGTCTAGTTTGATAGCACAGGAAGCAATTCTTTCAGACATACTTTCTACTTTTATGAGTGTCAGTCTTTTGTTAATTAAGAATCTGATTTCTCCACATCATCCATTTATAGTATAGCGAGTGTCTATCTTCTAATTTGACTAAATCTTCATCTTTTTTACGAGTTTCACATAATCTGATAATGTCCCAGGTGATGTTATTTAGTTCTTGTACTAGTTCTTGTGAAACCATACTCATATAATGAATGTTAAGCTTTCCAGTGTCTAAAGACCAAAGGCAGCCAGATGGAACCCGGTAATACTTGGCACTCACTGCCATTGACCTGGTCTTCCTGCTGCAGTATGAAGTAGCTCACAAGCTTCTAGGGAACGAGGGCCTTTTTAGTTGTAAATCCATGCTGAGGGGAAGGACCATAATCTGCCACTCTGGTTCAGTGTGGGTTGGCATATTTTGGATCGATTTAGTCTGGTGTCTTAGCTTTGGTCTGTCCATGTTTGGTTACCCTGCCAGGATTATATGCTCCTGATGGCATAGTTCTTGGCTTCACTGACATACACAAACACTCCCACCACGATATGGTATTGCCCCATATTTCCATATTTCTGTGTCAAATAATCAAAGCCAATAGTATGCTATTTTTTGCTAACCACATGTTACATAGTTACATAGTAATTTAGGTTGAAAAAAAACTTGCGTCCATCAAGTTCAACGCTTTTCCTATTCCTGTTTACTGCTGTTGAGCCAAAAGAAGGCAAAAAAATCCCCTCAATACATCAATTTCAAATTCTGCTTTGAATGGGGGGAAAAATCCTTCTTGATTCCAAATAGCAATCAGATTTCTCCTTGGATCAACAAGAAATAACTAAATATTAATCCCAATATGAACATACATAGCCCTCTATGTTCTGCTCTTTTAGAAAAGTATCCAGGCCTTTTTTAAAGGCATCTACTGTAGGGCAGTGAATTCCATACTTTTATTGTCCTTACCATAAAGAATCTCTTCCTCTGTTGTAGATGAAATCTCTTTTCCTCAAGTCTAAGCGGGTGCCCCTTGTCCTGTACTGTTCTGCAAAGGAGAGCCCTTTGTATGGGCCCTGAGCATGCGTATATATGTTGAGATAGTTCACTGGTAAATTCCCTGACTATGAAGCCTGTTCAAATCTCAAGGTTGCAGGTTCAAATCCTGGCAGAGTCAACTCAGCCTTTTATCCTTTCAAGGTCGATAAAATGAGTTCCATTGATTGGGTAATAATAACATCTATTATTTCAGCTGCCGATTTGGTTAGTTCCGAGAGTGTGCACTGAAAGCACTTTGAGTCCCACTGGGAGAAAGATGCTATATAAATACTAGATATTATTATCATATCCTCTCTAAGACCCCTTTTCTCTAGTGTGCATTCCTGTCACTAAGCATTTCAATATCACTAGATATTTACCATGGCCTGATTCTTAATGGTATATATTAAATTATAATTTGTATTATAATTTATATTAATTTATAATATTTTATATTAAATTAGATAATTATCACTGCCTGATTACAAATATCATAACAACATGCTTTTCAGAATATCCATATATTAAGCATGTAAGTTATGACAAATGCCATCAGGTCCCGAGGGTAGACTGGCCGCTTTTTGGGGGTATTAGTATTACTAATGTGGGGATGCAGTGTATTGTATTTTTTATTGTCTGCTGTGCATTATATATGTTTTCTATTTGATCTTGACTCCATGGTGGTAAATAAAACAATTATATTTTGATAAGCATATTAGTGTGCCTCTATTATATGGTGTATTCAAACCTTCCCCTTTTCTCGCCTTTGGTATCCTTTTAAAATATTGCAAGCATAAGACTGTGCGACATGAAGGCGCAATAACCAGGTCACCGGTTTGAAAAACGCCATATAATCTCTCCCAAATCAAAAGGGCGAGATTCTTATGCCACTGACTGCACTGTCTGCATACCTTAAGCTTTAATCCTTTGTGTGTCTCAGACCTCCGTGCACGGATAATCTGACATCTCTCCCTTGCCAGCCATCGCTTCCCAGCAGTTTCACACCAACAAGGTTTAATGAAGTTTACCAACAAAGTCACAAACTGAATTAAAATTTGTTGCAGTTTGTGACTTTGTTAGTAAACTGCATTAAACTTTGATGGTGAAAGCTGCCTGGAAGTGATGGCAGGCAAGGGAGAGATGACGGGTTAGCGTGCATGGAGGTCTGAGACACACAAAGAATTAAAGGGTATGCAGGCAGTGCAAGCAGTGGATGGAGGTGACGTTTTAGTCTGCTGCATAAGAATCTTGCCCTTTTGATTCGGGCAAGATTCTGATGTGGTGCTTTTCAAGCCGGCAACCTGGTTATTGCGCCTTCATGTCGCATGTTCTTATGCCAATATTCCATCTAATCATGAGATGTCAAGTATATGAGAGGCCATGAGATAAAACAAAATAAAAATTAGTTCTAGTTCTATGGCTATTCACCACTGAGAAGCATCACATTTTAGTTCTCTTATACCAACTCACCTTAACATATCCATATAATAAATACTTTAAAGCGAATATAAAGATAGATATATAGAAAGCAGCATGGAATGAGGGGGTTCTCCAGGCCCCCAAACATTAGGCCAGAAACCCAAAGTGAAAACACAGACAAAAAGACAAACCTGCGCTACTCTATATAAGAAACAAATGGGTGCCCTTTACTGGGCATATATAATAATTCTTAGTAAATAAGTGAAATTTTAGTGTCACAGATTGGGCAAGTTGTGGCCAAGTTGTGCTTGCCACCGCGCCAAGGTATTTCACTTTCAGGCAAGTCATACTATTTAATCACCTCATATAAATTCACAAATATTATCTTACCTCATCCTATCTTCTTTTCTTAATACTGGCCTTTTATGACAAGGCCTCAAGCCTGTTATAATGAGTTGTTTGAAATTGACTACTCTTCACATGACTTGTGGGGACTTATTTTAAAAGGTTGGATACCCAGTCCTCCATAATGCAGGCCCTTTGGGGTCTGTTGCATCAGGTAAGTCCCCTAGGTATACCTCTTTATTATATATATGTCCTTTGTTTTGAATTGCACTACTTTGGGACCCGCAAACATTATAATGAGCATATTTAAAGGGTCCCCCACTCACCTACGTGTTCACTATAATATCTCCTCAGGGCTATTTGACTTTGAGTTTATTTAATAGTGTTCTACAGTTGTATTAGAGTAGGACTTGCCTGAAAGTGAAATACCTTGGCGCGGTGGCAAGCACAACTTGGCCAATCTGTGACACAAAAATTTCACTTATTTACTAAGAATTATTATATATGCCCAATACAGGGCACACATTTGTTTCTTATATAGAGTAACACAGGTTTGTCTTTTTGTCAGAGGAGAAATGATATCTACATATCACACTAATCATGAACAAATGGGTAGTCCAGTTCTGCAATGACAGGAAGGTACTCTCTGAATGAAAATAGCAGTTAACCCTACACATAGTTTTCAGACTTGTTTGGGCTTTGTCAGTGTGGTTTCTGTAGACACTGAGAGTCGGTGTCTGGATCAGCTTTCTGCCTTACGTAGACACCCTACTGGTTTTCAAAATCAGTCCAAGTGTACTCCAGACATTGAACCCTTGTTATTACAGTGCCTAGGGAAACTGGGTTTCTTTGTAAATTTGTTGCCACAAATATGCAATCGAGTGGTTATAAAAAAAAATGGGGTCACAAAAAGTGTGTAAAGACAGATTTACATTTATGTTTAACTGCTCCTCTCAATTAAGTTAATTTAAAATGTGTATTCCAAATACATGGCTCCCCCAGTGCTCAAATGTGTATCACAGCTGTGACATTTGTAATCTCTGCAGTAGTATTATTGTGACAGACACATTAATTTATTTAGGTCAGTGCTATAAGATTAGGGCTTCTGTAACTGTTGAACTACATATGGCACCAACTAATAAATAATTGCACTGTGGTGTATCTATAAAATTGTTTCACAAATGAGTTTGATTGTACAGAAGCGTAAGTCTAAAAAACCTTCACATTGATGTTGGTGCAACATTTTAAAGGGCAACTAACCTGAAAATTAAACACAATTAACCTCCATTACTAATACACTAGGGAACCTCCCTGCATATGTTTCACTCTGTTGTTGCCATTTGTAATCAAGCATGAATTTCAATGGCATTATTATAGCGTGATACTACAGGGCGCAGTCAGCATGTCGCCATGATTAAAAGGGCGACATGAGAATCTTGCATTGTAGCACAAGATTCTTAAGTTGCGCCTTTAAGTCCCAGCATCCTTAGCCGTACAACACAATACAATATCACTTGTGGCAACTTCTTTTTAACCCCTGGAGTAATGAATTGGTTATTAATACAAAATCCATATGTGGGTTAAATAACTTCCTGCCTGCTATAGAACATATCTAAACAGAATTAGCTCATGAGAATACTTTTTTTCTTTTTCCTGTAGTCAGCCTGGGAGATGTGATATACTCTAGAACTGTAGCCATCAATGTATTGTGCCATTGGTTAAATAAGCAAAAACAAAGAATAACAGAATATTTCTGGGGCCAAGCAACTGCATTCAAAAGCAAGGAGCTCTGTACTGAACTAAACCGCTCTGGCCTCTCTCTCCATCTCTGCGTGCAGAATGACAGGGCAGAGCGGAGCAGAGATGGGGAGAGAGAGGCTGGAGCAGCTTACTTTAGTACAGAGCTCCTTGCTTTGGAATGCCGTTGTTTGGCCCAGAAATATTTTGTTTGTGACTATTTTTGTTTATTTACCCATTGGCACAACACACTGATGGCTACAAACTGGGACAGTCCTAGAGCATATCGCAGCTCCCAGGCTGTGTACAGGAAAAAGAGATAAAGAAAAGTATTGTTATGAACTAATTCTGGTTAGATATGTTCTGTAGGGGATGGGAGGATAATTAACCCACATATGGATTTTGTATTAAAAACAGGGGTTAAAAAGAAGTTGCCACAAATGTTATTGTATTCTGTTTTATGGATAAGTATGCTGGGACTTGAAGGTGCGACATGAGAATCTTGCGCTGTCCTGCAATGCGAGATTCTCATATTGCACTTTTAATCATGGTGAAATGCTGACTGTACCCTGTAGTCACACAATATTTTGCATGCAACATTTTAAAAAGATAACTTGTACACCAGAGGACCAGAGCCATTTTATTTTTTGAGCCGGCACAGGTGAGCGATCACATTTGAGACTCGCTGAGGGAAAGAAAAAACAAAAACTGAAGTTTTAGAAGATGCCAATGGTTTGTTAGTAAAACCTACCACACAGGGCATGTCCATCCCACTTTATATTTCTTCCCACCTCCTTCATCCTTACGGTTTCAAAATAAAACCGTCTGGACTCTCAGTTACACAAAGACTAACTCACTCAGGGGGTGACCAATATTCATCACCAAGTTAAACAAATTGCATACAAAGACATGAAATAGCCCTTAATGTCGATATTATTCACTGTCTCCAGACAGATCTATGCTCCATTAGTACCTTCCAGGTACAGAGGGAATTAAGTTGGACTAGACAATAATGAAGAATATCCCCACTGTTAGCAACTGAGCATGCCATTTTATGTAATGTTCTATGCTCTGATTGCCTACTTCTGTGAGCAAAGAAAAAAATTCACTTGGGGCGAAAGTCATTTATGCCCTGGCTGCACTTTTAACAGTGCAGCAGACAAACACACCCACCAGTGACTGGATCATGGGCAGGAAACCATAGAGTCCAGGAGGGAAGAGCTTCCTGCTCCAAATGATGCATCACCTTTGTTCTGGAGGAATCACTACATTGGTATATCTAAAGGGCTGCTTCTGCAGTGAGTGGGCTTCCCAGCACCACCAGCACTTTCTCTTGCCCCCATACACACAAAGGTACAACTTCCCTGTTAGATCAGGATGCAGTTGACAGGAGCCCAACCAGTAAAGCTGTCAGAAACTTGCACAAAATATATTCGCTGATGAGGAACATGTGGCTCACAATCTAGTGTTAGACAACACCACCTATAATCCTCATTAGCCATTTGGTGTCTAAGGATGATAATAATTGTAGTCCCTTGCTAGCTGGTGTACCACATGTTACTTACCTCCTGATATGAGTACTGGAAGTGTATCCCCCTCCACTTTCACCTGTTACTTGAATTGTGCTAGAGGAAGTAAAAGCGGGGCCCAGCATGTGAGATAAGTGAACGCTTTGTTATATAGGCTCACCAGAGCTCACATCTAACCTGGGATTCATATACAAAAGAATACTACAGGCCTACTTTGATTTCTGAGCAGCCCTAAAATATTTATATTTCCTACTATATGTGTCCATGGTTAAAGGTGAGGTCTCAGCCTAGTGTAATAATCTCTGGATTTGCTAATAGTGTCATTACTGACCTAAACAGAAACTACAGAAACTACTTAGCTATGAATAGTTGCATTATGTGTGTACTAGTTGAACAGCCCGTTACACGGGCCACAGTGCCTCTGGCAGCCGGTCGCGGGGCAGTGACGCGCAGTAGAGACTGCCCACGCCATTGCTGTTACAGAGCTGGACACTCCTTTGCCGCGGCACGGGCAGTCTCTACTGCGCATGATTGCCGCACACGCAGCAGTGTCTACTGCGCATGCCGGGCGTTACACACGATTTAGCAAATTATTATATAGGATGTGAATATTCTGTACCTGCAAACTGTCCCTATCACCAGGTAGAGTGCATGGTTTTAAAATTACATTTTACATTTTCTGTATGCTTATCCTTTAAAGGGATAGTAATACTTAAAATGTAAAAAAAAAATATGTTGTAGGTTTTATCCCCCTGAGTAAAACAAGAGTACTCCCACTGCTAAAAGGTGTTTCATTCAAAATGTATTAATTTTCAAAGTTGAATTTTTCAGTTGCAATATCACAGTGGCCTGAAATTGTACAGTGGTGCTGTTGCTACATGATCCTATAGACAGCTCTGGTCCTGGGACCATAAATCTCCATAGGATGGTGTAGCAACAGCGCCACTGTACAATTTCAGGCCACTGTGATATTGCACCTAAAAAATTCAACTTTGAAAATTAATAACTTTTGAATGAAACACCTTTCAGCAGTGGGAGTACTCTTGTTTTACTCAGGGGGATAAACCCTACAATATATATATATTTTTACATTTTAAGTATTACTATCCCTTTAAAGGGACACTAATGTTCCAAAAAATTATTTTAGTTTTGTAGAGCTGAAACTAAAAAAACTAAGTGCAACAAACCCTATAGGGATTCAAAGTCCCCCCCCTCCCTCCCCTTCTCCTGATGTCAGTGTTTAGCTGACAGCAGGAGATCTCGGTCCTGGGACCAGCAGGCGGCTCTGCAGCAGAGTCGGAATCGCATTACTTAAAAATAATTCATTCATTGGAAAGGTCTACAAAGTGGGATTGCAAACTGGGCACACTTTTTAGACCTTTCCAATGAATGAATTGTTTAGCAATAACGCAATTTCGGCTCTGCTGCAGAGCCTCCTAGAGTCATACGACTCGATTCTCCTGCTGTCAGCTTTACAGCTGACATCAGGAGAAGGGGAGGGAGGGGGGACTTTGAATCCCTATATCTCTCACACCATAGCGGTTTGAGAGATAGGGTTTGTTGTACTTAGTTTATTAGTTTCAGCTCTACAAAACTATAAATAATTTTTTGGGACATTACTGTCCCTTTAAACGTCAATATGTTCTGAACTTCATCACATGTTAATGCTGAGTATTTTTAATATTTATTTATTTATGTAGGGTGATATACAAAAAATGTATGCATGCGATGAAGGCATATTTAATGCCCAGATAGATATTGCTCATGTTCTAATGCATGAAGCCATACACAGAAAGCTTCTTGAACTGTGTATGAAAAATTAACTTTTACGACAAAATTACACAGATGTATAAAATCATTCGCTAAAGAACTTCCTGCATTAGGAGCATTCACTATTCCACTCAGACAGATTTGTTAATTCTGACCACACCCACAAAAAAACATGCGCATCTGTTTGCTAATCTTGATTTTTCATGCGCAATTCAACAAAGTCATAAGCAAATCTATTAGTTTTATTGCATTTACTACATGCACGTCTGGGAAGCAGTGATTACTGTGCTATGCAGGCACATGTACCAACTGCTTACGTCTACTACCTTTATTTTCTTAATATTCATCACATCTCATTCACTCTTTATTATCCCCACATCGTTCTTCTATTTTGTATTAAGCAAACAATTGACCTAGGTGTTGTTTCACTGTTGCGGGCATTCAGCCTGCCCAGCAGGCTGTGATCTGTGTTGCATTGTTGGGTACTTGTTGCTATGATACCTGATGCAAATTGTGTGACATTATGTGTCTTCCACTGCGAATGGAACACTGTGGTTTGGTGCCTTCTCTGTCTTGCAGCATGGGAGACTTGGTGAGTGCTGGTATATTTTTTGCATATAGTCGTACGATGTTGGTTATTTACTCCTTTTGACCTGAGGAAGTCCATTTGTGGACCGAAAAATGTTTGGCTTTAAAGATGCAATAAAGCTTTCTTTTTTGAGTTGGAATGAGAAGACTGTGTGCTGTTCCTCATCAGTTTTGGATTTCCCAGACTGAGTATACTTGTATATTTCTCCTACGGTAAATGCACCAGTCAAATTATGTTATATACTTACTAGTTACACGCAACACTGGTGGGGCGCTCCTAATTCAGACCGGTCCCAGGAAGGTGCACAAAGAAGACCATGGTGCAGGCAGTCTCTACTACGCATGATGACTTCTGACAAACATCCTAGCGAAGTATAAATTACTATATATATTGAGTGCCACTGCATCTATTTTATAACAGTTACAAAGAGAAGGTCCTCAAGTCATATCACTGAGCAAATTATGCAACTAGCTGCATAGGTGAGAGGTCACATTCTTACCCCTAAGCTATATTGCAGAAACTTTCCAGAAGGTGGTGTTATTTATATATATATGAGATAAGGGCTTATTTGGAGTCCCATCCCTCATTGCCTTATTTGTATTCAAATTTTTTATGCCAGTTGACCTATTGACCACCTGGAATTTCACCCAGAATACACACCAGCATTGCAAAGACTCTACCCTTTAAAGTATGGGTATTTTTAGAATTTTTTGCAGGAAAGAAGACTCTGTTATGGGCTTTGATATTTGATATTTTCCCTCAGTTCAAGTGAGCGACCACATAGCATGAATTCTAAATTTAAGGACACTGTTGGAGGCTCTCAGGAATCATGAAGGTGTCTTTTCTTCAGCCTGCTCCTACCTGCATGAATCCTTGGTGGCTGTAATGGGCGCCATCTCGTGTGATATCACCATGCATGAACTGAAATATCTGAAGAGAGGCAATGGGAGAATCTTATTGCTATAGCGTAGGTAAGCCCACAAATAACACTCCTGCAGCCACCAGACCTATCCAGCATAACATCCACACTCAGGACTTAAAAAGCATTATGTCTCCCAAAACTTCCTTATCACTCAATTTTGTTTACTAGATAACTGCCACTACTGGCCTTTGAGAGAAACAGCATATGTCTGCATCCGTTCCTCCCAAAGATTCTTGTCTCACCTGTAAGAGATGAAGCAGCCAGTGGCATCCTCATCAGTTTTAGCTGTGCAGCTGGATATGGCAAAGGATCAGTCAGAGGAGAAACCCAAAGGGATCCTGTACAATGAGGGCTGTACGTTTGGAGGGATTAAGAGGTGTGGATAGTTGTTCTTCACTAGTAAAAGTCTGAGCTTTAATATATTTTATTGTTTCAAGTTAGTTATCCTTTAATACTTTGAGTGCCAGGGCTTGGGATATTTCTTACACCCTGTAGGCCAGAAGCATTTTCAGCATTTTTGCTATCCATCTGTTTAGGTATGATTCCTGTACGTAACTTTCTAGTTACACATGGAAAACTATATATCATCTTTCTCAGAATGAATTGAGCTTATGCATGGTACCTCACATGAAGTAAATTTTGCATTATGCCACAATCTATGATGTCATAATTACAAAAAAATCTAAAAAACACTATATATAAAAAATGTTTATGTTGATTGTGAAAGTTTCAATTATTTGAAAAAGCCCTGATCCCCCATGTACAAAAATACCAAATTTGTATAGTTTTACCAACATGCATGGCGTGTGTAGACCTCTAATTACCAGGAGCTCAAAATGGGATATTCAACTTTATGAACTAAAATGCACATTCCAATGATTACATGGTAAAACTGTCCTAATACAGCTGAATAACTATATAAAAAAAACTATATATTAGTATGTATAATACTGCATCAAATGAGCCCTAACCTGGTGAAAAGAAATGTTTGCAGAAGGTCGTACGAAAGGAAAAAAAATGGATTTTTTTACATTTCCACTGGATCAAATGTGTGAAAATCTGTGAAAACGATGGCATTTCCAGCTATATACATTAGCTATTGCTCTTAAAAGCGGGGGTGTAAGAAGCATAAAATTACACCATCTACAATCTCTCATTTTTCTTACAGTTTTTCAGTCATGACTTGCCTGTGCTAAAATGGAAATAACCACAGAAATTAACAAAATGTACACAAAGTCTGCCATTCTGGAAAGACTATAACCCACCACATCAAATAAAGGGCGATTTCCTTTTTTTTTTTACCCCTAGCTTGGTGTGCAAAAATATTCCAGAAGTTGGCTCTAAAGGAAAAAAATTGGCACTTTTTTTACATTTCCATTCCATCAAATGTACTAAAATATTGTATGAGTTCACATACTGTAGCGGGTGCCATTAGCACAAAACTACACACACTCGTTTTCTTTTTTGAAAATGGCTGCCTTCATTTCATTTGTCATAACTATTAGCAATATGAAGGAAAGGTATGCAAGGTAATAGAGATGGGTGAAAGATTTTGCCTCAAAAGCAAAACAGGAGAAAAATGTCACTTTTTGCTGAGCAGGTCATTTTTTGAGAACAGTGCCATTTTTTTTCTATGAGCGGAAATTTTTGCAAAAAACCCCCAAAATCATTGCTTTTTCATAAAAATTCATATGAGACTTTTTTGCTCTTCCCTACAAAGTATACCATTTTGGAAAGGAGGCATTCGCCCACATCAAATGAGGGGTCACTTTCCTTTCTATCACTAGGCTGGAGTAGAAAATATTTTTATAAAGTGGCACTATAGGAATAAATACTTTCCGGGGTTTTTTGATAGTTCCTTATCATATGCAAATTAGTCAAATAAGTAATTTGTATGTACTTACATTTAGTGATTCTGATAGGGACATTTATCACCTAGCAACTAGACATTCTGGCAGAGATAATTAAACTTGTGTCTGCTCAGGTATAATGTCAGGGAAGAAAAAAAGAATACACTGTGTCTCTAATCAAAATAAAAATGATACAAAATAATTTATTAAAGTAATAACTTTATCAGAGAAAATTCATAAAGGCCAATCAACACATTTCACGGTGTTATGCTGCATTATCAAGAAACTCCAGCCCAAATGACATTAGTTTGTCATTTGGGCAGGAGTTTCTTTCAATTGGAGAAAAAGCATCTTTTTATCCTTTTTTGTTCCCACGCATTATACCTGAGCAGTGGAAGGTTTAATTATTTCGCTCTGCCTGTGTGTGTCTCATTGCTAGGAAACATATGTCCCTATCAACCACTACTATATCTGAGTATGTACAGATTAGATTCTTGCCTAATTTACATATGATAAGGCACTATTGGGCAACCTCTGTTTTTCTTTTCTATATTATATTCCTTGTTGGATGAGATGAGAGGAGCAGCCTGATTTTTGGGATAACCTGTACCTAGACTTTGACAATAATGCTGTTTAAAAATACCTTCTGCTGTTTTATCCAGGCATCATGTACATGTATGCATTGGACACTGATTTTGTGAGCATCTTTCCAAAGAAGGTGGTGATATGTGGTGATAAAGTCCAATTATAGCTATATTACACTAGGAGCACCTCCTGTTTCTGATTTTAGTAATTTTTTTTTCCATTTCCACCACATCAAAGATACCAAAATCCTTGAAAACCATATCATTTCCTATTGTATTAATTACTTGCAGCCAGCCTGAGAAAACCTGCCCCCTTGACAAGTTTTTCAGGTTTTTCCCTTATCTTAATTGAAGATTGTCCCTCTGTGCAATCTACCTGGGCACCTCCCTTCTGCTTTGGCTGAGCAGTGTTACATCAGTAAAAGGGGCGGGAGGGGGATACTTTGTCATTGAATTACTCCTGAACTACAACTCTGACAGTATTGAAATAACACTCTCCAAAGTCCAAATACTATGATGATTAATTAGAGCTGTTTTTATTATGAAACATTACTATCCCTTTAAGTTTGTTTTTATCAATAAATTATCCAATTTGTTTGTATAATGGTCTGCCAAGCATTTTTCATCCTATTTTTTGGTTTTACTGATCCTCCTGTGCATCTTCCTGTGTGGTCCCGTTGCGGGAGGACCGGCACTGCAATTCCTCTCTGACTTTTAAACCTGTTGATCCAGATTGTAGCTGGTTATACAATATACTGTGAGTATTGTTTTACAATTCTCTACAACAGATGCATTATTGATATTACTTCTGCCGGTGCTCTCCTCCTGTGCATTGTTTGCTTGTGTTCTTTTACAAAGATCCCGTTGGATGACTTGGTTGGAGTGATCTGTGTGGGGCCAGTGTCAAAATCCCCCATAACCTACATATCGAACAAACATATCTAGGACTTTTAGTCCTTTGTTATATATGTAGCTTAACCCTTTGAGTGCCAGAGAGGTTCCCAATGATTGAGGACCTCTGGCACTGAAAGGGTTAACCATGCTAAATTCTGAGATCTAGTACTCATTGAGAGAGCAATGGAACAATTGTTTCACATGAGGCAGCTGTGGGTATTCTTGTGTCAGTGAATTTCATGGTCCAATACAGATAATTTTAATACCTCCTACAGACAGCAGCAATAGCATGGCTAATATGAAAGGGCAATGGTTAAATGTTTCTTTGTAATTCAGTACAATATCCAATATCGGAGGGGTTTTGCCAGCCAGGCTCTTTTAGACCTAGTATGCAGGCAACGCTGCGGGTTGAGTTGAAGCTCTGTTTAAGGATGTGACATGAGAATCTCGTTCTTTTATGCAGGGCAAGATTCTCATATGACCCTTTTCATCACAGTGACATACTTAATGCAGCACGTAGCCAGACAATGAGACATTTTAAAAGTGAACCGATCAAAAGAGCGGTCACTTGCCATTTTATACCTAGGTTGGTATGCAGCTACTTTAAATGTCTTCCTCTTTAAAGATATAGATAAAATATCAAATTTATGACTTTAATCATTAGCTACTACTCTTTCAAGACAAACAGCTGTTTATATGGTTGTCATATTGTAGGGGGTGCCAGAAAACACAAAATTACTCCAACTACAATCTATCATTTTCATACATTTCTCAACTAAGAGTTGCCTGTACTAAAATGGTTATAACAATGAAGAAAATGAAGAAAGGGTAGATAAAGTTACAATTTTGCAAAGTAGACAACTGGACACATCTAATGTAGGGTCACTTGTCTTTCTACCCCCAAGCTGGCGTCCACAACTATTTCCAGAATATGGCGATACAGGGAAAAAAATACACACACACACACTTTTTTACACATCAATCACCATACCTGTAACTGCCAGTGAAACCAGGCTGGCATGTGTGTGTGTGTGTGTGGTGGGGAGAGGGGGTCAGGCAGTTTATTGGGTATGCCTGACTACAGGTGCACAAAGGAACAAGGCTGGGGGGGGGTCAGATAGTGCATGTGGGGTATCTGTGACAGCCTGTGTGCACTGAAATCAGGCTGGGAATCAGTGTATGTCTTCCACATAGACTGTTTGATTTGCAGATTCCAGCACACACTGGTACACATCCTGGGCAGTGGAACCAGGCTAGAGGAATATGACTGTCAGTGGGTTGTGGAGCCAGGCTGGGGAGTTAAGGGAGAATGGAGGCAATTATTATGCATGCCACAGGGTGTCCAACACATTGCAAAGCATACACAGGATTTATTTTGTTTTCATTATATTTATATTCATACCTCATTGGGGAGACATCAGGACCCCTCCTGATGCCCCACCAATGAGGTCTGAATAAAAATAATGAAAAAAAAAGTTTGTGCCACAGGGTTGTCCAACGCATTGCAAAGCAATGCGCTGGACCTCCCTGTGCCACCAGCAGGGTTATTTTTTTCTTTTTTAAATAATTTATTCATCAGACTTTGTTGGGGGGGCATCAGGACCCCTCCTAATGCCCCCCCCCCAAGCTATTTATCTTCCAGCTGATCTCTCTGGGAAATAAATACCAGAGATGCAGGATAGCAACATGTCCTCCTGCGTCACTTGTATCCGAACCAGTAGGCATGGGAAGGATCAGGGAAAGCCTTCTCACATCACCCATGTTCATGTTGCAAGTGATGTAGGGAGGATTTCCCCAATCTCACCACTCCCTTTGTAGAATTTTAAGTAGGAGTGGAGCAGGAAAGTGCATTCCTCTCCTGCGTCTCCAGTATAGATCTCGCACCACAGTCAGTTGGATTAATAGATGGGAGGCATCAGGAGGGGCCCTGATGTCCACCCTCCAAGAAAATCTGAATACAAAATTGATAAAAGGGGGTCAGTGGAGGAAAGGGGTCAGGGGAGGGAGGTGACCCCAGCCACATGTGGTACACAGGCTTTACCATGCAGGAACACCTGGCCAAGCCAGTGCCGCACATGTGGTTGGCACTCTAGAGGTAAAAAAATCAATAATAGTAACCTAGAAGAACTATTTTTCAGTTGATTTTGCTCCAGAATTGCTCACTTCTGCCTACTCCAGTCTCATTAGCCTCTATGTTTCTGAAACTAGAAATCCACAGACTTACAGCCATTACTGTAAAAAAAAAAAGCCATGCCTTGGTTTTAACTGAAAACACCTTTTCTCTAGTCCCATTGGATGACCCCTTGATTTTTTGCTCAGCATTTTGAGTAAACGCTTCCCCAGAGAGTTCTTTTTTCTGTTGGGCTCTAATATATTTGCAAATGATGATCACCCCCCCAAGACCTTTCTTCTTGGCTAGTCTGTCTTTATAAATAAAATCTCTAAATCCCATTATCAGTTTTGCTACATGTCTCTGTACTTTATCCAGATCAATAGTATATTCTTTAAGAACCAGTGTCACATATTATAAATGAGGGTTTAATAAGGATTTATACAGAGGTCAAATGAATTCCCATCCCATGCATCTATACCCCTTTTTATACCTGATAATTCCCCATTGCATCTTGCATTTGCTGAGTGACACTGCTGTGAAGTCTATCAGTAGATGGCTGAAAAACAAACCAAAAATCAGTCTACAGCACCTGGTATTCACAGGCAGTCTCCCATCCAGGTACTTGCCAGGCCGCAGCCTGTTTGACTTCCAAGTTCAAATGGGTTTGGGTGCTTTCAGGTTCGTATGGCAGTGTGTAGTCTATCGGTACTCCTAAATATTTCTCTAACGAGGATTTCCCAATTAGTCTTTATGTAATATACCTGTTTCTGCAGCCCAAAAGCATACATTTACATTGACCCTTTACATAGCACACACACACATATATATTTGCTGTATAACAATTCGCTAGGATGTTTGTCATGATGCAGTCATGCGTAGTAGATACTGACGGGGTTCGGGCAGTCTCTACTGTGCATGATTGCGGTTGCTTAACATTACCCGGACCTTGGCCCGTATGCATGGGCTGATACACTAGTATATATATAAAATTAGAACTGTAAATTGTCAGACTCAGAGAACCTGATGCAGAAAGCAAGAGGTACAGTGCTGGAGCACACCAATTGCACAACACGGAGAAAAATAAAATGCCCCAAATTTTAATTGATTTAAATGGGGCTCTAAACCCCATTGAATGCAACAGAGGTTTCCAGTGTATTGCGATGAGTTATAGCTCTCTTTGCATTCAGGGGATTAACCCTTTGAATGCCAGAGTGGGAAAGGAGCGCATCGTTTTGCAATGCGTTCCATACCCCTCAGGCACTCAAAGGGTTAACTCTTTGAGTGCCAGAGGAGTACAGAATGCATTGCAAAGCAATGCATTCTGTACCCCTCTGGCACTCAAAGGGTTAAAAGTCCCATTTATTTTATTTATTTTTTTTTAAATTTCCCTGCCATGCTACAGTTCCTCCAGAATTGCCCATCTTTAGCTTTGTGAGTAAGATCCTGAAGCTCCGTCAGTGTAGGAGGAATACTGTATGTAAATATGAGGCAGTGTGTGGACAGGAAATGACCCCTATGCATACTGCTTCTTTAAAAAACAAGCAGTGTTGCCTGAAGCAATCCAGCCTCTCTCGCTCTGGTGCTCCCCTCTCTCCCTCTCCCTCTTTCTCAGTTGCTTGCTATAGAGGGCTCCATCAGCAGTTCCCAGGCAGTGTGCTCTGTGTTTGCATGCTGCTAGTTTATGCTTTGGAGAACGCACAGCCCATGTGCTGTGTATGGATGTTGATGCCTCCCTGTGCAGCTTGATTCCCTGGGAGCAGGAGAAAAGATGTCCAGCACTCCTCATGACCCCTTCTATTCTTCTCCTTTTGGCCCTTTTTATAGGAGACACACTCCTTACATGGTGCAACCGGAGTATCGTATATATGAAATGAACAAGAGGCTGCAGTCTCGTACAGAGGTAAGTCCTTGCAACCTTAAAATACTACTCTACACAGGCTGTGAATGTCTTTATGCTGAATGTATTGTAAAGCTTCACACTATAATGTAGAATTGTTATTCCATAATAAATACCATAAAAGATTTATATGGAGAAATGAGTGGTGAACTGTTGGCAATCATATCATTTAACACACAAAACAGTTCACTTCAGGTCCTCGTGGGTAATGAAGTTGATTTTTTTTATATATTCTTTTTAAGTGTAGTTTATTTTGTAACCCCTTGGATGTCAGAGAAGCAAGGGGTTGGAGAGAGACCTTTCTGAGTATCCAAAAGGTGTAAAAGGTAATAGTGCTATGACATGTAATTTAATAAGAATATATTCCTGCAATAACTCTTTACTGCCCGTATTTAAAAGTAAGAAAGGGTTAATATGTTGAAGTTAATTTAGGCAAATCACACATGCTGCATTTCTTGGGAAAAAATTCTATTTACAGAAATAAAAAGTTATAATATTTCCTTTTATATGAATGACAATATTGTTATAAATGTTTGCTGCTTCTTTTGCAAATCTACCTAAAACTCTTTTGAAAAAAAAAAATTCCCAAATTTGCTCAAAATACTGTCTTTAACCATTTAATTGCCAGAGGGGTACGCAATGCATTGTGTTGTGTACCCCTCTGGCAATCAAAGGGTTAAAAGTAGTTTTTGAAGTAAATCAACACTTTTTTTTATCCTTTGGCATGGCGGACAGGTGTGCAGTGCAATGTCTTGCATACCTCTCTGGCACTCATAGGGTTAACATGTTTCTCTCTGTAGTCCGGCGTACTATATGATGCAGGACTTTGACAAATTTCTGTCACTAAGCTAAAAAACATTATTCTGATTCATGATTTTAGCAGTACGTTTCAGTTCTGTAAATACATAACAAGTATTTCCGTATGCCAGGCTTTCAGAAACAATAGGCCAGGGGTAAGAGAACTGTGGCATTCCAGCTGTTGGGGACCACAAGTCCCATCATCCCCAATCCTAAAACCTGGAGTGCCAAATGTTGTTTTCCCCTGTGATGGACATTAATTCTAATGATAATTGTTGACTCTGAAAAGAATTGAACGTGGAACAGACATCAGAGTTTACGTACCAGAACTTTTTTGTTTAGAGTGCTGAAAAGTGTGTGAAGTGATTGTAAACTGGTCTGTACTGCACCTGTATCTCCGAATGTGTGCTGTCGACACCCTGTCATTCATTTCCCAGCACAGCTGTGTAGTGTCAACAGTTCAAATCTCAGGGAGTTATTCTACAAATCTGTGAAGGAAAAAATACATTTAAATTACTCTGTGTGGAAGGAGGCGTACAAGGGGGTCATACAAATCTTTGATTTTAAGTTTGTGGAAGTGTTTGTGCTAAATAAGTGCAACAACTGAACTTGTATGACACCTCCTATATGGATGGCATGTTCAAGACACCTGTAGCTATACATAATAGAGTGAATGTATGTATACGCCAGCGCAGTTCCACTGGTATTAGTTTACAAAGGCAGTGGCTGCACTTAAGGGGATACAGTACTGCCTATGATACTGCTAGCACATACTAGAGAACACACAATGCCGTTGTTAAGACTTTATTTCCAGAAATCTCCTTTTATGCATGCCTCAGAGCATGCACAAGGAAATGGAGTAAAGTTAGACTGTTTTCTCTCTGCATTTTTTAAAGTCATGGAATTAAACAAGGTGTTAAAGTAATACACTCCCACATTGCCCTTTCCTTGCAGCAAGTGGTATAAAGAGCAGAATATTTGGCGTAAATAGCTTAGTAAGTTGGCATGATGCTTTTTTAACGCTATAACGATGTTTATTGACTCCAGTGTATATCATCCTTAGAAAGTTAAAGCCCATACCAGGTGTTAGGCGCTATGTAACTTTTTACTGGGTATTCTTTAGAAATTCTGCAATGTGACTGTGGTGCCATATTAATCCTTTGAGTGCCAGAGGGGTACACAACGCATTGCTCTGCAATAAGAGTGGAAACATGTTATCAGGAGATTTCCTGATGGTAACTAATTTGAATATTTAATCATGGCAAGCCACGGAACCTGAATGAACTAACATCCTGTGTTTTTAACTGAAAAAAATAGCTAGCGTAATTCAGGTTATAATTGTAACTCCCTCTACAATTAACTTTTTAAGGGCCTTGTAGGTGTGAAACGCATTGCTTTGCAATATATCATATATTCCTTTGGTCCTGAAATCGTTAATTAGCGCAGCACAAACACTTGAAACTGTTCCTGAATATTAAATCTGCTTTTTCACTTTTTTTCTTATTTTATTATACATTGATTCTGAATTGTTCAGTAGAATTTGTCTTTGCATTCCTAAGTAAGGAGCCAGTTCAGTTCAGCAGAACTTAACCTTGTGTTCTTACAGTAAGGAGCCAGTTCAGTTCAGCAGAACTAAACCTTGTGTACTTACAGTAAGGAGCCAGTTCAGTTCAGCAGAACTAAACCTTGTGTTCTTACAGTAAGGAGCCAGTTCAGTTCAGCAGAACTAAACTTTGTGTTCTTACAATAAGGAGCCAGTTCAATTCAGCAGAACTTAACTTTGTGTTCTTACAGTAAGGAGTCAGTTCAGTTCAGCAGAACTAAACCTTGTGTTCTTACAGTAAGGAGCCAGTTCAGTTCAGCAGAACTAAACTTTGTGTTCTTACAATAAGGAGCCAGTTCAGTTCAGCAGACCTTAACCTTGTGTTCTTACAGTAAGGAGCCAGTTCAGTTCAGCAGGACTAAACTTTGTGTTCTTACAGTAAGGAGCCAGTTCAGTCCCTCAGACCTTAACTTTGTGTTCTTACAGTAAGGAGCCAGTTCAGTTCAGCAGAACATAACCTTGTGTTCTTACAGTAAGGAGCCAGTTCAGTTCAGCAGAACATAACTTTGTGTTCTTACAGTAAGGAGCCAGTTCAGTTCAGCAGAACTTAACTTTGTGTTCTTACAGTAAGGAGCCAGTTCAGTTCATCAGAGCTTAACTTTGTGTTCTTACAGTAAGGAGCCAGTTCAGTTCAGCAGAACTTAACCTTGTGTTCTTACAGTAAGGAGCCAGTTCAGTTCAGCAGAACATAACTTTGTGTTCTTACAGTAAGGAGCCAGTTCAGTTCAGCAGAACTTAACTTTGTGTTCTTACAGTAAGGAGCCAGTTCAGTTCAGCAGAACTTAACTTTGTGTTCTTACAGTAAGGAGCCAGTTCAGTCCAGCAAAACTTAACTTTGTGTTCTTACAGTAAGGAGCCAGTTCAGTTCAGCAGAACTTAACTTTGTGTTCTTACAGTAAGGAGCCAGTTCAGTTCAGAAGAACTTAACCTTGTGTTCTTACAGTAAGGAGCCAGTTCAGTTCAGCAGAACATAACTTTGTGTTCTTACAGTAAGGAGCCAGTTCAGTTCAGCAGAACTTAACTTTGTGTTCTTACAGTAAGGAGCCAGTTCAGTTCAGAAGAACTTAACCTTGTGTTCTTACAGTAAGGAGCCAGTTCAGTTCAGCAGAACATAACTTTGTGTTCTTATAGTAAGGAGCCAGTTCAGCAGAACTTAACTTTGTGTTCTTACAGTAAGGAGCCAGTTCAGTTCAGCAGAACCTAACCTTGTGTTCTTACAGTAAGGAGCCAGTTCAGTTCAGCAGAACATAACTTTGTGTTCTTACAGTAAGGAGCCAGTTCAGTTCAGCAGAACTTAACTTTGTGTTCTTACAGTAAGGAGCCAGTTCAGTTCAGCAGAACTTAACTTTGTGTTCTTACAGTAAGGAGCCAGTTCAGTTCAGCAGAACTTAACTTTGTGTTCTTACAGTAAGGAGCCAGTTCAGCAGAACCTAACCTTGTGTTCTTACAGTAAGGAGCCAGTTCAGTTCAGCAGAACCTAACCTTGTGTTCTTACAGTAAGGAGCCAGTTCAGTTCAGCAGAACATAACTTTGTGTTCTTACAGTAAGGAGCCAGTTCAGTTCAGCAGAACTTAACTTTGTGTTCTTACAGTAAGGAGCCAGTTCAGTTCAGAAGAACTTAACCTTGTGTTCTTACAGTAAGGAGCCAGTTCAGTTCAGCAGAACATAACTTTGTGTTCTTACAGTAAGGAGCCAGTTCAGTTCAGCAGAACATAACTTTGTGTTCTTACAGTAAGGAGCCAGTTCAGTGCAGCAGAACATAACTTTGTGTTCTTACAGTAAGGAGCCAGTTCAGTTCAGCAGAACATAACTTTGTGTTCTTACAGTAAGGAGCCAGTTCAGTTCAGCAGAACATAACTTTGTGTTCTTACAGTAAGGAGCCAGTTCAGTTCAGCAGAACATAACTTTGTGTTCTTACAGTAAGGAGCCAGTTCAGTGCAGCAGAACATAACTTTGTGTTCTTACAGTAAGGAGCCAGTTCAGTTCAGCAGAACATAACTTTGTGTTCTTACAGTAAGGAGCCAGTTCAGTTCAGCAGAACATAACTTTGTGTTCTTACAGTAAGGAGCCAGTTCAGTTCAGCAGAACATAACCTTGTGTTCTTACAGTAAGGAGCCAGTTCAGTTCAGCAGAACATAACTTTGTGTTCTTATAGTAAGGAGCCAGTTCAGCAGAACTTAACTTTGTGTTCTTACAGTAAGGAGCCAGTTCAGTTCAGCAGAACATAACTTTTTGTTCTTACAGTAAGGAGCCAGTTCAGTTCAGCAGAACTTAATCTTGTGTTCTTACAGTAAGGAGCCAGTTCAGTTCCGCAGAACTTACTGTTGGTCAACCAAGAATAATGGGAGTTATAACCCAACTCATCAACATCTGGAGAGCTACGGGTTGCTGCCACAGCTCTAGGTAAATCAAGAATGATGAGATATTAAACTTTAACCCCTTAGCACTCAAAGTGTTAATTGTTTCAGTTCCACTCATAGTCATGGGAAGTTAACTCCAACTAATATATAATAGTTCTTAGGCCTGTGTGGCACAGCCTCAATAATTAGTTACTTACCTGTTCTGAAACTGCTTTCTCCTGATGATGCCAGAATTTATTAGCTTCCACTAAAACTGTGATAGAAATTCATGCATAGGAATAATCATGCGAATCCTGTCAGGATGGCTGCTTTCAAATAGATGACAATTTAGACAGGTGAAGGATCATATTTTTTTTGTTTTGTTTTTAAACCCTTTGAGTGACAGAGAGGTATCCAACGCATTGCTTTGCAATGCGTAGGATACCTCTCTGGCATGCAAAGGGTTAAGATTATAAAGGTAAACTGAATTATTACTTTTTGACAAGGATGTTTCATTTTGTTATTTTACATTAAAACTTGTTTTAATTGGGATGTGTTGAAGTGGTAGACAAACTTAAAGGGATAGTAATGTTTCATAATAAAAGCAGCTCTAATTAATCATCATAGTATTTGGACTTTGGAGAGTGTTATTTCAATTCTGTCAGAGTTGTAGTTCAAGAGTAATTCAAGGACAAAGTATCCCCCTCCCACCCCTTTTACTGATGTAACACTGCTCAGCCAGATCAGAAGGGAGGTGCCCAGGTAGATTGCAGAGAGGGACAATCTTCAATTAAGATAAGGGAAAAACCTAAAAAACTTGTCAAGGGGGGCAGGGCTTTCATTGTTTTCATAGGAAGAAGACTGTCCCTTTCTGTTATCTGTCTGGTCTATGGACTGGATTTCACATCTGAGAAGAGATGGCTTACACTAGGTAAAAGGGGCGGGAGGGGAAACTTTGCTTGTGAATATCTCTCAAACCATAAAGGTTTGCGAGATAAGACTTATATTGTTCTTCATGTTTTCTAATGCCTACAAAATAAAATAAAGCTAAAAAGAAGTATTACTATCCATTTAAAGGAACACTAGCACATTCAGATTAAATAAGTTAATATATTTTTAAATAGCACATACTTCCAGCTTTATTTTATGATTTCTAAAATGTAATCCTAAACTTGCTTCTTAAATCATGTGCGTACTCTCCTATTCAGACATCATATGGTTAATTTTTGGTTGTGCAGTTTCTAGTGAAAGACAAGTTTTAAGTCTGTTAATTTGTTGAAATTAGTACACAAATGCTGTTCCCTTATCTCAGGTCATTAACAATCGATACTGCATTTTACTGACTCTGATTCTAAGCGTGCAAATCTATCCTTTTACGTAATGTTTCTTTGCATGGGGCGAGATGGGGACTGTGGGGTATATGGCTGCTGGCAAACTCCCCCCCCTTCACTTTTCTTATTAAGATATATTTAGTATTTATTTATCAGTTGTTCTAATTTTAGTATTTAATATACTTTGTGTATTTTCTAGAATTGTATTACATCTGTCATTTATTTACTGTAACATTCTTGTATCTCAATAAAGCTTTTTAAATAAAAAACAAACGAACAATACTGCATTATCACTTCTGAGACTCCTACCAAGGTTGCTGTGTATTGAAGTCAGGGAGGTATGCCCCCACAGAGCATACTTAAAGGAACAGTAATACTTAATTATTACTAATCCCTATATTAAAGTCATATTAAAAATAAATGTATTGCCCCCCAGTGTCATCTCTCAGACCTTTATGGTTTGAGAGATGATCACTCCTAAAGTTGCCCTCTCTCTCCCCCTTCCCCGAAGTCAGCGTTGTAGCTGACTGAAGGGAAATCCGTTCTTACGATCAACAGGTGGCTCTGCAGCAGAGCCGCGATCGCGTTAATAAAAAAAAAATCTTTCACTAAAACGGTCTTCTACGTGTGTTTGCAAACCAAGCACACGTAGAAGACCATTTCAGTTAAAGATTTCTTTTTTATTAACGTGATCCGGCTGTGCTGCAGAGCCACCTGAAAGTCGTACGACTGGCTTCCCTGCAGTCAGCTAGAACACTGACTACTGGGAAGGGGGAGGGAGAGGGAAGGTTTGAGAAATGACACTGGAGGCAATTTTAATATGATTTTAATACAGGTATTAGTAATAATTAAGTATTACTATCCCTTTAAAACTAGAGTTGTATTTTTGTATTGGATCTGTCATACCCACATTGAAAGGTAACATGCTGGATTATGGGGCCTTTCACACTGGTGATAATCACCATGTGGAATCGGACCAAAGTCCAGCATTCTGTAGCTGTAATATGTTCCTGAGGGAAGGTCTGCGTATCAGCAGCCTATGGGGCTGCTGACCAGCCTTACTCAGGAGCTGAGTTGTAGGTTGCAATGCTCATCTCAACCTCCCATGAATTGCTGACACATATGAGCGTCATACAGTATTTTTGGCTGGAGTTCATTTGAGCTTGCTATCATACATACATACTTGTTCACAATAAACAATAAGCCTTATAATTCTAGACCAGACTAGCCATTGAAAGAAATTCTCAAAAATGATCCTTTAGAAAGCTATAAACAATTTTCAGATAGTAACTACTCTCAGGCTACAGTTTGCTGTATGAAGGACTCCTACTTAGGTAAGTAAACTAGTCTACGGCTTAAAGCACTACCATAGAGAACAATAGAAAATAATTGCAGTGTAGACACTGTGGTTTTGTGACTGTCACTTTCATTTTAAAAAGTAATAAAAATGAACAAGCAAAATTGTATGAATGAAGCAAACTCATATTTTAATCATCAGTAAAATTCTTTATAATAAGTGGCAAATGTCCCCATTTTAAAATGATACTTCTCCTTTAACATATATGATTTAGCATGTTGTACTTTTCAGAAGATTAGGGGACTCAGTTTTCCCTTGCACTCCTTGGGGATTATGTAATAAGTGGTGATAAAGGGGAGATGACTTCTCCAGTTTATCACTTCTCCAGTTCCTGTGTTATTTTATAGAGCCTATGAACTAAGGCAGCGGTTCTCAACTTTTCTAGAGCCGCGACCCTCTGATAAAATGTCCCAATTTGTGGCGACCCCTAACAGTAAAATTATTTTCGTTGCTCCTTCATCGCTGTAATTACTTAATTACTCCGTTATACATAAATCCTTATTGTTCCGAGGCTGGAAACCAGGTACCAGTGCAGACATCTTGTCAGAGCGCCTGCGCTGTCAGTCCCGGTCTCCTGGACAATTACAAGTTTTACAGATTAAAATAAACAAAAAAAACTATTTTCTGATGGTTTTAGGCGACCCCTGGCAAATCGTCATTCGACCCCCAGATTGAGAACCACTGCACTAAGGTATCCAAAGCTGAAGAAATCTGTGCATTGGCTCCATAGAATAACACAGGGATTGGAGAAGTGATATCACTGGAGAAGTCATCTCTGCTTTATCACCTCTTTATCACGCCTTAGTGAATCTCCCCTCCTTACATCCTCCTGACTAGAACATTAGGAATGCAAAGGGAAATTGGTTCTTGCAAACAACTGAAAACCACTGCATGCAATATCTCATGTATCCTATTTTTTGGTGGATATTTTAACTTGTATATCTGGTAATATTGCAATATTATCACTTCTACATTCTTATAGTAAGTCCTTTCGTTTCTTTAAAGGGATAGTAATACTTAAAATGTAAAAAAAAATATGTTGTAGGTTTTATCCCCCTGAGTAAAACAAGAGTACTCCCACTGCTGAAAGGTGTTTCATTCAATAGTTATTAATTTTAGAAGTTGAATTTTTTAGTTGCAATATCACAGTGGTCTGAAATTGTACAGTGGCGCTGTTGCTATACCATCCTATGGACAGCTCTGGTCCCGGCACCATAAATCTCCATAGGATGGTGTAGCAATAGCGCCACTGTACAATTTCAGGCCACTGTGATATTGCACCTAAAAAATTCAACTTTGAAAATTAATAACTTTTGAATGAAACACCTTTCAGCAGTGGGAGTACTCTTGTTTTACTCAGGGGGGTAAACCCTACAACATATTTTTTTTTACATTTTAAGTATTACTATCCCTTTAAATTGAATATATTGTATGAAAGTTGAAATAAAGTGCACTCTTACCGTTCATTGTGTACGTTTGTAAGTGTTGCATATTTTTGCTTTCAAAATCCACTCCTGTGAGTTTTGGGGTGATTTGTGCTAAAGGACAGATTGAGAGTTAACCACTTGAGGACTACAGTGATTAAAGGGATAGTAATAAATTATTTTTTATACATTTTTATTTTGTAGCTATTAAAAAGTTAAACTAAATGCCCCCAGTCCCATGTTTGAGAGACAATCGTACTGAAAGTTCCCCCCTTCCCTTTCCCTGACATCAGAGCTCTAGCTGACTGCAGGGGAATCCGTTCCCTGGACAAGCAGAGGCTCTTCAGCAGCGCCAGGATCGCATTATTAAAAAATAAATCCTTCATTGGAATGGTCTACAAAGTGTGCTTGCAATCCAAGCACACTTTGTAGACCGTTCCAGTGAAGAATTTCTTTCTCAGTAACGCGATCTTGGCTATGCTGAGGAGCCTCCACCGGTCCCGGGACCGGATTCCCCTACAGTCAGTTAGAACTCTGACGTCAGGGAAAGGGAAGGGGGGAACTTTCAGAACGATTGTCTCTCGGGGGTGGAGAGGAGCATAGTAAAAGAGATACCTCCTCCACTGTTATAGGGGAGAACGAGCTGAGGGTTGCTCGAGGTGGACTAGGAATCAGGGGGATAGGAGGAGAGGATGTAGAGGGTATGGTTTGTTGGATTGACTGTATCTTTTTTTTTTAAAAGTCAGCAAAGTCCTGTGGAGTGTTGGAGAAAGAGGAGCAGTTTAAGGTTGGGGGTTTGAGAAGAGAATCAAAGATTCTTGAAAGGATTATGCATAATTATTCCTCCCCATGAATGTATTCCACACCTCTAGTGGAATCTGATAAGTTATAGAATCATAAGAAAGTGGTGGAGAGGGCGAATATCTAGATATTTGAGTAATTCATTTTGCAAGCTTCATCAGACAGGTCAAATAGGTTCCCCAAATACTAAATTGAAAATCTCTAAACTGTTAAATTGATGAAAAACAAAAAACACAGGGTAATTTAAATAGCTACACTTAATGAGACTTTATGCTGTACACATTAATGATGAAGAAATGCGTAAGTAATTTTTGAATTTCCTAGAAAAAAAAAAAATCAAAATTATAACGGTTACTTGATGAGAACAAACATTTCAAATCAACGCAGTTTCCCAAAATAAAAATACCCACAATGGCTAAACCACTAAACCTTAAAATGCATGCTACTACGTTCCCATCTTCAAGTTACATGTAATTGTACAACATTGTACAATAACATTTTTGTCTAATTAACTGTACTGATTTGATATTCTAGAACTGGTAGAGGTTATGCATGTACTATATAGTGATCCACGGTCGAGTGAATGTACAATAGCAATTCCAGGTTAAATCAGGCACTGAAATTGTCTTAAATTCCCTACATTTGCCCGATACCAATTTATTAACCTCTTAAGGATTGCATGCCATGCTATGAACGTCACACGGTTTTTGCCATAAGGACCGGTGATGGCCATAACACGTCATATACATTTTACTTACAGTGCTCCTCTGAGAGTGCTGTAAGTAAAAACAGGGACTGAAATTCACCACTCCAAGACTGGAGTGGTCTCTCTCAGTCCCCAACACAGCGCGCCGGTACACTTAACAGGTCACGTGTACCGGCGCATTGGAAAGACCAAAGTGGTCCTTTAAGGGAAGGTTACTTCCCAGGACCCTGATCCTTAAGGGGTTAAGCTACATACTCCAAAAAGCCTCCCCTTAATTCCCCCTGGCACCATTGGAAGAACAATGATGAAGTCTGTGGTTCTTTTTTGGTGTTCCTTTAACCCCTTTGTGACAAGTTACATTCCCGGACCGCCACACATTTCAGGCTTGTCAAGACTTTCATGATTGCAGGGCGACTCAGGGCACACTGATCATACCTGAAAGCCTGCAGGAGCAGTCAGTTTCAGCCTTACCTCTGTGCCTCCTCACTTGTGATCACATCTACATCGAACATGTGCCGGTGGAGCCAGTGACAAAGGCCATGTAAAGATTAAATTGCTTTTATCACTGTTCTCTGCCTCTCTTTTCCTCACTGTGGTTATGAGAAAGAGAGAAGCAAAGAACCACACACCCCTACAGGGGAAATTGCCACAACGGGGGGGGGGGCACTTTTAATTTAAAGATAGGGGCAGAATTTTAGGTCATCACTTGATGACCTACTGCCACCTCTTTGTCTAACTAAATAAATGATTTGGTGCAAGACCAAAATATTTCATTTATACAAAATAATTTATAAACATATATACTGAAGTTTAAACAAACATTAATATGGGTTTTATTACTGTGGAGCAATGTGATACACTTATATACACACCACACAGTCTGATCTCCTAAACACAGGGACACAAGGGTGATACACTTATATACACACCACACAGTCTGATCTCCTAAACACAGGGACACAAGGGTGATACACTTATATACACACCACACAGTCTGATCTCCTAAACACAGGGACACCAGGGTGATACACTTCTATACACACCACACAGTCTGATCTCCTAAACACAGGGACACAAGGGTGATACACTTATATACACACCACACAGTCTGATCTCCTAAACACAGGGACACCAGGGTGATACACTTATATACACACCACACAGTCTGATCTCCTAAACACAGGGACACCAGGGTGATACACTTATATACACACACCACACAGTCTGATCTCCTAAACACAGGGACACAAGGGTGATTCACTTATATACACACCACACAGTCTGATCTCTAATCACAGGGACACCAGGGTGATACACTTATATACACACCACACAGTCTGACCTCCTAAACACAGGTACACCAGGGTGATACATTTATATACACACCACACAGTCTGATCTCCTAAACACAGGGACACCAGGGTGATACACTTATATACACACCACACAGTCTGATCTCCTAAACACAGGGACACCAGGGTGATACACTTATATACACACCACACAGTCTGATATCCTAAACACAGGGACACCAGGGTGATACTCTTATATACACACCACACAGTCTGATCTCCTAAACACAGGGACAGAGGGAGGGAAAAAGACATAGGGATTTTCACCTCAGAGGGACTGTAAACCCCCCATGGAACATTTGGGAGGTACGAATGAACATTCATAACTTTTATCTAGTCCCTATTAAAAAAAACAAAACATACAAAACTTTTATTTTTATTATTAAATTGTGTGTAATTCATATAAATGTGGTATAAAAAGAAAGCTGTAGCCTGTATTTATGCTTAAAATGTTATATAATTTGTGTGGGTGGACTGAATGAATTAGAGAAAAAATGTGTTTGAACAAAGGAATACTAAAAGGGCGAAAATTGTGCTTCCCCTCTAGTGTCAAAAAGCCCTTGTCACTAAGGGGTTAAACAGTGCCAATATCTACAACCTGTATTAACATGGAATAGGCACTTTGGTCCCTGTCACTGTCATTTTCCTGTGCATGCTGTGGAATTGGCATTGTGAGGCTTGCTGGCATAAAATTCTAATGATGGCAGAGCGTGTCCCTCACTTTTCTCTGCTGTGATCATGTTGCTCTGCATAACCTAAAACCAAAGTTTTACCATGGATTTTAATGTTTAACCCGACATTACTGCTGTGTGTGTGTTCTTCAAGTCGCCTGGTAGTGGAGATACTTGCCCTGCAAAATCGGGCATTTCCGCATTCTACGGTACCCTGTACCGTCTCAGGAATTCCCAGCTTCCCCAGGGAGCGCGTTCACGCTGTCCTTCAAAGCTGGATTTCTGTGATGTAGTGTAACAGCAAACAGCTTTACAATGCTACTGAGGAGCGTGAATGCGCTCCCTTGGGCAGCTGGGAATTCCTGAGACGTCATGGAGTCCCGCAGAACGCAGAAGTGCCCGATTTTGCAGGGCAAATATCTCCACTACCAGGCGACTTGAAGAACACACACACACACAGCACTAATGTCGGGTTAAACATTAAAACGCATGGTAAAACTTTGGTTTTTGGTTATAGTTCCGCTTTAAGAACAGCTGCTGGTGTTAGAAGTAAGGTCATGTGGCAACGATAGCACATTCGTACATTTGTTCCAGTGTGTGTTGTGTTGAAATTAAACCTTCTTTTTTTTTTTTTTTTTTTTTTTTTTTCTACTGGTTTAGAAGTTTTAGGTAAAACATAGTTGCATAAGAGTGTCTATCATTAAAAGTACAGACATTTTTATTTTAAAAAGCCTTACATTGTTGAGTAATTTTTTGACTAATATATAAAAGCATAGCCATATTTTATTAAGGAAAATGTAAATAATGTTTTATTTTCTAATTAAACATGCCTTTATTTTCTTAATTCATTGTAGGTTAACCTGTGGTCATGTTCTTTGAACTCTTCTGGGAGTAGGGGGTAGGAAATAATTACTTCCTGGGAAGAAACAATTATTAGTTTTGTGTTAAATCATAGAATATATCTTTATTTGCAATAAAATTTTGATTGAGATTATTGCAATTGAAATTTAAAATATCAAGCTGTGTATTGAACTATATAAGTTTCATTACAAAAAAAAGTCGTTAGGAGTTTTAGGTAATAAATACTGGTTTTAAAGTAAATATGGCTTAACTGCTGAATGGCATGACTATGGTTAAAACCTTATGCTACTTTGGAGGACCGCACAAACCCTTTGAGTGTCAGAGGGGCACACACTGGGGGCGTGTCTAATAGCATGGCGAGCAATAATTAGCATACTTGGATGGGAATTAACATAAAGTGCAACACTGTTCCACGAAAACATAAAATTAATTTCTTGGATTTTTTTTTTTTGTTTAAGTTATAAAATCTTTATTGATGACAAAACATTACAATTGCAAACAAAACCACCATACAAACTGAAGTCTTAACAATGTGGTACAGAGCATATAAGAGGTACTGACAGGTGCATGGAATGTTTGAGCATCTATACACTTCAAGGCATTTGAGTTGTTTAGTTTTTGTGACCATAAAGCAGTTGAAGCTTACAGAACAAGGTTGTGGTCAGGACTACTGAATATTGGGGAACATCATGTGGGTGAGAGAAGAGTATCAATATGTCAGATACCAATAAAGCCTAAGTAGAGAGACAAAAAATAACAGAGGGAAAAGGAAAAGAAAGAGGAAGAAAGGAGGGAAAGATGAGAGAAGAGGGGGGAGGGGGAGGAGAGTAGCCCTCGAGTCCAGAAAGAGCGAAATCCAGAAAGACAAGCTTGGGTTGGTGTATAATAATGATTATGGATATCATGCAAAATGTAACAGTTCTATTCCAATTAGGAGTGTCAAGCAATGCCTTTAGAGAGCCTCATGGCTCTTGGAATTTATTTTAATTGAAAATGGCAGGTACAGAATATAGGCAGATTTTAATTGTCAAGCAAACCTAACTGGTCTTAGGTCCATTTTAACCTTTTCAGGTTGCATTGCCCTACAGTTGTGTCAATGAGTGGCAGTGTTAATGCAGGGATAAGACAGGAAGTGCCTGCACAGCTTGCCTTAATTACCATAATCATTAGACACTTCACACTTGCAATTGAAACAACCCTGTGATGAAGCATCGTCCACTATTTTGGTGAGTGCTACTCGCCTTCAATCTCCTTAATTCCAGCAACAATCCACTCTCTTTTGATGCCCACATAGGTCAGTTAGTCATGTTACCCATGTTAAAGGGGAACTACCACCCCGCAATAAGTTTAAGGTTAAGGACCATAGTGCTGTGCAAAGCATTGCATCTCAATATGTTGCACAACCCTCTGATGATTAACCCTTTGAGTGCCAGAGGGGTATGCAACACATTGCAAAGCATTGTGTTGCGTACCCCTCTGGCACTCAAAGGGTTAAACCTCTGATTGCCAGAGAGAGTTAAACGGACAGTAACACTTAAACACAACCATATATCCTATAACATAAAGTCCTAGAATGTGTCGCTCATGCTCAGTAGGGACTCGCAGAACAGGCTGATCCGGAGCAGAGATTTCCGGAAGGAACTGTCACCCAGTGCCTCTGCTGCTGCCCTGGAGCCGGGAGCAAACACAGGCTGTCAGCCTTCCAGAGCTCCCCGTTCCAGATCAGCCCGTGTATACGAGCTTTGTAACTAGTATTTTGTATATTTTATCTTCCTGAGCACAACGCTGCTGAGAGGTATTTTTATTCAAAAGTTATTGCAGCTCAAAACTGAATTTTTTAGTATCTGAAATTGAACAGTGGTGCTAATGCTACACCATCCTATGGACAGCTCTGGTCAATTTACCATAAACCTTTATAGGATGGTGTAACAACAGCGCCACTGTAAACATTTTAGGCCATTGAGATACTGCATCTAAAAAAAAAAAAAATCACGTTTGAGCAGCAAAAGCTTTTAAATAAAACATCTCTCAGCAGAGGTGGTACCCTAGTCTTACTCAGGATTATAAACCTTACAATATAAATGTTAATATATAAATTAAGTGTTAGTAATACTTCATTATTACTATCCTCCATGATGTAGCCCTTAAAATTCTGAATTCAACAATACCAGCAGGTTTGCGAGAGATCCGCTTTCAAAGTTCCCTCTCCCCTGACGACAGCATTCTAGCTGACAGCAAGGGAATCTGGTCCCGTGACCAGTGGAGGCTCTGCAGCAGTGCTGAGATCTCGTTATAGAAACAGAAATCCTTCACTGGAAAGGCCCACTGGAAGACCATTTTAGTGAAAGATTTCTGTTTCTATAATGTGATCTCAGGACTCCTGCAGAGCCACCGCTGACGTCAGGGTAAAAGCCAAAAAGAGGGAACTTTGAAAGTGAATATCTCCCAAACCATAAAGGTTTGAAAGATGCTGCTGGTATTGTTGAATTCAGAATTTTAAGGGCTACAACATGGGGGATAGTGATAATGAAGTATTACTATTCCTTTAAGAAAGAGATCATGAATACAACTGTTTGTAAGTCTTGTATGCCACTGTGTAACAGAGTGTATTGTTCAAAACTTGTTTTTATTATTAGTAGTATTTTTTAAAGTTCTTGAGTGCTTTTCTAGCATACACGTTAAAATGTATTTATTTTTCTCTTTGTTTGGAGTAATTTATTTCAGCCAACCATTAGACTTATGTCTTTATATATCTTCAAAATACAGTAATCTCTCAATGTATAAATGCAGGGCTAATCCACGCCACAGTGCATTGAATACCTCTCTATTATTCAGGGTTAACAGCCCCTTTTAACCCTTTGATTGGCTGAGGGATACCCAATGCACTGCTTCACACTCAGTGTTAAATGAATGAGATTTTGTATTTGTTTCCTGTGATATTTTTCATTTATTTCAGTTATGTTTTCATTCATCAGCCTCAGTCACTGTTTAAATAATTTTTATTGGATCAGCAAAGAAAAAATACATACATACATATTAATACAATTTTTACAGGTTATAACAAAATGACTGTACTATCCAACAGCTGGGCATACATTAAATAGGCTGAATTCAGGTTTCTTCCTAACTCATAACAGTTAACCAGAACATTTCAGAAAACAGACATTTCAATTGTTTGAAAAAAGGTGGTTCCCATGACACCACACAACGGGTTTGAAGCATTGAATATACTAGGTCCGCGCCCAGTCATTGTGAGCTGTCATGGCAGCGCTATAAAGTGAAGAGAAGAGGGAATGCTATAGAAGCCTAAAATAGAATGGATAAGAAGGGGGAGTAGAGGAAAGAGAGGAAAAAGGGAAGAGTAGGGAGGGATGACCCATGGGAACCACAGTATGTACGACTTCAGTGAAACCGTTTATCAAATGTAGACAAGGCGGATTTGAAATCATAACCCCTATGAAGCAATGCTAAACAAGTTAAGGACGCCTGTTCTACAATTCTCTGCTGCCACCTGATGATCGGGGGGGTCCAGGTACTTCCACTTTAGTGGTATCATAGCCTTGTCGGAGTTCAGGAGGAGAAGCAGCAGGGACGTTTCAATTTTAGGCAGAAGAGGAAGATCATAATATAATAGGATTTGCAAATTTTTCTTTGGTTAAGGAGATCCCCAACACTGATTCAGTAAGAGTGAGACATTCCATCCAGAAAGGTTGGACACGTTGGCAAGTCCACCAAATGTGCAGCAGGTTGCCTTGTGACTCTCCATACCTCCAGCATCTTGAAGATGTGAAAGGGCGCATTTTCTTAATTCTGGCAGGGCTAAGATACCATCTAAACAACAGTTTGCAATTAAGTTCCAGCGACTGAGAGGAGATGAAGGATTTAGCGGTAACAGTCCAGATTTCTTTCCAGTCTTTCAGGGGTATAGGTCGCCCCAGATCCTTCTCCCAAGTCTTTACATAAGAAGGAGGTGTAGATGCAGAGTTGAAAAGTAATATATCATACATTTTACCTAGAAATCTCCCCTTAGGATACTTCTGTTGCAGGAGGACCTCAAGTCTCATCAGGGGCCAGGTAGTGGAATTACGGACGTGGGGTGTGTCAATAAAGTGCTTGATTCGAAGATAGCCCCAAATCTCATTGGGAGGGAGAGAGAGGAACAGACATCAATGAAAGAGAGAGGTACACCATATTTAATGAGATCCCTAGAGCAGATGTCAGAATGTTTAGACCAAAGTGGAAATTGGCTAGCTTCCAAGAAATGGGGAGAAGGTTTACAAGAAAAGATCCACATCAACGGGGAATGTATAGGGAGTAGCTGACCCTCATGTTTATATTTATCACCAACTAATAAGATCGGAGTTATTATTGGGTGGTAGGTAGGTGTGGAGGGAGAACCAGTCTGTGGACCAAAGAAGGTCACTAGTGGGTCTTCCAGCTCTGGAAACGATTTCTACAGATGCACCCATAGTTTATGCATGCCATTAAGAGCCCAGTCAGGAATCGAAAATAGGAGGGCTGCATGGTGATAGATTTGTAAGTCAGGGAGGCTCACCACATCCATAATATTCTTCCTGGAGAGTATCTGAGCCTACAGCCTTGGTTTCCTGGATCTCCAGAGAAATTGTTCATTATCAGGTGGACGTTTAGAGAAAAAGTCTCTAGATAACGAGACCAGTAGTGTTTGGAATTAGTAGACCACTTGCGATAATCATCATTTGCAGGGCTTAGATCTGTCCTAGCCAGGACTCATACGGAAGGTGCTAGGGAAACAAGTCTCGTTGTATCGTGTCTAATAAGGGGGGGAAATTGGCAGAGTAGAGAGAATCTGTTTTGGGGATAAGATTAATACCTAAGTATTTAATGTGGTTCGGGTCTAGCGGAAGGGAAAGGAGGTAGGGAGGGAGTTAACTACAGCTTGTGCAGCCCCAACAGGAACGGCCTCTGATTTGGACATATTGATTTTAAAGTTAGAAACCTTGGAGAAGGCAGTGCACTCAGACATTAGCCTCAGTCTTAACTCTTTGAGTGAGATACCGCTCTGGTACTTAAACGGTTAATACATTTAATAAGCATGTTAAAAATGAATCCTAAACTAAGACAAATGAAACAACTAATCGACACTAAAAACAGCATTTAGGAAACTGGGGACCATTTTGAAACTGTTTAACACTTTGAGTGTCAGAGAGGTATTCAACACATTTGTGTGTTCAGGTTCAGTTTGAAAAGCTGCCAGCACCTGTCATGTCCACCTCCATTGACATGACATCTAGGAACAATTGAAGATGTTCTCTCTTGAATAATGGCACAAAGGCAAAATTCATGGGAGCCAAAAGGATTCCCTGGCCATAGTAAGGTCAGTGGAGAGTTATTATTAGGAGGTGTTACTTCTCCTTTAAGGGCATTATTCACCAAAAATGTAGATATTCTGGGGTAAACCAACTACACTATAGAGACAAATAAAAATTCCAACTGGTTTAAATAGAGTTTTAAACCCCTTTAAATGACAGGTCTTCAAAGCAATGTGAATCGATGCATTGACACCTTTGTAGCATTCAGGAGGATTAAATGCAGGGTCGTAGCTACAGGGGGCGCAGTTGAGTTGGGGCCCAGCAATAAAGGGAGCCCCCTGGCACAAGGCCCAATAGATTCTAATTTCTGTGTTAGGGGACTGTATAAATGTTTACACTGGGCCCCTCTGATGATTAGTTACTCCACTGAGGAAAAGCCTCATACAGATCACTGGGAATACAGGACATTTTTTAGTTCTTGCCAAGATACAGTTGTTTTAATCCTCCTTTATTTTCTTTTGTGCTTTAGTCCCTATAAATGCAAATGGGAAAGATAAATGGAGGAAACCAATAGCACCACGGAAAACAAATATAAATTCCCAAGTCTCTTGAGTTAAATTGGGTACTTAACCCCCCTCCATTGCTTTGCCATGGACCCTATCTAGCATTTAAGGTGTTAAACAACCCTTTTAATGAGTGGGAAGTTTTATTTCCACGTTACAGTGAGGACTCCACCAGCTTCCGTAGAGGAAGTGTTATCTCTTAGGTTTGCAGTTCATCACTTTAACCATTTCAGTGCCAGAAGGGTATGCAACACATTGCCCTGCAATGTGTTGCGTACCGTTCTGGCACTGAAATGGTTAATATGGTTTGCAGTTCATCACTTTAACTATTTCAGTGCCAGAAGAGTATGCAATGCATTGCATGGCAATGTGTTGCTTTCCCTTCTGGCACTGAAAGGGTTCATTTTCATATACTATGAAAATACGTGGGAACTGGTGCAGCCCAGTAATGATAAATACATGCTGCAGGCCTGCAGTGATTATATGTTTCCCTTTTTACCCTTATGAGTGACAGAGAGCTATCCAGAGCATTACAGCACAACAAGGGAGATACACTAAGCAGTGATAAAGAGGTGATAAAGTGGAGATCACTTCTCCAGTTCCTTTGCTATTCTATGTAGACTCTGCACTAAGATCTACAAAGCATGAAGTAATCTTAGTGCATATGCGCTATATAATAACATAGGAATTGCAGTAGTGATATCACTGGAGAAGTCATCTTCACTTTATCACCTCTTTATCACCACTTAGTGAATCTCCCCCTGGTGTTGTGTACCTCTCTGGAAATCTAAAGGGATGATCTATCAACCTTAGTTTTTTTCACATGAGTGAGCTGTAGTGTAAATGATAACAGCATACCTCCCAACGTTTGAAATGGTCAAAGCGGGACACTTTTGATTTAGGTGGTGTTGATATGGGTGTTACTGGTGGATAGGGTATTACTTAGAATATTAGGCTATTTCATGACCTATCAACACTTCTTTATGTAACTGAATCAATGATTTAGAGCAGTGATTCTCAACCAGGGTGCCAAGGCACTTTGGTGTGCCACGGACATCAACTTAGGGTGCCCCATGTTTTCTATGAAGACTAACAAAATGGATGTTTAAATAAAGATTTATAGAAATTGTTATGCACAATATGTTTAGTTTTGTTATTATGATTAAAAGACCTAATAATAACAGTATATTTATGTACTGAACCCCTCTTATGTCCTTGATAATGTACATTAAATATGGCAGGGGTGCCCTGAACAAAAAAAGATTGAGAACCACTGATTTAGAGAAAGACCAAAGTATTTTATGTACACAGAGTCATTTAGTAACACCTATACTGAAGTTTACAGAAACATTAATGTGAGTTTTATTGTGGAGCAATGTGATATACAAACAAAATAGTCTGATCTCCTAAAAGAGGGACACCAGGGTGGGAAAGCAGGACAGAGGGATTTGGGTCTCAAAGAGGGACTGTCCCTCCTAAAAAAGGGACACTTGAGAAGCATGATAACAGCATGATTTCCTAGTCTGTGTGCATACCCCGAAGTGCAGCTGCTGGAGTTGGAGGCTAACACCAGTGGAGCTGCGTTGCTAGATTTGTAGATTTCTCCCCATTGGCCATTTTAAAAAATGCCACAGTGGAAAATGTTATAAAATAATTTCTGATTACTTAGGTGATTTGTCACATTTTCAAATGCTCCTCTCACTGGGAGCCTCCATCTTGAAAGGATTCGTAAGATTATTCTTCCCCACTGATAGGCTGTAGAAAGAGGTGTCTGTCTATTAGTAAGTAAGAAGGCTTTATCAGACCAGTCAGAGAACACATTTCTGCTGAGATCAGATTCCTCAAAAACTGCATCAAAAATATCTAAAACCATTAAAGGCAGGTTGAATAGATACATTTAATGAGACTAAAATATGTGTAGGTGACAGGTCCACTTTAAATATCAGAGAGTGACAAACTAATTAAAATGAGGTTTCAAACTTTTCAGCACCGGTCACACAATTGATAAGATTCCCAGTTTGTTTCCTCCCTTTGCTATGTACAAAACTATGGGTCTTATTCAGTACAAATAAACAACCAACTGAAGATCTGCTCCCAAGAGGCCTATGCTCACTTTACACTCAGTTCTGCCAGGCTATCCATGAACACCTCTATAGATCCACTTCTAGTATATACCTAACAAAGCAATGCAAACAAAGGAGGTAGAAGTCCAACCTTCTGACTTGGATTCATCAATATATGTCATACTGGTTGATCTCAGCCAAGAGCTGGTCCACTGCATTTGATAAGCTAAAAACGTGCAGTTCTGGAGCAAATCCACAATAGGTGACATATACAACTTCCACTAATTCCCATGGATATAACCCCATCAAATGCTAGAGAGGTCTCCAATCAGACATTTTATTAGTTCAGTATGGTGCACAGGTCTGGATTTCCCAGTAGGCAGAGTAGGTAACTTCCTAAAGTTACAAATTTTGAGAGGTGCTGCAACTGTGCTGGTCACACCCACATTCTTATTTGTGGGTGTGGTCAGAGCAATCTCAAGGTCCCTGCGCCAGTATTATACCCCTTTAGAGGCTATTATTTAACCCCTTGCTTCACAATATGTTGTAGATCTCTCTAGCAACCAAAGCATTAAAGCATATTTTTTGTCCTTGCTTGTTATAAGCCAAGGATATATTCTGTGCTAGGATGGTACTGGGGGTGGGGCCAAGTGAGGAATAGAGGTATGGCTATGGGTGGAGCTAAGGGCACCTAAGATGCCGTGCCTAGTGGCACATGGGATGTAAATCCAACTCTGATGGTACAATTGCTTTGCCAAACAACTGACTCCAGTTCTCTCTTGGTACATCTGCTTCACTTATAGTGCAGGGATATATTTTTATACTTTATAGACAGATCCAAGGCAGGTGTGTAACTGCAGGGGGTGCAGATGTGCCCTCTCTACCCAAGATCCAGTATGTTTTCATTATGCATCCATAAAAATATATTTATTTGGGTTCGAGGGCCAAAAAATGATTTGCACCAGGGCCCTCCAATGAATTGTTACTCTGCTGCTCTGAGGCCTGGTTCTTAATCCCTTAACGACACATGTCGTGCCAGGAATGACACGGCTGTCCCGGTGTAAGGACCGGTGACGATCCTGGCACATTATGTAATTGCGTCGTCCTAGGGCACCCTCCAGCGCACCCCACCCCCATACTTTGCGGTCCTTGAGGGGTTAAGTCATCCCTATAGAATAATTGTTATTACTGTGTCTTATTATTCTTTATTGCAAAAGCATATTCTATAGCAATTTACAGCAGGTTATTTAGCCCTTTGAGTGCTAGAGAGAGATCAATGCGATACCTCTCTGGCACTCAGAGGGTTAAACCGATAATCGCATACAATGTTTGGAGTGTTCTGAACCACTGGATTAGTGTGTGCCAACCGACATTACTATCACAATGATTTAGATGCACTGTAATTGTGACGTGATATCAGTGCTTCCTTCTATACAGTGATATTTCCTGTAGGGTATGTAATAATGAACTAGCATGTAATATATTAGATTTAAACAAACAGTTTTTTTCTAAAAAGAAAAATATATATTGTAATTAATTGATGAGTTAAACACTAGGAAGTTGTTCTTTCAAAAGTTATTACTACTCAAGTTTTGTTTTTTTGGTTTTTTTAACTCTTATTTTCTATTGTGGCCACTGAAGGGTGCTACTCCTTTTTACAGTGTGTTGGACATGCCTCTAGCAGCCAAAAGGTTAATCATTTCATATGTGGTTTTAAATGTCATTCCCATAGTGCAAAAGAACAGGCAATTTTATTTTTTTTGACAAATTATATAGTTTTACAAACACAGGAAGTTTAATCCTTGAACCACTTGTTTTCTGTAAGTTTTAATGTTGTAGTTATGAAATAAATAAAGCAAAGCATCAAAGTCTTTTTTCTATAAGTTTCATACTTTTAGTGTAATATCTATCTAAAGTTTCCCCCTCCCGCCCCTGTTAGCTATGTCAGCGCTCTAGCTCAGAGGTTCTCAGCCCATGCCCTCAGTGGCCACTGACAGGCCAGGACTTAGGAATTTCCCTGCTAGAACACAAGTGTGTTGATTAGCGGCTTAGTCATATTGATTAACCCCTTAACGACCGGGGAATCCGGAAGGGGAAGTGACTTAATGAACACGGAGCAATTTTTTTTTATTGCTCCGTTGGGTTCCGGACTCCCCGAACGGCGTGCAGCCGCGGGGGGAGCCCGGAACTCGATGACGGTCATAGTACGTCATCGGTCGTTAAGTCAAATCGACCCTTGACATACTATGACCGTCAAGGGTCGTTAAGGGGTTAACTCACCTGTGCTCTTCAATGGAAATTCTCAAATCCTGGCCTGTTAATAGCCACTGAGGGCACGGGTTGAGAACCACTAGTCGAGAACCACTAGTCTAGCTGACAAACTTAGATTCTGGTCCTGGGACTGGACGGCTTGTCTGGAGAGTCAAAATAGCACTGCATACACAGCAAATATTCATAACAACTGTCTACTGCCTCAAGCCAGGCACACTTTGTAGACCATAGTCATGAAGATTTGCTGTGTATGCAGTGCTATTTTGGCTCTCCAGACGAGCCGTCAGGTCCCAGGACCAGCATCCAAGTTTGTCAGCTAGAGCGCTGACACAGCTAAAAGGGGCAGGAGGGGTAAACTTTAGATCGATCTTACACTAAAAGTATGAAAGTTATAGAAAAAAAATTTTGATGGTTTGCTTTATTTATTTCATAACTACAGTATTAAAGCAGAACTTTCATGTTAATAACATTGTCCCCCAATATATTTCTAACCTAGCGATAGGCAAAGTCTTGTGGTCTTTAAGCTCAATAAATCCAGGTCATTGCTGAAAAAAACACATCTTCAGCAGGAACCAGAGAACAGACAGCGTAGACATCTTGGAGGAAATGTACTAAAAAGAAAAGAAGATATAGAGTTAAAGGGATAGTAATACTTTGTTTTATCTTTATTTTATTTTGTAGGCATTAAAAAAACATGAAGAATGATATAAGTCTTATCTCGCAAACCTTTATGGTTTGAGAGATATTCACAAGCAAAGTTTCCCCTCCTGCCCCTTTTACCTAGTGTAATCCATCTCTTCTCAGATGTGGAATCCAGTCCATAGACCAGTCAGATAACAGAAGGGGGCAATCTTCTTCCTGTGAGAACAATGAAAGCCCTGCCCCCCCGACAAGTTTTTCAGGTTTTTCCCTTATCTTAATTGAAGATTGTCCCTCTCTGCAGTCTACCCTGGCACCTCCCTTCTGATCTGAGGTGAGCAGTGTGACATCAGTAAAAGGGGCGGGAGGGGGATACTTTGTCCTTGAATTACTCTTGAACTACAACTCTGACAGAATTGAAATAACACTCTCCAAAGTCCAAATACTATGATGATTAATTAGAGCTGCTTTTATTATGAAACATTACTATCCCTTTAACTGAGCACTCAGCCCAATAATAAATACCTCACAGTATAGTGCAAACCATTTATTATAGAAAAATAGACAAAAAGCAAATTGTCATTACATACCAATAAATATAAGTCATCAATGAGAAATGAAAATCCCAACCACACAGGTGATCCCCCTCCCCCCAACATCAAAAACCTATCTCAAAGAGACCTAAGTCCCCCTAGTATATCGTCTAAAATAGATGCAAACAGGTATCCCCTTAACCCCTTAACGACCTGCCGATTGGCGCATCGCGGTCACTTAAGGACTGCAGAGCATTTTTTTTTTTTTTTTCAAATTCCGGTTCCGGACTCCCCGAACGGCGTGCGCCCGCGGGAGGAGCCTGGAATTCCATGACAGTCATAGTACATCATGGGTCGTTAACTCAGATTGACCCATGACGTACTATTACCATCAAGGGTCGTTAAGGGGTTAAAAACAAAGGGAGGAAAACAAACTTCCACAGTCACCAGAGAATAGATATAGTATACTGGTACCAGCCAAAACATTTAAAAAAGTGCACTTAAAAAGGATACAATTCTCAACTTGATCTTCTTTATATATTTCTTATTCCAGTAACAGTGATAGGTATTAAATCACTTCTATTCAAATATGGCTTGTGTTCTCAAAGCAAGCAAGTGGGTTGGGGTGCAGTTAATGGTTTAACTGGTAAACATAGACCGCATACAGTCACACATTGCAGGGGTTAATGCTGTGGTTAATGCCATGCTGTAATTATAATTGGCCATGAATACAACAGGCATACAGGTAGCATCATCGGGACTTACTTGGTGTTCCACCTTCTTCACCCACACATATACAGTTTGGTTACCTTGTATCCTTCTTCCAATGGGTTATACTGTACTGTGAGGTATTTATTATTGGACTGAGTGCTCAGTTTAACTCTATATCTAATTTTTTTTATATTACATTCTATATTATAGAGTATGAGAACCCCTTGCTAATATTTTGCGACGTTTAGCCCTTTTTCTTAGGTTATAATGAGTGCTACGAGTCCATGCTATACAATTCCATTGGAGTAAATGTACCTCTAGGTCTGAGCTGTCTGTCCAGTTCACTGCCGCATTGGTAGTGACGTTCCTTGGTGCCTTAAAGGAGCAGTGAACTTATTTTTATGAAAACACATATTTTATAAAGCTTTTCCTGCTGAATAAAACAATGTCCTGCCCACTGTTGTCAGATGTTTTATTCAAAATGTGTAACATTCGTATAATCAGGAAGTGAATTTACTGTGTTTACTTCCTGATAGTTCTAACTGACAGGAAGTGACAGGCAGTTTCCTTCACATTCTATGGAGAACTGTATGTCTCTGACTTTTCTGACTTTCCTCTCCATTAGAATCTAACTGAAAATCTAATTAGAATTTGACCAATAGAGGGCACTGCTAATGTAAAAAAACATGGGTTTAAACTGTAATAACTCTGGAAATATGAATCTCTCAGCAATGGGAGTACCCCTATTTTACTCAGTAGGAAAATCCCTACAATATATATTTTTTCATAAAAAAAGTTTACTGCTCCTTTAAGGCACTGGAAGGGACAGACCACACAAGTGCACAGAGCTTCTCTTGTAAGCTCTGTGCAGCCCAATGCCTGCGAAAGTATTTTTTCAGCAATATCCTGGATGTATTGAGCTTAACACCTTAAGGACCCATGACGGTGCAGGACCGTCATGGGTTGCAAACCCGTTAAGGACCCATGACGGTCCTGCACCGTCATGGGTTAAACTCTCCCATCGCGGCCGCACGGAGCGATGGGAGAGCGCGGGCTGCTTGTTACTAAGTGTCCCGGTACCGGGACACTTAGTAACAACCAATAGAAAGTTTGTTGCAACATGCGATTCGCTTGATGAGCGAATCCCATGTTGCAAATGCTGAATGACAGGGACAGTATTTGTAAATACTGTCCCTGTCATATATCTCTGCCTCCCTCCATCTTGCACACTGCTGAGGTGGAGAGAGACAGAGAGAGATCGTGCTACTGTGTTGCAGATTGTTCCTAAGCAAAAAACTGTGTAATAAAAAAAGATTTTAACCCTTTGATCACTGGTTTGCAGTGATCAATACGTTCCTACCCATCTGATCACTCTTGGAGTGATCAATTTGCTGCAGATCAGCGTTTGCTGATCTGTGGGACACCCCCCATCCCCCTTGTATTTTTTGAAATTTTTTTGAATTTTTTTTCAATTTTTTTTCAATTTATTTTTATTTTTTTTTTAATAAAAATTGATTTAGAGCTATAGTTTAGGTAGGTAGGTGGGTAGGTGGGTAGGTTTAGTGTAGGCGTGTGTTAGGGAAAGGTTTAGGGCTAGATTTAGGTTTAGGGCAAAAAAAAAAAACCAAAAAAAAAAAAAAAACCCCCCAAAAAAAACAAAAAAAAATATATATATATAGTTTTGATAGGTAGTTCACTTGGGTTAGCTAGGTTCAGGGTATACGTGGGTTAGGGTAAGGTTTAGATTTAGATTTAGGGGTAGCGTAGGGAAAAAAATAAAAAAAATTCAAAAAAAAAGTTTATTTTATTTAAAAAATTGTTCTATATTATAAGTTAGTTGGGTTGGGTAGGTTCAGGGACTACGTGTGTTAGGGTAAGGCTTAGGGATAGATTTAAGTTTAGGAGTAGTGTAGGGAAAAAAAAAATAAAAAAAAAAACTTTTATTAAAAACTTTATTCTATATTATAAGCTAGTTTAGATAGGTAGTTGGGTTGGGTAGGTTCAGGGACTACGCGTGTTAGGGTAAGGCTTAGGGATAGATTTAAGTTTAGGTATAGTTAGTTATAGAAGTTAGTTTAGAGTAGGTGTATAAGATGCAGAGGAGGTATTCATTAGAAGAGGCGTATTCTTATTTGGCGTCTGACTCTGAAGCCACAGACACAGCGTCAGACTTTGACGTCACTCAGTTTTCTGAGAGTGAGAGCTCTAGCAGTGATGACGCAGGGCCTTCTGTGAAAAAAAGACGCACTGCCCCAACAGCTGCCCCAACAGCTGCCCCAACAGCTGCCCCAACAACTGCACCAAGAGCTGCCCCAGCAACTGCACCAAGAGCTACCCTAAGTAATGCCCCAAGAGCTGCCCTAAGTAATGCCCCAAGAGCTGCCCCAAGACCTGCCACAAGTACTGCCCGAAGACCTGCCACAAGTACTGCCACTCCTGCTGATGAATGGGTATCACCAGCCAATTTATGCCCACAAATTCCTGAATTCACAGGCAACCCAGGAATTCAAGTGGATGTGGCAGGATTTACCCATGTTCAGTTTTTTGAGTTATTTTTGGGGGAAGAAATTTTGGGGGAAATTGTGTCGCAAACAAATTTATACGCAGACCAATATATTGCCGCCAACCCATCAGCATTCATTTCCAAGCAAGAAATATGGCATCCCACCGACATTTTAGAATTTAAGAAATTCTGGGCCCTTACAATGACAATGGGAATAGTTAAAAAACCAAGTATTAGATCATACTGGAGTAAAAACCCCATATATGATACCCCTATATTCGCCAAAACAATGACCAGGTCTAGATACGAGATGATTTTGCGATTTATGCACTTTAGTGATAATACCCTGTGCCTCCCAAAAGAACACCCCCAGTATGACAGACTGTTCAAAATTCGGCCCCTAATAACCCATTTACAGAAAACATTTGCCCAAGTGTATATTCCCCAAAAAGAAATTAGTGTAGATGAATCCCTAATGAAATACAAAGGCAGGTTAGGGTTCAAACAGTACATCCCCTCAAAGCGTTCCAAATTTGGTGTAAAATTTTATAAATTGTGTGAAAGTGCCACAGGCTACACCCAGGCTTTTAGAATTTATGAGGGCAAGGACAGCCAACTTGATCCTCCTGGGTGCCCCGAATTTCTGGGAATAAATGGGAAGATAGTTTGGGATCTGATTTACCCCTTGTTAAATAAAGGATATCATTTATATGTTGACAATTATTACACCAGCCCCCTTTTATTTAAGTCACTTTTTTATTTTGACACCGTGGCCTGTGGCACTGTCAGGCGCAATTGCAGGGAGATGCCCAAAGAACTGATAGAAAAAAAACTTAAAACCGGGATGTCCTCAGCTTTATGCCAACAAGAGCTGCTGGCAGTTAAATTCAAGGACAGAAAAGATGTGTACATGCTGTCCACCATGCATGAGGACAAAACTGTGGCAGTGTCTGTTCGTGGCAGGAGGGGGGTACTAAGAAAGCCAGTCTGCATCAAAGACTACAACAAGAACATGGGGGGAGTTGATCTGTGTGATCAACTCATGCAGCCGTACCTCACCATGCGAAAGTGTAGGGCATGGTACAAAAAGGTTGCCATTTACATGATGCAGACTGCAGCTTACAATTCATTTTTGATTTTTAAATTGGCAAACCCCACCCTAAAACTTACTTTTCTGCAGTATCAGCTCCATCTTATCTCCCAATTTTTGCTTCAAGGGGCAACAGAAATAATTCCCCCAAAACCTGGAGTAGTACATTTTATTTATAAAATCCCCCCAACCCCCCAAAAGAAAAATCCACAAAAGCGCTGCAGGGTTTGCTACAGCAAGGGAGTACGGAGAGAAACCTCCACTTACTGTCCTGACTGCCCTTCTAAACCTGGCCTCTGCATGGGAGACTGCTTCAAGCAATACCATGAAGGCACAATGCAGTAGTGCTGTGAAGTTTATTTTATTATTTGGCCACTTTTTCCCCCCTGAAATATCCTGTTTTTTTATTTTTCAAAACACATCCCTCCTTAAATCTAACACTATCAAAATATAATGGGAAGCAAAGCACTTCCATCTCTGATAATGGAAACACACATGTTCCCTACTGGGTCCAGTAGTTCCTCCAAACCCTGACAAACCTATGCATATGGGGCATTGACGTACTTAGACGATGTAACTCACCACTAAAGTAAAGCACTTAAAAAATCTGCAAATATCATCTGATTGAAATACAGAGCAACACTAAAATATAAGTGTGAAAAAATGGTGTTTCTCTGCCTTACTGCAGGTTTTGGGAGGGATTGCTGATACAGTGGCAGCGAAAAAATTGAAAGAATGCAAATAGAATGAAAGCCAGGGTTGTCTACTCTTGTACAACATATACTTTTGGGGGTAACATTCATTGCAATATTGCCAAACAGTCCGAAATGAGACAAGGAACCAGCTGTAAAAATGGCATGTCTGTAAAAGGAAACTAACATGTTCTAACTGGGCCCAGTATCTCCCCCAAACCCTGACAAACCGTTGTATATGGGGCATTGCTGTACTCAGAAGGAGCCGAACACTAATCAATCCAGTTTATAAAATCTTCACCTATTCTGTAATTTAAATTCACATCAACATTGAAGTGTAAGTGTGAAAAACGCTGATTTTTTTTTTTTACTTACGTCAAGTTTTCACAGGATTAGTGGTAAAATGGCTGTGTACAAAATTTGAAATCACACCTGAAACGAAAGCTTGGGGTATCTACTTTCCAAAAATATACACTTTTGGGGGGAAATCTTAGAGTGGAGCACTGTTACACAGGACAAATGAGACATGGCACCAGTAACACAAGCTGTGAAAATTCAAAGTGTGAACCTGGAAATACACATGTTCCAATTTGGGTCCCGTATCTCCCCCAAACCTTGAGAAACCTATGCATATGGGGTATTGCCGTACTCAGAAGAAGAAGCCGAACGCTAAACAATGCAGTTTTAAAAATCTTCACCTATTCTGTAATTGAAATTCACATCAACATTGAAGTCTAAGTGTGAAAAACGCTGATTTTTTTACTCACGTCACATTTACAAGAGAGTGGTGGTAAAATGGCCGTGTAAAAAAATTGAAAACACGCCTAAAATGAAAGCTGGGGGTGTCTACTTTTCAACAATATACACTTTTGGGGGGAAATCTTAAAGTGGAGCACTGGAACATAGCCCCAAAATGAGAAATGGCACCAGATAAGAAAGATATGAAAATTCAATATTTGTTCCAATTTGGGTCCCGTATCTCCCCTAAACCTTGAGAAACCTATACATATGGGGTATTGCCGTACTAAGAAGAAGAAGCTGAACACTAAACAATGCAGTTTTAAAAATCTTCACCTATCATGTACTTGAAATTCACATCAACATTGAAGTGCAAGTGTGAAAAACGCTATTTTTTTAACTTGCATCAGGATTTACGAGGGATTGGTGGTAAAATGGCTGCGTAAAAAATTTGAAAACATACATACAGTGAAATCCTGGGGTGTCTACTTTCCAAAAATATACACTTTTGGGGGAAAATCGTAAAGTGGAGCACTGGAACATAGCCCCAAATGAGACATGGCACCAGATAAGAAAGATATGAAAATTCAATATTTGTTCCAATTTGGGTCCCGTATCTCCCCTAAACCTTGAGAAACCTATACATATGGGGTATTGCCGTACTCAGAAGAAGAAGCTGAACACTAAACAATGCAGTTTTAAAAATCTTCACCTATCATGTGCTTGAAATTCACATCAACATTGAAGTGCAAGTGTGAAAAACGCTATTTTTTTAACTTACGTCAAGATTTACGAGCGATTGGTGGTAAAATGGCTGCGTAAAAAAATTGAAAACATGCATAAAATGAAAGCCTGGGGTGTCTACTTTCCAAAAATATATACTTTTGGGGGGAAATCTTAGAGTGGAGCACTGTTACACAGCCCCAAATGAGACATGGCACCAGTGATGCAAGCTGTGAAAATTCAAAGTGTGAAACTGGAAACATGCATGTTCCAATTTGGGCCCCGTAGCTCCCAGAAATCTTGAGCAACCTATGAATATGGGGTATTGCCGTACTCAGAAGAAGGAGATGAACAGTAAACAATGCATTTTTAAAAATCTTCACCTATCCTGTGCTTGAAATTCACACCAACATTGAAACCTAAGTGTGAAAAACGCTGAATTTTTTACTTACATCAAGATTTACGAAGGATTGGTGGTAAAATGGCTGCGTAAAAAATGTGAAAACTTACATAAAATGAAAGCCTGGGGTGTCTACTTTCCAAACATACACACTTTTGGGGGGAAATCTTAGAGTGGAGCACTGTTACACAGCCCCAAATGAGACATGGCAGCAGTGATGCAAGCTGTGAAAATTCAAAGTGTGAAACTGGAAACGTGCATGTTCCAATTTGGGCCCCGTAGCTCCCAGAAATCTTGAGCAACCTATGAATATGGGGTATTGCCGTACTCAGAAGAAGGAGATGAACAGTAAACAATGCATTTTTAAAAATCTTCACCTATCATGTGCTTGAAATTCACATCAACATTGAAGTGCAAGTGTGAAAAACGCTGTTTTTTTAACTTACATCAAGATTTACGAGCGATTGGTGGTAAAATGGCTGCGTAAAAAATTTGAAAACTTACATAAAATGAAAGCCTGGGGTGTCTACTTTCCAAACATATACACTTTTGGGGGGAAATCTTAGAGTGGAGCACTGTTACGCAGCCCCAAATGAGACATGGCAGCAGTGATGCAAGCTGTGAAAATTCAAAGTGTGAAACCGGAAACGCGCATGTTCCAATTTGGGCCCCGTAGCTCTCCCAAACCTTGAATAACCTATGCATATGGGGTATTGCCGTACTCAGAAGAAGGAGCTGAACACTAAACAATGCATTTTTAAAAATCTTCACCTATCATGTGCTTGAAATTCACATCAACATTGACGTGCAAGTGTGAAAAACGCTGTTTTTTTAACTTACATCAAGATTTACGAGCGATTGGTGGTAAAATGGCTGCGTAAAAAATTTGAAAACTTACATAAAATGAAAGCCTGGGGTGTCTACTTTCCAAATATATACACTTTTGGGGGGAAATCTTAAAGTGGAGCACTGTTACGCAGCCCCAAATGAGACATGGCAGCAGTGATGCAAGCTGTGAAAATTCAAAGTGTGAAACCGGAAACGCGCATGTTCCAATTTGGGCCCCGTAGCTCTCCCAAACCTTGAATAACCTATGCATATGGGGTATTGCCGTACTCAGAAGAAGGAGCTGAACACTAAACAATGCATTTTTAAAAATCTTCACCTATCATGTGCTTGAAATTCACATCAACATTGAAGTGCAAGTGTGAAAAACGCTGTTTTTTTAACTTACATCAAGATTTACGAGCGATTGGTGGTAAAATGGCTGCGTAAAAAATTTGAAAACTTACATAAAATGAAAGCCTGGGGTGTCTACTTTCCAAACATATACACTTTTGGGGGGAAATCTTAGAGTTGAGCACTGTTACGCAGCCCCAAATGAGACATGGCAGCAGTGATGCAAGCTGTGAAAATTCAAAGTGTGAAACCGGAAACGCGCATGTTCCAATTTGGGCCCCGTAGCTCTCCCAAACCTTGATTAACCTATGCATATGGGGTATTGCCGTACTCAGAAGAAGGAGCTGAACACTAAACAATGCATTTTTAAACATCTTCACCTATCATGTGCTTGAAATTCACATCAACATTGAAGTGCAAGTGTGAAAAACGCTGTTTTTTTAACTTACATCAAGATTTACGAGCGATTGGTGGTAAAATGGCTGCGTAAAAAATTTGAAAACTTACATAAAATGAAAGCCTGGGGTGTCTACTTTCCAAACATATACACTTTTGGGGGGAAATCTTAGAGTGGAGCACTGTTACACAGCCCCAAATGAGACATGGCAGCAGTGATGCAAGCTGTGAAAATTCAAAGTGTGAAACTGGAAACGTGCATGTTCCAATTTGGGCCCCGTAGCTCTCCCAAACCTTGAGAAACCTATGCATATGGGGTATTTCCGTACTCAGAAGAAGGAGCTGAACACTAAACAATGCATTTTTAAAACTCTTCACCTATCATGTGCTTGATATCAACAGTAGTATTGAAATGTAAGTGTGAAAACTGCAAAAAAACAAAATATTACCACAATTTTGAAATTTTTTTCTGGAAAAATAGCTGCATGAAAAACTCCAAAATTCTCCTGATTATTTACTTTATGTTGTGTAGTTTTCAGAAACATATACCTTTGTGGGACATTTTTGGTTCTGGCACCGTCAGCTAAGCTATGATGCTCACATGCCAATTGTTGAGAAATTACAAGTTGGAAATAATGGCATCCATCTTGTAATATTTACCTTGTAAATGTGAGGAAGGGATTGAAATACTAGGCATATGGGGTATTGTTATATTCAGGAGAAGCAAATGAATATATTTAGGGGTATTTTTTTGTCATTAAGTAATAGTATGCAAATCCTGACAGAAAAATGTAAGTAAAATGTTGTTGTTTTTTTATTTTTTTCCTCTTTTTTTCTATTTTAATCAAATTAAACAATGAGGTATTCATATAATTGTGGTATCAAAAGAAAGCCCTACTTGTGCTTAAAAAAACAGTATATAATTTGTGTGGGTGCACAAAAGGAATTAAAGAAAAAATATGGTTGAAAAAAGACATAGTCAAAAAAGTCAAAATTGTTCCGGTCCTTAAGGGAAAACGACATCAGATTTTCCCGGTCCTTAAGGGGTTAAAGACAGTAAGACTTTGCCTATCGCTAGGTTAGAAATATATCGGGGGGCAATGTTATTAAAATGAAAGTTTCGCTTTAAAGCTTACAGAAAACAAGTATTACTATCCCTTTTATATTTTACATTTCATAATGGAAGTGAGGCTGATCTCAGGAAATGCGGTGCACTTCCAGTGCAAACCAAATGCCTCAGAGGGAATAAATACAAATTCAAAATGTCCTTCATTTAAATGGGACTTTTAACTCCTTCAGTGTTAGAGAATTCTCCAACGTATTTATTTGCATTCAGTTGGTAAAAAGTGTGTGTCCCCTATGGTGTAGGTGGTTTGGTCCAGATTTTTTTTTTCCACTGATGCTGATGTGCTAGAGAAAAGCAGTGGAACAAACCAAGTGCACCACAGAGGATTAAGAAATATTTCCAAATATGTGTTTGATTTAAATGGGGATTTTAATCCCTTGAATACTAGAGAGATCTCCAATGAATTGCAAAGCATTGAAGCTGTTAAAACTTTGAGTGCCAGAGGGGTAAGCAACGCAGAGGGTTAAAAGGGTTAAAAGTTCCATTTCAATCAATGGAGACTTTTGTCCCCTGTGGTGCAGATAGATTAACCAAGAATTGCACCGCTTCTCTGAATAGATCAGCCTCGCTCACCGTCACACTGGAGACTACACAGTGTAACTGGTGCATCATGGGACTGTCCTAACAAGGCAAGCTTTCTGTATTTCTCTTAAAGGTCAGATGGGTCAATCAAATCTATTGATTAGCTGACTAACACTTGTGCTCAAGTCAGCAAATACCTTTAACCCTTTGAGTGGCAGAGAGTTATCAGTCACATTGCTTAAGGGTTTTAAACACGTTTCCTTAACTCCTTAATGACTGGCCATATGGCAGTCAGTTAAGGACCACAGCTTTTTTTTTTTTTTTTTGTATACTTAAAATGAATTCAGGGGGCCCTAAGCAGCATGCAGCCATGCGGGGACCCCTGAATTCCATGACATTCCAGGACCTTTATGGGTCCTTGACACAAGTTTGCCCTTGATGGTCCTGGCACCTCATGGGTCCTTAAGGGGTTAAGGAAAATTTTGGCACACCCCAGACATATAGGTACTTAAAGTGATAGTAATGTCCGAAAAAAAGTAATAACTATATGGTAGATACAATTAAAAATGAGTACTTGCAGTTATCTGTATCTCTCAAACCATTAGGAAAATAAAGTTCTTCACTCCCTCCCCTTTCTGCTTGACAAGGTGTAAAGCTGTCAGAAGCAGATTCTGGTCACTTGACCAGATGCGGCTCTTCAGCAGCGCCAATATAACGATATCTAAACATAAATACTTGATTGGAATGGTCTACAACGTGTGCTTGCAAACCAGGCACATGTTGTAGACCATTCCGATGAAGTATTTATTTTTAGGTATCTCTATGTCGGCGCTGCTGAAGAGTCGCTGTCTGATCCCTGAACCAGAATCTGCTCCTGACAGCTTTACAGCTCATCAAGCAGAAAGGGGAGGGAGCAGAGAACTTTATTTTCCTATATCTCTCAAACCATAATGGTTTGAGAGATATGAATAAGTGCAAGTACTCTCTTTTAATTTTATCTACCATATAGCTAATATGTTTTTTCTGACATTACTATCCCTTTAATGGAATCACAGCACTAAGTTGAAGAGATGCTTTCCCATATTCCTGAATCCTGATATATTTGTATATATAACAATTAAAGTTTACGTTCTGGATAATGCAAGCAATATCAAAACGTGCCTGGTTAAGGGAATTTAGGAAAAAAAAACCTTCAAGCGAAAGTGAGAAGGACTACGTTTGTGCTCAGAACACAATGTGCAAAGCCACTTGGGTAAAAAAAATGGCTGCTTTGCACTGCTTGCACTAAGAGGTGGGCATTGTGGAAGCGAATGGGGGTTTTGGAATGTTCTGTTCCTCAGATCCCTATGTAATGTTGTGTATTAACAGGGAGCAGTGAAAATCAGCAACATTGTTTTCCCCTTAACCATCTGATTGCCAGAGGGATATCTAACACATTTCTTCTCTATGCGTTGGATACCTCCCTGGCTTGCAAATTTCTAATAGCGGAGTGAATCTTTTCCTTTTTTGTAATAGAAGAAAAAAATAAATATATAAATCTTATAGCGCTTCTCCTCCTGACTAAAGCATGGATACTCCTGGTGCTGGGAGATTTGCCATTCAAATCTTATTACAGCTCTAACTAGACTTTTATTAACCCTATAAAACCAGTGGGATGAGAAACGTATTGTGAAGAAATGCACTGTGTATTCCTCTGGTCATTAAAGGGTTAACAAACAGCACAAACTGGTGTCTAAAAGTCTGGGGGGGGTTATAATTCACTCTGTGGGAGAGCTTGAATCACTGACTATGGTTCTCCATTGTAAATTATATGAACAGCACCACCTGGTGACTGCAACAGAAAACTGCAGTTTATTAAAAACAAAACACGTTTTAGTCCAGTGCGAAATGTGCGGAGGAATCTATACATTAGCACAGGTGCTCTATTAGTAAACCTATATATTAGTTCAGTTCATATGCTGCACTGATGGGTTCATACATTCCCTTTTAGTATTTCTTCACGTCTTCCCTATGATTGGAAAGTTTTAGTTGTGGCAGTAACAAGAATGGTGATCAAGTAGTTTCTCTACAGTATTGTTCCTGACTTCTGTCAAGAATAAGTAATGGTCGGATAGCTGGTGTAAGTATTAGGATGAGGAATATAATTTATGGCTAGTATTAGGTTAGTGAGGTAAATGTAGTCTGTTGTGAGTCCTCTGTTTGTATGTATCAACTGATTGACAGCTGTTTCACTAAGTATACAATAACAGAGGAGCTGTTATATGTATTTTCTTTGGCGGTTCTCTCATTTTATGAATCATCTGTGATAATGGATTTTAATGTTCTATTCCTTTCAGTACTACAGGGCTGTGCAATGCACTTCCTAATGGTACTGAAAAGGTTAAGGGAGAGATGATGGTATTTGTGGTGAGCATCTTCTACACTGCCCTTCCTAACACATTGCCAGCATTATGACAATCCTGAATGCTAATGCTTAAAATGTCTCCCCTCTCCTTGCACAGCAAATTTTTAGTGCATATGACTGTTTCATAGACTTCATTGCAAAATGATCTCAACACATCTGCAGTCACAATTCACTATACCATTGCATCTGCCCCCAGGAGAATCAAATGTTTCCTACCCCTGCTCTCCCTCTCTCCCTCTGTGTGTGTGTGTGTGTGTGTGTGTGTGTGTGTGTGTATACACACACACAATTTATTTTTTTGCAATGGATTTAAATAGCTTCTCATTGACTTCACTCTGTCTGAAAGCGCTTACATAGGTCTAAAGAAACATGGGTGGAATTTGATTCTATACTATATGATTTCTCATTTGAAACCTAATGTTTACTGTGAGGAAAGGTGAATTAACCATTTCAGTGTCAGAGGGGCACGCAAATCATTAACCCATTAACGACCAGCCACGCACTCACCTTGCGGTCTGTTAAGGACCACGGAGCATTTTTTTTTTTCGCGGCTGGGTTCTGGACTCCCCAAACAGCGTGCAGCCGCGAGGGGAGCACGGAATTCCATGACGGTCCAGTTCCGTCATGGGTCCTTAAGGGTATAACAACCCATGAAGGAACAGGACCGTCATGGGTCCTTAAGGGGTTAAAGGGATAGTAATATTTCACAAAAACAGCAGCTCTAATTAATCTTCATAGTATTTGAGCCATAGAGAATGTTATTTCAATGCTGTCAGAGTTGTAGTTTAAGAGTAATTGAATGATAAAGTATCCCCCTCCCGCCCCTTTTACCTAGTGTAAGCTACTTCCCCTCAGATGTGGAATCTGGTCCACAGACCAGAAAGCTCACAGCAAGGGACAATCATCTTACTTTGAGTATAAGGAAAACCCTGCCCCCCTTGACAGATTTTTCAGGTTTTTCCTTATGCTCATTGAAGATTGTCCCTCTCTGTGATCCATCCGGACAGTCTTGCTGCTCTGAGGTGAGCAGTCTTACATCAGTAAAAGGGGTGGGAGGGGAATACTTTATCATTCAATTACTCTTGAACTACAACTCTGACTACTGAAATTACACTCTCCATGGCCCAAATACTATGAGCTGTTTTATTTTGAAACATAACTATCCCTTTAAGGTTTGGGCTTAGCATTATAGTTAAGTTTTTGAGTAATTTAAAGTAAGTGTTTTGTTACTTTATCCAGCCATACATATTTAACCCAAAGCAATGCATTGCGTACCCAGGGCTGGTGCAAGGAATTTTGCTACCCTAGGCAAAACCTCATTTTGCCACCCCCCTTGGCTCTGCCCTTGTATCACACCCCTTAATGCCCCTATATGTGTATAAGTGTCAGTGTGTGTGTGTGTGTGTGTGTTCCCTATATGTGTATGTGTCAGTGTGTGTTTTCCCTGTATGTGTATAAGTGTCAGTCTGTGTGTGTGTGTTCCCTCTATGTGTATAAGTGTCAATGTGTGTGTGTGTGTGTTCCCTATATGTGTATAAGTGTCAGTGTGTGTGTGTGTGTGTGTGTGTGTGTGTTCCCTCTATGTGTATAAGTATCAATGTGTGTGTTCCTTGTACATGTATAAGTGTCAGTGTTTGTGTGTGTGTTCCCTATATGTGTATAAGTGTCAGTGTGTGTGTTCCCTGTATGTATATAAGTGTGTTAATATTTGTGTTCCCTATATGTGTCCAGGAAGCAGAAAGCCTCCAATTGAGTAGCACGGGGGACTTATTAGAAGGAACTGCCACTCAGAAGACTTGCCTTTTATTTCTTATTGTGCTGCTACAAATTATGAATGTCAGATACCCCTGGCTCCAACTCTACAGGAGATGAATGTACCAGCAGAGATATAGGCTATCAGGAATGAGCGACTCCTCCAACAAGGGTTGGTGGAGTGAAGGCTTGAGCGCGATGCTGGAGAGCGTAGCTGGTGTGCGCAGGCCCCCTGTAGTGCGTTGTGCTGCGGCCGAGGCCGTGTAAAGGTGCTGGCCGCGAAGCCAGATGACCCCCTTCGGTTGAGCCGAAGAGGGCCCAGGATAACGTAGTACAGTGAGGACACCCACCACCAACCCCAGGGAAGGTCTGTTTCCAACTACTAGAACAAGGAGGGCTAGGCCGGAAAGTACTGTGGCTAAGGGCAGGAAGCTGGTAGGGAACGGATCGGGGAGGCTACAAGACTGGGAGACCTGAAAGGCAGGAGCAGACCCCTGGCAGGAGAGACGGGAGCAAGCAGGGACAAGATACCCTCTAGGGAGAGAGGAGAGTAGCGGGGAATTAGGAAGGGGGCCTAGGAGTCCGGCAGAGAAGCACTGGGAGTAAGGGAGACTGTAAAGCACTAGGACCCAGGAGGACTGGAAACAATGGAGACTGGAAGGCACTAGGACCCAGGAGCACTGGAAACAATGGAGACTGGAAGGCACTAGGACCCAGGAGCACTGGAAACAATGGAGACTGGAAGGCACTAGGACCCAGGAGCACTGGAAACAATGGAGGCAAGAAGGTACTAGGACCCAGGCTGCAGGACACATAGAACAAGAAAGAGCAGGCTGAACAGAGGCTCCAAGAGCAGGCTGAACTGAGGCTTCAACCCAGGAAGGCTGGACTGCTGAAGGAATCCCCAACTCAGGTTCAGGAACGCTATAATCGCGCGCCGCAGAGAAGCAGCGCGCGACTATAACGGGCCCGAACACAGAAGTGCGGGTGACGGACGACGTCACCACGCTAGCGTGGCGACGCACATCCGAAACCCGGAAGCGCACAGAAGCCGCCGAGGGAGCGAAGGAACGGTAAGCATGACAATGAAGGCACAAAGTAGCAAATTCCAGAGCAAACTAGCTGTAACAAAATAACATTTCCAGAATTGCTGCTCCTTTGCTACTAAATTGCTCCTCATGTGTTAACACGTTGATAAAAGCTCTACATATGACAATGGTTCATATTTATCATCAACATTTAGTTGTCACCCATTTTGTTCATTCTCAATATCAGGACAGCAGCCCCTGCTCAGTTTCCAGGGTCACCTGGGAGCTCTGACTCTTCAGCATCACCGATCACAGCACAGGAGGAGGCCAGGGATGCAAGGACACCATGGCTGTATAATCAGTATGCGCACCGTGACCCTACAGCAGGGCATAGTGCGCGCTGTGTACAGTTCTCTGGTCACTGTCTCCCTCCTCTCCTGTCTCTGATCTCCGCTCCTCGTGGCTCTCGCTCTTTTCAGAGCAGAACCTCTCTCTTTCCTCCTTATTCACAACAGCCGCCGATGTGCAGGCGGCTCTGCTCTGACTGCGCTCCCATTAGATGTGCGTCCTAGGCTGGTGTCTATCTCGCCTATAGGTGGCGCCAGCCCTGTGCGTACCCCTTTGGCACTCAAAGGGATAATGCGTTGGAGACCTCTCTGGCATTCAAGTGGTTAAAAAGCTATATTCAATTGCATGGGGATTTATGGTACAGTTGGTTTATGTCAGAATAACTCCAGTTTCTTTATAACTATGGATCTACAGGCCTTATTCACCAGACTAAAGTGATGTCATTGTGTGGAAAACCAACTACACCACAGTGGACTATGAAGATTCTCTTTGATTGAAATGGGTCTATTAACTCCTTGAAAGATGGAAAGGTTTCCAGCGCATATCTTTGCCACGTGTTGCAGGCTTCACTAGTGTTCCATGGTTTTAAAATGACTATTATTATTATTATTATTATTCTTTATTTATATAGCGCCAACTAATTCCGCAGCGCTGTACAATTGGGAATAGACATACAGAGGTATTAAATAGTACAATCAGATGTGGAGAACAGGAGGATCAGAGGGCCCTGCTCGTGAGAGCTTACAGTCTAGAGGAAGGTAGGTTTGATACAGAAGGAGTAAGTGCTATTGCGTTTAAGTGCCTCCTGCCACATGAACTGCCAGTCAGTGGGTGGGAGTGAGAAGTGCCGTTGAGTGCAGTAGTCCGTGCAAGGGGTGAATCTTGGTGATGATGTTTATGGAGGCAGTTGATAGGCCTCCCTGAAGAGGTGAGTCTTCAGGGAGCGTCTGAAGATTTGAAGGCTGGGGGAGAGTCTGATGGGGCGGGGGAGGGAATTCCACAGCTCAGGTGCAGCACGGGAGAAGTCCTGTAGGCGGGAGTGGGAGGATGTGATAAGAGCTGCGGAGAGCAGAAGGTCATGTGCAGAGCGAAGATGGCGGGCGGGAGTATATTTGGAAATGAGAGATGAAATATAGGGGGGTGCAGTGTTAGTGAGGGCTCTATAAGTTAGCACCAGAGTTTTGAATTTTACTCTGTATGCTAACGGGAGCCAGTGTAGGGACTGACAGAGGGGTGTGGTGTTAGAGAAGCGATGAGTGAGGTAGATTAGTCTTGCAGCAGAGTTCATTATGGACTGTAGCGGGGTTAGTCGCGTGAGAGGCAGGCCAATTAGTAAGGAGTTACAGTAGTCAAGACGGGACATGATGAGTGTTTGGATTAGAATTTTGGTAGTGTCTTCTGTGAGAAAGGGTCGGATTTTAGAGATGTTGCGGAGGTGGAGGCAGCATGAGTTGGAGATTGACTGGATGTGAGGAATAAAGGATAGGGCAGAGTCAAATGTGACCCCCAGGCAGCGTGCTGTAGGGGTTGGTGTGATGGAGGTGTTGTTAACGGTGAGGGTAATATTTGGGATAAGGCTGGTTGTAGATGGAGGGAAGAGAATTAGTTCAGTTTTGCCAAGGTTAAGTTTGAGTTGATGGGAGGACATCCAGGAAGACACAGCAGACAGACAGTCAGACACTCGGGACAGGAGGGAAGGGGAGAGTTCTGGGGAGGAAAGATATATTTGGGTGTCATCAGCATAGAGATGATGGTGAAACCCAAAGGAGTTTATTAGTTTTCCAAGGGAAGCAGTGTAGATTGAGAAGAGCAAGGGTCCCAGTACTGATCCTTGAGGCACACCAACAGACAGTGGGAGGGGTGGGGAAGTGGAGCCGGAGTAGGAAACACTGAAGGAGCGGTTGCAGAGATAAGATGAAAACCAGGAGAGTGCAGTGTCGCAGAGACCTAGGGAGTGGAGGGCTTGGAGGAGGAGTGGGTGATCAACTGTGTCAAAGGCGGCTGACAGGTCCAAAAGAATGAGTAGGGAGTAGTGGCCTTTTGACTTGGCTGAGAGCAAGTCATTGGCCACTTTAGTGAGGGCAGTCTCAGTGGAGTGATGAGGGCGGAATCCGGATTGCAAGGGATCTAGCAGGGAATGGGAGCAGAGGAATTTAGTGAGCCGGTTATATGCAAGGCGCTCGAGAAGCTTGGAGGCGAACGGGAGTAGGGAAATTGGCCGGTAATTTGACAGTGAGTTTGGGTCCAGGGAGGGTTTTTTTAGGATGGGAGTGATTAGTGCATGTTTGAAAGAGGATGGGAAGGTGCCAGTTGACAAAGAGAGGTTGAATAAGTGAGTAAGGATTGGAGTTAGTAGAGGGGAGAGTTCTTGGGTGAGCTGAGATGGGATTGGGTCGAGAGGGCATGTGGTTAGGTTTGAGCGAGTGAGGAGAAGGGAGACTTCATCCTCAGAGACAGGTGGGAAGGAGCTTAGTGTGTATGTGGGAGAGGCGACAGGGCTGGGCTGGCTGGGTGGGGGTGGTAGTGATGAAATGTCATGTCTGATAGATTCAATCTTGTTCTTGAAGTGGTTGGCGAGATCTTGGGCAGAGAAGTTAGTGGAAGGTGTTTGTGTTGGTGGGTTTAGAAGAGATGTGAAGGTTGAGAAAAGGCGTTTGGGGTTGGAGGAAAGATTAGAAATTAGAGAGGAGAAGAATGACTGTTTAGCCAGGGAGAGGGCAGAGCTATACGAACGGAGAATGAATTTGTAGTGTGTGAAGTCAGCCGTGGAGCGTGATTTCCTCCAGTGCCTTTCAGCAGTGCGTGAGCACCTTTGGAGGTATCGCGTTAGTCTTGTGTGCCAGGGGTGTAGTGGGGTTGTGCGTGGGTGGCGTGGAGTTGCAGGTGCAGCGATGTCAAGGGCTGAAGTGAGAGTGCTGTTGTAGAGAGCAGTAGTTTTGTCTGGGCAAGTAAGTGTGAGGATGGGGTTGAGAAGAGGCTGCAGGGAGGTGGAAAATTGATGCTTGTCAAGAGTATGCAGATTTCTCCGCATGCGCTTGATTGTGGCGGGGGTGATGGGTTTGCGTGGTATGATGAGGTTACCGGTGAGGAGGTGGTGGTCAGAGAGGGGAAAGGGGACATTGGAGAAGTTGGAGACCGAGCAGAGGTTAGTGAAGATCAAGTCGAGGGAGTGACCATCACTGGTGTGGGAGAGCTGGTCCACTGCGATAAGCCTAAGGAGGTTGTTAAGGAGAGGAGTTTGAGGGCAGGGGGGGTGTTGTGATTATCTATGGGGATGTTGAAGTCACCCATGATGAGAGTAGGGACATCAGAGGACATGAAGTGAGGGAGCCAGGAGGTGAAGTGATCAAGGAATTGTGCAGTGGGACCAGGTGGCCTGTATATGACAGCGACACGCAGGGGGAAGGGAGAGAAGAGGCGAAGTGTGTGAGCTTCAAATGTAGGGAAGGAGAGAGCGGGAACAGTGGGGAGTACCTGAAATATATGGTTAGGGGGCAGCAGGATGCCTACTCCCCCTCCATGTCTGTTGCCAGGCCTCGGTGTGTGTGTGAATTGAAGGCCTCCATATGAGAGTGCGGCAGTGGAGGCAGTGTCTGATGATGTGAGCCAAGTTTCAGTGATGGCAAGGAGGTTTAGGGAGTGAGAAATGAACAGATCGTGAACGCCGTTAGTTTGTTACACACAGAGCGGGCATTCCAGAGACCAAAACAAAAGGGGGGGGGGGGAGGTTAGGTGACGGGGTACGGTTATTAGGTTGTGAGTGTTGCGCGTGTGAGTGGGTTCTGTGGTACAAGAGAGAATGGAAGGGGGGCCTGGGTTAGGTGAGATGTCACCTGCAGCAAGTAGGAGGAGAAGGGACAGTGACATAAGGTGAGAGTGAGATTTGAAGCAGTGGGGCTTTTTTGCAGGGGTAGAAGGAGATGGTGGTGATAGGGAGCGGAGGAATGAAAAAAGTTCATGTGAGCAGAGAAGTGGTGAGTGAAAAATTGAGGGTGCAATGTGAATGGCGTGACACTTAATGTGGACAGAGGAGGAGGAGAGTCTTATGCAGGTGAGAATGGCGATGACAAAGCAAGGAGCTAATTTGCCCATAGTGGGGTTAATGAATGGGGCAGTTGAGATGTGCAACAGTCAGTAATCCAGGAGAGTACAGATGACTTGGCAGTCAAGGGTCAATCCACGGAGCGGAGAGTATAGGTGCCAGGGATGGTGAGGAGAGTCAGTAGCAGAACTGCAAAGTACTTGGTGAGGGTAGGAATCAGTGCAGGGTTAAATGAAGTAGTCCACTGATGATCAGGAGAGGTAGATGTTGTAATGGTTAATGGTGGTTGGAGAAGAAATCAAAGTCAGATTTGGTTGTCCCCAGTGGTTTAGTGGTTAAATAAGCAGTGTGTAAAATCAGACCTGGAAATCCTGGTTTCTTGCATCAGGTGGTCAGTAGTTTCAGTAGAGGAAGCAAATGTCAGTGCTTGGTGGAAATGACTGTTTCTTCACTCTGAATTCAGCCTGTTTACTTCCCTCTTGTCTTTAGGTGGCTGCAGCTGCTGTCTCTCTCTTGTCCAACTCTCTTGCCTAACTCTCAGTACTTAGATAAAGATGTACTTGGATAAAGGTGCCAAGTACTACTCCTGGCAAATGCCACCCCTAACTGGGCCTGAATATATAGTAACTGGAGTCCCTAAGAACACTGACTGACTGACTGAGGGATTTCCAAATTACAAATTGTTTTGGGATGGAAGAGCTCTGAGTGCGTTCAGGTGTGACACCATTAAATCTCTGATAAGAAACAGACACAGAGAGATATAGGAGAGGAATGGGGGAGGAAGGCAATATGGATACTGGGACAGGGGGTCAAAATGGCTAATGTAGATTAGTACATACAACAAGGGGTTAAATGGTAGAGGGAGACTGGATGAGATTGGAGTTCCAGGTGAAGGGTAGATTAGTACATACCAGGAAACTGTATAGTTAATAAACAATTGGGGTACAGCACAGAACTTGAAGCAGACTGGATAGGAAACACATACCAGGAAACTGTATAGTTAATAAACAATTGGGGTACAGCACAGAACTTGAAGCAGACTGGATAGGAAACACATACCAGGAAACTGTATAGTTAATAAACAATTGGGGTACAGCACAGAACTTGAAGCAGACTGGATAGGAAACACATACCAGGAAACTGTATAGTTAATAAACAATTGGGGTACAGCACAGAACTTGAAGCAGACTGGATAGGAAACACATACCAGGAAACTGTATAGTTAATAAACAATTGGGGTACAGCACAGAACTTGAAGCAGACTGGATAGGAAACACATACCAGGAAACTGTATAGTTAATAAACAATTGGGGTACAGCACAGAACTTGAAGCAGACTGGATAGGAAACATATACCAGGAAACTGTATAGTTAATAAACAATTGGGGTACAGCACAGAACTTGAAGCAGACTGGATAGGAAACACATACCTGTAAGGAAGATGAGAAAGTTGTTAGGAGACTGTCTTCATATAGCATACAATGCAGCATACTGGGTAGATATTAACATAATATCTCTCTTGCCTAACTCTCAGTACTTAGATAAAGATGTACTTTGAGAAAGGTGCCAACTACTACCCCTGGCAAATGCCACCCCAGGCAAATGCCACCCCTAACTGGGCCTGAATATATAGTAACTGGAGTCCCTAAGAAGACTATTGAAATCAATGGGTATTTGAGGCATTTTAATGTGTCCCCTATTGTGCAGTTGATTTGCTTTAGAATTGTACCACTTTAGTTAGCTGAATTAGACCCTTAGAGTTTAGTTGTTATTGGCTGGTAGGGGATGGTAGGAATGTAATGCCCAAACAGCTGAAGAGCCATAGTTCACCCTCCCCCCCCCCCACCGTGCTGTAACCTCATAACATGAGTGATAACATCTTACAATATTGTTATCATAACTCACAAATGGATAACAGGATGACTGCAGATACAAATAATAATAATAATGTTACTTTTGCTGTAGTGCCAAAGACTGTAGATCTCTTTGCAATCTACTTTTGAGACAGAAACGCAAATGACCCCTCTCTGAAATTATAACTTTTGTACTTTTCAAAAATATATATCTTTGCAGGGTTCATTGTTTTTCTTTCACTGATTTTGTGCCCAGAATATAGATTTGTGCAAAATGTGAAATGCTTGCAATGTTTCTTTTTTTTTTTGCAATTGCTAATCTTATATATCAATACCTACATAAAAAAACATGATTTATGCGTTTATGGAAACATGAAAAGGTGTAAAATGTTGTCATACGCATTTGCCTACAGTATGCAGAAAAAGCCCACTTCCATGCAGTTGTTTTTCATTCAAGTTATTAGAGGACCTTTCACATGCAACAAGCTTTGTCTCTTTCCATAGAGCACTTAAAACTGCCTAAATGCTGTTCAATAATACATAAACACGCTATACTTTATGATATCAAGTTTTAAAGCGGAACTAACACCGCTAAGAAACGTTGTCTGTAATAATTCCCTATCTGGCGACTAGCTGCTTAGTAGCGCTAGTCGCCAGAATTATTTCCTCTTTATGGAGATATATGCAGCCATCCTCGGCTGACAGGCAGGATGGAGCGCGGACATCTTGTCCTAGTGACGTCCGCGCTCCTGAACTGTTAGTCCCTTCCGGAGCCGAATGGCTCCTAGCAACGCCTCCTACAGCCGTCTGGGACTGACAGTGCAGGCGCACGGACGTCACTAGGGCAAGATGTCCACTCTCCGTCCTGCCTGTCAACCGAGGATGACTGCATATTTCTCCATAAATAGGTAATAATTCTGGCGACTAGCGCTACTAAGCAGCTAGTCGCCAGATAGGGAATTATTACAGACAACGTTTCTTAGCGGTGTTAGTTCCACTTTAAAAGATTAACTTTTGACATAAGTAAATGCAATGCAGGCCGCCCCCTGTCATGAACTACGCTACCCACCACTCTTCCCAGCTCTCCTCAGGACCACTCTTGCTCCCAGCATTATGTAAGTTCTTGAATGGATGAATAAATTAATATGTTTATTTATATAGCGCCACAAGTGTATGCAGCGCTTTGCAATTTAAGGCTTTAGACAATACAAGGTTACAAGTGCTTTGTAGAGTAAAACACTGGATACGAGGTCCCTGCCCAAAAGCTTAAAATCCAAAGTGGTAATGGGAGACGTACAGAGTACATAAGGGTCAAGTGCTGAATACAGTGTTACAGTTCTGGTGATGACAGGGGACACAAGTAAATCATTTATAAGAACGTTCGTTGTACAACGTCAGTGCCTTCTCGCATGATGACATTTTATTCAGGGGGTATAGTTTCAAGGCTGACTTGAAGACCATAAGAGAGGTGCAGTGGTGCAAGGTGGGAAGTTGAGCATTCCATAGATACGGCGCAATGAGAGAAAAAGGTTTTATACATGAGAGGGCTGTAGACACAAAAGGAGCTGAGAGAAGACAGTCATTGGCTGATCGTAAATGGTGGGATGGGGTATTGCAGGAGATCAGAATGGAAATATAAGAAGGTGTAGAGGAGAGAAGGGCCTTGAATGAGAGAAGGAAGATTTTGTAGGATATCCAGAGTTTGATAGGAAGCCATTGGAGAGATTTGAGGAGGAGCGGGATATGTAATTTGTGCTGCAACAGTCTGTATGGATTCTTGTGGATGGAGATGGGAGGAATGCCTTGCAGACGAAGGTTGCAGTATAAGGTGACCACATATGCCTTTAAATCAGGGACAAATAAAATACACACATTGCAAGACAGGACAGGAATCAAAGCAACCCTGCAATGTGTGTATTTTATAAGTGTCCCTGATTTAAAGGGATATGTGGTCACCTTATTGCAGTAGTCCATGCTGGAGAGGATGAGTGCTTGTATAAGAATTTTAGCTGTGGAGGAACAGTGGAAGGGATGGATTTTAGCAACGTTACACAAGAGAAAGCGACAGGATTTAGCAATGGCATTAATATGAGGGGAGATTGAGAGAGATGTGTAAATTATCACGCCTAGACACAGTGCTTCTGATACTGGATTTATGGTAGTGCCGTTTACAGTCACCTGGATGGGCGCTACTGGGCAGGGCCTAGGTGGATAGGATAAGGATTCTTGTCCTTAAACACATACTGCCTCACTACATATATTGGAATCCCACTTACTCCGCAAAAAATAGAAGCCGAGTGGAGAGGTCTTAACTTATGGAGGTCAGCCATCGTTTTCTGGACATCTGATATCAATATATATTTCACTGTCGTCCAATACAGGTCACTGGTACTTCTGGGAGGCGATTCGCCCCTTTAATAGGCAGGAACAATTATGCAAATGATTGCAGTGGGCGGAGCCTCCCCTCTTACTTAAGCCACCTTCAGGCCAGAGCCACTAGATTTGATTTGTTCCTGGGTGCTGTGCACACCAGGTAGAGAACATCTATGCATTCATCTTAGTAGTTTGTTATTTTTTTATTCAAATATGGAATACCACCATTAGGAGGGTGACCATGGCTGTGAATTGCCCTCTTTAAAGTGGCTGGTGCAGCTTCTAGGGATTTTCTGTGGACCTTATGCCCTGAAGAGGGAACAGCTTGGGTTAAGCAGCTTCCCTACTGCGGAATTTTCCTCTGGTCTATTCCCACTTCATCATGGTCACCTGAAGACAGAAGTCCTTGCAGGAAAGGTGAGCCACCCATTGAGTGCTGAAGGTCCACTTGTCCCCACAGTGTCCCTTTGATGGGCTTGTATTTGGGAGTTTGCTTTGCACTCCAGCACTCATAGGGTGTTTTTATTTGCATTTATTGTATTTAATGCAGTTTCTGTGGTATTCTCTGGGTTTGGAGCCTTGAATAGTATTTCTTTATGTGTTTTATGTATGTTTGGGCACTTTTTAATGTTTTAGTAAACTTTATTAAAAATGGTGTTCCGCGCCTTTAAGCGCGGCTTTTCCCGCTTAAACGCTATGGCTCCTTTACTCTCTATGAGATTTCACAGTCTGGGACATATCTCTGGAACCGCTTGTCACAGCAACTCCAGAGAGGGCTCATTTTAATGCTAGGCTCCTGCTCTATCATCCGGTGTGTGTTTTATTAGTGTGGGTTGTTCAGGGGGGCTTCGGGCACTGTTTGGGGTACTTGTATGGGGAAAACTACATTTCCCATGAGCGCCCGGTTCGCGCTCGTTTCTGATTGGCTGTACTGACGGCCGCCATTTTGTGGAGCTCTTCCTCAGCGAGTACACTATGCAGGGACCGAGCCTTCTCTCCCCTCAACAGATTAACCCTTCGCTGGTCAGATAAGTCCATTATTAGGCATTTCTGGGGTGAAACTTTAATCTTCCACACTATTACTGGGTGATATAGTTTAAAGTGGGGTATATTGACGCTGTGAGCATGTCTACTTCACTGGAGCTAGGGGCTAGACCCAAGTCTAAGGAGGATGGGGGGTCTGCTACCCCCATGGCGTTTTGCTCCTCTTGTCACACTGGGCTATCTAGTGATACTGTGGGGGATCTATGCCCTAACTGCACTGGTCAGGATAGCAACCCTGGGCTTCCCAGCCATGCTATTGAGCCATCTTGGGTGAGGGAGTTTAAAGCTGCCACTAGGGATCTCAGATCCACTCTTTAACTCTTTCCCTTTCAGGTACAGGGGGCTCTCCAGGTCTGGCAGACCCCCGCTACAATCAGGACCTCCCTGCCTAAGCCACAGGGTGCTCCTGATGTGTCTGATTCTTCTGAAGAAGAACTCTTGCAGGATTCTGATGCTGAGGAACGCACTGTTATTGAGTCTAACAGGTCCATTGGGGACCCTTATGAATGTGACCCTGAAGTTTCGGCTGAGGGTCTGATTAGAGCTGTTCTGAATACGCTCAACCTTCCTCTGACTCAGGAATCCACTTATGATCCTACTGACGTTTTTCAAAAGAAACCATCTAAGCCTGTTGTTTGTTTTCCAACTAACCCTACTCTTGCCCGTCTAGTCTCTGAGGCATGGAAGAATCCTGATAGATCCTCCTCTGTCTCTAAAAAGTTTGCTAAACTGTACCCTTTTCCTGAGACTGAGCTGGCAAAATGGGTTCATCCCCCCAAGGTGGATGCTCCTGTTTCCAGGCTATCCAAATCTACCGCCTTGGCTGTCTCTGATGCCTCTGCCCTGCAGGATTGGACGGATAAAAAGCTAGAGCTTTCTCTTAAGTCTATTTTTGCCTCCATTGGCACTGCCATGCGTCCAACCTTTGCAGTGGCATGGGTTAATAGAGCCATTGCGGCCTGGACTGAACGACTGACTGAAGCGGTTCGCCAGGATGCACCAGTATCTGAACAGTTGCAGCTTCTTGCTAATATCACTGAAGCTCAGAATTATGTTGCTGACGCTGCCTTTGATGCTGTGCGCATGATGGCGAGGGCCTCCACTGCTTCTGTGGTGGCTAGGCGTGCCCTTTGGCTGAAAATTTGGTCTGCTGATACAGCCTCTAAGAAAGCCTTGCTTTCCTTGCCCTTTCAGGGGAATTTACTATTTGGGTCTGAACTCAAAGAAATGATCAGTGAGGCTACTGGCGGTAAAAGTACTCTTCTACCCTCAGTCTTTAAGAAAAAGTTTCCAGCCAAACGCAATCGGTCCTTTTGTTCCTTTCAGACTGAGACACGCTCCTCGGCCCAGACGGGTCCTCCCGCTACACGCTCCTCCTCCAAGCCCAAACAGTCCTGGAAGCCCAAAGTTGCCCCCAAGGCCAAGACCTCCAAGACTGCTTCGGCATGACTCGCCGAACCCGGGTCCGCATCCGGCTGTAGGGGGTCATCTCCGCATCTTTCGCCGGACTTGGGAGGAGTCAGTGGCGGACCCATGGGTTCTTCAGGTAGTGTCAGAGGGATACAGGATCCCTTTCTCCTCCCTTCCTCCTTTTCGGTTCCATTTTACTCGTCCTTCTCAGGAACCTACAAAAAGACGTCTGTTCGACGACGCTATTCAGGATCTCTTGGACAAAGAGGTTCTGGAAGTGGTTCCTCAGGAGGACACAGGTTCAGGATTTTATTCCAACCTGTTTGTGGTGGCCAAAAAGGACGTAGGGGCTCTTCCTATTTTGGATCTCAAAGATCTCAATGCCTATGTGGTGACTTCCCACTTCTGCCAGGAGTCCCTGCGCTCTGTGATTGCAGCAATGTCTCCAGGGGAGTTCCTTGCCTCCCTGGACCTTCAGGATGCTTATCTTCACATCCCTATTCATCCAGAGAGCAGGCGGTACCTCAGGATTGCCTGCCACAGGGGACACTTTCAGTTTTCTGCTCTTCCCTTTGGACTGACATCAGCTCCTCAGGTCTTCCAGAGAGTGTTGGGCTCCCTGATAGCGGTGCTTCATCAGGACGGGGTCCGGGTGACTCCCTACATGGACGATCTCCTCATCAAAGCTTCTTCAGCAGAGCGTCTTCACCAGCAATTGCAGAAGTGTATCCACACTCTGACCCGTCATGGCTGGATCCTGAATCTGGACAAGTCGGACTTGGTCCCTTCTCAGAGGCTTCTGTTCCTGGGTCTCCTGTTCGACACTCGCCAATGCATGGTGTTCCTGCCGGAGGATGTGGCTCATCAGATAGCTATCAGAGTGGCGGGGATTCTGGAACTGGACTTAGTGCCGGTAACGAAGTTGTCTTCCCTGGTGGGGAAGTTCATTTCCACGATCGAAGCGGTTCCTTTTGCAATGGCCCACTCCAGGGAACTTCAGAGATTTGTGATCCAGACGTGCAAGAATCATCCAGATCATCAGCATCTGTCAGTCTCTCTACCTCCTCATGTGGAATCGAGTCTGCTCTGGTGGTTGGATCTCTCCCATCTCCTGAAAGGGAGATCCTTTCAAGTTCCTCGTTGGACCACGATCACGACGGATGCCAGCCTTCGGGGCTGGGGTGCTGTGTTGGGTCGCTTCAGTGCTCAGGGCAAATGGGGTCTGGAGGAATCTCTGCTCTCCATCAATGTTCTGGAACTACGTGCCATCCGGCTTGCCCTGAGACACTGGGAATCTCAATTGACCGGTCTTCCGATCAGAGTGGAATCTGACAACGCAACTGCGGTGGCTTACATCAACAGGCAAGGCGGCACAAGAAGCGGCACCGCCTGGTTGGAGGTCAAGGATATTTTGTCTTGGGCAGAAGATCACGTGCCTGTCATCTCTGCAGTTCATATTCCAGGCGTGGACAACGTCATGGCAGACTTGATCAGTCGTCATACCGTCGACAGCAGAGAATGGGCTCTTCATCCAGAGGTGTTTCACTTGCTCACCCAGAGGTGGGGGATGCCGGAGGTGGACCTGATGGCCTCCAGACACAACAGGAAGGTTCCGGTGTTTTGCTCCCGGCGGAGGGACTCACTTGTTCTAGCAGTGGATGCCTTGGCGATCCCTTGGGATTTTTCTCTGGCTTACATCTTCCCTCCTCTTCCTCTATTGATCAGAGTCATCCAGAAACTGAAGCGGGAGCGTTGTCCTGTGATCCTGATCGCTCCAAACTGGCCTCGCCAGTCCTGGTATCCGGAGTTGATGGCCATGTCAGTGGCGGATCCGTTCCCACTTCCTGCCCGTCCGGACCTACTTCTTCAGGGATATCTGTGGAAGGAGGATGTTCACTCTCTCCATTTGATGGCATGGCGGTTGAATCCTCAATTCTAGCAAAGAAAGGTTTTTCTCCTTCTGTGGTGTCGACTATGCTCAGTGCTCGTAAGCCTGTGTCTTCCAAGATCTATCATAGCATATGGTCAACTTTTGTGACATGGTGCTCTGATAAGAAGTTATCCCTTGAGTTTCATCTTCCCACTGTCCTGGCCTTCTGGCAGGACGGTGTGGATAAGTCGCTCAGTCTGAGTTCCCTCAAAGTTCAGACTTCTGCCTTGTCTGTGTTTTTCCAGGAAAGGATTGCTATCCTTCCTGATGTGAAAGTTTTCTTTCAAGGTGTGACTCATGTTCGACCTGCCTTCAAGAGTCCTGCTCCCCAGTGGGACCTCAATTTGGTGCTGGGAGTTCTCCAGCGACCACCGTTTGAATCCTTGGCTTCCATTCCTTTACGTCTCTTGACTTGGAAGATGGCCTTCCTTTTGGCTATTGTTTCAGTTCGCCGGGTAGCAGAGTTACAGGCTCTGTCTTGTAAACCTCCTTACCTGGTGTTCCACAGGGATAAGGCTGTGCTTCGCACTACCAAGGACTTCTTACCAAAGGTTGTCTCTGAGTTTCACATCAATCAGGAGATTGTGGTTCCCTCTTTCTGCCCTAATCCTTCATCTGACAAGGAAAGAGATCTCCATTTGTTGGATGTGGTGCGTTGCCTCAAGTTTTATGTGCATCGCACCGAGTCTATCAGGAAGTCTGACGCGCTATTCGTCATTCCTGAGGGGCCTAGGGCAGGGAGACCGGCTTCCAAAGTTACCATTGCCTCTTGGATTAAGGCTACTATCCGTGAAGCCTATAAGTTGCGGAATAAGCACGTTCCCTTCCGGGTGACTGCCCATTCCACCAGATCTATTGGGGCCTCTTGGGCCTACAAGAATCAGGCTTCTGCTGATCAACTGTGCAGAGCGGCTACTTGGTCCTCTGTGCACACCTTTTCAAAGCACTACCGTGTTGATGTGCTGGCTTCAGCTGATGCCAGTTTTGGAAGGAAGGTCCTGGAGGCAGTTTTGCCTGTGTAGGTCTTCCGCTCTGTGATCCTTAGTGCTTCCTTACTGTTGAGCCCTGTTGGCTCTAGTTCCGTGTGCTGTGTTAGTTCAGGGATTGTTCCCTTGATCGGTGTCCGTTGACACTTACAGTTTGGGCTATGTTATTAACTGGTTCATAGCAGTTTTTATGTCTTGGGCCTTGTTCTGGTCCTTGCCTTAACTCCCACCTCTGGATCAGCTCAATGTTTGTACATCCCAGAAGTACCAGTGACCTGTATTGGACGACAGTGAAAATAGGATTTTAGTCTTACCTGTTAAATCCTTTTCACTTAGTCCATACAGGTCACTGGTCTCCCACCCTGTCAAGGGACCAGACCTGGCTCTCCTGTGGCATTCAGTGGGAGACCTTTGGGGCATGCTCACAGGAGTCTTTCTTCTTGCTTACCTGGGGTCAGTTTTAGGGTCTCAAATCAAATCTAGTGGCTCTGGCCTGAAGGTGGCTTAAGTAAGAGGGGAGGCTCCGCCCACTGCAATCATTTGCATAATTGTTCCTGCCTATTAAAGGGGCGAATCGCCTCCCAGAAGTACCAGTGACCTGTATGGACTAAGTGAAAAGGATTTAACAGGTAAGACTAAAATCCTATTATTTTTACAATTAGGGTTTACTGTTCCTTTAATGATTATGGGTAGCATTTATCAAGGCTGAATACAGAGCAATGGTGGGGGTCAAACAACTGCACCATACTGATCAAAGACAACCTCAATTTGCTTTTAGTATTTTACTTTGATAGAATAGTGCAGTTGTCTTGTCCTAGTACCACTCTAACATCTAACATGCCCTGCAGTTTACAGATGTCTGATCAATCTCCTCTCATTCTGTTTCCCTTTACTTGGTTCCTAACATTTTTTTTTACAAACTTTTTAATTTATTTTTACATTTTCCTTTATGATTCTGTGCCATCTAGAAAAGGCAATAGCAGAGTCTCTCTCAACAAAGTGCTGTGACAAAAGAAAAGGTAAAAGGGTTTGCCAGTCCTACAGTAAACATTTTTTTACTCGTTTGTAATTATTTTGTGCTTTGAAACATTGCCAACAATACAGACTTGCATAATACCATTGCAAGCAACAGAAATGGCAGCATGCTTTGCACTAGAATGTGCATGAAAAAAACACTGTATTGCCACTTCCTAGTAAACTCGTATCTATTATTTTAGGCTTCTGCTTAGATCGTAGAACTAAAATGTTTCCCTGGTCCCCATGTCATGTCACCTTTCTTCTTTTCCATCTCCACATTAACCCTTTGATTGCCAGATGGGTATCCAATGCATTGTTTAAAGGGTTAAACACAAGCTATACAATGCCTGGTGAAGTAATTACCTAAAGTGGAACTATAGCTATGAGAATGTGTCTCTTAATTAGTTTAACAGAAACGCTTTATTTCAAAAGGTGTATTTTACACACTAGTCTAGCATATCTATTTATAGGTTTGTTTTTTTTCCATATTATCTAGAATTAAATATATTTACTTACATTTCAGTAGGGTTTAACAGACTGAATGACATAAGTCATAAATAAGGCTCCCACACATTCTGCAGAACTGTGTAAGCACTCTTAGATGGTAAAATGTCAGCATTCATCTATAGATTGGTATACCTCCCAACCTTTGAAATTGCCAAAGCTGGTCCCACCTCCCCACTCATTGCAACACACTAAGCCAGACTGAGTACCTGGTCAGGGAGACTGTAGCTCAGTGGTTCTCAACACATGCCTCTAACAGGCCAGGACTTAGGAATTTCCCTTTAGAACACAGGTGTGTTGACTAGAGGCTCATTCATATTGATTAATTCACCTGTGCTCTAACAAGGAAATCTACAAATCCTGGCCTGTTAGTGGCCACTAAGGGCACGGGTTGAGAACCACTGCTGTAGATGGTCTGATGATGCTGTTGCTAAGCTGTGCAGGCAAATTGCTCTTATACAGCCATGGGTGGAGTATGGTGTATGCTGTGTGTGTGCGCATGTATGAAGCTCAACGTGCACTATAATTTTCGGCATCTCGCCGTTCGGTGCAACCGTGGCTGAGAGAGTGAATACATTTAAGGCTGCTGAAGACGGCCGAACATAACTGGGAAGCAAGGCATAGGCCTGGGAAGCGGGATATAGTCGTAATGCAGCAGGACCTCCAGCTATGTATTAGAACAGTTTTACAGTACAGATACAAACAACTATATGAAAAATCCTTCTATGTAAGTCCATCTTTTGGACCAATTAAGAGTCTTTTATTTCAACGGTATCGTCCTCATCTAAGTTAAAATAGGAATTTGTTTGCATTTCTTGCAGAAATGATTAATTTTGTTTAATATAGAATATTTAAAGTAGAAGTAATATAGACAAGTCTCTATTTAAAGTTAATCGAATATTGCAAATATATATGTGTTTCATTAATGTATGGTAAGTTTAAAGATCATAAAATAATACTGGAGCTTGAGACCTATACAGAATATTTCTTGTACTGATGTGTAAAACATTACATTATCTTCCCAAATATTGTTTCTTTAGAATATTGTGTTTTCATTTCATTCATAATGTTGGTGCAGTACTTCATTCCTAGTAGAATAAAAGTCAATATACAGTTCAGGATGATAGTCAAACAAACGTGAACCGTGAAAAGGAATTTATATTACATTATCCCACAAAAGAAAAATATTTTTGGTCCCTTTATTATGACCAAATCTCCTGCATGGTGGACCCACTCTCCCTGCTAGCCATCACTCTCTCCTTTGATGCAGGATCCCTTCCTGCCTTTGTGTGTCTTTTCCTGCTCACCATCACTGCCCTATGTCTTCTTTTGCCCTCCCTGGTCAACATCACTCAAGATCATTGCAGAAAGTATTTTCACAATACACACACAGATTTATGTAGCATTTTCCAGTGCAACCGATAAAAACCAGGGCAACACTGAGAGAGAGGAGAGACTGTGCAGGGGAAGCAACCGGGTGGTGGGGATAAAAAGACACCAGACACATTATTAACCCTGTGATAGCCAAAGGTGTTTCCACACAAGACACCACTGACTTCCTGAACTAGCCAAAAGGACCCATGACGGAATTCAGGGCTCCCCACGCGGCTGCACTCTGTTCGGAAAGCCCTGAATCGGATTGCAAAAAAAAATGCCACCATGTCCTTAAAGGGATAGTAATACTTCATTTTTACTATCCCTCATGTTATAGCCCTTAAAAATTGGAATTAAACGAGACCAGCAGCATCTCTCAAACCTTTAAGGTTTGAGGGATATCTGCATTCAAAGTTCGCTCTCCTTCTCTCTCCCCTGATGTCAGCTGACAGCAGGGGAATCCAGTCCTGGGACCAGCGGCGGCTCTGCAGCAGTGGCGAGATCGAGTTATAGAAACAGAAATCCGTCACTGAAATGGTCTTCTATGTGTGCTTGCAAACCAAGCACACGTAGAAGACCATTTCAGTGAAGGATTTCTGTTTCTATAACGCAATCTCAGCACTGCTGCAATGCCGCCACTTGCTCACGGACCGCATTCCATTGCTGTCAGCTATAAGACTGACGTTGGGGAGAGAGAAGGAGAGGGAACTTTGAATGCGGATATCTCTCAAACCATAAAGATTTGAGAGATGCCACTGGTCTCGTTTAATTCCAATTTTTAAGGACTATAACATGAGGGATAGTAAAAATGAAGTATTACTATACCTTTAACTGGCGACCGCTCCATTCTTAAGGGTTTAAGAAACTCAACCAAATTAAAGTTTTACCTGCTAAGACAGTTCCAGCAACCATGGATGTAGAATTGTTCTATAGCAACATCCAGTACAAGGATGGAATTAATGCCTGTTATTAATTCCTAGTGTTGCATGTCCACAGATGAAATAAAGCACCAAAAGTATCACTAAACTGATACAATTTATACTCATACATAATTATTTCACCTTTAATCAGGACTTCTGCCACAGATCATGGAATGTGCCAAAGGTGGCCCCACAATATGCAAATCTTTTTGTGCCTGACCCAGTACAGAGATTTTAGTGTATACCACTGTAGATCTCATAAATATTACCACTATATAGATGACATATTGATTATATGGGCAGAAGGAGATGAAAAACTCAAAACCTTTCCTAAATCCTTCAACGCATTTCATCCATCTATTAAACTTAAAGCGTACATTTCCATAACATTCACCAGTGGCAAACTACACTCCTATTTAGAGGCGTAAATTAGGACAGGGCACCTCTAAGTGTAGAAGTAAAAGGTTAATGAACATTAATAAAAAAACTAAATATTAAAAAGAGAATGTATAAACAATGCTAAACATATAAATATAGGTGAATAGATGGTATATGCATTGCATCGGTATTACACTGTATAGATATAACGTCTTGGAGGACCAGTTGTCATGTCCTTCCGAGTTTTGCTGTCATCTCTTGCCAGATATTCTGTTTTTTCCTTGCACACGTTTCTTCAACCTGTTATGACGCTCTTTTGAGAGCCTTTATCAAGCGCTGGCACTTTGTTTCAGTGTGTGATCAAAGCATTCCTGTTGTTTTCTTTGTTCCATTGATTTCAGTATTTGACTTGGCTTTTCCTCAACTTCGTCTTTGTCTCCTGATTTGGCTTTGATTTCCTGTGTTGGTTTTGACCTCCGCTTGTTTATTTGGCTTCTCTTCTTCCTGCTGATTGTGTACTGCTTTGCTTGACTGGTTTCGACCTTGGCCAGCCTGACTATTCCTCTGCCTCATGCCTAGTACCTCCTCTGTTCACCTGATACCGACTTGGCTTGTCGACTAATCTTCCTCCAAGTCTGGAGGTTTTCCTGTGCCTGTTGCGTCGAGTTCAACACTGTTGGCCACCTGGTCAAATTCAACGCTGTTGGCCACCTGGTCGAGTTTGACTCTATCGACCACCTAGTCAAGTTTGACTCTGTCGACCACCTAGTTGAGTTTAATGCTGTCGACCACCTAGTCGAGTTTGACGCTGTCGACCACCTAGTCGAGTTTGACGCTGTCAACCACCTAGTCGAGTTTGAAGCTGTTGAGTATTTCTTCTTCTACCTCCTGTTGGGCTTGTACATTGCGACCCTTTCTACACTATGACAGAGACAACTGTACTGCCAGTAGGATACATATACTGTTCCCAGACTCAGTGAATTGCTCTCTGTGTCTAAGGTTGTCATCCTGCTATCTGGCTTCATGGCCAGCACCTCTAACACAGTCTAGGCCGCATAAAGGCTACCTTAGAACAGCCCCGTCAGCTTGCTACTCCAGCCTGCGCTCCCTAGTCTCTGGCTTACTGCAGCCTACTGAACTTGTATTTCTGTTTTGTTGTCTGTTGTTGTATTTGTATATTTTTATATTAAATAGCAGTCTGTTTTCTCTTTGTGGGGATCTTAGTCTGCAAACTGGGTTTGTTTACATTAGAGAAGAGATGTCTAAGGGGTGATATGATTACCATTTACAAATACATTCAAGTTCAATACAAAGAACTAGCCAATGAATTATTTATACAAAAGAGCTGAGCTAAGAACAAGAGATCATCCATTGAGACTAGAGGAAAGGCGCTTTAGACTAAAACAAAGGCAGGGATTCTTTACAGTAAGGGCAGTAAAGCTATGAAATTCTTTGCCTCAGGATGTTGTACTTGCAGATAATGCAACTGCTTTCAAAAAAAGCAATGGATGCCTATCTAGCACAGAACAATATTGAAAATTATGACAGATGGCTTCAAAGCAGATAGGATGTTGATCAAGGATATATCTGACTGCCATTTGGAGTCGGGAAGGAATTTTTTTTACCCACTTGGTACTAAGTTAGGAATTGCTCCAGAGGACTTTTTTTTGCCTCCCTCTGGATCAACAAGGGGAATTTTTGGCATGGGCTGCTCTTGATGGACACGTCTTTTTTCAGCTTCATCAGCTATGTTACTATGATACTCAGGCAACTTACATTGGGTGCACCTAGTCAGATCATTACACCAAGAATATCAACCTCATAGTAAATATATAGTAAAATCTAGCCTACTGTATAATATTGCATTGGATATGTAACCAATTAAATAACATTGACAAGTGGGGTAGGGAGGTAATTGAGACCCCCTACCAAGGTAGACTCCCCCAGAGGGTAAAAGATCCAGTAGTGTCATGACAATAAGGAGAAACACAGACTCAATATGACAGTGAAAGAAATGAGGAGAAAGGTAGTGGCCTTTTACAAGATAAGTACTTGCTAGCATATGGCTTCTAAGTTAAAAAATGATAACCATGTGCGCTTACTTGAAGTCCATTAATTATGTGCAGTATAATATATCCACTTAAGTGTATATGTATCTCTCATAAGCAGCTTTTCCCTCTGCACCTGATCATCCGCTTTCCATGGAACAGTCTCCTCTGTCCTGGCGGCCTTCCACATCTCTGTCCTGGCGGCCCTCCCCATCTCCCGTTCCCCGTGTGGCCAACACTGTCACTGAAAGCACAACACGTTTTGGTGTGAATCAGAGCCTTTATCTGGAGTAAAAAAAATGGTATTGCAAATTTCAATCTGAAGAAGCAAGGGAAGTGACTAAATGTATATGAAAATGTGTGTTTCTCTACCATCTCCAAAAATGCATAAAATGCTAAATAGTAGGGATAGAATACATCAATTAAAATAAATGTATATTGAAGGGAATAGGAATAAGGAGGGAGCTTGTGAGCTAAAAGAGATTGCACCCTGGGTAGGATACTTACCCTCTGAAGCCTCATTACTTTGAGGGCAGTCTCGTACCTAGTTGAGCGTCTCTGGCTAGCTCTTTGAATAGGAATAAGGAGCCATAAAGGCTTACAAAAAAATCCTTCTGGAGATTAGCCCTCTTGATGATAGTATATGAGATATAGCTAATCACAATATAACCTGATAGCATTAGATACAATTAAGAAAATATGATGGGCTCGAAAATGGATAAGACCAATATTTCTGGCAGTATAATGTGGTTCTTTGGTTACCAGAGGAACAAGGCTGGGGGGGTTACACTTTGTATTTTCAGTTCTGTGATTACCAGCGGACAGTAGAATATCTCTCTCCTTTCTCCTGCCTCTTCATGCATTGGCAATGCTGTGCTTCTTTTGCTAGTAAATAAATACAAGTAAAAGGACAATATACTGTAGCTGTAGCCATTAATGATACAAAGGAGAGTTTTAAAGCATAAATAAATAAACAAATATATATAAACAAATAAAGCTTTAATATTGCACACACACAATGTGTATTTATAATTTTTTTTAATCTAAATCTCTTTATTGCATATTTTAAAGGGACAGTAATGTCCCATGAAAAAATTTAGATTTTAGTAGAAATTAAAAAATAAACTAATTGCAACAAACCTTATATCTCAAACCACTATGGTTTGAGAGATATAGGGATTCAAAGTCCCTCCCTCCCTCCCCTTCTCATGATATCAGCTGTAAAGCTGTCAGCAGGAGATCTGAGTCGTACGACTTGAGGAGGCTCTGCAGCAGAGCTGAAATCTCGGTACTTAAAAATAATTCATTCATTTGAATTGTCTACAAACTGTGCCTGGTTTGCAAGCACACTTTGTAGACCTTTCCAATGAATAAATTATTTTTTAAGTACCTGCTGCAGAGCCACCTGCTGGTCCCTGGACCGGGATCGCCTGCTGTCAGCTAGATGCTGACATCATGAGAAGGGGAGGGGGGAACTTTGAATGTGAATATCTCTCAAACCATAGCGGTTTGAGAGATAGGGTTTGTTGTAATTAGTTTCTTTTTTTAATCTCTGCCTACATCTAAATATTTTTTAGGGGACATTACTGACCCTATAGTTACTTCTTTCTACAAACCATGATTATTGTGTGACAAAGAGTTGACTATTGCACACCATTTAGTGTCTAACTACATGCTTGTTTGTACATCAAAATGGCAATTTATTTGATTTACCTATTGAAATATCCCACAAAAATATATCAAGTAAAAATAACATTTGCATACCGTAAAATCTCAGGTATAATACGCACCTGTGTATAATACGCAGGTGCATATTATACCAAAGATTTTGGGGAAAACAAGAATGCCTATGTATAATACGCACCCTTGTTTTCCCCCCTTGCTAAAAAAAATATAATAGGGTTGTCCGATCCCTTCCCTCCCTCCCCCGGGTCAAACCCGCTTCAAAACCAGCCTTAAAGGTTGACGTCCGCTTCTTCTGTGGATGAGGCAAAATAATCCGTTCTGCACAGCTTCCTTGCGGGCGGCACGCTTCCCTTTGCCGCCCGCTTCCATCAATGGGCTTGCAGGACCTTCCGCCTACAGCCAATGGTAATGCCCTGTGTATCAGGGCATTATCATTGGCTGTAGGTGGAAGGTCCTGCAAGCCCATTGATGGAAGCGGGCGGCAAAGGGAAGCGTGCCGCCCGCAAGGAAGCTGTGCAGAACGGATTATTTTGCCTCATCCACAGAAGAAGTGGACGTCAACCTTTAAGGCTGGTTTTGAAGCGGGTTTGACCCGGGGGAGGGAGGGAAGGGATCGGACAACCCTGTTTTATTTTATTTTTTTTAAACTCTCGTGTATAATACGCACCCCCCACTTCACATAAGGTGAAGTGGGGTAAAATTGTGCGTATTATACCCGAGATTTTACGGTATATCAAATAATAAATAATAAACAATTGTACTTAAAAGGATAGTAATACTTAAAATGTAAAAAAATATGTTGTAGGGTTTATCCACCTGAGTAAAACAAGGGTACTCCCACTGCTGAAAGGTGTTTTATTCAGAAGTTTTTAATTTTCAAAGTTGAATTTTTTAGGTGCAATATCACAGTGCAGAGCCGTATCATCCATTATAGCAATCTAGGCTACTGCCTAGGGCCCATGGCAAGAAGAGGGGTCCTGGCTTCAAGTGATGGGGAACAAACAGAGGCTCTGCTGTTGTTGCCGCTAACATCTTGTGTCAGATGTCCTTTTTTGTTGAAAGGGACCAGCATCATCTAGTTACTCCCACTTCCATCAAAGCCATAATACCAGTATCTGCTATCATCACTCTGTGCCAGAAGCCCCTGATAAAGAGAGGTGGGGCCCCAAACTGGTATCTTGCCTAGGGCCCTATGGAGTCATAATCCGACTCTGTCACAGTGGCCTGAAATTGTACAGTGGCGCTATTGCTACACCATCCTATGGAGATTTATGGTCCCGGGACGATTTCAGGCCACTGTGATATTGCACCTAAAAATTCAACTGTGAAAATTAATAACTTCTGAATAAAACACCTTTCAGCAATGGGAGTACTCTTGTTTTTCTCAGGGGGATAAACCCTACAACATATTTTTTTTACATTTTAAGTATTACTATCCCTTTGCACTCCAGCAATATTTTATGTCCTTGAGCCTACTGCAGATTATAGTGTTTTTGACAACAACTCTAAAGATTTTTTTTTTATATATAAATAGAAAAATGATGGATGAGAACTTTTTAGTTATCTGAGATAGTACTTTTGGTATAGGTTTTTCTACACAAAAGGGTGACTTGGGGATCATGAGAGTTAGTCTGTACCTGCTGGGGAGTTATGCACGAAGTCATGATAAAGAGGTGATGAAATGAAGATAACTTCTCAAGTGTTCTAAACTCTCCAACTCCTATATTGTTCTATGGAGCCTATGCACTAAGATCTCTCAAGATAGTGATATCTTAGTGTTTTGCCTCCATAGAATAAAACAGGACTTTGAGATTTTATTTCACTGGAGAAGTAATCTCCTCTTTATCGCCAGGAAACTTCAATTAGTCAATCACATTACCATAAGGGTGCATATTAGTTTTTATTTCTCATGATACTTTCTGTTTAAAGGACCAGGAACCTTAAAAAAAAATATATATATATATAATATATATACAGCTGTAATCAAAATTATTCAACCCCTATTGCAAATCAGGTTTATTGTCAAAATTTACAGACTTTCAGCTGTTTGCAATGAACAAATCAAACAAAAGCAATTGAAATAGCTAAACACAACGAATGCTTCAAGTGGTTTCCCCAAATTCAACTGCAAATGCAACTTAAAATGACTTCTTTAGTCTCAAAATTATTCAACCCCTTCAAGGCAAACTCTACTTCGTAGAGCGCCCTTTGCTGTTATGACCTGCTGCAAACGAGATGCATTGTCAGACACCAGCTTCTAGCAGCGTCCATGAGGAATCTTCACCTATTCCTCATGAGCAATGGCCTCTAGTTCAGTAATATTCTTCGGTTTGCATGCTGCAACTGCCTTACTTCAAATCCCACAAGAGATTTTCTATGAGGTTCAAGTCAGGTGACTGTGATGGCCACTGTAGAATCTTCCAGGACTACTTCTGCACCCAAGCCTTGGTGGAATTTGAGGTATGCTTGGGATCATTGTCCTGTTGGAACGTCCAGTGACGACCAAGCTTCAGCTTCCTCACTGACAGCATGAGGTTTTCTCCTAGGATTTCCTGATACTTCAATGAATCCATCTTGGCTTCCACACGCTGCAGGTTTCCAGTGCCACAGGATGCAAAGTAGCCCCAGAGCATCGTCGAGCCACCACCATACTTAACTTTAGGCAGAGTATTCTTCTCAGCGTGTGCTTCATTCTTCTTCCTCCAGACATACCACTGATCCATCAGGCCGAAAAGATCCAGTTTTGTTTCAACGCTTCACAGAATAGAATCCCAACACTTTTGTGGCTCTATATGATTTTGAGCATATTGGAGCCAAATTTCTTGTGCATTTGGGTTAGTAGTGGTGTACGTCTTGGAGTTCTTGCATGGAAACCCTCTGCATTTAGTACGCGCCTTACTGTGCTCACTGAAACCTCAGTTCCTGTTTCCACCAAGTCTTGCTGCAGGTTTTTTGCAGTCACTCAATGGTTTTTCTCAACCTATCTACTCAGAAATCTGGCTGCAGCCATTGATGGCTTCCTTTTTCTGCCCCGTCCAGGTAGTGTAACCACTATTCCTTTGAATTTGAACTTGCGAACTATGCTTCCAACGGTGTCTCTAGGAACATTCAGTGCCTTCGCTATCTCTTTGTATTCTGTTCCTTGTTTATGAAGGGCGATGATCTCTTAACTTTCTTAACCATTCTTTTGACTTTGCCATATTTCTAACATTCAATCAAAAGTGACACTCAACATAACCCCTAGCCAGTTAAGGTATTTCATGGGTTCCAGCTCAAGCACACCTGGTGCAACCAATGAACCCCTTGATTAGTTGCATCAGGTGTGCTTGAGACAACATCTGTTTTGCATACTTGTGCTGTTGTGAGGGATTCTATTCAGGGGGTTGAATAATTCTCAGACTGGAGAAGTCATTATAAGTTGCACTTTCAAAAGTATAATATGTTACAGATATTTTTCTGCTGAGTAAGACAAGGGTACTCCTATTGTTAGGGAATTTTTCATTCAAATGTTATTATTATATTTTTATTAAACTGTTACTCTAGTGCCTAAAGTGACTAAAGGCAAATGTACAATGCATTATATATTAGAGCTTAAGTCATAAGTGATAACCCTCCCTAATAAGTGATAAAAACAGCACCACCTGATGGCCCCACTATAAAAGTACAGTTGCCTGTAAAAGACACTTGTTTTACTCAGCAGGAAAATCACCATAACATATTTCATTGTGTAGAATGAAGATAAAATCTGTTTTCCATATAGAGTTGACCTAAATCTACAGACACTTTCTATGGCTTAAAAATGAAATCCGTTGAGAAGGGGCAATATTTTCAGGATAATGTTGAAAAATGTAACCTTTTTTAAGCTACCTATTATCTACTTATTGACTCTTGTGACTTAATGCCAAACCACTTCTTTCATTATACTAAAGGAAGTAGTAAAGGAATTAAAATATAATTGATTAAGATATATACAAAGCTGCTCTGACTATTAAAGCATTGAAAAGTATTAAATTGTTTCCATGGCTTTAAAGCAAGGATGAAAAATTGCAAAAGGGGAAGGCTAATTGGCTCTTATCTGTTGTCAGTATTAGATTTCTATAGCAATATAAATGCCATTCCTGTTTACTGAAATAACTGTACCTTTAGTTGACAGATATACTGTAATATGATTTGCATGATCAGTAAGGAAAATGGCTAGACGAACCCAGAATACTTTGGCAGCAGGGAGGAGTTTATTTCTTATGCCATTTTAAATCATGCTTAGGGACTGAAAAGCAGAAACATAGAATTTGAGGGCAGATAAGAACCATCTAGGTTGCCCATTTTTCCTACTGTAAAAACCTGAAACTTTATTTGGTCCTTGGTCTTGTCTTATGTTCAATACAGCCTTATGCCTATCCCATGCGTGCTTAAAGGGATAGTAATACTTCGTTTTATCTTTATTGTATTTTGTAGGCATTAAAAAAACATGAAGAATGATATAAGTCTTATCTCTCAAACCTTTATGGTTTGAGAGATATTCACAAGCAAAGTTTCCCCTCCCGCCCCTTTTACCTAGTGTAAGCCATCTCTTCTCAGATGTGGAATGCAGTCCATAGACCAGACAGATAACAGCAAGGAACAATATTCTTCCTATCAGAACAATGAAAGCCCTGCCCCCCTTGACAAGCTTTTCAGCTTTTTCCCTTATCTTAAATGAAGATTGTCCCTCTCTGCAGTCTACCTGGGCACCTCCCTTCTGCTCTGGCTGAGCAGTGTTACATCAGTAAAAGGGGTGGGAGGGGGATATTTTGTCATTGAATTACTCTTGCACTATAACTCTGACAGTATTGAAATAACACTCTCCAAAGTCCAAATACTATGATGATTAATTAGAGCTGCTTTTATTATGAAACATTAATATCCCTTTAAATTCTGTCACTGTATCTACATCTACCACTTCTGCTGATAGGCTTTTCCATTTATTTCCCCCCTCTAAGTAAAGAAAAACTTCCTTACATTCCATCTAAGCCCCTGTCCCTCTAGTTTTAGCTTGTGTCCTCTTGTAATAACATTAATACTCCTTTGAAATGTCCTTTTATACTTTGTTGAATACCTTCTTGTATTTGAATGTTTCTATCATATCCCCTCTCTCTGTTCTCTCCTCCAACCAATATACGTTTAGATCCTTTAGTCTATCTTGATATTTTTGTCCTGTAAACCATTCACCATTTTAATAGCCCTTCCTTGAATTCTCTCCAGAATCTGTATATCCTTCTGGAGGTGTGGTCTCCAGTACTGTACGCAATTCTCTGTGCGAAGTCTAACCAGAGATCAGTAGAGTGGCATGACCACTTCCCTTTTTTACTAATGACTCTAGATATACAGATCCCATATTAATAATTTTGTTTACATTTTTACAATGAAAAATGTACCACTCAGTTTCCAGTGTGACTAATTTTAGGCACCTTTTCAATATAGGGGTTAACCATGTTTTATAGATGGAGGGTTGGGGGTAGTGTTTTTTTTTTTTTTTTTTTTTTTGTAACTAATAAAGGTTAACCCCTCCACAGCCAGAGCAGAGAGATCTCCAAGTTGTAGGGTGTCAGGGGCTTTGTTTTTTTTGTTTTTTTATTTAAAGGGGAACTATCACCCCTATGCAAGTTTGGCTAAAAAGTTACTAAATAGAGCGACTAGCATGAATAATTGTGTACATTGTTTTTAAATTCATGGTTTGGCTAAAATTAAATGTTTAAAAATGAGCTGTGCCCTTACTTCCAGTCAGACTGCAGGTACAGCTGCACCTCAGTCTGTCAATCTTCCTCTGATCCCCTCCCATGTAGCATCTTGATCCAGCCTCCTCTGATGACAGAGGATTTCTCCTTGTAAGCTGGATCGCTCTCTGGCCAATGAGAGCACTCCAGCTTTCAAGGAGAAATCCTCTGTCATTGGAGGAGGCTGGATCGAGAAGCTACGTGGGAGGGGAGCAGAGGTAGATTGACAGACAGCAGTGCAGAGATGTATGTGCACTCTGTCCGGAAATAAGGGCACAGATCATTTTTAAACATTTAATTGTAGCCAAACCATGAATTTCTAGAATCAGGTACTAAGTTTAGTTATATATCTACTCATGATATAACAAATTACTTGGTCGGAACTCTGTCCAGCTTTTGTGATTTGTATTCAATTTAGATATGCAGGATTTAGCCTCCGCTAATTGCTTCATGATGGTTCACTTTTGAAAAGTCAACCAATTGTGTGTCATCCCTCCATGTTCCTGTTATGCCAATCGTCATAGTTTTCGATTTCAGCTACCAGCTCCAGTTCCCCTATTTTACCAGTTAAACGTCTGGCATTTGCAAGCATACAATTTATGCCACTGCTATGTTACATTTGTGATTTAATTTTGATGTGGTTTATAGGCTTCTCCCTATCATCTGTACTAACCCAGCCCCCAGATCTACCCACCTGGTTATTAACTACATTGCCTTCCCTTTCTATACTATCTAGCCCAGTATTTATTGGCCCCTCCCCCAACTTCCTAATTTAAAATCTCCTCCAACCATCTAGCCATCCTCTCCCCAAGCACTTGAGACCCTCTTTCATTCAGGTGCAATCCATCCCTACTATAGAGATTGTACCCCAAAGCAAAATCAGCATTGAGCTCCCTAGTCTCCTGCTGTGTCTCTGGCGTAGCGCATGGCACATGTAGTGTCTCTGAGAATACTACCTTGGAGGTCCAGTTCCTAATCCTACTCCCTAAATCCCTAAAATTACCTTTTAGGACTCTCCACATTCCTCTTACTTTGTCATTGGAACCAATATGCACCAAGACAGCTGGATCCTCTCCAGCCCCTCCCAATAATCTGTCCACCCTGTCTGCAACATGCCGGGAGACAGCAAACCATTTGGTTGCTGCATTCAGAGCCACAGATTTCCCTATCTGTTCTCCTAATAATAGAGTCCCTTACCACCACAACCTGCCTAGGCTCCACTTTTCTCTGGATCCCCTCTGTGCTAGAGGAACTGTTATCCAGGCTGTTATGGGTTTGCCTCCCCAACATCTTCAATTAAATGAGCAAATTTGTTTGCTAGGTGACCCAGCTATAGCAAAAGACTCCTCTCAAGGTTGTCAGTATCTCTCAGTGTTGCAAAATGACTCTCCAGAGCTCCAATCTGAGCTTCCAGAAAGGCCACTTGCTCACACTTGCCACAGAGGTATGGACCCTGGAACTGCTATTCTAAGCATGCATACATATGGCAAGATGTTCACTGAGTGAGATCTCCAAGCTTGCTCATCGTGTATGGTGCGAATGTGAGTTCTTAAAATTAATTAATTTACCTTTGTTTCTCTAACTCCTGTGTTGCACTAACTGCTGTGTTTCACCAACTGTCCACTTATTCCAGAGCACTTAGTAAAGAGAACACTGTATTTGTGAGCAAGGCTCTGTGAGTCCTGTACATAGATTTTTACAGGCCTACACAGGTGATTGTTCATAAACCCCCACCCTTAATTAATTACACACACTCCCAGAACAAACAACCTTTTAAACTTTAACCCTTTAACCTTCTTACTGCAGGTTAGGATGTAAACCTTTTCCAATGTTGTATTTCACCAATTGTCCACTTACTCCAGAGCACTTAGTAAAGAGCACATGTACATATTAAAAATATTATTGAAAGAATAGGCATTAATACTGTCTTGTTAAGAATGGAGGTTACTAGTATTACATTCACGCACTGTCCTTGACTGTAGTTTCCTTGCCCACTCCATGTCTGGGTATATGCTGTTCCTTAGGTCTTGCCGGATTCTTTGCTACTTGTCCAGGTTTCTGCTTGTTTTTGTGCTTTTATTAAGTACCAGCTTTCCAGTACTGTGGTCTTGGCGTTCTAGTGAGTGTTCAGATTCAGTCTCAGTCCTGTTTCCTGTTTCCCTCCCTCTTGTTGTGATTCCTCAATACCAACCCTGGCTTGTGCTAAAGACTACTCTCCAGCTTGCCGTACCTATACCTTCCTGTACTATTGTTGCCGATTCTGTACTTGATCTGCTATCCAGTTGTCAAAACTGTTTGTCCGACTATCTGCATCATTGGATCCTGCAGTCGGTGTTTATCTCCTTTAACCATCAGTCATTTTTCCAACTAGGTCTTTGTTTGACTCCTTAAATTTTCTCCACAGATCAGTACAGCAGGGACCAGAGTTAAAGTGGAATTTTCATCTGCTATAAAGTCGCCCTGCTATAATTAAGCAGGTAGCGACTAGCTTCAGAATATATATTTTTCAAAAGTAGCCCGTTCTAAAGAAATCAGTAATTGTAGGAGACTGACGGCCGGGTTAGTGCAGTCTGCACGCCTGCACCATCATTCGCTTCCGGTAACCATATGGTGTACTGCAGTCTACTCAATGGAGACCTGGACTGACTGCCCAGACGTGCAGACAAGATGTCTGCGCTGTAGCTTGGATTCCAGTCTCCTTCAATCATAGTTTTCTTTAGATCGGGCTACTTTTGAAAAGTAAAATATATATTATAAAGCTAGTCTCTACCTGCTTAATTATAGCAGGATGACTTTATAGCGGATGTCTCTGTTACCTTGTTTTGCTGCATCCTGGGTACGGGCCGACTCCCCCGGCTGGCACTAAACTAGTCTTGTGAGTAGTACCTTTAGTCCAGCTCCGGCCTCAACACGTCTTATTTAGGGGTAGTCCATGCTAGCCAGCAAGGCTCTCTAATCTCTGTTCCCAAGAATCTTGCCTACCGGGGTGTCCCCATAGTTCCAGGGAGTAGTCTGTTGCTGTACTGTTCTTCTTGTGCATCTTCTGCATCCTACTTGGGTATCCTCGCCTGCCAGCATTGTTCGCAACCAACTTTCTCCAGCTTCACCCAATTAGGTGTTTTATGCTATTGTTCCATACCAGTAGTTACATTTACTGATAAGTCCCCTTTTGTTTATAGAAGAGCAAGCTTCCTTTCATGGAGGGTATTTCCTCCCCTATTATTGATGAGAGACAAATCAGGGGTCCTTTTGGCTTAAAATAGGGTTGTTTAAAGTGCAGTTCAAGAAAGTGTTCGGTGCAAGTGCGGGAATATTCTCTTGCCATCTAGGACTTTTTCTAGTTTAGCTATTTGCAAGAGTTATTATTAAAGATTACATCACTTGTGCCACTACTAATGCCATCTGTCTGGCTATTTACCCATGTATAAACAGCAGTTAGGGAGCACATCTCAGAAGTTAAGAAACTGGGTGTGATAATAGCTGTTCTCCATAAGGGATGGGACTGAGAATTCTGCTATTGCCCAACATATAGTCACAGCTTTATATTTTTCTTTCGGTGCATTGTAAGGGGAGATGTGAGAGGTGGCAAATTGATTAAAAAATATTATTGTGAAAATAATGGATATTCTACTTGAATACAACCATTCCTAATGGCCTTAATAAAGCCACTGAAGTGCCTTATTTTATATCCGAATTATGAAACATAGTGTGAAGTCAGGAATATATTGCATAGTTTGTTTATGATTCTTAGTTTTTTGTGTGCTGTGATACCATGTTTTAATCTGCATATATGTATTTGTAGTTCGGATGCTTATACAAGAAGTCATTTTAATTGACTAGTAGGTATGCATGTAGATGTTCCAACAAATGTATGTGTATTTGCTAAAATTCTGTGTAACCTATTATGTATAGTGTTTTTCCCCATGGGGACAGAGAACTCTTTGGTGCATGGCCTTGGAATTAACCAACTGTAGGCAGATGATATATAGTTATTATACGCAACACAGTGGTACTCATCTCAAAAGTCAACACAGCCAGACTAGAGCTTTCAACCCTGAGGTCTGATATATATATATAATAGCAAGATAAATAAATATATAATATCCTAGTGGGGGCACACTCTCTCCTGGTGCACATCCCATGGATTTGCCATGGGTTTTGTTCCTGAGTAAAACAATGATTTGAAGATACTTCAGTCACAAGTTATTACATAGCAAACTTGGATTTTATTTTTAATAGTTGGATTTCAAGACTTTTGCAACCAAACTGCACTGTTTCTATTAACCAAAATATATATTTCCAAAGATGGAAGGAATAGAATTACCTTTGCTGCATTCTTCTTTTTAACTCTGACTAGACTAATAATTTGGACTAAATAATTTAACCAAAATAATCCATCATTAAAATCAGAATTGTACTGACCCCACTTAATTAAATTTAATTCCGGTACAAGTGAATAGAAAAAAAGACTTTTTAAAAAAATAAAAAACATGATGCTTCTCCCAAAGGGCTAAAGGTTTATGGCATTAAAAAGGGCCAGTCTGTTCTTCCTCCAATTATACCTTATGGACCGAATGAGAAGCTGTATTTATCTACCTATATCTAAAAGATGATTTTTTTTCTAGATTTATTATATATTTTGGATGGTATGATGTTAACTATCAGGTGGAAAAAATATTATATCTTCTTTTGTATGAATTACTCAATGGGAATTGATCCATCCATTTTAAGAGTTTTTGATTTTCCTGAAGCATTTTATTTTCTATGGTATCATGAATTAAACCATTACTGTAGATAAATATATTTCCATGTGCTGCACGAGTGTCTGGAGTATGCTAGAATGACTCATTCATACATCTGAGTTTCTTATTCTAGTAGCATAAGAATAATGCATTGAGGAATGCATTTAGATCCACCAATCAGAGCTATATCAGTTTGAAATTAGGCAGAATAGTAGGTTGAGTTAAAGGGATAGTAATACTTTGTTTTAACTTTATTTTATTTTGTAGGCATTAAAAAAACATGAAGAATGATATAAGTCTTATCTCTCAAACCTTTATGGTTTAAGAGATATTCACAAGCAAAGTGTCCCCCTCCCGCCCCTTTTACTGATGTAACACTTCTCAGCCAGGGCAGAAGGGAGCTGCCCAGGTAGACTGCAGAGAGGGACAATCTTCAATTAAGATCAGGGAAAAACCTGAAAAGCTTGTCAAGGGGGGCAGGGATTTCATTGTTTTCATAGGAATAAGAGTGTTCCCTTCTGTTATCTGTCCAGTCTATGGACTGCATTCCACATCTGAGAAGAGATTGTTTACAGTAGGTAAAAGGGGCAGGAGGGGGAAACTTTGCTTGTGAATATCTCATAAACCATAAAGGTTTGAGAGATAAGACTTATATCATTCTTCATGTTTTTTTAATGCCTACAAAATAAAATAAAGTTAAAACGAAGTATTACTATCCCTTTAAAGGTACAAATAATGGCACTGGGATGGCCAACATTCATCTTTGTTAAAGCTAATAGTGAAACACACTTCAGATATTTTTTGGCTATAGAAAATGCTTTCCATTATTACAGAATGTGCATGCATTTCTGTTTAGCAAATGTGTTGCCTGTATGACTGTGAGAGTGAATTAAATGGTGAAAATTAGCTTTTCCGCCTGTATGGAAATGCCCGGCGTCTTTTTTGAACTTCAGACAAAGAGCCTGGCTTTCTCTAAACTCACACTTAATATACTAGCATATTTTCTTGTATACATGTAAATAATAATCTACAAGAACAATGAGCTAGTAATTCTAGAGAAATAGTGTATATTTCTATTCTAGAAGAGTAATAAGAATTAAGGGTTTATTTGCTCTCTTTCAGCTTATTTAAGTATATAATTGTGTAGGCCTAATTTTAAAATGTATCTTTTTTTCCTCTTTCCTAACCATCATCATGGAGCAGAGGCACTAAGGCTTGATAAAGAGGTGATAAACTGGGTAATTCCTATATTATTCTATGGAGCCAATGTACTAAGGTTTCCCTAACTTTGGAGATTTTAGTGCATAGGCTCCACGGAATAAAATAGGAACTGGAGAAGTGATATCACTGGAGACAGAAAGACAAACCTGCGCTACTCTATATAGAGAACAAGTGTGTGCCCTGTATTGGCCATATATGATAAATCTTAGTAAATAAGTGAAATTTTAGTATCACAGATTGGCCAGGTTGTGGGTAAGCTTGTCACCCTGCCAAGGTATTCCACTTTCAGGCAAGTCCTAATCTAATACACCTATGAAGCCCTAGCTAGATAAAATCAAAATCAAAAAGTCCCGAGGAGATGTGATATTAAATGTGTAAGCGACCGGGGTACCCTTTAAATATGCTGTATATAATATTTGTGAGTCCCAGTGTAGTGCAATTAAAACAGAGAACATACATTTAATAACAAGGTGTACAAAGAGGACTTACCTGATACAGCAAACCCCAAAGGGCCTGCATTATGTGGAAGTGATAGGACTGTGGATCCAACAGTCCTCTCCTTGAATTACGCCTTTTAAACAACTCCCCACAAGTCATGTGAGGAGTAATCAATTGCAAACAGACAGGGAGCATGCAAGCCAGGACAAGCTTGAGACCTAATCATTAAATGCCAATATTAAGAAAATAAAATTAGGTGATAGTGATATAATATTTGTGCGTTGCATAAGTGGTCATTGGAGAAGTCCTCACCTCTTTATAACCTCTTTATAGTGCTTTAGTGCATAAACCCCAATATGTCCATTTTATAGTATCCTCTGTTTCGACATCTGACTGGTCCTACCCACATATTTTAATTCACTGGGGGATTCTAAACAATAGATCACCCCTTGGTGTCGCATGTGCCACTCTGGCACTAAATAGGTAGAAATGACTGAAAGTTTTCACATCAAAAGAGAAACAGGAGGAAAATGGCACTTTTCGCAGAGCAGTTAATCTTTTTTGCCTTTTTTTTGTTTTTACTTTTTTCTCTTAGCTAAGCAAAGATTCCAAATCATCCTATTTGTCTTCATCAGCATTGTCAAGCCCCACTCAACAACATGTTGCTTGTGTTGAATAACCAGGAGCACACAGGTTAATAATATCCAAAACCTTAGCTATGATGAATACATCTGCTGCTGTTGGAAGTGTAGCACTTGTGATACCTAGTAGTAGTGTGATTGCAGCAACATCTAGCCCCAGTAGTAGTAGCCCCTCAGGAACCCCACAGTCTATGAAGTCTACAGTATGGAGATACTCACGATCCAAAAGCTAAGCTTGTTGCTGTCTGTTGTCTAAAAAGAATGTGGGCAGGGGGGAAAGCAGGCTCACATCTAGGCACCTCCACAATGAGATCCATCTGAAGCACACCCACAGGTCTGACTGGGAGACACACCACAACTAGCAGCAGTAGAAGTACACCTAAAGCTTCCTGGGGTTCTGCGGTACATAATAGAAGTGCTGTTGATGTGTCAGAGAGCGTGCCAATATATTGTGTTCCTGCTGCAGAGGAAATTGAGTGAATTTATTTTTGGAGATGAAAAGAGTCATAGACACCCACACATACCGCCACCACCCCCACCACCTCAACAAGTGATGTTAAAGCAATAAAGTTGCACAGTTCTTTCATTATGTACTACCATCCCACACTTACTGAGTTCTTAGAAATAAGTCAAAACCTGAGCAAAAATAAAACCTGTGCAAAAATAATTCAAAAGTGCACCTATGCCAAAATGTTGGCAATTGACATGCTGCCCTTTTCATTTGTTGATAACAGAGGCTTTAAAGAACTGATGTCATGTGTTGCACCCTGCTGGAATGTTGCAAGCCGCAGTTATTTTTCAAGGATGGTTGTACCAATGTTATTTAAGCAGGAAGTTGGTATTGTGGGAAAAGAGCAAGGGCACCCAATTTTTTCAAGGCATATTATGGTGAGAAATCTTGCAGTTATAGACAACATAGGCAGGAAATGTATTAGTAGTATAGAAATGGCTGAAATTTTATGTATTTTCTATTGAAGGAAATTTTTGTGAAAAAAAAACGGTTATTTTTTTTCCTCAAAAATTCCCTCAGGAAATGTTTGTTTTTGACCATCCCTACTCAAATGGTAATCCCCTTGTCTTTAAAGTTGGATTGTTAGATAACACTTTTCTGAATATGTAGAATATACTCCTTTTTAATTGTATGTATGTAGCTGTAGAGGTTTTTATTATTATTATTATTATTATTAATAATTTCTCTTTAAGTCATTTTTTTCCAAGGCTACCCTATGCTATAGGAAATGAGGCAAATGTACTAAAATAACTAAAGAGATTCTGGAGAACCAACTCTACCATAAGGAATAAATACAAATTCCCCAAATCTACAATGAGCTAAACCATGATTTTAACCATCTGAATGCTATATAGTGCCATAAAATTGTTCTGATTCTTCTTAGCCTCCCTAAATTGCAACACACCAATGCAATGTAAGGTTCCCTTTTTATACCCTGTATATGTTTCCAGTAAAAACTACAAGCAACAACTTGTACACTAGTACACTGCAGTGTATAATACAAACGTTATATTAAAATGCCAAGTTACAGCTGAGCTGGAATTCAACATACTGTATTAATTTACAGTATATTTTCATTCAGAGCTTGTTTACAGATTATTTATTATGGGTTTCTCTATTTTCTCTTAAAGGAGCAGTAAACTTTTTCATGAAAAAATATGTATTGTAGGGATTTTCCTATTGAGTAAAATAAGGGTACTCCCACTGCCCAGAGATTTATATTTCCAGAGTTATTACAGTTTAAACCCATGTTTTTTTACATTAGCAGTGCCCTCTAGTGGTCAAATTCTAATTAGATTTCCTGTTAGATTTTAATGGAGAGGAAAGTCAGAAAAGTGAGAGACATACAGTTCTCCATAGAATGTGAAGGAAACTGCTTGTCACTTCCTGTCAGTTAGAACTATCAGGAAGTAAACACAGTAAATTCACTTCCTGATTATTTAAACTGCTATAATTTTTGAATAAAACATCTGACAGCGATGGGAGTGACCTTGTTTTATTCAGCAGGAAATACTCTGTAAAATATGTGTTTTAATAAAAAAAAGTTTACTGCTCCTTTAAGTATATCTAATGTAAGACAGCTGAACCTACAATGCAATAAAATTAACTTTATAATTCACAAATTACAAAAGTGTAGCAATATTCTAAATAGGTCTGTCTCTGTATGTTTGTCTGTCTGTCAAAAATACAAATCACTCTCGATATAACAGAGAGCAAGATCAAGGAGCATCCATTAAGAACAGACAAAATGTTTTTTCAACTACTACAGAAGTAGGCATTTTTTTACAGCAAGACTAGTAAGCGCCCTTTTTTATCCCATGTAGGCTAAAAAAAAAAAATATATATATATATATATATATATATATATATATATATATATATATATATATATATATATATCATTCCTGACTCCAAAAGGCAAACAGGAAACTCGCTAGACCATCATCCTTTCTGCATTGAAATAAAGTGTCATAATTATCTATATTGTGAGAGAAAACCATCTAGTTCCTATGGAGCCCATGCATTATGACATGGGTAGGCAACCTTTGGTACTCCAGGGGGGTTATTTACTATGGTGTGATAGTTAGGTGATGCACTAACATCTCCAAAGTTACATTGGCTCCATAGAATAATATAGGAGATAGCTTCTCCAGAGATATCACTTATCCAAGTCCATTTTATCACCTCTTTATCATACCTTAGTGCATCTTCACCCAGTTGTTGGGGATTACAAACCCCATAATGCTCAACCAATTCCTTTCTGGTTGAGGATAATGGAAGTTGTAGTACCAACAGCTGATGTGCCATAGGTTGTTGAACCCTGACGATGATCTCTCCATCTTGAGAAGGCGACTTTAGAATTACATAACAGAGAGCTTTATCTAACTATGAATGTAGTGTTGGGATACGCACATTTTGGCTGTCCAGCTGTTGGGGACTAAAACTCCCATCATCCCCTACCAGCCAACAGCTGGATGTGGATGATAGGAATATAATCTCCAGCAGTTGACGAGCCAAAGATTGGTCACCCCTGTCCTATGCTGCTGGACAGTTCACATTACCTCCAGTCAGTCAGCAGCTGGTTTAGGATAATGGGAGCTGTAGTCCAACAGTTGCTAGAAAACTCACATACAACAGTCAGTATTACTAGATGAAAATGCAGAGCTATCTGTAATATTGGCACTTTAAAGGAAACATGAAACATATAGCACAACATTGTTGATTTTTATCACCTGATCCTTATTACTGAAGCCTGAAATTTATTGGTCGGCTAGAGTGCTAGGTTAAATATCTCATTCCTGCTTAGTGCCAGAGGGCTCTGATGTCTCTTCTGTTCAGAATGTTTTTTTATAACTTGTTAGGTCAAAACTCAAATGCAGAGAGAAAGACCGTACTTGTTCATCTAGTGCCAGCTGTGAATAATCTAACAAAGGATCTACAAGCAGCTAACACATCTCCTGTGCTTGGTTCACATATGTACCAAATTATAACATGGTATAGCTACTTGTGGGTCCACAATTATAGGCCTGAATTCCATTGCAGTTGGTAGTCTATATAGCCTTCAAAGGGATTCCATTAGATAAAGCCAATGGTTACACTTATAAAGTATGCATGTCCCGTAAAGGACTGCATGTACTGTAGTTTTTGGAACAATGAAGAGATTTGAGTAGAATAAGGTGAAGCATTACTGTGGAAGCATTATTCTTCTATCAAAGAGGAAATTGGTTCTAGAAATAGTCAGCACTGTTCCAAATCTCTAGGAACTTTGGGCAGGAAAAAATGTTGCGGGGGGAAAGGACTTGACGTATATTCGGTACCCTTTCAAAATCGCCCATGAAACCTGCTGAGCCCCCAAAATAACCCATGTAGTTTGGAAAAAAGGGGAGAAATTAAACATGACCCTATGAGTCAGGCACAGGTGGCCTTGCCAGCCTTAGACTTCTTAGTTGTCTTTTTGCCTGCTGAAGCCTGTTTGGGTTTTGGGGGAGGACTCTCATGCGAGGCCTGAGGAACTTGAGAACTAGGCGTGCAACTGAACTGATAAGGTTCCACAGGGTTAACATGAGGTAACAAGGTATTCTTGTCCCCTGTTGAATGGCTGATAACCTTCTCCATTTCTGGGTCAAACAATTATTTACCCACAAAGGGAAGACAAACCAATGATATCTTGGAAACCAATCATATGACAGATTATGGGATCCTCAGCCACTGAAAAAGCAAAGGTTTTCCTGTGAGCCAGGTGGCATCAAAGGCCACTTTAGAAAGAAAAGTATTCGCTTCAGTGATCTTGGAGAGCAGCATCACCAGCTCATCCTTGGCAGAATCCCCTTGGATAGCATTCAGAAATTGATATCCCAGATGGACATAGCCCTGGTAACCCACACAGTGGCAAAAATAGAACATAACAAGGCACTTGTAGCCACAAAGTTCACCTTCAGCAAGATTTTCATCCACCTGATCCTTAAGGACCCCAGCATCTGCCAGGGGCCGCACAGTATTCTCCTCAGATGAGGAATCACCAGTAATTAGTGGGCAACCCCCAAATACAGGGCTTTAGCTCCTGATGGGGGTGCAAGCCATCCTACAGACAGTGAATTGAGGATCCCCTGAAAAGATGAGGGGATAGAGGCAATTTAAGTGTTTTAACTCAAGCTGGTTCCTGTTCAGCAGATGAGGGCCCCGGTCCTGGTGTAGGGTCCATAGAATATGTGGGACATAAGATATCAGAATACGCCCTAGGAAGCCCAGTTTGACATGATGAGCAGTGGGGTAAAGGAGCCAGGTGGCTCACAGAATCTTTAGCCTTGGATTTGGTCCACTTGATCTCTGACATGATCAGAAGACACCACAAAAGGCAATCAAGAGTAGAAAGATAAAGGAAGTATGCAAAAGTAGTTATCTGACTGCATGGTCTAGATTGGCAAGCAGGAGGGAAAGCCCAGAATTTGAGCAACATGTAGGAAGACAAGTACACAAAGACCACCTCTTCCCATCACGAAAAACACAGAAAAAGGTGTGGGGAAAAAAAGGAATGATAACTCAGCAGTCTGGTCCTGAGAAAAGGGGAGTTCTTTGTCACAGGGGCTTTGCTATGTGACATCACATAGCCCTGCATCTCCTATGTTGCATTATATCACCCAGCTCTCTTCCTGCCCCACAGTTCTGCACATTAGAGTGAGAATTGATCCAAACTCCTGTCTTTAGTACAAGAGTTGCAGAGTGAATTTGGTGGAGACCACGGTTGCTGCAGGCTCCTTAACCATTTTAGGACCAGAGGGTGTCTGCTAGGCTTTTCTTCACAATGTGTTACACACCTGGTTCTTAAAGGGTTAAATGTCCCTGTAACCTGTCACTGTATTGTGATCTGTCATGTCACATAAATTACACAGAAACATGAATCTTTAATTCATGATCAAAAACACCAGACAATGGTTTGTTTTTAGTTCATTTTTTAATGAACTACACCCCTTTGAGTGTCAGAGGGGTGTAAAAGGCACAGTTTCACAATGCGTCGGATACCCCTCTAGCACTCAGATGTTTAAAGATTGTTGGGATTTCTATTTTAAGAATAGGATTATTTGACATGGTAATTGAATGAGAAAATTAGTAGCCATTACATATACACATGGACTATATATTCTTCTGTTTGTTTAATAATTTTAAAGGATCAGTAAAATAGAAAAAAAAAGTATGCATATCTTGTAGAACTTTTCCTGTAAGATAAGGAATCTGCCACTGCTGGTAGTTCATTTAATCAGTTAGTATTAGAATTCAAACTGTCACAAAGTGGTAGAGCTGTGACTAACACACTCTTTAGAGAAGTACAGCCAATGGATCACCTTTACCATATAATGAAAGACAATTACTTTGTTCATTCTGGGTGAACTGTCAGGAACAGTGCCACCTGGTGTCCAAACACATCTTGACACATTTACATTACATATCTCAGTTGGTTAATGCATCAGCTGTATAATCTGCTAAAACCTCAGGGCCGCAGGTTCTAGTCCCCAGCAGGGCCAAATATCTGACAATTTGCGCTTGACCAGCATGGCAGATTAGTTCCATACCCTCAACTAGCTGACTTTCAGTCACAAGACCTTTATCAAGACCCGATAAAGCTCCTGCGGCCAAAACATTGACCACTTGTTCTTGACCATTTGCCCAATAAACAATTTCCAACAAGTCCCACGGGTGCTGCCCTCCTTTTTGCACTCTACATGTGTTAGTTTACTATCTATCTATCTATCTATCTATCTATCTATCTATCTATCTGCCTAAAAGAAGTGGGCCATGTGACCAACGTTTTGCCTGCCTGGCACACACACCCGGAGGTGTCAGTAAGGAGGAGTTATTCAAATCTCCTCTATACTGGCACTCCCATTGGTCCATGCATGGGGGCATGATTTTTACAGGGATGGCTGCCCCCCTGGCCCCTCCTGTGAAAATCTTTGCAAGGAATTGCAGGGTCTATTATAAACACACACAAAATATACACCATACACACAACACATACAATACATACACAATGCAATACACACACAAACTACACAAAAGACACACATACAAAACACATTACACAATACATTCGCTTTTTTATATGGCCCAATGTCTACAATATCTCATAGGCAACAACAGTCAAATTATAGGGATAATTGAGGAAATTTGTAAATGTTCAATAAGTTCTCTTGAGAAAACATGGTTAATTCAAATATTGAGATATACATATATATATATTGTATTATAACATTTCATTTAACAGCAACAATATATTGATGAAACATGTAATTAGATACATGGAATTTAGGAGACTAAAGATGAATTGACAAACTACTACATTTTCATGTATGCATACTAGTGATATGTCCTGTTCTTTAGCTATATAAAATGTTAAAAAACTATATTTAAGTGACAGGCATGTAGTAAATGGAGTAGGATAGTTCAAATGATTGTGATAGTATATTTTATACATAAATATTGCATAAATGTTTCTATGCCTACATATGTATGTGCACGTGTGTGAGTGACAGCATTTGTGTAAGCATGTGTACAAGAACATGTTTGAGCTACTGAATGTGAGAGTGAGCATGTGTTTATGTGAGCAAGCAAGAGTGTGTGGACATGTGAGAGCGTGTTTGAGCAAAAGCGTGTGAGAGCGAGCTTGTATGTGAGCTTGTGAGTATTGCGTTATAGTGTTCCATGTATAGTGTATTGCCTATAATGTATTGTCAATAGCACTGTGAGTATTGCGTTTTGAGTATAGCTTTTGCCTATAGCATTTGGCGTGATGAGAGCAACTTTTGGCACATAACATTTGTTATATGGTGTACTGCATTTGGCATGTAGCATTTGGCATATTGTGTTTGATGACTAGCGTTTGGAGTTTTGTGTATAGCGTTTGACATATAATGCTTTGTGTATAATGTTTGTCATATCGCTTATAGCATTTGGCATATTGTGTATAGCGTTTTGTGTATATCTTTTGGAGTTTATGTATAGTGTTTTGTGTATAGCATTCGGCATTTGGTGTAAAGTGTTCGGCATATTGCGTATAGCGTGTGGTGTATTGCGTGTAGCAATTGGAATATTGCATATAATTTTTTGTGTTTAGCATATGGTGTTTCATATATAGTGTTTTGCGTATATCGTTCAGTGTATAGCATTTGGCATAAAGCGTTTGAGGCCCAGGGCCTAAATATGCACCTCTCTACACCCGAAAGAAAAGTTCTTCCCCTGTAACTTGTGTGCTGTTGGGGGTGGGAGGAGATTTCATCACAGTCTCCAATGTGGAGAAGAGGAAGGTGAGGAAATTTAGAGAAGGGGAGTGTGAGGCAATGAGGGGAGGGAGTCTAAGGTGATGAGGCGAAGGGAAGGGTATAGAGGGAAGAGGTGTGTAGTGTGGTGGAGGGTGAAGTCCTGCACATGGCAAATGGCAGGGAGGGTGTAAAGGGAGAAGGTGTGTAGTGTGGTGGAGGGTGAAGTCCTGTACATGGCAAATGGGAGGGAGGGTGTAGAGGGAGAAGGTGTGTAGTGTGGTGGAGGGTGAAGTCCTTGCAGAAATTTTCACAGTAAAATCACACCCCATGCCGTACCAATGGGACAGGCAGTATAAAGGAGATTTGCATAACTCCTCTTTACTGCCAACCCTGTGTGTGTTTGGATTCGAACAAAGCATGTTGGCCATGTTGCTTCCTCTTTTTATATGTATGATGTATAATATATGCCTGAAAAATAGCATGGGAAGGAACATGCCATAAGATTACACCATTTCCTCTGCTTCTTTTTAATACATGGTAAGCAGGGCCGGTTTTACATCCCAGGAGCCCCTAGACAAGCACTCTAGACTCCCTTCACTCCTCCCATGGTCACACCCCCAATACTCACATGACCCCGCCACCACTCCCACCCAGTGTTTCTTGGCACAGACAATAGCCTTGTCCTATAAAAAGAAAGAACGAAAAAAGATTTAACCCGTTGGTTGCTAGAGAGATCTCCAGTGCATTGCTCTGCAAAGTATTGGCAATCACTCTAGCATCCAAAGGGTAAAATAATAGCCTGTAAAGGGGTATAAAATTGGGGCAGGGACATTGCGTTTGCTCTAGCCACACCCACAATTCAAATAAAAGCCCACAGACTGCTCCTCTGCCTTTCCTTTTACACAAGCGACATTAAAGGAACAGTAAATGCTAAACTAAAAAGATGGCTAAGTATCCCTGACTACCACTAACTTGCTTCAATAGAGCATGGGTATTTCACTCAGGATTTTGACACTATAAGCAAATTGGCTCTGTAGGAATTGGAAACATCAGTCCCAACTTCCATTGCACCAGTTGCCGATCAGACACAGGAAGTGGAGCCTGCTTCACTCTAGTCTTAGGGAAGCCACACATATTGGCTATGTGAGTTGGTAAATATTAACCCCTGAGCTACCAGAGCAAGTTAGCAGTAGTTAGGGGCACATAGCCAGCATTTTAGCTTTTTATGGAGTTAGTAGCTTAACTCATTAAAGACCTTAGTACATTTATAAAAGTTGCTTATATCAAATTTATTTGGGGTATTTTACTACAACATGATTTATAATGGGCAGAATCCTGAAAAAAATATAAATAGTTCTCTCCTAGCCCTTTAAGTGCCAGAGGGTTGTGCACACTCCTATGATACTTATGGGTTTAATCAATAAAACTTTTTAAGGCACAGAACCTTCAAAATCATGATTCTCATTTTGAATATTTACCAAAGCAGCTGTGTCTGTGTGACAAATACTATTTACGTTTGCTCCCTGCAAGAGTCTTACTAGAACTGCTGTGTCAGTAATTTTCCCTGCAGGTCAATGAAGTGTAACACGCACCTTAGTGATAAAATGCATCAGTAACCAAGCAAATATCAGAAATGATTCTCCCAAGGCCAGTGACTGAATAATGAATGTGTCCCAGTGAGCAGCTGTATGCACATAGGAGGAACTCAACGAATTCCAACACTCACTAACGTCATGTCCTTACATGCACACAACATGCTACAACATGCACAGTTACCGCACTGCACGTAATGTGGCTGCTGAGAGTTATGCTGATTAGGAACGCTAACAAATAAATATGTCTGTAAAATTCCTCTATTTGGCACCGAGGCCTAAGTTGTAGTATTCACAGAGAACTATCATCTCCTACGAATTTCCTCCTTGTGCATTTGATTTCCTTGTACATTGAACCATTAGTCTCTTGAGGAATCCTGGCTTTTATATTGATTCCTTTCAATATAGAGGTGACTATATTTTTTGGGGAAATTACAAATACCCTGCTATTATATGCTTGTTAGGTACCACTAATGGAACATTATTTAAGGGTTTTGCTGCTTAAAGGAGAAGTACATTTTTAAAATGAAATATGTCAAATGATGTGACCTGCTGACTAAAACAAGGGTACTCTCACTGTTGGGAAGTTCAAAAGTTATTACGAATATAATTTAATATAATGCTTCTCTCTCCTTTAACCCCTTGACAACCGGGCGCGTTGAAGTCACTAAAGGACCATGGAGCATTTTTTTTTAATTCGGTTTCCGGACTCCCTGAACGGTGTACAGCCGGAATTCCATGACGGTCATAGTACTATGACCGTCATGGGTCGTTAAGTCAGATCTACCCATGACGTACTATGACCATCAAGGGTCGTTAAGGGGTTAAGCACTGATGAATCAGATACTTAATATGTTTTACATATTTTCTTTCCTAGGTTGGTACCCTTTAAGTGTATTTTGGATCTATCTATCTATCTATCTATCTATCTATCTATCTATCTATCTATCTATCTATCTGTCATATCTAAAAATGCATCGATTCAAACCTGCTTCTGTGTTATACCTCCTCACAACAAACAATGAGCTTTGATAGTCTTTAGTGGCTCATAACACCTCACAATACACTGCAAGATAGATAAATGGTCAAATTGTAGATGTAGTTGACTGCTTTGTGTAGGATGCTTACTTAGATAATAATTCTGCTAAAAAAGTAATTGTCACTATTTCTAGGACACATTTCCTCTTTAAGTTGTATTAGTGTATGGAAATGTTTATGTAAATATCAGTGAATTATACAGCAGCCTTTTTCACATAAGAGCATCTTTTTTTGAACCTCCATACCCTTTTATCCATGTATAAGGAGGATTATGTGTGGTTCTAACAGATTATTTCAATAGCTGAGATGACCATTCTCACTTAAAACCCTGTGACAGGATACAGGAGTTTAGATACAGGAAATTAGAGGTGCAATTCTGGAGCAATTCAACTGAATCACAGAGGTCAAATTACTATTGATTTTAATGGAGCTGTTAACCTTTGAATGTTAGCGAGGTCTCCAATGCATTGCAAAGCATTATTAGCATTCAGTGGGTTAAGAGCCTCATTTAACTATTTGGGGAATTCAATTTCTCTTCCCTGAGGTGCAGTTGATTTGCTCCAGAATTGAATCACATGAAAAGATCACTGGGATTAATTCTATTCATGTCATCCGAAGACCTGTATTATATCCTAGATTGTGTACAGTGATACAAGGTATTTTCAGGATACATTTACATTTTCAGTATCTCATCTTGGAGCAGCTTTTAATAAAAACAGTGTTTGAATTTTACGTAAATGTTGCATTTTTCCCACTGCCGACATTTACTTATCATGTGTGTTTAGGCATTTTAAGCTTAATCCTTAACAAATACATTTTACAGCCAATATATGGTAAGTAAAAATGATTTTATTATAACAGATCCTTTTGTATTAAACCCTTAAAGAGCAGAGAGGTGCAGAATCTATTGGTTCTCAATGCATTGTGCACCCCTCTGGTTTTAAGGGGTTAAAAGATGATCCATAATGTAATTTAATCCTATGGGGAATTTATGCAAATAAATGTTTTTAATCTGCATAAATTCACCCTTCTGTTAACATTAACAAATATCCACAAAAAAATGGAGCAATGATGGCGCAATAGCCAAATAACCCCTTAAAAGAATAGTAATGTTTCATAATAAAAGCAGCCCTAATTAATCATTACAGTATTTGGACCTTGGAGAGCATTATTTCAATTCTGTGAGAGTTGTAGTTCAAGAGTAATTGAATGATAAAGTATCCCCCTCCCACCCCTTTTACTGATGTAACACTGTTCAGCCACAGCAGAAGGGAGGTGCCCAGGTAGATTGCAGAGGGACAATCTTCATTTAAGATAAGAGAAAAACCTGAAAAGCTTGTCAAGGGGGGCAGGGCTTTCATTGTTCTCATAGGAAGAAGATTGGCCCCTTCTGTTACCTGTCTGGTCTATGGACTGGATTCCACATCTGAGAAGAGATGGCTTACAATAGGTAAAAGGGGCAGGAGGGGGAAACTTTATCCTTCAATTACTCTTGAACTACAACTCTGACAGTATTGAAATAACACTCTATATGGCTCAAATACTATGAAGATTAATTGGAGCTGCTGTTTTTGTGAAACATTACTATCCCTTTAAGGACTTGTAAAATCTGGGGTGGTTTGCAGTTAAGGACTGGATAAATTTTGACCTTTTTGACTATATCTTTGTTCAACAGCATTTTCCCTCTAAGTATTTTATTCCAGCCACAACCCATCCTTTATTTTATTAAAAATAAAGAAAATGATAATAAAAGTAAAAAAATAAATAAATCCATTTTTTATTGGTTCTCTTGTTATAATTTGTGCCCAATGGTTAACTTTTTATGGAGACTGCATGAAAGGTATAACCGGTCATTCATACCTACAAAATGTACAGTTTTAGGGGGCACTGCCCCTCTGTGGTGGTGCCTGGTGTGTATATAAGTGTATTACTGTGCTCCACATAAATAAAACACATTAAACTTTACTTTTTTCTTTTACATTACTCGTGTTTTAAAACAACATTTTGTAAATAAAACAATTTGATCTTTCTCAATATTATTTTAAAATTATCAGAGTGGTGTCAGTAAAGAGACCTACATTTATCCTGCCCCCAGCAGCAGCAGTGAAGGGGTTAATACCCCAAACTTTGGCCTCTTTGTCTTTGTTTTTGGGTCTGCTCTCTGCTTCTCTCTTTCTTACTCTCATAATAAGGAAGAGAGAGGCACAGAGCAGACACAAAGGCAACGTGTAAAACTCATTGGCCTAGATGCACTAAAGGGCGATGTGGTGTCGGTATGATCGATGTGTTGGAATTACACCGACAATTCGATCTGCACACACGTCAACATATTCACAAAAAAATTGTCGGATGGAAAGGGAAGGCTGGAAGAGGTCCCTACTAGCATACAGAATTTTTGAAGTGCTGTCGGTGTGGAAGGGATCTCCTCCCCTCACACATCACCAACACTACAACAATTGTGTACAGCATTCTCTGTGCTTCCCTACCCAGCCAGTAGGGGAATTCAGAGAAGGCTTTCAGCACCATGGACAGCATTGACTGCAATAGGGATGTGCATTGCTCACCCCTCTGGCACCCAAAGTCCCAACAAACAGTAGAAATCAACAGACAAATTGAAGTTGTGATTTTGCTAGGACCTTAGCATAGGTCTTTTTTGTTTGATTTTTTTTAAAATAATATCTACTGGGGTCAGGTATAAATGATTGTGAGATTACTGAAAGTCTAGTAATTATATAGAGAAAATAAACAAGAGAAAACTACAGAGCTAATGGGTCCTTCACATCAAGGTGTGAATACCATTCACCCAAGATGGACAGAGTCCTTAGCTGCTGTAAGAGACCAGTTTGGTAAAGAAGAGGTGTGGGAGCTAATTTAAAAATTTATAAATCTGTTTATAAAACCAACATAAAACAGGTCTTAAATCGAATATGATACACCCTATGAAAACACAGTGCAATAAATATCTGCCTATTAATCAGTTAAACCAATATATAATACACAGGATCACATTAATAGTGGTGTTGGTGCAATACACTTCTCAGTCTGAGCTTGGAGAAGTGTAGCTAGAGATATATGATATCGGTATATGTTGACATGACCTATAGTGCACTTATACATATCATAATGAGAGCGTGAGCTGTATGTAGACCTAAAACCTGTATGAAATAAATTGTTAGTAAATGAATGATTCACTGCAGACGCTCTGCTAAACATGCATATTAACCCGATAACTGCCAGCAACTATTATATCTGCAGACGATCTGCTAATTCAAGTGTTACATATACATAAAGGTTAACGCTACACTAAACAGCTAAAGGTATCCTATCTACTGCAGGCTACATATGAGCATGGTCAGTTCCCAAGATCTTGGAGGGGAGAGTAAGGTGACCAGATTTTTCAAATGAAATCCGGGGACGTTTTTTTCCTCCAAAACCTGTCCACACTCTATCCACACTGTGTCCACCCTCTTACCCTGTCCACACACTACCCACACAGTGTCTACCCTCATACCCTGTCCACACTCTATCCACACTGTATCCACACACTGCCCACACTGTGTCCACCCTCATACACTGTATCCACACACTGCCCACACTGTGTCCACCCTCATACACTGTCCACACACTATCCACACTGTGTCCACCTCCACACCCTGTCCACACACTGCCCACACTGTGTCCACCCTCATACCCTGTCCACACACTGCCCACACTGTGTCCACCCTCATACCCTGTCCACACGCTGACCACACTCTGTCCACCCTCATACCCTGTCCACACACTTCCCACACTCTATCCAATTCCACACACTGTCCACACACTGCCCACACTGTGTCCACCCTCACACCCTTTACACACACTGCCCACACTATGTGTCCACCCTCATATCCTGTCCACACACTGCCCACACTGTGTCCACTTTCACACCCTGTCCACACACTGCCCACACTCTATCCACCTCCACACCCTGTCCACACACTGCCCACACTGTGTCCACCTCACACCCTGTCCACACACTGCCCACACTGTGTCCACCCTCACACCCTGTTCACACACTGCCTACACTTTGTCCACCCTCACACCCTGTCCACACACTGCCCACACTGTGTCCACCCTCATTCCCTGTCCACACAATGCCCACACTGTGTCCACCCTCACACCCTGTCCACACACACTGCCCATACTGTGTCCACCCTCATACCCTGTCCACACACTGCCCACACTGTGTCCACCCTCACACCCTGTCCACACACTGCCCACACTGTGTCCACCCTGTCCACACACTGCCCACACTGTGTCCACCCTCACACCCTGTCCGCACACTGCCCACACTGTGTCCACCCTCACACCCTGTCCATACACTGCCCACACTCTGTCCACCCTCACACCCTGTCCACACACTGCCCACACTGTGTCCACCTCCACACCCTGTCCACACACTTCCCACACTGTGTCCACCTCACACCCTGTCCACACACTACCCACACTGTGTTCACCTCCACACCCTGTCCACACAAATTTCCCACACTGTGTCCACCCTCATACCCTGTCCACACACTGCCCACACTGTGTCCACCCTCACACACTGCCCACACAATGCCCACCCTCAGTCCCTGTCCACATCCTGTCCACCCTCTGTCCACCATCACCACACATTGCCCTCACCCTGTCCACCCTCACACCCTGTCCACAAACTTCCCAAACCCTGTCCACCCGTAAGCCCTATTCACCCCTCACACACTGTCCACCCTGCCCACCTCCACACTGCCCACCTGCACACTGCCCAAACTGCCCACATTGTCCACACTGCCCACCTCCACACACTGTCCAGCTCCACATTGCCCGCACTGGACACTGCAACACTGTCAACCCCCCATTTTCCTGCATCTAGTTAGTACTATCAAAGTGAATCACAATAAGTTATGAATGAGAAGAGCAATAAAATAAACTTTAGAGATTGTACCTTTTTACATGCGCTAAAACATATAGAGCAAGCGTAGTGCGCAAGGAGGAAAGGTTAAGATGGTATAATTTAACCCTTTGAGTGCCAGAGAGGGGTACACACTTCACAATGCATTGCGTACCCCTCTAGCTCTGAATAAAAAATGGAGTAATAAGAAATGTGGTGTGATTCTGGTATTAAAGTTAAGCTTGGACATAATTCTTTGAGTGCCAGAGAGTACGCAGTGCATTGTTCTGTAATGTGTTGCATACCCATCAAGCACTCAAAGGGTTAAAAAGAAAACAGATGGCAGTTTTGCTATATAGTTGCATGGGCTTCCTCAGAGGGAGGCATGAGGGGGACCTTTCCCCCCTACACTTGTCCCGTCCCTGGATAATAATAGGGGCTAGGTGGGATGACCTGGGGGCATATTATGGCTTTGTTCCCCCACCACCACCCACCCAGAAAAAAATTCTGCAGACGCCCATTTTTATCATTGTCTGTACTCTTCAGTGTTGCTCCCTGCCCCATGTCCCCATGAGTTTTCCCCTTTCTCTTGGTACCGCAGAAGCCCTGATGGGGCTGATCCTGAGTGTGTGTTCTCTATAGAAGTGCACTCTTGGCTGGCGTGAGACACGTGTCAGCCAGAGGGTAATTTGAGGACTGGAGATCAACCACAGTTGGGGAAGACCGATAAGAACTCACACATAAGGATTCAAGTGTCGGGGATACAGGTGAAGGAGGTCTGTATGGGAAGTTTAGGGACCCCGAGATCCAAATACCCTTTTGGGAGCTTGTGAGTGAATATCTTTATTTCCTTGTGCTATTTTTATTGATTAAAATACTACACTTAGTACTGTCCATCTTTCTGCTTCTTTTTTATGTAGTACTAATGATCTGGATCAAGCCATTTCTCTGAGTAGTCAAGTTGTTTTTTGTTGATATTCTGCTCAGACAAGATGCATGGAGGTTGGTGTTAGTGAGAGAATTCGTTTTTGAAAGCTATTACTCTCCCAGCTTCAGGACATCAGATCTTGGGTAGATCTCACATATCTCAGCTTATAAGATGTGAACGTTCAAATAACTTTCTATATTAACACCTGGAACTATAAGTTTGATTTATTTGTGGCTTTGGACACTGGGTCTTTTCTGAATATTTGCTATATCTATGATTGGATGATTTTATCTATTTTTTTATACAATTATTATTGTTTTTTTATATTTTAGATTTTACCCAGTGATGTGAGCACTTTTAATATATATTTATTCACATTATTATTGTGATAGGGTGGGAGCGAACATTATATTGCTCTCATCTTTTTTCTTTCTACGATTCCTTCAAACATTGCCTCATATATTTTGTGTTAGGACAATTATGGAACAAACAACTGGGCTACCAGGATTGGATTTACATCCCAGGCTCCCCCTAACCAAAGCACTCTAAGCACCCTAAGTTCTGACCATGCCAACATACCCACTCACATGACTCTGCCCCCTGACCCCCTGGCCTATAACAATCAAGAACCAAAAAAAAAAGCTTTAAACCCTTGGTTGTGAGAGAGTTATATCCAACACATTTTCTCCAAGATGCATTGGAGATCTCCTTAGCATCCAAAGGTTTAAAAATAGCATGTAAAGAACATATAACTGGTGCATGGACACTGAAATTGTTCTGGCCACACCCACAAAGAGAATGTGGGTGTGGCCAGCACAGCTGAGGTGCTGTTCAAAAGTCAGAACTCTAGGCAGTTGCCTAGTCTGCCTTTTGGAAAATCCATCCCATGTACTCTACAACCCCTGCAATGCTAGTTAGGTGTCCAATCCATTGCAATATGTTGGAATCTTCTATAGTATTCCAGTGGTTAATATTATATTTAACAGTTTAAGGACCCATGCCAAGCTAGGAAAGTCATGCCGGTTCCAGCACATAAGGACCGGTGATGGTCCCTGCACGTCGTGAAATTCAGGGATGGCAGTGAGACTGTACGCTGCTCTGCCATCCCAGAATTCATTGAGAAGAACATTTTTTAAAAAAAATCTCAGTGGTCCTTAATGGCTTTCTACACATCGGATCAGGCGATCGTTAAGGGGTTAAAGCAATGGTGCAAATGATTTGTCCCCGAATTTCTCCACGTTTTGTGTATCTGCCATATAGTGCTTTCTCTGTGGTAATGATGTGAAACATGTGTAAACTGTTATTGTAACAAACACAAAGAAGAGAAAAGAAAAGACAGCAGGCTTTGTCTTTGTATACTAGTAGCTTGTGACCCATAAAATTCCTTTTTGTTTTTCCAAAGAGATTCAAGCACTTTGTGAACTCACCTGTACACAGATATATGCACATAAAAGAAAACACTGCTGAGATGTCACTGTGCAATGTCATTCTTCCTAAAGGACTTGTTAGAGCTCAAGTTTTAAATCTGGTTTGTTTCTATAAAAGGTGTTTTTCTGTTTTAAGACCTTGGATGATACAGAGGTTTCAAAACATTGCTTCACAGTGTGCTGAAGACCTCTGAGGTATATAAAAAGTTAAACTCACTGTGTATTGTAGAACCTTTCCTGTTGAGAAAAATAAGGGTACTTACTGCTATGAAATGCTTCGTTCAAAACTTATTAACGCTGAAACTAAAACACAAAATCATTTTTCCATTTTCTGTTTTCGGAGACCTTCTGGTCCTCTGCTGTAGTTTTACAGACGTCAATAGCAATAATGCCACCTAGTGTTGACTTTTCATATATTGATGTTTGTTTAAAAAAATAAAATTAAATAAGTTTGAGCTGCAATGAGTTTTGAATGAATAATTTTCTTTCATTGAGGTATACTCAGGATGAAAAGCCTGCAATATACTTATTTATTTATTTTTTTAATAATAATAAATCATTATTATAGGATGGTGTAGCAACAGCACCACTGTACAATTTCAGGCCACTGTGATATTGCACCTAAAATATTCAACTTTGAAAATTAATAACTTTTGAATGAAACACCTTCCAGCAGTGGGAGTACTCTTGTTTTACTCAGGGGGATAAACCCTACAACATTTTTTTTACATTTTAAGTATTACTATCCCTTTAAAACATAGATAAAAGTTGGCCGACAAAGGCAGGATTTTTTTTACAGTAAAGGGTGTAAAGCTATGGAATTCATTGCCTCAGGCAGATACTCTAGTTCCTTAAAAAGTAATGAATATGTTTTTAGCTCAGAACAATTTTGAGAATGGAGACTTTTGTGTTGGTTTTAAAACAGATAGGAAGTGGATCCAGGGAAATATCCGACTGCCATTGGGAATCAGGAAGGATTTTTTATGCACTTGGGGCTTAACTTGAAATGCCTTCAATAGTTTTTTTTTTTTCTTGCCTTCCTCTGGGTCAACAGGGGTGATATTGCATGAGCTGAATTTCATGAATGCATGTCTTTTATCTGCCTCATCAACTGTTACTAGCTATTACAATTGCCTTTTTTAAATCAACAAAGCATATGCATAAAAATCTGTAGAACTGTTATATTTACAACAAGTGTACAATTTTAAATTAATATTTTTAAAAGCTTTTTAATATGTTACCATATTTAGGCTACATAAATATACATATTGAATAAAAATTCTACCAAATATACAATTATATTTTATTATCTTACATTTGTGTCTAACAACATTTTTTTTTTTTTATTTAGATTTAAGCTTCTAATTTTTTAATAAAAACTACTTATTTAAAAAAAAAAATCATTATGTATTTTGTGTATACATTACTACAACTGGAATGTTTTACATTTTTTTATTTAAATCGCTTTAACAGTACAACATTTTTATTTTTTTGTGTTATGTCACTGCATATTGATCCATCTAAAGCTATAATCGTTCATATTAATACATTTCTAAAATGTTCTTCATTTTCTATTCTTTACTATATTTCCTTGCAAAACAAGGCAGTTGATGATGTATATTTAGATTTTTCAAAGGCATTTGATACTGTGCCACACATGAGGCTGGTGTATAAAATAATGAAATCAGGGCTAGGGGATAACCTTTGCAATTGGATGGAAAACTGGCTGAAGGATAGGGAACAGTGTGTGGTTGTAAATGGACAATTCTCCAATACAGTTAAAGATGAGAGTAGAGTACCTCTGGGTTCACTACTAGATCCATTGCTTTTTTAATTAATGACATATGAGGAATGACTAGACAAACTTAGTTTATTTCCTCTAGAGAAAACACGACTAAGAGGAGATCTTATCACATTGTACAAATATATGAGAGGTCAATACAAGGATCTCTGTGGTGAACTATTCATCCCAAGACCTGATCAAATGACCTGGGGACATCCCTTGAGATTAGAGGAAAGGAGTTGTAGCAGAGAAATGTTTTTTTTTATAGTAAGGCACTCCTTGTCCAATGATGTGGTTATGGCAGATACAATGGATACATTTAAAAGAAGATTAGATACATTTCTTTCAAAAGGGAACATAAAGGGTTATACTGTGTAATAGTAGGCAGATCAGGAAGGTCTAATAAAGACTAACATATTTGGTAGCAGGAAAGCTATATCATTCTCATGTTACTGGGTTGAACTTGATGGACTTGGGTCTTTTTTCAACCTAATTTACTATGTTAAGATGGAAGTGATCTAAAAAGATACTAAAAATTAAACAGTATTATACACCAAGAAAGTGATCTTCCAGAAAGTGCTAGTCAAAAGCTACACCCCCTTTACTAAAAGTAAACCTAATTAAAGGCAATGAGGCACAGAATATAAACCCATAAGCATGAGATAAATGTAATATTTAATAAACAATATAAACAATAAAAAATTATATATAAAATAGATCTCTGAATCTTCTCTATTGTAAACATAACACTTTGCTCTACGTTTAATAACTTACTTTTCTGTAGTTTCAAAGATATTCAGTGATCCCACCCCTTCTGGCCTCGTCATGCTGCATCTAAGTGTGGTCTGGATGGAGAATGGAGAGGGACAAACTTCAGTATGCAAAGGAAAATCCTGCCTTCTCTCGTCAAGGGGGGCTGGGTTATCCTTATACTTACTTACTTAAGTTTGTCCCTTGTTGCATCTGCCCCGTCCCAGGACCGGATTGTAGCTCCAAGGGGAGGCAGCCAGAAGGGGTGGGAGGGGATCCTTTTACATTGAATGGCTTTAAAACTATGCAAAAGTAAGTTATTAAACATAGTGCAATGTGTTATGTTTACAATAGAGAAGACTCAAAGATCTACTTTATTGTAGAAATTACTATCCCTTTAAATAGATTTCCTTTTTGTTAAGGGGCTGCAGCTTCTCACTAGTATTTGTTGGGAGCTTACTTTCTTGGTGTATAATACTATTTTATTTATACTGTAGTGTTTTTTCAGTTCTTTTCCATTTTGCTTTGTTTTTTTTTAGTTTTGTATAGATTTTGTCCCACATCTATAAGAACAGTGGCAGCTTTCTAGGTTTAGCCATTGCTGGTAACTATTTATTAGGAGGTGTAGCACCACATTTCCATCTGTTTTGTGTATATTTCCTTACAGTTTACAGACAATATCATTTAGATTCCATTAAGAATTGCATTTTACCATTTATTCCTTAATTCCTTTGCTTATAAATATATGTGTGATTTCTTATTTACTGTTACCACCTCCTTTTGGCAATCAGTAAACATGTATTACTGAATAATACTTTGTTGCCAGGGGAGGGAGGGCCTGGGGCAGGAGAGCAGTTGCCCCCTGGTCTGGTCACATGTCTGGGTCAGTGGGCCACTGCCACACTCCACCTCCCGCTTGGTACTGTAAACAGAGGTACTGTGATACCACAGAGCTTACAGCTTAAAGGGATAGTACTGTTTCACAAAAACAGCAGCTCCACTTAATCTTCATATCATTTGAGTCATGGAGATTGTTATTTTAATACTGTCAGAGTTGTAGTTCAAGAGTAATTGAATGATAAAATATCCCCCTCATGCCCCTTTTACCTAGTGTAAGCCACCTCCCCTCAGATGTGGAATCTGGTCCCTTGACCAAACAGATCACAGCAAGAGAGACTCTTACTGTGAGAACAATGAAAGCCCTGCCCCCATTGACAGGTTTTTCAGGTTTTTCCCTTATATTAATTGAAGATTGTCCCTCTCTGCAATCCATTTGGACACCACCCTTCTGCTCTGAGCTGAGCAGTTATACATCAGTAAAAGAGGCGGGAGGGAATAGGTTATTGTTCAATTACTCTTGAACTTCAACTCTGACAGTACTGAAATAACAATCTCCATGGCCCAAATACTATGAAGATTAATTGGAGCTGCTTTTATTATGAAAAATTACTATCACTTTAAATTGAGCTACAAACATGATACCATAGAGCTACAATCAAAATGGATCTACACTAGCAGCATAACCCATGCCTCTCATAAGCTTTATAATATCACTAGTGACACTTTACTTAAATTGTAAGGACTGTTGTATCACTAGTGTAGCCCCATATCAACTGTAAAGTACGTGGTATCACTTACATAACTTCACAAGATTAATGCCAATTTTAAATTTAACAAAAAGGGGTGAGCTGGGACAGCTTCCTTGTATTTGCTCCCTGGGCCACAAGGTGCCAGCTCTCACCTGATTGTTGCTCAGTTTAAATTTTTTTTTAATATACATGTACTAGTGTAAAAGCCTGTGTACACAGGCCAAGGTCCGGGTAATGTTAACCCTTTGAGTGCCTTGCAATGCGTTGCGTACACCTCTAGCATTCAGAGGGTTAAGCGGCCACTTTTTGCGCAGTAGAGGCTTCCCAAACGCACACTGCCTGAATGCGCACAGTCTCTACTATGCATGACAGCTTCTGACAAACATCCTACCCAATTATTATATATGATTAACTGTTTGAGTGCAAGAGGGGAGTCCAACATATTGGGAAGCAATGTGTTATACATCGCTCTGGCACTCAAAGCATTAAATATTCGTTAATCTTTAAAATTATGACTCAAAAGTCACAAAGGTAATAAAATCTCACATTTTATAAATATGCAAAAAGGGTTTAAAGTTAGTAAATGTATGTAATAGACTTTTTAGCAACTTGTACATGGTTGATAAATGTGCTTTTATGCCTATGATTTAGTAAGCAGGGGAGCTATTTTCAATCCTCTGCTTGTATAGTTTTAAGTGAGGACCTTAATGCAATAAGAAACATATCTGTGTGTCTGCCCATAGGCTACTCAGGGAGCTGGTGTGGAGAGCGAAAATATCCAGAATCTTTCCAGCCCCCACTAGTATTACATTTCATAAATATGGGGATATAGTAATTGAGTGAAAATGTTCTCACTAAAGCCCTCTATCACAATTAAAATGGCTTTTTTAAAAAATATGTCCATCATATCAAGATATAGAATAGCAAGAGGATGAGTAAATTGTTACTCATCACTGTGAAGCAGTGTAATGTGACAATGAGTGAACTCTCAGTTTCTCAGTTAACTGCAACCTATTTATTGTATCTACAAACTATAAGTCATGCTGACTAGTGTTACTGGTAACTGCTGCCTTTTTCAGCATATTTCACCTTTCTGATCCTGGACATTCAGTTCTGTCCTGGCATGATGTACATTTCTGTGTATATCGATAAGCTTAATTAAATCTAATTGTTTATCATGGCTTGCACCTTGTTACTCTGCATGTAAGAAGAAAGGATTGATTTATACCATATTATAGAAACAAATAAATGAGACTGTAATGAGTGGCACCATTACTGTCTTTGTAAAGCAAATTAGTGACACGAGTAACAGTGCATGATGTGAATATATATGTATGAAGCCCATGGTAATGTGAAAATCCAAAGTGGTAATGGTAGTTCCCCTGAAAAGACAAATTCTGGAGAGATGAAAGGGAAATGAGAGGTAAGAAAGCTGGCATTATATGCCCTTGTTACCCTTGTAGATGTATGTGAGCCTTTGTACCAGCATGCCATTGTCTTCTCTGATTCAACCAAAAGATCTGCTCTAGTGTCACAAAACGTATTTGCAGTGTGGGAGAGCCTTATTGTTGGATTATCTTGGACACACTGTTTGTAATATACATCCAATCTCTTTGCCTCAATTCAGAAGCTCATGAGAGGAGGTGCTAAGGCCTCCTTTCTCTGAGTAAAGGACAAATAGAGGCTAACCTGTCTGAGTCCATGTGCCCTATTTTGGGTAACTATTCAGTTATTTTTGTCATCAATGTCCTTGTTTTTCTTGTTATCTTCAATATTTATAGACTGTAAAGATGCACTCCTATATAACCACACACACACACATATTTATTTCATCTTGACATAGTAACACTGAAAATTGAAATGGGACTATAAGCACTTAAAGGGATAGTAATACTTCATTTTATCTTTATTTTATTTTGTAGGCATTAAGAAACATGAAGAACGATACAAGTCTTATCTCTCAAACCTTTATGGTTTGAGAGATATTCACAAGCAAAGTTTCCCCTCCTGCCCCTTTTACCTAGTGTAAGCCATCTCTTCTCAGATGTGGAATCCAGCCCATAGACCAGACAGATAACAGCAGGGGACAATCTTCTTCCTATGAGAACAATGAAGACCCTGCCCCCCTTGACAAGTTTTAAGGTTTTTCCCTTATCTTAACTGAAGATTATCCCTCTCTGCAGTCTACCTGGGCACCCCCCTTCTGATCTGGCTGAACAGTGTTACATCAGTAAAAGGGGCTGGAGGGGGATACTTTGTCATTGAATTACTCTTGAACTACAACTCTGACAAAATTGAAATAACACTCTCCAAAGTCCAAATACTATGATGATTAATTAGAGCTGATTTTATTATGAAACATTACTATCCCTTTAAATGCTCTGCACTTAATGTTAGCATCTCTGTGCAGGACTACAGTGTTTTTTAATATGGTATCTAATAAGGGATGGTGCAGTTTTTCAGAGGGTCTGCCGTGGACTGGATAGCAAATGGTTAACATATTCTGGAAAAACCATTTGGACTGCTTAAATTATTTCTTAAACCTGTGCGTGTTAAAAAGAGACAATGGCCTCATTGCTTGAGTTGGGCGGTTGAAATATTTAAGTGACTTTTATGGGGATTGATATTTTGGATTTTTTTCTTTTTCCAGTCTTGTATTCTGGGGTAGATAAGGCCTGTCTGGGACTCTATTCCTTATCTTATGTGAAAATCTGGGAAATGGATTAAGTTGACACTTTTGGCATAGTTTATTGGCTATACCCACAGCCATGTCAGTTTTGACATAACACACCTGGTTTGTCTATTCAAATATGCAGTTTTTAATCTGGTATTGAAGTCCCACCCCATGGAACAAACTATTATTACTACTAGGGTTTTAGCTTCAAATAATGTTATTTTTAACTAACCAATCAGAGAGTCTAGACAGTCTGACATCATATTCTAATGACTTGGCGACTCATCCTATCAGAGAAGGATGGGTTGTGCCTTTCTAATAAGAATATTGGTAGTATAAATATAGGGGGCTGTGATCCAAGAGGCTTTCTTTGTTTGGACTCCCATGAAATAACCAACTTAACCAGAACTGAGGAAACCTAAGAGAACTACTCTTAATCTGTCTGGTAATATACATTTTCTTGTATAATTCCTGTAAAGCTTCTAGAATAAATATATTCAAGTTCATTCTGGAATAGCCCCTTTTGTTGATACTCTCCAATAGTCATGGTCCTTCTAGTGGAGGCTATTACGTAATAGCCATTTGGGCTGTAAAGTTAGAATATTCTAGAGGCTGCACAGTACCAAATCATAGAACCAAATGGGTGAGATAGTTTGATAGCAGTTTAGAGTTCTGGTGTTCTGAATTAGTTTTAAATCTAATTATTAACACCTATATTTGTGTTTCTGAAAAGGTAATTGGGTTTATATAGGATCTGGTGAATTTTATGACTAACGCTTAGTTTTGCCATCTGTTTCTATCTTGGTGTATATTTCATTGCATTCTTTGTTTTCATGTGGTTCTCTTGCATGGTATTGTGGGCCTAAATTTTGTTCTGTTGAAAGAATCACATGTGTTTGTTCTAACAGAAGAAAAGAAACGCTGCCATCATAGGTGGGGCAACAGTTTTATAACCCATAATCTCTGGTTAACCCTTGCAGTGCTATATGGTGTAACAAACAGGATAGTGCCATAGTCATTTTTATAGTATAATGTTGCATTCAATGTATTAATATGAGGTTTGCTTCCTAAACATACATTATTGGATTTATTTAGGATTATCTTATATCTGTAATCTGTTATTTGGCAAATAAGGTATATGCAATTTTATATCTCATCCAGAAGGTATGCAATATTGAAAACAGTAGATAAATAAAGAAGTAGAATTTAACTATCTGATATCGGACATTTTGTCTTCCAGATAAATCTTGAAATATTTTGTATGTGGTACAAGGACTTGATATGAGATGTGTGACTAAAAATTAGGCCCAACTCACAATACAAAATCTTTTCTTCTTTAATTAGCATAGTTTATACAGGTTTTGGGGCAGGTATTCATATACACTGCAGCCAACTATATTATCATTAGTTGTCAGAAACAATTAACCCTTGCTATGATGCTGTGTTCAAATATTGCTATATTATACCTCTGGATATACCTATGTAAAGTTTAATCCTGTTTTTGCTTGATATGTTACTCTGTGATATTGGCTATTAATTTACTGTATGTCAATTTCTTTAGCTATATCTTAGCATATGACTAAGTCATATTAGAAGATATATCCTTGAGTCATTTTGTGTTCACCTATATTCCTGTCACACTGATTATGATTATATACATATTATATGTTTATTTAAAAACCAGTTTGTGTAAAGAACTCAAATTTATTTGACTACCAATTTTTATTTATCTATGTGAGGAATACAAAAATAATTTGGTCTCCTGTTAACCCTTTCCTTACGTATCTCCTCGACAGTATTGTCTGAGATATGAGAGGTGGGTAGGGTTGCCACCCAGCCGGTATTTTACTGGCAGGCCGGTAAAAAATTGGCTTCTGTCCAATGTTAAGTCTATGGAGAGAATGCCATGGCCGGTATTTTTTTTAAGAAAAGGTGGCAACCCTAGAGGTGGGTGTTAACTAAATGGGAGCAAAACGTCTGCGTTTAAGTTTTCAGATCGATATGGAAGATATTAGATAAACTCTGAACTTGAAGGTCCTCAACCCGGAAGTTCATAGAGTGCCCGGTTGAGGAAGTAAAGGGAAGGCAGTGATCCCCTTCCTAGTATCAGCATTGGTCTCCTATCTAACTGGACAGGGAATCAATGTCATAGATAACATCAGGATGGGTTACAATGCCACCCCCCCAAGGTCTGATTTTATTTTTTAAACTGTACATAGCGCAGGATCAAGAGATCCAGCAATCCTATCCAATGTGCATTTTTTATATACCAGATCACTCCAGTGCTAAGGGGAGACCATGTATACTTAAAAGTGTTAAAACACACCCTGCGGTATAGGGAAACTCCTTCCCTACATGCAGAGCAAGTTAGGTGCCAGGTCCCAGTTTCTGGTTTCCATGGTGACCTGGGTTTTGTCAAGCCCTGTCTTATCTATTCTTCTTTCATGCACACGGCTTCCACGTACAAAGGGAATGTACAGAAAACAAGTGACATTCTTAACAGCTCAAGGTGATAACATTATGTTACAAGACATATTTTTAGCAGAAGGAATTCATATTCAACTTAAAATTTAATATGAATTCAAGTGAGCCAGAGATTTTCAGACTGATGGCGCCTTCCCATCCTTAACAACACTATCCCATATCGCCATGCATGTTTAAAGTTATTAGTGGTTTATTAGACGGTAGTTAGATATTTCCTTGGATCAAATGCCCAGCTAGGTAAGCAAATATGGAGTCACATTGTGGGTCTTAACCACACTGACACCACATTTCCCACCGCACTTAGTATATAATTTGTCCTTACAAATGCAGAATAATCTATAAGCAGATATTATGGCAGTGGGAGAGAGAGATGGAGAGGGAGGGAGGGAAGGAGAGAGAGAGAGAGAGCAGCAGTGGTGGAAAACCATGAAAATGTTGTGAGGCCTCTGTCTGCATTACTATCCGTTCTTGACTGACCATTGCTGGGTGCCACAGATTACATTTTTGCCTAGATTGGCTGCAGCCAACTGAGAATCATGTCTCAACCACTGGATCTGTCTCTGGCAGCCCAGAGAGCTTGATACCTGATTGGAGTGGAGAGAGCTACTCATTGGAAGCCAAGCAACTTGCTGGAGACTCCTGATCTATGCAGTTTAATATAAAACATACATAAAATAACTAGATATGTCTGACTGCTGTAGGAAGGATATAAGCAAATATTATACCTAAGGTTTATTTCCTTTTAAGCTGTTAAGAATATAGTAAAAAAAAGTATGTCCTTCTTCGTTTACAGTTATCAAGGGAAGAAGAGCAGCAACATTATTGAGCTGCCCTTTTGCACATTTGCCCTATGAGTCAGTCCAGTTGACCTATGCGTCAGGGGTAGGAAACCTTTTACTTTGTATCTGCTGGGGACTACACCTGCCGTCATCCACAGCCAGCCAACAGCTGGTTGGTGATGATGCGAGTTGTACTACCCTACAGCTGGAGAGCCAAATCTTGCCTTCCTCAGCTCTTATTGCAAACAATGTGGATGAGTTTAGGGTATTTATATCCATATCCTATATAATAATTCGCTAGGATGTTTGTCACGATGCAGTCATGCACAGTAGAGGTTGCCCGTGTTCGGCAAGTGTCTACTGAGCATGACTGCATCGCGTGAGTGAGGCGACGCAAGACTGCATCACATGGAGCAGTGAGGTAACAGCCTCTTAACCCTTTGAGTGCATTGTGTACCCATCTGGCACTCAAAGGGTTAACATTACCCAGACCTTGGCCCGTGTACACGGGCTTTTACACTAGTCCTTATATAATAAAACACAAGAATGTTTGTCCGATGCAGTCATGCGCACTAGAGACTGCCCACTATAGACGCACAGAATGGGAGCTTTCGGGCAGTCTCTACAGAGCATGACTCCATCATGTGCGCTGCCAGTGAGGCTGCAGTAGTAAGCAGAGCAGGATCAACATCTTAACCCTTTGAGTTGCAGAGGGGTATGCAATGCATTGCAAAGCAATGCATTGCGTACCCCTCTGGAACTCAAAGGGTTAACATCACCCAGACCTTGGCCCGTGTATATGAGCTTTTACACTAGTAAACCAATATTTCACTCATCAAGCTTTTATCCCTAGAATATTTTCAACCTGTTGACGGCATTTATTCAAGTCAATAAATGTTGCTTCAGCCTTTGCATGGAAAGAGGATGTAGCAGGAATAATTATGATTTGATGCAATAGCTTTAAAAAACATAAAAGTGAACAATACCGTAGCTTTCTGGCCAGCAGGAAACGCCAACAATACTCCCACCTTTTTCCTGTGACTTACCCAAAGTTCCTTCCAGGCGACAGAGATAACTGATAAGTGATAATGCTCTGGACTGAGTTGAATGCCAATGAAATAGAAGGATATGTTTGTGTGACATCTTATCTGATTGAGAAGTTGCCTTATCAGGCAGGAGGCCTCTGTGCAACAAAAAAATATATATTTGACTGTAACAGAATAAACTACTTAGCAAACATTTAGTATTGATTAACCGTTTGAGTGCTTGCGGAGATGGTTTGTGCAATGCATTGTGCTGCAGTGATTTGCACATTCTGACATTCAATGGGTTGAATGCTGCAGTCTACAAGGCTAATTTAGACCTAGATTACATTGCAGGTTGATAAATGTAATAATTCCTTTTTAAGTCTGTGAGGAAATTTCTACATAAAAACACCAGTTATACAATTTTTACTGTCATCCAGTCCAGGATAAGGACTGGGGAAATTCTGGAGCAAAGCAACTGCACCACAGGGCACTAAACAAATCCAGAGATATAGTAATGGGATAGATAGTTAATGCAAGAATGGTCTGCAGCACATTGCAAAACAAAGTATTGGCGACAGCTCTAGATTTCAATGGGGTTGACAGCAACATTTAACTCTTTGAGCTCCAGAAACGCAATGCATTGGATACCTCTCTGGCACTCAAAGGGTCAAGGCAATGGGAATTTTAGGAATTTTTATTTGTACAAAAGAAGAGTGATTCTGGTGCTAACCACCTCCATTGTAGGGAACAGTAAAAATTCCCATTGATTCAAATTCAGCACTTAAACTCTTGAAGGCTAGAGCAGTCTCCAACGCATTAAGAAGCCTTATTTAAAGGGATAGTAATGTTTCATAATAAAAGCAGCTCTAATTAATCATCATAGTATTTGGACCTTGGAGAGGTGTTATTTCAATTCTGTCAGAGTTGTAGTTCAAGATTAATTCAATGACAAAGTATCCCCCTCCCACCCCTTTTACTGATGTCACACTGCTCAGCCAGAGAAGAAGAGAGGTGCCCAGGTAGACTGCAGGGAGGGACGATCTTCAATTAAGATAAGGGAAAAACCTGAAAAACTTGTCAAGGGGGACAGGGCTTTCATTGTTCTCATAGGAAGAAGATTGTCCCCTGCTGTTATCTGTCTGGTCTATGGACTGCATTCCACATCTGAGAAGGGATGGCTTACGCTAGGTAAAAGGGGCGGGAGGGGAAATCTTATCATTCAATTACTCTTGAACCGCAATTCTGACAGTATTGAAATAACACTCTCTATGGCCCAAATACTATGAAGATTAATTGGAGCTGCTGTTTTTGTGAAACATTACTATTCCTTTAAGTTAGTGAGAGTTTTAAGATTTTTAATTTGTCCCCTATTATGCCGTTGGTTTGCTCTAGTTCTCATGAATCCCTTGAGGACCAGAGAAGTATATAAATTTATGCTCTGTACTTCTATAGGTTGAGGGACTGTATTCTACATAGTAACATAGTAAATTAGGTTGAATAAAGACAGAAGTCCATCAAGTTCAACCTTTGCCTCATACCCTAGTGACATGAGAATTGTATAGCTATCCTGCTACCAAATACGTTAGTCATTTATAAAACCTTCCTGATTTATCTACTAATATTCAGTAAAACCCTGTGTGTTCCCTTTTGCAAGAAAAGTATCTAACCTTCTCTTAAATGTATCCATTGTATATGCCATAACCACCTCCTTGGGCAAGGAATTCCACAATTTAACAGACCTTACTGTAAAAAAACCCTTCCTCTGCTGAATTCTAAACCTCCTTTCCTCTAATCTCAAGGGGTGACCTCTGGTCACCTGACCAGGCCATGGTATGAGTAGCTCACCACAGAGATCCTTGTATTGACCTCTTATATACTTGTACAATGTGATACGATCTATTGCAGGTGATAACTTTATCACTAGTTTTATCTGTAATAATTCTCAGTTGCGTTAACAGAAATCTGTGTGATACAACTTGAGATAACACCTATCACTTGCAACTTCTTTATTATGGATGCTTGTAATAAACACATACTGCAGGGTTACACTGACTCCTGTGCAGTCTAGAAGAATGAAGGTGCCCCTGATTTATGTGGTCACATTAAAACTTCCATCCTCCCCAACCAGCCAGTAGCTGTTTTCCCAACCAGCCATCAACTAGTTGAGAATGATGGGAATTGTAGTCTCATACAGCTTGAAAGCCAAAGGTTACCCATCCCTGTTCTTGTCAATTACATTTGGCTGATGATGCAGCATCCATTATAAGGGATTATGGAAATGTACTTTATCATTCACATTAAGGGGAGACGAGGGGATATGAAGGAATATAAAACTGTCAAGGTAAATTATGGAGGGATATGAATTGTTTTTATAATTAAGATTCAGTGCCAGGAAATACCCATTATGAAAAAATATCTTTTTAAAAATGCGGTGTGAAAGACAAATGGATGATAAAATATTTAAACGAAAGCAAATAAACAACATTGTATTACCATTAATTACTTTGAAAAGGGCACTAGATGGCCTCTGCTAGGCTCCAAGGTCCATCGGACAGCACATTAATTGCTAGCTAATGTAGATACATATGAAATCAATTTCAATTTCTTGGAAACATTTTTAAAGATAAATTCAGAAGCCGAAACCTGTGATACCAAATTATGTTATAAAAAAACGTGGAGGCAGGGGTGTTACTACAGAGGTTGCAGTTGTGCTCAGACCCATCATTCAAGTGGACCCCATATACCCAAGGGTCCAATAGGTCCTAGTTATGGACCTGTGAAAATATATTTGTGTTGGGGACTCAGAAACGTTTGCATTGGGGCCCTGCAATGACTAGTTATGCCACTGCATGGAGGCTGATATACTAAGAACTATGGGGCAATGCATTGTCAAAGTGTGTCTAGAAATGTGTGGTGATCACGTCACTATGTAGAGTATGATTCTCTTCACCATATGCAGTAAGAATTTTCTATGCAATGAGAAGGGGAGATAATTTAATCATGTAAAGTTGTCATAATGCTGGTTATGTGTTTAGGAAGGGCAACTAGTTGAGTTGAGAGGAAGAACTCAGACTTCAGCACCACAAATGCCACCAAAGTGCATTACCCGTTCTGGTGGCACTGAAAGGGTTCCAACATTAATAGCCATTGTACCCTGCTATTGTTATTTCTGTTAATTACCCCAGAGAGCCAGCACTGGAGCTTTTGCAGCACTCCTCCATCGGCATCAAATCAAAGGGAAGAAAAGTTGTAACAAGTATCAACTTCTCTAACGTTGTATACTTACTAAATCAGCTGTTTAGTGGGCTAACTGTCTAATTCGGGCAAACACAAGACTCACATGGCACTCCACAAGAAAACATGCTTACATACCAACACACACACACACACACACACACAAACTGTCTATCACACACACTTATGCCAACATACACAACACACATTTAGTGATGTGAAGAAACATGACAAATAGGGCATTTAAAGGTCAAATGTCATATGGATAGTGCACTGCTCAGCTTCATTAGAAGCAGACTTGATGATGCAGTCAGGGCTGCATTGTGAACCCTGGAAGACTAATGAAGATACTGAACTATGCGACTGAAGTCTGGTAGTTCAGCTTTTTTGTGTTGAGCACTCAGTCACATCACTAGAGACCCTCTGCTTTGGACTTCAAAACATGACACAGAGGGTTTATGAAGGCTGCGTACACATTCCACAAAGTTTATAGCTGAGATCCACATATTGCCAGGTTGTTTCCCAGCCTAATAGGAGCCTGCAAACCTGGACTTCTTACAAAGTAGACTTAGAAAAATGTGATAATTACCCATTAACAGCACAGTAAACATGTTTATATCAAGTCAATGTTTCAGTCTAGGAATTGGGACCTTCCTGTTCTGGTTCTGTGAGTGCCTCCATTTCTTCACTTCGCAATAAGTAATACCGTGTTTGGTGAGCACCTGGGAACACAACTCCGTAATCAGCAGTATGTCTGTTGATACTCATATATCTCTCCCTCTGTTGCTCCTTATCTCCCCCACCCCTCTTTCTCTCTCCCACTCTTTTGCATAAGGGGGAGAAGCCCTACTCTGTCCCATTTCCCCAGATAACCCACACACTGTACATTATGATATTCTTGGTACAGCATAACCTTATTTAAATGAACACACTGACAATGATACAAGATGGGGAAAAAAGAGGCCACAACTCTATTTTACCTATTAACCTATTTGAACCTCAGCAGATCTCCACAATATAATGTAGTGCCCCCTGAGCCCTGATTTTATAGCCTGGACTGGCACCTGCACCCAGCTAAGTTAGATACCTAGGTGAGGGTTCATCTTCTCTTGCATGCTGTAATGCCTACCCCGCACAAGCCACCCAAAGGGGACTCTACCAAGACCCCCCTCCTACTACCCTGTGGAGTAGATGAAGGTGAAGCTCCTCCAACAATGGATATGATAGCTAGAGGCTGGGGAGCGGCGCTGGGGCGCGATGCTAGCGGGCGGTGGTTGCCTAGAGGGAGTTGCCCTGCAGCCGAGGCTGAATAGAGTTGCTAGTCGCAAAGCTAGATTAGCCCCCTTCAGTTGAGCCAAAGGGGACCCTCGATAACCGCCCCTAGACAAACTATACTACCCTATCCCCAGGGAGAAATACTAACACTCAAACAGGAACCAGTACTCACTCAGGTAGCAGGTGGAAGACAGTGAGAGCTACTAGGCACAGGAACTCTGGACCACGGAGCAGGCAGGAGAGAAGTCAGGATCCAAGCCAGGTCATACACGGAGCAATCAGGAACATCAACAGGAACCGCAGGCAGAAGAGGAGTCAGGAACGGACCGGGTCATACACAGGAGATCTGGAGGGCACAGGAGCAAGACAAGCAGGGGTCAGATGGGCTAGCCTGAATATACACAGACCCAGGAACAGAAAGCACATAGACAGTCTAGCTAAGACAGAGCTGCGCTGGACAAGCTGAGCAGGGCAGAGCAGAGAAGAACTGAGTAGAGCAGGACACAGGAAACAGCACTGAGACGCTATACAAACGCGTCCCAGTGCTGAACTTACCCCACTAATGAGGCTACCGGACTGGAAAGGGCAAGGCTGGGATGCAGGCAAAATGCGAGGCGCGCATGTGCCCCAACAGAGAGAGAGGACGGCGCGTCATCACAACGCGCCGCACAAGACGGCGAGACCCGGAACAAGCGGCACCCGACGGAGGTATGACACATGCCCCCTTCAGCATGCCTTGACTAGTGCCTTCACCCTCCATGGAAGTTCACCACTTTGTCCACTACTGGTATTTGTACTCGGCAACAGCCTGACCTGCAGGTATAGAGTAGTCTGACCACAGGATCAGCGCCCACCTACTTATCTACTAGAATCATCTGGCATGCCTCACTGGCATGGTTCTTCCCACTGGCTGAAGAAGGTGCCCACTAGAAGAGGTAGGGTGCCTCCTCCCCAGACAACAATGAAAGTATTCATTGAGGGCATTTTCTCTTACCAGGCTTTCAGATGGATTCCCACCTTCTGGCACCATTAACTCTCTAGGAGCATCTGCTGATCTTCAGCACAATTATTTTGAGATGACACTTGAGAGTCACAGGTTATCCTGTCCTGGCTTAGGTGCTAAGTTATTATTATTGTTTTATTGCTTCTGGGCTCTTATAGCTTGACATAGACATTGTTGATTTGTTAGTGTAAAGACACTGTACAAATACGTCAGTGCTGCCCCATTGGTGCAAGCCTCTAAGTCCAGTAGCTATACTCCAAGGAGTGCACTGCAACTTTTCAGTCCTGTAGCGCATACTAATGGACAATCACAGCCATCCTTAGCACCAGCAAACCCTGTATATCAGCCCATAGCATGCTCATGAAAATAGAGTTCATTCACACCATTTTCTCTATGCCATGTTTAATCCTTTGTGTACCAGACAGATTCACAAAGAATAGCAATATTTTGCATACCCCCAAAACACCCAAAAACTGCTCTACTTTCCTAGTCTTGGTGCAAGTGGTGTTGAAGGGTGGCATTGTGGTGTACATAACTCGGTAAATTGATATTAGGCAGTTTTAGGGTTAAAAAAAAAAAATAATTCCAGTATCTGATTTAACCCCTTAACAACCAATGATGTGCCAGGACTGTCACCGTTTTTTTCCCTTAATGACCGTTGATGTACCTGGCACTTTGCGCACTTTGTGCTTACAGTGCTCCTGCAGGAGCTCCTTGAGACATACATTAATATGATCTTCAGGCTCATAATTGGTTGTGCCCTATCAGCTGTAGCATACTTCCCAGCACAGCAAGCCTGCAATTCCTTCCTTTCATCCATCCATATATGGTCTAACTCCTTTGCTTCTCAGGGGACAGTTCCATAAAGAAGCGGAAGTTTGTCCTTAACTTTAGACTAAGGGTATGTATTCATTGGAATGGTCTAAAACATGTGCCTGACCACTAGGCACACATTTTAGACCATTCCCATGAAGGGATTCCGTGTAAGTAACGAGATCTCGGCACTTCTCACTTTAAGTGCCAGAGGGGTATCTAATGCATTGCTTCACAATGTCTTGGATACCTCTCTGGCACTCAAAAGGTTAAATTGGACTCTTCATGGGCCCTACAATGAATGTTAGATCTCTAAAGCATGGCAGAATAATGTATTGGAGACCTCTCTAGCATTCAAGGGGCTGAGAGCCCCATTTAAATCAATGTGAATTTGCAGAATTTGTATTTGTCACAAGCATGTAGGAGAACAGCCATGAATCCAATCCGGCGGTACTGGTATCCTTTCTGGTGCACAAGCGGTTACCTTGTTTATATCACTGCATGTCAAGGCTATGCTGAATACGTGGGCTAGAAGTATAAAGGTCACAATGCAAAAGCAAAAAGATTATAGCATTTATATATGCCACCAGCAGCTATAAAAACAAGCAAGTTAATTAACAAAGGCTGAACAGCATGTCATGTGTTCTCTCGAATGGATATTTAAATTCAGCGCATGATTTCAGTGCAGTGGCTTGAAATAAAAATATGTATTTTCTATAGCTTTGCATAACAGCAATATAAAAGCATTCAGCTCTCTAAAGCCCTGCTAATGCATCAGGCAATAGTAAGACAGTGTTTCTCAATGTTAGTCCTCAGGACACACCGACAGTGCAGGTTTTCAAGATAGTCCTGCTTGTTAGCAGATGGATAATACTTGGCTCGGTCACTGTGATTGCTCCATCTGTGCTTAATCAAGGAGATCCTTATATCATATTTTTATTTTTTTATTTTTTTTGTAAATATTTTTTATTGGCATTTTCCGTATTAACATGACCATGGAAATAGGTGTAAGTATAAACTGTACAGAGATACACTGATATAAACAACCTTGATTGCTAGTTATATAGATCTATTAGTACGGATAGACTTATTTCACAAACAAACATTATAAAGTATCAGTTCTCGGCTATGGTTGATTGTGAATAAAATTCACAAACTCGGTCATATTGAGGTGAGTAGATAAAAACATGATCAAAATAAACAGCTGAACAATGAAAATTTGAAAAATAATCAAGGGATATGTAGATTCTGCAGAGTGTGGTCCTCATCTTAGTGCGTAAGTTGTCTATGAAGTCAGACTGGCATTTGGTTAGTAATAAAATCATCTAGCTTATAATAAGTATTCATCTGTACGATTCAATGTGGTCTAGCCATGGTTGCCAAATCTATGTGAAGATAGAGCCACTCTCACTACCAGAGAATCTCAATAGCCCAGATATTTGAAATTGTGCTATTTGCTACTGGAAAAAAAAATCATGCCGTGTAGCCGTCATGCCCCTTGTCACAAATGCAGCCATTATAGATAACGACTGTGTGTTATTACTGGTCATTAGAGATGAGCAAAGCCTCATTTTGTGGATCAGTTCAGTGGGCCCTGGAGAAAAGTTTGGCTCTGTCAGATCAATTCAGAATGGATCATAGAGGAGGGAGAGGGTAATATGGGTAGAGAGGAGACAGAACTAATGATTTCACTCCTTCTGACATACAGGGCTTATGCACTAAGGTGATAAACTCTCCAATGCGATATACTCTGCAATTTCTTTGTTATTCTATGTAACCAATGTACTAAGATCTCTCCAACATGAAAATTAGACTCCAGAGAATAACATAGAATGGACTCATTTATCTCTGCTAATTCATAATCTTTCAGGAGAGGGAAGAGAGACTAATAAGGTAAACTTTAGAAGGCTGCCTGATGCGTCTCTTCTTAGACTAGTCACCTTAATTCTAGATTGCATATTTGAAAACTTCATTAAAAACTGCCTGTGTGTTGTGTTAGCAAAAAGATCATCAGAAGTACTGTTAAAGTGTTAGTAATGTCTAAAAAAAAAGTTTTTTTTGCATTTAGAAGAGCTTAAAAAGCTGATCTAAATGCAAAAAACCGTATCTCTCAAACCGCTATGGTTTAAGAGATACGGGCGTTTAAAGTTCGCTGTTTCCTACTGACAGCTGTAAAGCTGTCAGCAGGAGATTCGTGTCGGTCGACACGGTGGCGCTTGAGAAGTGCCGAGATCTCCTTACTTACAAAGAATCCCTTCATTGGAATGGTCTAAAACATGTGTCTGAAGGCACACGTTTTAGACCATTCCAATGAAGGGATTCCTTGTAAGTAAGGAGATCTCGGCACTTCTCAAGCGCCAGACACACGTTTTAGACCATTCCAATGAAGAGATTCCTTGTAAGTAAGGAGATCTCGGCACTTCTTAAGCACCACCGTGTCGACCGACACGAATCTCCTGCTGACAGCTTTACAGCTGTCATTAGGAAACAGCGAACTTTAAACGCCCGTAGCTCTTAAACCATAGCGGTTTGAGAGATACGTTTTTTTGCATTTAGATCGGTTTTTTAAGCTCTTCTAAATGCAAAAAACTTTTTTTTAGACATTACTAACACTTTAAGGAGATAGTCATACTTGTTACAGCATGCTAATGTATGCTAATTACATTAGCCTGCAGTACCAGTGCTGATTAATATGCTAAATTATGCTTTTCAGTGACACTTCATATGCTAATGGAGGTTCTCTGTGATGTTTCATATGCTAACAAAGCTATGTGCTGCATCAGGAGACGTTCCCTTTTATATCTGACAAATAATAGTGTGAATAGTTTCTAAATTATACGTCTGCTGGATGAAGTTTTTTTGAATTAAGTTTTTAAATATGTAGAAAAAAATCAAGGTGATAGGTCCACTTTAAGGTAATCAGGACACCTTTTTCTATAGCTATTGGTGCCCCTTTATAGATTATTAATGCAGAGGACAAAGCCACAGTACAGATGCAATGGGCAGGGACTGTATAATGTGGATGAGGCACAGCCTTGGACACCTGTATAGTGGATAGGTCCTCCCTGTTGCTGGTATACCCCCTGCCTGTGTGTCAAATACCCTTTGTAGCACAGGTGGAGCAACACGTCAATATTGTGTAATTGCTCCAAAATTACTACAGTTCTTCTTAGGATACATTTTCCACTGAATATGTGTATTTGACAACTCTGTTGATAAGATTTCATTTAGTAACCAAAAATTAGAAAGTCTTAATGTACATTGAGCTGTCATCTTAAGGAAAGTTTAGCTGGATTTAATTGAATTAAAGACTACCTATATGTTGTGCTAGCTGTTTGTAATATAAATAGTTTTTGAACAATTGGTGGCACAGTGTGGCATTGTATACTAATTAGTTCATGTGCTGGGGCCCAGCACATATGTTGTATCACAATGTGGTAATATGGGCCATATTATAACACTGTGCTACAACAGAGCACACACACTGTCATTTCTAATAGCACAGGAGTGATAATTTTGGTCTCGAACAGAACTATTTGATATACAGTACAGGGAATATGAATAAAGAGTCACACTGTGTCATCAAATTATATAGTAAAAAAGTATCAAAAATGATTTATATTACAAAGAAAATGGCTTTGTACAACATTGTAAGATTTAAATTCTCTGAAAAATAAACTTAACTTGTATGTGGGTGAGGGATGCACTTTTATTCTGTAGAAAGGACACCAAAGCATTCTATGGATGCTAAACTGATGTGGTGGAGACCTCTTAAAGGGATAGTAATACATCTATTAACCCTTTGAGTGTCAGGGGGTACACAATGCATTGCTCTGCATTGCTTCTTTATTCTTTTTTGAATATGTAGCACTATATTTCATTATGTACAGTTCTGTAGTTCAAGCGCTATTCAGACTAAAAGGACCCCACTCCCGCCCCTTTTCCTTGCCTCACGCTGCCTCTGTCTGTACAGATGAAGCACAGCGAGGGACAATCTTCAGTAAGCAAAAGGAAAATCCTGCCCTCCTTCATCAAGAGGACAGGGTTTTCCCTTATACTTACTGAGTGAAGATTGTCCCTTGCTGCATCCGTCTGGTCCCCCGACTGGATTCCAGATATGATGGGAGGTGGCCAGAAGCGGCAGGAGGAGGATCTTTTCTAATTTAATAGTGTTTGAACTACAAAACTGTAAGTAATTAAATATAATGCTACATGTTCAAAAAAGAGTAAAGAAGACTGGGACTATCACTTTAATAGATGTATTCCTATCCCTTTAAGCAATGAAGGAATGCACTGGAGTATCTCTAGCATCCTATGGGTTAATAATACATGTCTGAGTATTTACAAAGTACATATTGATGAAAATATACACTTGTGGTATTGCAATATATTGAACAGAGTCCATGTTTATCCAGAGTGGTGTGCAAGGCATTGCTTTGCTTGAAATAGATCAGTGGGTTTGGTCCTTTAGGAAGTATTGCTGCTGAATGATTTAATCCCATAGCAGGTTTCCCTAACAGGATACATATTGTCTGTTTAACGGATCTTCAAGGATGGATGTTTTTTGAACCATTAAAAATATGGTTTCATACATGAGAATTACTTGGCTTATTGCATTTTTGTTTTGGGATGCATGTAACTGAAATATGGATATTCTAACTTTACTTAAATAATAGTGATTCTGATATACTATGAAGAACTAGAGCAGTTCTAGAGCAAGCCAACTGTACCCTAGGGGAAGCACAAAGATTATAATTAATTTAACCCTTTGCGTGTCAGAAGGGTGCCTACCGAATTGATAATTTGTGCTCAGGCCCATTCACCCAACGATTCATAACAGCAATGAGTTAGAGGCATCTCTAGTATACAAGGACTTAAAGTAGGGTATTTAACCCTTTAAGTGCCAGAGGGGTATGCAGCGCATTGCTTTGCAATGTTTTGTGTACCCCTCTGGCACTCAAAGGGTTAAAAAAACAAAAACCCTTGGCGTGCTTTGAAATGCGTTGCTCCCCCTTCCCCAGACAATGGATTTAAACAAGGTCTGCATTAGGCCCACCAATATGATCATCAAGCCATGCCACCACTGAGGATGCTAAAGAGTTCTCCAACGCGTTGCAAATTTTAAGATCTCTCGGGCAAACAAGGGGATAAAGCCAGTGTTGTTCAATGTTAGTTCTCACAAGTCACCAATAGTGAATGTTTTCAAGATATTCCTGCTTGATTGAAAGTGTAAAATTAATAGCTCAGTGATTGTGAGTAATCCACGTATGCTTAAGAAGAAAGAGAGTTTTTTGCCCCAATAATCTCATTTATGAAGAGTCTGTGTCAGTCTGGCTGAGTAGTGTATCAAACTTTAAGTAGGGCCCCCCGATACCTTGTATAATGTACCCTAAGTAAGAAGATGTAAACAAAATGCTTAATAATCGATTCAGCAAATATATATGTTTGAACTATTTATTGCTCTGAAAAGGAATTTCTGGGATCTCCTTCAGTGATCTCCTTAAATGTTTATCAGTTTGGGGAAAGGATTTAACTGAGGTCCTGATGGAACCCTCCAAGCCACACTGTCTCTGAGCAAGAGCTGGCCAAGGAAGCTTTCCCAGAGCCTCTTGCCTCACATCTGTCTCTTCCAGGTAACACCAGGGCAAGATTGGGTGAGAGTGGCCATCAGTTCCGGAACAGATGGATGGATACTTGGGGATGGAAGTGAAGTTGATGCTGACAATTTTCTGTGGCCTGACTTGTTTGGAACAGGCAGACATCTATTCTGGGAAGTACATAACAGTATGTAGGGTTGGATAGGCCAGTTTGTTCTTATCTGTTGTCAAAATCTATTTTTTCAAGTTTATATGTTTAAAATGCATGGGGTTTTCTGATCAGAGACAAAGAAAACCGACAAATGTGCACTGTTTATAGACCTTATCTTCTTATGGTATAAAGTAAACAACCTAAGGTATAAAATCCTTAATATGTAAGAGAAATAAATGAACCAGAAACATTCCCATAAACCTGCTTTTTAATTTAGTTCGACTCCAGAGAGACCATAGACATTCAAAAGCATGTAATAGCTAGTGTACCTGGAATGACAAGTCTGTTCTACCTGATCCCTAGTGAGTATTAGTATTAACATAATAAACATTCATTTGTTTATACGCCATACAAAATGTGATGACATTTGAGCCCTCTAGCATTTGTGAAAGATGAATGATTATTTTGATATTTTACTCTTAAATATCACAAGTTCATTTTGGTGGATACCTCTCTACGTTGTTTCTTATTTTATACAATTATCAGGAGAATGAAAGAGATTCTGGGGTCCATCTATTGATTAACTGCAATGTGAATAATGCCCTGATGGCAGGTCTGCTAGCCTGGGAGAAGACCAGTAGATGAACCTGAGGGTACACTGTGTGAGCCTCAGCAGATCAGAGGGAGGTTTGGGGTCATAACAGAACTCTGGACCCATGATTCTCTCGCAGGATCAGTGAGGGAGTGACTGGACTACTAGAATGGTTGGGCTGCACACACAGACAACATAGACTTTATTAAAATGATTCCAAGCCATGAGATTTCAGCTTTTGGGTTTTGTTCCATCCCATTTCCAGCCAAGGGGGTCGGTTTCCTGCACAGTACAGGCTCAGGACTTGTACTGGGCCTGTTCCCATAGATGAAGACTTAGTAAAACTTGATAATTACCCTTTAAATATCTTAAGATTGGTCAGTACCTCTGTACATGGTTCCTCTCAATAAAATAACCCCATAAAAAGTGAAAAATTAAATCTGAAGAGATTTTGGAATCCTTTAAATAAAGAGTGATTTGGAAACTTGTGCCTTATACACAAACTAAAAAAGGAGCAATACTGGAACTAACCAGCTGTACCATAGAGGACAAATCCCCTAAATCCCATTGCTTTAAATTGAGTTTTAACAGATTGAATGCTAGGGTGATTTTCAATGCAATGGGGACCTCTCGAGAATTTAAGGGATTAAATGTCCAGTTTAAATCAACAGAACTTTTTATGTAACCCCTGTGATATAGCTGGCTTACCCATAATTTTCTTCTGTATTTTCACTTTTCTGATTTGCCAGTGAGCACATGTAAACTTGCACTTGCTCAATATACATATCTATGAATGGTCTGAGCTGGGGTGGGTATGTTAGTGCCAGTCCCTTACTAAATAATGGCCTGCAAGCTTGATGTAGGGAGAGTGAAACTGACCTGAGACCTTGAGGCCAAGTCAAGCCAGAATTGTCTGTACATAGCAGGGATCATGGTTCATGGTTGAGGGTAGCTGAGAACAAAGATAGTCTACTACAAAACTTCTCAACCACAGGTTTTAAGGATTTGCCTGCTGAACGTGGGAGAACTTAACTGAAAGGGTTGAGAGGCCGGTCCTGCTCTGCATCCTGCTGCCGACGCAGTCACGCACTGTAAAGACTGCCCAAAAGCACAGAATGCTCCCAGCACAGAACTCCCAGCATTCTGTGTGTTCGGGCAGTCTCTACTGCACATGACTGCATCGGACAAACATTCTAGCATTTATTATATAGGATTTTATTATATAAGATTGTACCTATGCATATCACTTAATAGTATAAAATAGTATCATGCATTTTTACAGAAGATAAAATATAAGTAAGAGTATAATCATTCTCAAAAAGAAATGTCAAAGATTAAGACAAATTAAGGTTGGGTATTTTTCAGTGATTGAAGGTATTTCCTTGCCTTGTGTATTGGAGGAAATACTATAACAATTTTGGAAATGCAGCCATCCTGGTGACATACACACAAACATGCAAATACAGTATGTTCATCCATCTAGACTGAAGCTGGCAGATAGCGTTGCCAGATCTGTCTGGTACTGAATCATGTTTTTAACCCTTGTATGCTCAAGTGTCCATTATTTTGCAGTGCTTTGGAGATATCTCTAGCATGCATGGAGTTAATGCAGAATACCATGTAACAGGAGACTCATTCATAAATGCAGACATGCTTTTTAAAATACGATACATTTTAAACAGCCTCTTAGCATGTGTAAAATCTCCGGAATACATATTTCCTCATTAACTGACACCTGCTTTTCACCTTTCCACAATATTCCTGTTGCTTTTCATATAATATTTATGCAAAATGCTGTTTAAAGCATAAGGCTGTATTAAGTAATTGTATCAACAGAACATGCATTCATTAAAGATGCAGTTACAATGCAGTTTTATTGCAGCTTCTGTCCAATAAGGAATGGGGAGATTAATGCATTGGTGAGCCTGATAGTCACACTTTTGCTACAGGGTGTAATTCATCTTCCAAACCATGCTCATGAATCTTAATCATGCTAAATAAGCCTTATGCAATCACTTTATGAAACAACTCATAACATTTACATCTGCTAGACTGTAGTAATTTTAAATGTGCTTCAGTATCTTTTCCTGTTTAGCAACTAAAAAAAACTCATCACTATATCAAACTAGAGCTATTGGGGAGATATAAGGTCATGTTATGTGAGCCTATCTATAGAAGATGTATAAAAAAAACAATTCCAGTGATAAAGGGAACCTACCTATAGACCAAAATGACTAGAGTTTTAACTTCCTTGCAGTAATGTCTGTGGAAAGGGGTGTATATTTATCCATTCTGTGGAAATATTGCAAAGGAAAGGCAGGCAAAACTTACCTCCAGGCCTTGAAGCTCATCAGGAAACCTTCCAGTGATCGGTTCCTGCAGTGGGTTTTGGCATTCCACCCTCAAGCTCTGATATTGCATTTCGGACATTCTCACTCTGGTGTCATGAGATATGCACTCAAATATCATAATGCATGCTTGCTCTGCAGAAAGGTCCCACAGGAGGCATAAGGCCTGATTTCCATCAAATCACTATCCACAGTGGAAAGTTCTGCATATCCTTTCTCTTAAGGCAGGACCATTGAATCTCACTGAGATTCCACATGAAGCACAACCATAGGTCTGATTGGGAGACAAACCAGCAGCATGAAGTCAAACGTGCAGCAAATAGCAACACTAGAAGCACTCCTAAAAGTTCCTAGGGCTTTGGGACATATACTAGTAGCGCTGTTGATGTGTTAGAGAATATGACAAGATTTCCTTCATTTGCAGTAATACCCATGATTTCTGCTGCTGTCATTCAAAAGCAGGAGTATGACTGTGAGTTTGCTGGGGGTGATGACAAGAGTCATAGAGTGCCCACATATCCAATAGCCACCTCCAGCACTACCTCCACCAACACACGTCATGTTGATAAGCAACAAAGTGACAGTTCATTTTCTATCTCTAATATGAAAAAATAGGGAAAAGAAGGAAAAAGACAGGGCGCCCCTGTGTGTATCAATAAATTTATATTGACCACCACCAAATCACCTTAAAGTGCGCACTCACAATATGATGTGTGTCAGAAACGGTATACACCGGACCGACAAATTGGGCATATAGTTAAATGCAGTGGTCTCCAGGCAGCTCTCTAAAGCACGCTTCTCCCCCAGCGGTATAACAACGATCCAGCCTCAAAAAACAATAAGAGAGCGTCACATGGTACAGTATGTATAAAGCAACCTTTGTTAAATGCAGATCATTAGAATCACACTCACGATATCGGCCTTCACTGACAATCACACATACGGAGAGATTTCACCCGTCTCCGTTCAGGTTACTCACGAATTCCTCCAAAGCACTTGTTAAGCCGACATTTTAAATTGTAATAAATATATATTTTTTTATATCGAAATACCCCGCCTTGTGATCATAAATATCCAGAGCTTGACTTGGAGGAATTCGTGAGTAACCTGAACGGAGACGGGTGAAATCTCTCCGTATGTGTGATTGTCAGTGAAGGCCGATATCGGCTCGCTGACCACGTTTTATGTGAGTGTGATTCTAATGATCTGCATTTAACAAAGGTTGCTTTATACATACTGTACCATGTGGCACTCTCTTATTGTTTTTTGAGGCTGGATCGTTCATTTTCTATGTATTTCTAACCAACACTTACTGAATTTTTGGGAAGGAGTCAAAAAACTTCACAAAAATAATCCCAAAGCATTTCTATGTTATGGCAAAGTTGGCAAGATGTAGGGGCAGAAGACATGATGCCTTATTGTTTTGCAGAAAATAAAGGTTTTAAATTATATCAGTGTCACTTCTGACTAGGTTTCCCACCCCACCAGTGGGCAGCAGCTTGGAACATCAAGTTACAGCCAGTAATCTTGCCTTTCTTTCTGGCAGTATTATTAAGGGACAACTGCAGGATAGCCAGTATCATTCAGAACACAGTCAGAGTTTTGAAAAGCTAAACCCACAAAGCCACAGATGCGTTAAAGTGATAGTAATGTTTCACAAAAACAGCAGCTCCAATTAATCTTCATAGTATTTGAGCCATAGAGAGTGTTATTTCATTACTGTGAGAGTTGTAGTTAAGAGTAATTGAATGATAAAGTTTCCCCCTCCCGCCCCTTTTACCTAGTGTAAGCCCCCACTCCACAGATGTGGAATCCAGTCCATAGACCAGACAGCTCACATCAAGGGTCAATATTCTTACTGTGAGAACAATGAAAACCCTGCCTCCCCTTGACAGGTTTTTCAGCTTTTTACCTTATCTTAATTGAAGATTGTCCCTCTCTGCAATCTACCTGGGCACTCCGTGCTGCTCTAAGTTAAGCAGTGTTACATCAGTAAAAGGGGGCTTCTTTTAGTATGAAACATTACTATCCCTTTAAAGAAACTAGAGCAGGTGATAGAGGAATGGCTTGAACAGCACATTCAGCACTTTCTTTCAAATCCATGCATTAATTTCCATCATGCATTCACTCAAACTCTTACAAGCTTACACCATTTATAACAAGTATTACACTTATCTTGATGTCAGAGTTCCGGATGTGTCCTTGACACCCTGGGCATCCTGAATCTTCTGTCAAAAAATAAAATAACTTAAAAAAAACAAGCCCTAAAACCCTGTACATCCACCGCCTATATAAAGTAAAACCACCACCCCTTAATCTTGCTCAGGCCGTTGCTCAAGCCAGAATGAGAAGAAAATTGAATAGAGATTGACTTTTATTTGACCATCCCTGTTCAAATTAATTCCCACTTTCCTATTGATTAGGATTGTGGGGTTACACAGGACATGGATGGTTCACTGTAATAACCTCAACCCCCCAGCCAATCTGCCTCTAGCTGGAGAAGGATGGAGAGGTGATGTTAGGTGTATCTGTGACCCTTCCAGCTAGATGCTGATTGGCTGGGAGGTTTGGTTACTGAAGTACACATTCAGTGCCATGTGTAACCCCACAATCCCTACCAAAGTGAGTGTTTGAATTTATTTGAACAGGGATGGCCATATAAAAGCCAAATTGTATTACATTTTTTCTCATTCTGGCTTGGAATTTGCTACTGCTGTAATTCCTGATGCAGTGGCATCTAAGCAGCATGTGGATTAGGCTGCACTTATATGAGACAGGCAGTGGAACAATGATGCTTCAACTTGTCACTAGCCATAGTGCCGCTGAGGCCCCTGCAACACCCCAACAAACCCCCACATCACATCAGGTGCCTCTAGAGAGATGAAGCTGGCCAATTATGCTTCTCCTCCTGCACCTCTAAAATTATGGGTATACTGAAATATTATTTTTTCGCTTCATAGCAGGAAGCAACTGTGCCTTTCATAAGCAACTGCAATGTGTACAGTGTGCGCAAGGAAACATTGTGAAATAGGGGAAAGACTATGAAGTAGCACAACTGACACATCTTCTCTCATATTAAGCAAAAGGCACAACTGCAACCAACTACCTTGTCGCTTAGGTCAGCAGTGTTAAACCATCTCCAAAGAAATCAAATACTGAGCAGTCACTATGGCCCCTGCGTTTTCCACTAAGGATATGTGATGTCAAGAAGACTTAAAAATAAAAATAATGAATCCTACCTGGCCCTACACCAGATTAGCATATTCAGCAAGATGGACTGTCTGCAGATCTCCCTGATTCCGTGCATTCAATTGTTCTTCACCACAGTGTCATGTGGGCGCTATGAATAGAAAAGAACAGCTAGATCCTCACATCTACAGAACACTAGATTCTCATATCTATCAGTTTGTGGGTGAGTTAACAGAGGAAACTGTGGTACACCAGATGAGGAAGAGGACCCTGAGAGTGTCTGGGTGTGGACGATGGGTACATTTTTTTGGTCCCAGACCCTAGAATAAGATGATGATGACAAGGCAAGTGCTATGGTCATCATGGAACATCCAGGCTAGGTTTTATTTGTCTTCCTCTGACATTTTCTCCATTATTTTTTGTGTCCTTGGGGAGGGACAAGGAGCACACCATTAATTTTCCTTTTTTGGGGTTTGGCTTTCACATGCTTAACAAAACATTGTGTTATTTAAGTTGAGAGAAGCTGTGTGACACCCCCTTTCTTCTTTGCAGTACCTTATCACACATAGTACTCAATGCAGTCGATGATGATTGCACTGTACCTACCCCAAGAGAAAAATATTCCCACATCCATGGTTTCAGTTAAAGGAGAGGTGGAGAAAATGGCCTTTAATGCACCTTTAATGGCTGAGGAAGGTCCTGCTGCTGCCTAAGCATCAGCATTAGAGCTAGAACTAGGAGTGTTGGACAGTGGAAACACATCTACCTGTTCTAGACCCATATCGCTGCTTGCAGAACTCAATACCTTGGTGGCAACAGTGGTTTGTGCCACACTAACCTGGACATCATTATCCAGCTGCTGTGACAGATGTATGTTTCTGTCCACTCCGTAGAAAGAATTACAGCAGCAGCAAATGCCAGAATTCACTGGTGGTGGTTATAACCATTCCCAGTTGCATCTCTTTCTCACATTCCCTACTGCTTTCTGCCAAAAGCTGCCTATATACACTCTTCCACAATAGCTTCTCCACCACCCTCATTCTTATCACCACGACCAGTCGTTTGCTGCTCTTATATAACTGTTTGGTGAATACAAATGTGACAGAGGGTCCCCTTATGTCACACTTGCTATCACCTCAGAAGTTGGTAGTGCTTGCAGATGACCCATGCTGCTGATACTGCTATACAGTGACTACTTCTTAATTATACTTCCCCAAACCCCTTGGGTAGAGGTTGTGGGATTTCTCCACTGCTGATTCTGCAGCATCAGCAATGTTCCTCCAGCTTCTCTTGCTGAACATTGTGCTAGCCAGCACTCCAAACAACTTTATTTATTTGTTTTATTCTCTCTCTCTCTCTCTCTCTCTTTCTGTCTCTCTGCTCCCTCTCTAATTCTCTGCTTTTCTATAACAGTACATTGTGGGACATTCTAGGATTTTATAGTATAGGGGCATGAAGCATTAAAAAAACAGGCAGAAAATGGAATGGTTCTTTTGGGAAAATCTGTGCTGTCAGTGAAATGGCGGAAAATCTATGAGTTTTTCCATGGGCAGGAATTCCTATGGAGAAATCGGAAAGTCATGCTTTTTCACTAAACTCTGGCAGGAACAGGACTTTTCACCCATCTCGACTGTGGTTCATATTTGTTTTTGGAAGATGCATTCTTGATTGGACAGGAACAGCAGGTGAGTTATTGTGATCTGTGGATAGGCTGTTACTGTAGCTTCCATTGGCCTTTGTCATCTATCCTACTAGCGGATACACCTAATGTGAATAGGAATTATTAATATCTGCAATCATGTTTTAGATTGTTAAATTATATTACCCTATGACCCTCCTCCCTTGTGCTTTGTCTCATGCAATATTGAAATGAAGGTTTTGAAGCAGTAGACTATTTTAGCAATGAGGATATACAGGGTTTTAGGATTTAAAGATTTAAACTGGGTTGACTTTTTTTCAAACTCCATAACTGAAAAAGATCCTTGTGAGAATATATTGGGGCTGAAGCACTAAGCAGAACTGGAGAAAGATACACTAAGATGTGATAAGGAGGGGAAAAAGAGGCGATTGCTTTTCTAATGTGATATTTAATCCACTGTTTTTTCTATGGATTCCATGCACTAACATCTCTCCAACTGAACAGGTCTTGGTGTACAGGCTTCATAGAATAACCTAGGAATTGGAGAGTTCAACATGCTGGAGATATTATATCCTCGTTATCACATCTTTCTCACATATTAATGCATAACCCACTGGTGTATTTGCACAAAGTTGTGATAAAGTGGAGGTGATTTATCTGGTGTAATGCATTCTCCAATTCCTGTGTTATTCTATGAAGCCAATGCACTAAGATTTCTGCAATCTGAATCACACTGGAAAAGCTATCACCTCTTTATCACCTCATTAACACACCTTAGAGCATAACATCCATCCCCGGGAGTCATTTTGGGACAAACTAACTGCACCATATGGGAGAAATAACCATTCAAAATGTATTTGAATGGGTGTTTGCCCCTTGAATGCTGGAGGGGTCTCAGATGCATTGCAAAGCAATGTATTCTGACCTCTATATTATTCAAAGGGTTGAAATGATCAATCAAATCAGTGGGAATGTTAGGAATATGTATTCATATCCTATGGTGAAGTTATTGAGGTTGATATACTGAGAAGAACAGGGGGAGATTCACCAAGCGGTGATAAAGCGGAGATGACTTCTCCAGTGATATCACTTCTACAGTTCCTATGTTATTCTATGGAGCCTGTACACTAAGATTGCTTCAGCTTTGGAGATCTTAGTGCATAGGCATCATAGAATAACACAGGAACTGGAGAAGTGATAAACTGGAGAAGTTATCTCCACTGTATCACCTCTTTATCACCACTTAGTGTATCTCCCCCCCGGAATAATTTTGGGACAATACAACCACGCAGAAGGAGATAAATAAACATTCTAATTGGTTTTAACCCCTTAATGACCAATGGATTCTGGGATTGCTCGGGGACCCCAGAATTCCATGAAGTGCCAGGACCGTCACCAGACAGGACCGTCACCAGTCCTTAAGTGCTGGGACCGTTGTGATGGTCCTGGCACGTCAAGGGTCATTAAGGGGTTAATGAGGATTTTAACCCCTTGAGCCTTAAGATGTTTTTCAGTGTATTACCTCATTTAGATCAGTGGGAATTTGGGTCTTTGGGCTGCATGTTCAAAAGAAAAGTGTAGGAGGTCTGGGGCAAACCATTTGCACTATAGAGGAGAACTAAACATTCCAAACATTTCCATTGATTTAAATGGAGATTTAACAGTTTCAGTGCTAGAGAGATCTCCAATGCATTGCTTCATAAAGCACTGGAGACCTCTCTCGTATTAAAGGGGTTAAATTCCCCTTTTAAATCAATCAGAATGTTTAGTTCTCCCATACAATGCAAATGATTTTGTATGTGCGGTGTTTTAAAAGTGAACCTTTTTCTTAAAAAGATAGTAATACTTCATTTTAAGTGTATTTCATATTGTAGGCATTAAAAAACTATGAAAAACGATGTAAGGCTTATCTCTTTATGGTTTGAGAGATATGCCTCGCTAAAGTTACCTCTCCTTGGCTGTTTGAACGAAGTCAGCACTGTAGCTGACAGCTGCCTGGTTTGCAAGCACACATTTTAGACCGTTCCAATGAAGTATTAAGGTTCAGATTACGCGTTTTCGGCTTTGCTGAAGAGTCTCCATCTGGTCAAATGATCGGGTTCTTCAGCTGTCAGCTACAGAGCTGACTTTGTTCAAACAGCCAAGGAGAGGTAACTTTAGCAAGGCATATCTCTCAAACAGTAAAGGTTTGAGAGATAAGCCTTACATAGTTTTTCATAGTTTTTTTATGCCTACAATATGAAACACTTAAAATTAAGTATTACTATCCCTTTAAACCCTTGAGACACAGAGGGATGTGCAACATACTGCTTTACATCCCTCTTGTGCTCACAGAGTTTATTATCCCTTTATGTATTAAGCAGCAATATCTAATTTTTAAGAGAAACCCTCATCAGGAAGCATGTAAAAAGGTAGATTAGATATCCATGTGATTCTACACATTCCATGAGGCATATGCATCAATTTGTCACTGTATCAAAAATAGGTTACAAATGCAGTTGTGAATTATTTGCACCTAGTTATTAAGTCACAGTCAACTTTCTTTTTACTTTACATATTCTGAAAGTGAATAATATTTAAAGTTAAATTGACTATACTTTCTATTATTTTGTTTTTAGCTTCATCTGTTTTTATTTATACTATACCTTTTTTTTAGCTTCACCTGTTTTTATTTATACTTTTATGTTGCTGACAGGGATCTATGTGAATTTGCTTTCAGAGAACTTTCTATGTGGGACTATGAAAACAGAGAGAGTGGATCAATTTAAAAAAAAAACACACAATGTAAAAAAGACAGTGAAACAATGTAGAAAAGCCTGCCTCTAGTCTCCAGCACAGAAATCACTTAGAGTTGCAGTTGGAATGCAACATTGCAAAAAATATCTCTGCTCTCACAGTAAAAAAAAAAAAATACAATGTAAAGGGTATTTGGCTTTACATGTTATGCACGTGTGGAATATGTATAGTCAGAAAGGAGCATGACAGTCTTAAAAAAAAAATAATTAGTGACTCGTAAGGCAGATCAAGAGTGAAATCCCCAAAAATGCATATGTGACCATTAGAAACATATGTATCAAATATATTTAAAGAAATAGAGACAAAGTAGGTAATATTCAAAATGATTTAACATCTACAAATTAACAACAGCCAAGAAAGTCCTATACTATTGAATACAGGCTGCATTATTTAACATTTTACATACATGTTAGATGGTCTCCAATGTATGGGTATGGCCAGGGAAATCCCAATGTCCCTGCCTCTGATTCTCATACCTGGTTTATGATGACTACTTTATTTGCAAGTGTACATACAAGAATGTTTTTTCTGTTTTTTGTATAATACAGGTTAAGGCATGGGGTTGTGGCCATGGGTGAGGCCTAGGGAAAGGCTCCTTTCCTAGGGAAACCTGAGCTGTAAGTCCAGTCCTGAACTTGGTACATCAGTGATTCCAAAACTGAGGGCATATGGCAATTCCAAAGGGGGCTTGACACTTTGTTGTAGAGCTATACATCTTCTTGGCTATTCAGCATGCTATGTTTTTTGTCCCAGGTTTGGGAAAGGTTGATTCAATGTGAACTACACAATCTGCCATGTTTCTAGTATGCATACCTTTGGAGTGGAGAATATGTATCTATATGTATATCTCTATATATATATGTATATCTATATATATGTGTGTATATGCTCACAAGTGCCTAGAGGGATCAGCTGCACCTCACCGACGAGGCCCAACAAGGCCGAAACGTACGTCTGGGGTTAGCTGCTTCCCTTGTTCATAGAGGAATTGTCTGGCATTTCGTGGCTGGACTGTCATTTTGGCAGGACCAGTATGATATGCTTCAGAATATTTCTTCTCTGTGTATGGCATTTGTGAGCTAAAAGAGATTGCACCCTGGACGCGAGGACACAGTCCCAGTGAGCTTTTGCATACCCTTGCAAGCTCATGAGTCTAGTTGAGCATCTCTGACTTCTTCTACTTCTATATATATGTATATATATATATATATATATATATATATATATATATATATATACATACACACATAAATATATGTTTTTTTCTTCAAAATGATGTACACAAATTATATAAATATCAATGAAAAATTATTTTGACCCTTTTAGGACTAGAGGAGCCTGCAAAGCATTGCAAGGCAATGCTTCCACATCCCTTTCGTTATTAAACGGTTAAAAAAGCCCTTAGTGTTATTTGTAATTCAGTCTAAAATTTCACAATTCTCTAGTTTCAATAATTCTGTTGTCCCATGGAATTAGTACATTATTTTATACCCAGGATACATTAAATATATGCTGTGTGATTAGTATTGAGGTCAGCTCATTGTTACCATACAAAAACAAAACAGTTTGTGCAGTAATCTTAAGACTGTTCCCACATGAACACTTTCCCTTTTCTTAATTGCTTATGAAATCTAAAATTGATGATGCAGATCATGTGTAAAGGCAAGGAAATATTTGGCTCTAGTTTGGTTTAGTATTTATAACAAAACCTGTTTGGAAAATAAACACACCACAAAAACAAGATTGCTTAGGGGAGGTATAACCCTCCACTAATAATCCCCCAACCACACACTCACACGTAACTTATTATGGCCCTAGAAATCCTAATGTTTCCTTTGTGTCTCTGTTGAAGAGATACCAACTTCAATCAGTCCAAGACGTTGTCATGCCCATGTAGGCTGGCAAGTAGAACCACAGGATACAACCCCTGCCCACCACTGCATATGGTAGTCTTTTTGCTTTAAAGGGGAACTACCACCCCACAAAATCTTTATCTTAATCCAGTCCCCATCCGGCCGGCTCCAAAAGGGACTGACAGCGCAGGCACACGGACGTCACTATGGCAAGATGTCCGTGCTTCCTGCTACTGTCAGTCTTGGAATAAGTGTAAAATCAGTTAAACCAGGTAATAATTATGGCGACTAGCGCTACTAAGCAGCTAGTTGCCAGATGGGGTCTGGATTAAGATAAAGATTTTGTGGGGTGGTAGTTCCCCTTTAAGGACCAGAATTATACCCAAAGCATTGCTTTGCAATATGTTCCACATATCTTTGGATGCATAAGCAGATGTATGAACTTGGCCTGCTTCACTTTGAAAAAAGGAAAACTGCCAGCAGAAGTCATGTCCACCTCCATGGATACAATATCGAGAATTGATGGAAGAAATTATCTAATGAGCAAAGGCATAGGGGAAGAAAATCACAGGGGTCATTAGGATTTGATGGCCATTGCAATATAAGAGCGGGTTACTATTAGGAGGTGTTACGGTGCCTTTAAACAGGGCTTATTTCAGATAGGTCATGCCAGGTTGTTGATCTGGGCTGTTGTTTCTATCTGGAATTACAGGAGACAATTACTGGTCTAATGTAATGATGTATTGTGCTGCTGGTCTCATGTAATGATGAATTGTCCTGCTTTTCTCTTGTAATGTCCTGCTGGTCTTATGTAATGATTTATTATCCTGTTGGTCTCATGTAATGGTGTATTGTCCTGCTGGTCTGATGAAATGGTGAATTGTCATGTTGGTCTCATGTAATGGTGTATTGTCCTGCTGGTCTGATGAAATGGTGAATTGTCCTGTTGGTCTCATGTAATGGTGTATTGTCCTGCTGGTTTCATGTAATGATGCTCCACTTTTTCACCTTTTTATCACACCTTAGTGCATCTCCCCCATAGTCTTATGCAATGGTGTGTCCTCCTGATGGACAGTTCCATTTAATTATGTATTGTCCTTCCCTCATGTAATGAAGTATTTTCTTTCTGGTATCATGTAAAGGTATTTTGCCCTGCTAGCTTCATGTAATGATGTATTGTCCTGTTAGTCTCATGGTATGGTCTATTGTCCTGCTGGTCTCCTGTAATGGTGCTTTGTCCTGCTGATCTGAATTCTGCTGTCAGAATAATGGCTTTATTTTTTCTGAATATTTATATAGATTATATATATAAAAATAGGGCCATCTGCCACTTTTCTGCCCACTCACTCTGTCTAGTCAAATTGTTCTGCAGGGAAAAAACATCCTTTTTTGTGCATATTTCCTTATACAGTATATAGAGTCATCAGCAATGTCTGAGATGCTGATTCAATACCCACTTCTAGATAAACAGGTTAAAAAGAATTGTGTCAATGCAGGAACTGAACAACTCCACTTACAACTTTAGACCAACTTTAAGTTTAACCAGTTCTCTATCAATGCACAGAGATCATCATAGATCATCTGGTTACTATCCAGTAATCTGTTGTGAGGCACAGTATTAATGGCTTTTGCAAAATTCCAGTATACTACTAATGCAATAAATAATTTTGTCATGAGCTATTCTTCATAAAGCCATGCTGACTCTTACTAATAATGATGTTGGTCATCCCATAGTACTGCATACTGTAGGCTAGTAATCCTTCTCCTATATTACCAACTATAGAAGTCAAATTCCCAGGTCTACAATTTCCTGAAGTAGATCTTGCCCCATTTTTGAATAATGGTACTGCTGCTATACCCCAATTCCAGGGAACTGTTCCTGATGGAAGTGAATCAATAAAGTTGTTAGGTACAAAGGCCTTGTTACTACTGACTAAAGCTCATTAACTGCCTTTTGGATTATGCCATCATGGTCAGGTGCTATATTCATTATAACCTTTTCCAGTCACTTTTGGACTTTGTCCTAAATAAGCCAGGCACATGATTAGGGGAATTATGTGAATGTCCCTGTTTTCCCAAAGCCTGTCATTGCAATTGCATTTGTATATATATATTAAAAAAAAATACATTTAACCCCTTAGTGACACATGATGTGCCAGTACTGTCATGTTAAGGACCAATGATGGTCCTGGCATGTCATGGACCAGTGCAAAAAAAAAAACTCTGTGGTCCTTAACGTCCACTCTCCTGCCGTATCTGGTGGTCATTAAGGGGTTAAGGTGTCAGTCATTGACTTATCCTAACTAATTAACTTTTCTCTGTATTAAGGGGGTCAATATCAACCTTCATCTTTTTGCCATGTATATACTTACAGAAATTTTTAGGATTTTTCTTGCTCTCTTAGTAACATAGTAACATAGTAAATTAGGTTGAAAAAAGACACAAGTCCATCAAGTTCAACCTTCGCTTCATACCTCAGTAACTGAGAATTTTATAGCTTTCCTGCTACCAATTAAATTAGTCTTTATCAGACCTTCCTGATCAGCCTACTGATAAACAGTATAACTCTGTATGTTCCCTTTTGAAAGAAATGTATCTAATCTTCTCTTAAATGTATCCATTGTATCTGCCATAACTACCTCCCTGGGCAATGAATTCCACAATTTGACAGACCTTACCGTAAAAAAACCCTTCCTCTGCTGAAGTTTAAACCTCCTTTCCTCTAATCTCAAGGGGTGTCCCCTGGTCACCTGATCAGGCCTTGGAATAAATAGCTCACCGCAGAGATCCTTGTATTGACCTCTCATATACTTGTACAATGTGATAAGGTCTCCTCTTAGTCGTCTTTTCTCTAGAGTAAATAAACCAAGTTTGTTTAGTCGTTCCTCATATGTCAAGTCCTCCATTCCCTTAATTAATTTTGTTGCTCTCCGCTGTACCCTCTCTAGTTCTAGTATATCCTTTTTCAGAACCGGTACCCAAAATTGCACTGCATACTCAAGGTGAGGTCTTACCAATGATTTGTATAATGGCAAAATAATGTTATCCACTCTTGCTTCAATACCTCTTTTTATGCAAGACAGAACTTTGTTTGCCTTTGCTACTGCTGTTTGACACTGGTCACTGTTTCCAAGTTTGTAGTTGACAAGGATACCCAGGTCTTTTTCTAGCAACGAGTCACCTAAAATTATTCCATTAAGTTTATAAGTAGCCTTGGGATTGTTTCCTCCCAAATGCATGACTTTACACTTCCCCACATTAAACTTCATATTCCACATGTTTTCCCAATCTGACATTGTATGTAAGTCCCTCTGTAGAGAGAAAATATCCTGTTCTGAATTAATGACTTTGCATAATTTAGTATCATCTGCAAATATTGATATTTTGCTTTCTATATCTATTTCCAGGTCATTTATAAACATGTTAAAAAGCAGCGGACCCAATACTGAACCCTGAGGTACTCCACTCTCCACTTTAACTATACTGGAGAATTTTCCATTTACAACCACACACTGTTCCCTATCCTTCAACCAGTTTTGTATCCAATTGCAAAGGTTATCTCCTAGCCCCAATTTCCTTATTTTATACACCAGCCTTCTGTGTGGTACTGTATCAAATGCCTTTGCAAAGTCTAGATATACTACATCTACTGCCTTGCCATTGTCAAGGTTGCTGCTTAACTCCTCATAGAAGCTGAAAAGATTAGTTTGGCATGATCTATTCTTCATAAAACCATGTTGATTCGTGCTAATGATCTTATTTTTTGTGTTGTAATCCTGAATATAGTCCCTTATTATGCCTTCTAATAGTTTTCCCACTACAGAGGTTAAACTCACTGGTCTATAATTCCCAGGTTCTGTTTTAGTTCCCTTCTTAAATAGAGGCACTATGTTAGCTCTTCGCCAATCCTGTGGCACTGAGCCTGTGGTAATAGAATCTTTAAAGAGTAAATATAGGGGTTTTGCTAACACTGCACTGAGTTCCTGAAGAACCCTTGGATGTATACCATCAGGACCCGGTGCTTTGTCGGTCTTAATTTTGTTCAGTCTTCCCATGACATCTCCTTGAGTTAACCCAATATCTATTAATTGTATTGTTTTATTTGTTACTTGCGGAGGCTCTTCTACCATTCCTTGCTCCCTTGTATATACTGATGCAAAGAAAGTGTTTAAAACATCGGCCTTTTCCTTATCCTCACTAACCAACTCACCCATCTCATTTTTGAATGGCCCAATGCACTCCCTCTTAAGTTTTTTGCTATTTATATATTTAAAAAACTTTTTTGGATTAGTCTTGCTTTCCCTTGCAATTCGAGTTTCATTATCTATTTTTGCTACCCTAATTGCCTTTTTGCAATCTTTGTTGCACTCCCTGTATTTTAAGAAAGAATGTTCAGTTCCTTCAGACTTAAATAATTTGAATGCTTTTTTTTTCCTTGGCATTTCCTTCTTTACATGTGCAGTTAACCACATTGGCTGTGACTTACTTCTTTTGCACTTGTTCCCCATTGGTATATACAGTTGGGTACATTTCTGCAACCTAAATTTGAATTCTGACCATTTTTCCTCAGTATTTTTGCCTTTAAATAAAATATCCCAGTCTATGTGTTGCATTGAGGCCCTTAACAATTTGAAGTTCGCGTTTTTAAAATTAAGAGTTTTGGTTGAACCTATACATTTTTGCTTTGCCAGACAGATCTCAAATGTAACCATGTTGTGATCACTGTTTCCAAAATGTTCTCTTACCATAATCTTCTGCGATGTGCTACTCCGTTTTAGCTACATATTGTGTTGTATACATCTCTGGCACTCAAAGGGTTAAACGACCCATATAAATCAATGGGAAGTTTAATTTCTGCCCCCTCTGTTATGCTGTGCATAAGTTCTTGTCTTTACTAGAGATCTCCATTTACACGTACTAGAGCACTGACCTAGTAGACTCCTTACCTGGGTCTGTGTCAGACCTAGAGAAGCTGGCAGCTCAGCTCTCTCTCTGGCAGTGCCAGGTACTGGGTTTTCTGAAAGCGCCTCTTCAGGGCTGCCAGCTGAAAACTGGATATATTGTCCTGGGTTTGCAGACTTTCTTTGGCTTTCCATTCACTACCCTGACTTCAGGCTCACAGTCATCCTTATCTGGAAAGATCCCAGCTGTCCATTAGGAGACCCCCCTCGCAGTGTTGCTGCTCAGCCGGGCACTGCAACGCTCATTGGGAGTGGCAGGAGGAGACTTTGTAGGTGGTTGTAGGTGGTCGCTCTTTTCAGAGCGGCGTCTCTCTCCTCCCACACAGAAGCCACGGATGTGCGTGCAGCTCTGTGCCCCCAGTAAATGTGCGTGCTAGGCCGGCTCCTACCTCGCCTATAGGTGGCGCAGGCCATGAAAGGATACCACATTATGCTCATTGTTGCTCAAATGTTCCCTTAAATGTATATTGTATTTCAAAATTGTTTGAGATCATTAGGTCTAGAGAGGCCTCTCTCCTAGTTGTGACATTATTTGCCTTTGTTGTGATCAAATTGTGATTAAAATCTCCCATTATTATGTTTGAGTGGTTTGTAGCAAATGTCCATGAACATCTTTTTGTTATGTAAGCCCCCAATATGTTTCTCATCCCGTAGACCTCTACATTCTCATTGGACCTTTCATTATTATCTTCCCTTTTACTAGGTGTTAAGGCTTGCTTTACTTACAGGCACATCCATCTACCTCTTTTATTTATCTTATCCATCCTAAAAATATGAATATTCCTAGATTGACTGCTCAGCCATGTAGATCAGCCAACCAGGTTTCACCTTGAACATCACACTGCCCATTCACTGCAATCGAGTCCAATTCTCTGATCTTACCAGACAGACTACAAACAATTGTGAGCATACATTTTATGTTACTACCATTCTTAAGATGTACATTGATAAATTATGTATTTGCAATTTATTTGGCTGTAACATATATATCTCCCTCCCCACCACCCCATACCCTTTCCCTACCTCATCCTATGTCATTTCACTCTCCCCCTTTCCTAATTTAATAGTTTCTCCAACCATTTAACCATTCTATTCCCAGCACAGCGTCCTCCCTACCACAAAGGTGCAATCCATCTTTACTCTACAGATTGCCACCAAGGGAAAAGACAACTCATTGCTCTAGAAACCCAACCCTCCTACTTACACCAAGTCTTTAGCCAGGCATTTAACTCCAGGATTTCCTCATGCGCTCCTCTAGCACTGGTAATATTTCTGAAAATACCACCTTAGAGGTCCTTTGCAGGCTTGTGTTGTGACCTAAATCCTGGAAATCCTTCTTAATGGATCTCCATCAATATTTCTAACTTCAGCTTCCAAAGAGGTTACTTGCTTACATCTGCCACAGAGCTATGGATTTTTTGGAACAATTATTCCAGATGTGCAAACATATAGTAGCATGTAAGTCAGACTATCATACCAACACTCATTATGCCTGCTACTGCAAAATAAAAAAAAAAACAAACTAAAAAGTATTTTAATCCCCCAGTGTTTCAGTTACCTTTTGATTAAATTCCCAGCACTTACCTCACTGCTGTACTAACGTACTCTATTACATGCTTACTCTTACTCCATTTATATTGTAGAAGGTGACCAATCAGAACCCAGCAATCAAAAATACACACACTTCAGACACACACACGAAAGAGCGTGCAACCTCATGACCCATTAACCATGTTGCTATAATAAAAATGGCGACATGAGAATCTTCCACTGCATGACAGCTCAAGATTCTCATGTTGGGTAGTGAAAGGTCGCATCTTGCTGAGCGCCCCCAGCTCTATCACCCCAGATCTCCTCCAGCCATCATATGTTAAAGCAATAAAGTAATTGCTTCCCTTCACACTTCAGAAATTGTGGGGAACAATGAAACTCTTTATTAGTTTTAGCAGAGAAGCTGAGATAAGTCGCATACCCCGGCTTTATGATGCTTTAACACGACGGCTAGAGAAGATCTGGGGAGAACAAATTGGGGAGCGCTCAGTAAGATGCAACTTTTCACTACCTGACATGAGAATCTCGCCCTGTCATGCAGTGCGTGATTCTCATGTTGCCATTTTTATTATAGCGACATGGTTAATGGGTCATGAGTCTCGCGCTCTTTCATGTGCAACTTTTTTTGCAGTTATAGGCAGGTTCCCAAGATACAACTATCCTCAAACAGTAGATGCAGCACATAAAAAGTTAGAACATTTGGAGCACATTAATATATACACAGCCTCTTGGACCGTAGTCTAGGCCCAGACGAACTAAACACACATATATGTTCTGCTTTCTCTGCTGGATGTTTTTACGTCTCTTTTGTGAATGCAAAGCATCAACTTGTCTGGCAAATAAAAAAAAAAATAAAACAAACAAAAAAAAATTTTACTTCTTAAATGTCCAGATATAAATTTTATTTATCCACAGTTCATCATAAATGAGTTATTTTACAACAGTCAAAAACAAAAGGGTCAAATGGAAAGAGACAAATGTGGAGCAATTCAAGGCAACAGTACTTACTGCAATTTATTTATAACATTTACCTACTGGAAACTGGAAAGGCCTCAGGCATTCATTGGAGACCTCTATAGTATTCAAGGGGTTAAAACTTTCAGCTCTATAAAGTTCATTTTCTATACATATTGGGCAGTTGTTTTGCTCCGGAACTGTTCCACCTTTTGGTTTTTATACTATCTTAGAAAAATACTGTTTGGTCTAGAGCCTTGTTAGATTGTTACATGTGAATAAAGCACTAGATTGGTCTAAGGTACCTTTATTAAGTAACAAGCTGTGAAGGTGAGCAGGGAAGCAATGTATGGCTAATACAGGGAGTGCCTGCACTGTGCCTGACATACTGTAATCTAGCTCAAAAACAAGCTTTCTACATAAAACAATTTCTTATACCTCAGATGTGTAATTTTGGAAACTCAATATGTGGAGACCTATTACAGTGACAGCCAACCTCATTTACGTAAGTGCATACTAGATAAAGTCAAATTGCCTATACTTTTTATTTTTATATGTCCCTGACAGGGAGCTACCTGCCAGAAAGCTTTCTGTCAGGAACTGTGACAGTGGGGATGTGGTGACTTTGCACATGCTAGAAAATGGATGGGGGTAGGTTTTGTGTGATTTTAGCCTTTAGCAAATAGGAAAGAAGAAGGGCGGGGCTAGAAAGTGGGTATAAAAGTATAGAGCATAGCTGCTCTGGCTGACTCTTTCGCTGATCCTGTGCTGTTGTGGGTTTCTAGCCTTCTCTCCCTTTTGTCTCTCACTGTCCTTCCCCTATTTCCTGCCTACCCCCCATCCTTTTTGTTACGTTTGCTGGAATTGTACATGTTTTGTTGCTCAGGTAACATTGGTGTGTGTGTGTGTGTGTAACTGTTAATGCAAATGTGGGGTAAAAAGGGAAATGGGTTGCCTGGTTTAAGGGGGATGGGTTACTGCACTCTTGGAATATAAATCTGTGTACTGTTAAGCTCTCTTTATTAATACTGCCCAAAGTAGATGAACCATTGGAGTTGTGTTTTATTTTATATATATATAAAATATATATAAAATATATTGAAAAAGGTCCCTGTGAGGACCGAAACGTTGACGGTTTTTGTAGCTAAAATAAAAGTATTTTGCTTATTAAGAAGACCCACTAGTGCTGCCCTATTTTTGTATTGTTGGTGTATCTATTTCTGGGATTGTGCACCTGGGCTAGAGATTATTTAGGAGTGAGTGCTTTCCACTTATGGTTAAATATATATATATATATATATATATATATATATATATATATATATATATATATATATTACTTCAGGTGGATAGTGGTACAATGTCACACTATCCCTGCAGCACTGAGTTCTCTGAATATTGTAAAGGAAGCAGACTTTTCTGATGCAAGGATAGTGTAACATTGTATCAGAAATATCTCTGAAATTAAATTGAATGAGTTCCTTCTCAGGGACATAAACATTTAAGGAAACCAAAAAAAAAAAAAAAAGGGGGGGAAGATAATAAAAAATATATAGGCAATTCGACTTTTCATATTATGAACTTGCAGAATATGTAAAGTGAAAATGAAAGTTGCCTGTCACTTTAACATATAACTATAACTATGTTGGCACAACCACCCTGCCAGTATGTTGTTTATCTCCACTTGAAAAAGCCATGACATGGCTCCCGAATAGGGTTGCCACCTTTTCTTCAAAAAAATACCGGCCATGGCACTTCCTCCATAGACTTAACATTGGACTGAAGCCAATTTTTTACCGGCCTGCCAGTAAAATACCGGCTGGGTGGCAACCCTACGAATGCTCTATCATGAATATCCTTAAAGCATGCACAACTGGTGTGTCTGGTGTACTAATGTTTAGAATCATTGTACTAATATATTACTTCACAGGTAAATACTAAAAACTATTTATCTAATGTATCTAGGCAGCGCAACATGCCTTCAAATTCCTTTACACTGTACACAGCATTCTGCATTGTCAGCTGTTTGTGGTTTCATAGTATTTATAAATTACCATGTTCAGTCATTACTCACCTGTGCCAATGATTGTCATTCAAGAAAAAATAAATTCCATCCACATACTGAATCGCTATTTAGCCAAATTACACTAATTTCTATGTAGGTAGGAAAAAGTTCAGGATTATGATGTTTCCCATAACAAGCTGTTGAGTTGATGTGACCTCGTTAATTCATTTACCTTTATTTACCTTGACTCGTCAATATAAAATTGTAGTGAGTGGCAAATTAAGCTGCTTGCTTTTGTATAAAGTCCCTGTCTAGGCAATACGCCAGTCATGCTGTGCGGCACAGTTTCTAACAATAAAAACTAACAGCTTCACAAAGCTCCCATTCTAAATCTCTTTGGAACATTTCCATTTGAAAATTACTTCCAGCTGTTCATTTAGAGCATGAACTGTTTGTCAATGTTGACAATTAGTAGGCTAAAGATTTCATTGATGAAACTACAAGGATCAATGTCAGTGGTTATTCTTAGTTATTTACCACCCAGTGTATTAAGAAAGGTAGATTCTCAATAATTCCTTTCATACTACCTTGCTAAGACCTCCAGTAACATGAAACATCAATAGATCCTTTTGACAAGTGATATGTAAAAATCAATACTAGTTTATCAGCAGTCCCCATGAATATCTTATGCAAGCCAAGACACGTTTAAAACTTTCCAGAGCCCTTAGAATGATAATTTTCAGAAAGTGTTCTAGCTATTTACGGTTTTGTTCTGACTTTTGTTAAGTGCAAAAAGAATTACAAAATCAGTTATGAAAGTGTGTTCCCTTTTATTTCAGGAATTGTGCTTAATAGTTTTATTTATACCAAATAATATCCCAGTAGCAGAACTGGATTTGAATTTCATTTAGGACACTCTAGTAATGTTTCCCACACCAAGGAACAACTTTATGGCATACTTCCATACAATAATATTTATATAGTAGACACAACATTGCCTTCAAGTACTGAAGAACATAGGTAAAACTACCTATGTGTTTTTTTTTCTTTTTGCCTTATCACAATTTTTAGCATTTTGTTCTTGACTCTTGATGCTAGACAGGTTTTCAATCGTAAGTACTAAGTCCATGCACTGTAGACCTGTGTAGCCTGCAAAGGGTTCATTGACCTTCTGGAGAAGTTTATCTTATACATTGCCCTTTGTTGCATTATGTGACTTTTCAAAAATATCTTAAGATATTTCTAAATGATGGAGATTACTCCTAGTAGGGAAACATGCTATGGAGTAAGAGTAACAACTTCATGCATAGAAAGTTCCCTTTACAAAGTTACCTATGTGTGTGTGTGTGTGTGTATATATATATATATATATGTATAATGTGCATGTGTGTGTGTATATGTATATGTGACGGCAGGGTCACATATCTGCCAACCCGCACTGGACCAGAGGGTCAGATTATGGTCCATACCCTGAGCTTGCTGAGGAGGCCTTCATTCTGCAATGGATTGACAATGGTTGCAGGTATAATATATATAGATATATGTATAATCAGCCTGGGCTTACCAAGACTTCACAGCTGTCTCGTCTTGGTAAGCCCAGGCTGATTGTATCTGAACAGTTTTATGGGACGTGCACCAGATTTCTAGTTTATATATACATAACAGCATCCATTCTTCTAGGTACACTTGCACACAGTTTTTTAAGGAACTCTGCAGGTTGGTTGTTCCTAACATCTTGGAGAACTGACCACAGTTCTTCTGTGGATTTGGGCAGCCTCAGCTACTTTTCTCTCTTCATGTAATCCTAGACAGACTCAATGATGTTGAGATCAGGGCTCTGTGGCATCCATACCATCTCTTCCAGGACTCCTTGTTCTTCTTTACACTGAAGATAGTTCTTATTGACTTTGGCTGTATGTTTGGGGTTGTAATTGCAGAATAATTTTGGGGCCAATCAGATGCCTCCCTGATGGTATTACATGATGGATAAGTATCAGTCTGTACTTCTCAGCATTGAGGAGAACATTAATTCTGGCCAAATCCCCAACTCCATTTGCAGAAATGCAGCCCCAAACTTGCAAGGATCCTCCACCATACTTCACTGTTGCCTAGAGACACTTATTTTTGTAACGCTCTCCAGCCCTTCAGCAAACAAAGTGCTTTCTGTTATAGCCAAATATTAAAGTTTTAACTCATCAGTCCAGAGCACCTGCTGCCATTTTTTTCTGGACCCCAGTTCCTGTGTTGGCCTTGTTTCCACATCGGATGCATGGTGTTTTGGCCACAAGTTTTCCATGAAAAACACTTCTGACCAGACTTCTCCAGGCAGTAGATGAGTGTAGCAGGGTCTTTCATGAGAGACATAAGAAAATAAAGTCCTCCGTTCCCTCCCCTTTCTGCTTGATGAGCTGAAAGCTGTCAGAGGCAGAATCTAGTCGGGTGACCAGACGCAGCTCTTCAGGAGCGCTGTCATAGAGATATCTAACTATAAACACTTCATCGGAATGGTCTACAGCGTGTACTTGCAAACCAGGCACATGTTGTAGACCATACTGGTGAAGTATTTATAGTTAGAGATCTCGATGACAGCGCTCCTGAAGAGCCACCGTCTGGTCCCAGAAGCAGGATCTCATGCCGTTTTCTATACAGCTGACGCATAAGAAGGGGGAGGGAACGGAGGACTTTATTTTCTTATATCTCTCAAACCATAAAGGTTTGAGAGATAGGAATCAGGGTATTACGTATTTTTTTATTGTATTATTCATTTTGCCAACACTTTTTTATGGACTTTACTATCCCTTTAAAGGGATAGTAATACTTCGTTTTAACTTTATTTTATTTTGTAGGCATTAAAAAAACATGAAGAATGATATATGTCTTATCTCTCAAACCTTTATAGTTTCCCCTCCCCGCCCCTTTTGCTTAGTGTAAGCCATCTCTTCTCAGATGTGGAATGCAGTCTGTAGACCGGACAGATAACAGCAGGGGACAATCTTCTTTATATGAAAACAATGAAAGCCCTGCCCCCCTTGACAAGCTTTTTCAGGGTTTTCCCTTATCTTAATTGAAGATTGTCCCTCTCTGCAATCTACCTGGGCACCTCCCTTCTGATCTGGCTGAGCAGTGTTACATCAGTAAAAGGGGCGGGAGGGGGATACTTTGTCAATGAATTACTCCTGAACTATAACTCTGACAGAATTGAAATAAAACTCTCCAAAGTCCAAATACTATGATGATTAATTAGAGCTGCTTTTATTATGAAACATTACTATCCCTTTAACACTTTTTGTGGGAGATACACAGTCGTAATAATGAGATGATAATGATGAGTTACCGTTTCCAGTGATATCACTTCTCCATTTCTTATGTTATTCTATGCACTGAGATCTCTCCCACCTGAGAAATCTTAGTGCATCAGCTCCATAGAATGATGCAGGAATTGGGAAGTGATATCACTAGAGATGGTATCTCCTCTTTATCAAATATTAGTGCATCTCCCCCTTTGTGTACAATGAGTGCACTCAGAAGGTTAAATAGTTTGCCCTACTTTTGTGTACTTAATGTAAATGTCATTAGCACAGCATAGTGTAGCCATACAGCATTATTTTCTTGCTTTTATGACATGATCGTGTATTTGAGTGAAGGATGCTGTTTTTTCTGGATGCCTCTAATTTAGCTGTAAAATTCCTAACAATGAGCTGACTTCAGCCAGCACGGCAAGGAATGAACGACATTTTAATGAGCCATACTGTTTCTGAAAGATTGCTGTTCAAAGATTGTGGTATTTTGTTTAAAAGAAAAAGACCTAAATCAATAGTTGTAACCAGAAAAACAATTCTACTTAAATAAACAAAATTGTGGTAAATGTATTTAACCCTTTGAGTGCTAGAGGCATTGTAATGCATTGGATAACTCTCTGGCATGTTCCTTACTATGGCCAGGAAAATCCTGATGGCCTCTATGAGTTTTGCACTTGTACCTTTGTTGAAGATATAGCATCTTTAGTCAGTCATGGATAGCTTGTCCATGGAGGCAGACATGACAGTTACTGTCAGTTTTTCCAAAATGAAGCAGGAAGACAGCACAAGCCTACTTAACTCATTAAAGACCAGAGAGGTGTCAAATGCATTGCATGCTCATCTGGCCCTTAAAGGGTTAAGATTTAATATGTGCAGTGAGCAGAGTTTGAGATCCAGTAGCTGTCTCTTGAACAAAGGAACAAGGGTAAAATTCATAGGGGGCATTAGGATTTTCTGGCCATAGTAAGATAAGTGAGGAGTTATTATTAGGAAATGTTTCTTCTGCTTTAAAGGGATAGTAATGTCTTTAAACCAACGGAGCTCCGATTGATCCTCCTACAAAGAGGATCATGTAATGTTTTATTTTATTATGCTCCGTGTTCTTGTTCAATAGAAATTCTCTGGTAAAGGCTTTCCGTGACCCTCTGGCACTCAAAGGGTTAATACTTTGAACAGAAAGGTGGTTATTCTAATAATATCTACTATGTTTTTAACCCACTTGATGCTAGAGATGATCCAAGGGAATTACTTTGCAGTGTTTTGGAGAGGTCTACATAACTACAGGGGTTCAGAGGGTACAGCTGTGCAGGGGTCCAGCATCCAATGGGATCTTATCTGCCTTAGAGACCAGTAGGTTCTAATTATTCATTCATGTTAGGGGAAAATCCAGTGGAGTAACTATAGGGGTCGCACCCGCGACTGGGCCCGTTGCTCCAGGGGGCCCGGCCGCCCCCTGCGACCCCTCTGCCTGGCGCCTGCGATCTCCGTCTGGCACTGTAGTAATGCAGAGTGCTGGGAGATGACATAATCTCCTAGCGCTCTGCATTACTGAAGAGGACTGAGCGGGAGATCAGCACACCTCTCAGGGCTCCTGCCACTCCAGGGAGGTAGGAGATGGGGCATTTTGGAGAGGGCCAATGTAGTCGAGGGGGGTGAATGTGGTCCGGGGGGGGGCGATGGCGCTTCTTGCACCAGGGCCCGGAGGCTTCTAGTTACGCCTCTGGGAAAATCTGAAGGGATTCCTGCAAATATTACAATTTTTCCTCTTTTTTTGTCTACCTGTTTCAATGCATTAAAGGGATAGTAATACTTAAAATGTAAAAAAAAATATGTTGTAGAGTTTATCCCCCTGAGTAAAACAAGGACACTCCCACTGCTGAAAGGTGTTTCATTCAAAAGTTATTAATTTTCAAAGTTGAATTTTTTAGGTGCAATATCAGAGTGGCCTGAAATTGTACAGTGGCGCTGTTGCTACACCATCCTATGGAGATTTATGGTCAACTGACCAGAGCTGTCCATAGGATCGTGTAGCAACAGCGCCACTGTACAATTTCAGGCCACTGTGATATTGCACCTAAAAAATTCAACTTTGAAAATTAATAACTTTTGAATGAAACACCTTTCAGCAGTGGGAGTACCCTTGTTTTACTCAGGGGGATAAACCCTACAACATATTTTTTTTTACATTTTAAGTATTACTATCCCTTTAAAAGCATTGACTGTAATGTATCCCTCCTCCACACACACACCGAGTTTCCCCCAGTATTCCTGCTGTGCTAAAGTATAACTGGGGGTGTCCGTATACTGCTTGGGAGAGATAAAGCAGATGAATTCTGATTTCTAGCTGGTTTTGGCAGATGTGAAATAGAAACAGCTGGAGCTGCTTGATAGGAATAGTGCAGGTATTAGGCACTATCAGTTATTCTGTGTGTGGATGTGAATGAAGAATTGAGAGTTAAAAATAAATAAAAAAAACAAACAAACTTTTTTGATTATAAAGTGAGAGACCTGAGACTGCGTAAATTCTCTGCAACTGAGTTTCAGATAGTTTGCAGACATACATAAATACACCATACATTCAAGATAAACAGATAGGTACAACTTGACATACTGTGTTACTTACACACACTCAATCCTACATCCATAAAGTACATACTGACGTGTGGTGGTGATGCTACACCAGCTGCTGTGTGCTTTTATTCTTTACTAGTTGAACAGCCCGTTACACGGGCCACAGTGCCACTGCCACCCGGTCTCGGGGCAGTCAGGCGCAGTACAGACTGCCCGCCCCGCGGCTGATACAGAGCTGCACGCTCCTTCGGAGTGCCCAGCTCTGTATCAGCCGTGGCGCTGGCATTCTCCACTGCGCATGACTGCAGCATGCGTAGCAGTGTGTACTGTGCATGTCGCGGCGTTACACACGATTTAGCAAATTATTATATAGGATTGTAAGCTGCTAGTTCTGAAGCTAAACATTAACACTGTAGTCCTTTGGGAGAGAAAGGTGCTGACATGTTAACATTAGCTGCAAGTGTAGATGCAAACAAGCAAAAGAGGAAGAGGTGGATTTTCTATGGGGTTACAAGAAATGTGGGTGAGATTTGTAAACAGTGACAAGGACAATGACAGACAGGAACAGTCTGAAAAGAAAATACTGATAGGGGACAGACAGGTAGGAGGTCCTGCACCTGAACTGAGAGTTAGTGACAGATACCAGAGACACACATCATACATTATTTTCAGACAGATAACACATCATTCCATACATTAACTACTCTGTTATTTAAGGTAACAATCAACACTACTATTGTTATGTCCAACAAACGTGCTGAGAGCAGGGGAAATGGGTAGGAGGAGTGCAGGAATGTGTTGGTGGTATTTCAGTAACTGACTGCAGGAATGGCTACTGCAGCTTGTGCGATAATTGCTGATGATCCTCCTCTTTCCGAGGATGCAATTTGCAAAAAATTGAAATGAAATGCTCCACCACCAGTAGTGGTACTACTAAACCTTTTATCAACCCTAAAAGCAATGAGTCATAATTGAGGAGGATTAAGCAGTGAGACCAACTACTGCATCAGATAGTGACAGTAACATCCCACAACAAACTAGTGGTCAATGTTCTATAAATTCCCATAAGGAGAAAAGTAAAAGGAAACTTATTCAGTCTTCTAAAAAAAAAACCTTGAAGAAAATGAAAGTAGTGTAGACTGAATGGATGCTGCTGCTGAATCTGCTGCTGATAACTTAATTGTTGATGGTAATTTTCATTTAGAAAATACTACTCCACTCTCCTCCCTTACTTCTGAATGATAATGATGATGATATGGTCTAAAATCAGCTGACAGGGAAATTCTCAGTTTTCCACCTCTGAAAAAGGAGCAATATGCCTGTTTATAAGCTCTTTGAGGGATTAACTGCAAAGTCTATCTGTGGACAAATAAAATTGCCTAATACACAATCATCACCTTTGTCAGCAGCATCATCATTGTCAGCACTTCCAAGTCCAACTCCCACCCAGTCTAACTCGATATCATTGACTAAACAGAAACACAAACCTAGCTATGAGTGTTTCTGCTGTTGTATGATGTGCACCACAGACACATGCTGCTAGTCCTTGTATTAGTACTGTTACTCCATCATGAATCCATCAGTCCATAAAACATCCAGTATGGAGATACCTCACTCATGATCCAAAAGCTAAACATCTTGCTATATGTTGTCTTTGTAAAAAACAAAACAAAACGTGGGAACGGAGGAAAGCACAATCATATCTTAGTACATCCTCATTGAGATCCTACCTGAAGAATAGCCGCAGGTCTGATTGGGAGATACACCAGTAGTACATATGAAGTGCTACAACTAGCAGCAGTAGAAGCACTCCTAAAATTGCATGGGCCTGTGACTTCTTTTTGTTTTTATTATCAGAATATGGGCCTGTCTAATACCCCATTAGACAGGCTCCCATTAACTGGCTTCCCTGGAGTTGAATTGATCAGTTCATAGGTGTGTGTCTAGACCTATCCCTGTGGAGGTTGACTGCTTTATTAGTCTATACCTCACTAATGATTTTCTCTTAAAGACAGAAGACTAGTAAGTTAACCAGTGTTTTGCTCCTAACATCTATGTCCCTTCTACCCTCGCACCCACTATTCGGTGGCTTTGTTGCTTGTAATGCACTCCATTTATTTACTGTAACATTCGAGCTGTATGTGACAAAGGTGGCTAGTTGCATTGTGATGGCAGTTTAACCCCTTAAGGACCGGACATTATGGGACATTTCCGTCCCATAACGTCTGCATAGGGGCACGTTGACGTGTATCGGCGCGTCACTATGGGGCTTGAAACAGATCGCTCCGATCTTGGAGCGGTCTATTTCATGCCCCATTTTTACTTACAGCGCTCCCGGTAGAGCGCTGTAAGTAAAAAGTACGTGACGTACCAGGACCGTCAAGGGTCTTTCAAGCAAGTTTACCCTTGACGGTCCTGGTACGTCAAGGGTCCCTAAGGGGTTAAAGGGGAACTACCACCCTGCAAAAACTGTATCTTAATTAAGTCTTCATCTGGCGACTAGCTGCTTAGTAGCGCTTGTCGCCAGAAATATTACCTGGTTTAAAAGATTTTCAACTTATTCGGAGGCTGACAGTAGCAGGAAGCACGGACATCTTGACATAGTGACATCTGTGCACCTGCGCGGCCGGCACCAAAAGGGACTGACATCGTAGGCGCACAGACGTCACTATGACAAGATGTCCATGCTTCCTGCTACTGTCAGCCTCCGAATAAGTTGAAAATGTTTTAAACCAGGTAATATTTCTGGTGACTAGCGCTACTAAGCAGCTAGTCGCCAGATGAAGACTTAATTAAGATACAGTTTTTGCGGGGTGGTAGTTCCCCTTTAACATCTTCAGTACTTGGCTGATTTTTACTTTGTTGTTATGGGACTTTCTCCTCTTTGTAGAGCAGATGTCTTTGCTGTATTCTCATTTTCTATTAAAGGAGGCCATCTCTGTTATATGTGGTCCTTTACAGAGACATATCTCTGCACCCTATTCCCTCACATATGGTCATCATAGGGTCAACATTCAGAGTACCTAGAATTGGCATTTTTTTAACAGCTGGAGAGACACCATTTGCTGTAAACGTGTAATGAAAATCTACATGTCCACGAATCCTCCCTATTCCAAGCTTTCAGAATTGGACAGAGGTTTTTCTTTGGCATCTTTCTTTCTCATTGTACAGGCTACTCAGTGGCTGGTCTCTCTTCTCTACCTACTAGTTTAACTCTTTTGCTGTCAGATATTTCTAAGTATTTTCTCATACTTTTGGACTACTTTGGTTGTACTTTGGGGGAGATTTCTCTGAACATGTCAATGCCAAGGGTCACATGGAGAAATCCGAACCTAAGGATACTGCTGTCCAATTAACCCTTTTAGCGCATTGCTCATGATTTCAGACTAGGAGTCCATGAGAATATTCTGGTATCTAATTCTTATTATTTTTAGTAATATTATAGCACACTTATGATACAGGCTCATTACAGGGTTTATAATTTATATCACTAGAATGGAGCAGTGCAGGATTGTTTTTGCTTTTCTGTGTCTTTTCTAGATTTTTTCTTAAAGGGATAGTAATACTTAAAATGTCAAAACAAATATGTTGTAGGGTTTATCCCCCTGAGTAAAATAAGGGTACTCCCACTGCTGAAATGTGTTTTATTCAAAAGTTATTACAGCTTAAAGTTGAATTTTTAGGTGCAATATCATAGTGGCCTGAAATTGTACAGTGGTGCTGCTGTTGCTATATCCTCCTAAGGAGATTTATGGTCCTGGGACCAGAGCTGTCCATAGGATGCTGTAGCAACAGCACCACTGTACAATTTCAGGCCACTGTGATATTGCACCTAAAAAATTCAACTTCGAGCTGTAATAACTTTTGAATAAAACACCTTTCAGCAGTGGGAGTACCCTTGTTTTACTCAGGGGGATAAACCCTACAACATATTTGTTTTTACATTTTAAGTATTACTGTCCCTTTAAGTTTGGGGGTATTGGGAGATCCCCCCTCTTTCTTTGCTGCTCTCCATACCTTAATCACAATATTTATTTTTTCATATAAAACGTGTATTAGTCATGATGTCGTAGCGCTGTGAGTTTTCTCTGTTGTTTTGTATACACTTTCTCCTCATTCTAGCTGCTTATTCACCATGGCACCTCTCTTAATTTTACAATTTATACACTAGTATTTCTTCCTCAGTTCCAACAAACACAGTTATGGTACTAAAAGGGTTATTTAAAGGCCTAGCCTTGGTATTGCCTTTAATTGTCATTTGTCCAGAAGAGTTCAGGTGCCTTGCAGTGGAGGGAGCTTGGCCTATATCAAGGCATTGGTAGTGTTCTTATCCTTTTGGGTCGTGTCCCTCGTACACTTGACTTGCACCTGATGGACAATGAGTGTTTTTAATCTGTTTTTTTATGTTGTTGGCTTGCTTATGCGTTTCCCTAGAAGAATAATGGAAATGTTTTTAATACCATATATAGGTTAGGTTTAGGACTCTCTCTAAATAGGGTACCTTGGCGGGGTGAGCAAGCTTAAACATTTATTGGCCAATCTATGCAGCTAAAATCCTAATTATTATTATTTTTAGTAATATAATAGCACACTTATGATACAGGCTCCTTACAGGGTATAATTTATATCACTAGTATGGAGCAGTGCAGGATTGTTTTTGTTTTTCTGTGTCTTTTCTAGGTTTTTTTCCTAAGTTTGAGGGTATTGGGAGATTCTTCCTCTTTCCTTGCTGCGCTCCATAATTTAATCACAATATTTATTTTTTCATATAAAACATGTATTAGTCATGGTGTCCTAGCGCTGTGAATTTTCTCTGTTTATTCTGGTATCTATGTCCCTCTTGCAATGTACCCCCTACTACACCCCCAGGGCCCTCCACTGCAGAAGAAGAGGCAGTTTGGGTTAAGACTCCAATTTCCTTAGTTGCTTCCATCATTTCCTCTATTCAAGGAGTCCTTCATTCTTGGTACCCCATGCCCCTATCAAATATATTGATACTGTCCTTAGGGTCCACTCTCAGGTGGATGGAGAGTCCTCTGAGGAGGAAGTTAACACTGTTGGAGAGGCTCGGGATTCCTATGATAAGGACCCTTGCCCCTCAGCTGAGAGGCTTTTCTAAGCATTATTAAAGACTCAAGTTTCTGAGGCATCTCATACTACTACTACTACTAATACCGCTACTGCTAGTATTAACTACTACTGTGGCGTTGTTGAAATAGTACTAAAACTAGGTGTCAGTGGTGCTACACTTCAGACAGTAGCAGAAGCACTCATAGGGTTGTGAATGCTGAGCTGTGTTGCTGTTTAGTCGGTAATAGGGAGTATGACTGGGTGGGGTTAGATTTGGAAGCAGTGACAGTGATGATTGTGACCAAGATGATTTATTGAACATGATAGAATTGATGATTTCTACTGTAAAATACACTAAACAATTGTTAGGGTTTGGAGTGATGCTTTGTCTCAAAGTAATATATGATATATATATCACAATCTTTGTCAGTCTGTTATCGGGTGTAGGAATAGCATCTCCTGACCTGCATGTCTCTGTCACGTCAATGAAAAGCATTTCTAAATGTCACTGTCTGTGTCTCTATAAATCACACTCCATGCGCTTGTTTACAAAACTTGTTTACAAAATTGTCTAGCAATTTTTACAATGTTTACAAAATTGTCTATCCCTTAAAGGGATAGTAAGGTTTCACAAAAACAGCAGCTCCAATTAATCTTCATAGTATTTGAGCCACAGAGAGTGTTATTTCAATACTGTCAGAGTTGTGGTTCAAGAGTAATTGAATGATAAAGTCCTCCCCGCCCCTTTTACCTAGTATAAGTCATCTCTTCTCAGATGTGGAATCTGGTTGCTAGACCAGACAGTTAACAGCAGGGGACAATCTTATTCCTATGAGAACAATGAAAGCCCTGCCCCCCTTGACAAGTTTTTCAGGTTTTTCCCTTAATTTAATTGAAGATTGTCCCTCTCTGCAGTCTACCTGGGCACCTCCCTTCTGATTTGGCTGAGCAGTGTTGCATCAGTAAAAGGGGCGGGAGGGGGATACTTTGTCATTGAATTACTCTTGAACTACAACTCTGACAGAATTGAAATAACACTCTCCAAGGTCCAAATACTATGATGATTAATTAGAGCTGATTTATTATGAAACATTACTATCCCTTTAAATTAAATACTCCAGCTTTTTCACTCAGCACAGACTGACAGCACAGTGGGATTACAGTGGGGGGGAATTCTTCGTGGGGAGGATACATTATTACTGAATTCAATGAAGTGGAAAAACTGCACTTTTTGGGGGAGTTCCCACTGAAGGCAGGAATGCTGTTTTCCACATTTCAGTTGTTGAGGTGAAAAATGTTACATATCTATAATAAATATACATTGGTGGTTATGCACTTAATAGTGATAAAGAGATGATAAAGTGGGTATGACTTCTCCAGTGATTGTGTTCTATGGAGTCTATGTGCTAAGATCTCCAAAGCTGAAGAAATACTAAAGCATTTCAGGCACTGGCACGGATGCCTGTTTATGGGCCTATTCTGTTGGGCCTAATTGGGTCACGCCTCCTTCTGCTGCTTTATAAACCTCATTGAGGCTAGGACTTGTTGCCCTTTTGTTGTGTTGCTGTGTGCATCTAGTTTGTTCCTCTGACCCTTGCTTGGCTTACATTGTCTCCTGGTGTTCGATCCTTGGCTTGTCTGACTACTCACTCCGGTTGTGATCTTGGCTATGGCTGACTTCCTGATCCGTGTATGACTCTGGCTTGTCTGACTACCTGCTCCGTGCTGACCTTTGTTGTGGCTGACTACCCGATCTGGTTCCTGACCATGGCCTGTCTGACTGATGCTCCGTTTGTGCCTCGCTCCTGTCTGACTACCACTAGGCTGATCCAGGGCACACTCCTTTACCTAGTATCTCAGCCTGCAGCTGATCGCTTGCAGATTGCCTCCACTTGGTGCCTTCTTTTGCATCCGTGCAGCTAGTGCAACTTAATCTCACTCCTGGGCACTCACCTCTTATGCTTACCTGTTGCCTGGCTTAGAACTTACGGTGCTACCTATGCTCTGTGCCTCCTAGTTGCCTTCGGTAAGATAGAGTGCAGCTTGTCTCGCTCCTTGCCTCAGTAGTGCGCTCCTATCTGGCTGCATCTATCTAATCACCTACTCTGCTGCCTCGAGTGGTGTTACCAGTTACGCTATTGGTATCGGTGGTCTATTCACGCTCTGTGCCACCGCTGGGTACGCTCCTGTACTAGTCTTATCTTTCCTTCCTGTTTTGGTAGATCCAAGTCTGGTTCTAAGACTCCATACCGTAGACCTACGTTGGTTCAGAGTCAGCTGCTGGGTAGTGGACTAGACACTGTCCTCACGTCTATCTCCCCCTCAGACTGAGGAAGTGTTCATTATTACTACTAGTATTCTTATTATCTATTGCTCAATAAACTGGTTTAAATTCACTTGTACTGTTTCGTGTGTTTCTTTACTGAGAGTCCGTGACAATTACTCTTGATCTACAACTCTGACAGCATTAAAATAATATTCTCTATGGTTCAAATACTATGAAGATTAATTGGAGCTGATGTTTTTGTAAAACATTACTATCCCTTTAATGACTGGTTGCATTTATTTGTCCACTATGATACAGTCGATTTGTGCCAAAATTGTTCCAGTTCTACTTAGTGTATCAGCCTCAGTGTATTCTTTAAAGATGTTTAACATACACATTCAACTTCTGAAGAGGTTAAAAAAAAAGGCTTTCTAAATGAAGAGCAATATATAATAGTATCCGTTTACAACTTTTCTCACCAAGCCAAGTCATCATCTATGGTAACTCCTTGCTTTGGACCAAAATCACTACAGAGGGTCCTTCTGCTGGGATAGTTTGTACTGTTCTATGTCTAGGGTTATGTTCCTTTCTTTTTGTGTCACCACAATGAGTTCTCACCTCTGTCTGCTGAATGGGATCATGGATCATAAGTTATGTTGCTTTACTTTCTTACTTCATTGGAGTGGGGGTTTCCAATTCAAGTCCACCAATAGTGCAGGATTTCAGGATATCTCTACATGATCACAAGTGAATATCATTAACACATATAATTGCGTCTAAATAAGCAAGCCACTGATTGTGAGTTTGTACTGAAAACGTGTACTTTTGCTGGATCCATGGGACAGGCATTAAAATCATGTGCTGAGATAGAAAGTAGAAAGATCCTCTGTACTCCATGCTAAACCATCCACAACCATTTGCGTAGCAATAAAACTTTCTGATCCATAAATACCAAAGTGTATCTAATCTCTTGACAATGTGAATGTGGATTTTTTTCTGCACACACATCAGTCCTTTTTAATAAGTCCGCTATATTGTGATAAACATTTTCCTTAGCATTTAGCTTCTTGCCTTGTTAAAGGAAACTCCTTGACTAGCTACGCACTGTCTGATTTCTAGTTCCATTGTTTTGTTTCTATGAAAAAAATAATGACTTTACTGGTAACAAGTGAAATGAACATTCCACTTAAATGGATAATCCTCAGCAAAAGTGGGTTCTTTCAGGACTAATGAATAGAACTTAAAGCAGAACTTCCACCCTTAAAAAAACATTGTCACAAATAATTCCCCATCTGGCGACTAGCTGCTCAGTAGCGCTAGTCGCCAGAGTTAATACCGCGTTCATGAGAATCAGCTACTACTCCGGGACTGACAGGCAGTAAGGAGTGCAGACATCTTTCCATAGTGACGTCTGCACGTCTGCGCTGTCAGTCCCAGCGGGCTCTAGAAGGCGTTGCAGACGCACAGACGTCACTATTGAAAGATGTCTGCGCTCCGTCCTGCCTGTCAGTCCCAGAGTCGTAACTCATTCTCATGAACGCGGTAGTAATTCTGGCGACTAGCGCTACTGAGCAGCTAGTCGCCAGATGGGGAATTATTTGTGACAATGTTTTATAAGGGTGGTAGTTCCACTTTAAGCGCATGTTTGTGGAGCTTAAAGGCAAATTCTTTGCAGGGATGTGGTATAATATATCTCTATTTATCTGTCTGTCTATCTATCTCTTTTTGACTAGTGCACAATGAGAACATTTGTGTAGTCCAAAATGTTTTCCCCATTTTCAGAAAAACTTAATTTGCCTTTATTTTCAGATAGTTTTTGTTACCAGAAGAAATTTGTGTGGGGAAGTCCCTTGCCACCTTCTCTGGACTGACATTTGAACAAGATTAATTTAAATAAATTAAATTAAACTTGGCAATCCATCCCATCAAGATATGCGAAAAAAAATATTTAATTTTTTTTAAATGAACATATTAAGGAACAGGCATAGTTGCTGGAGACTGCAGTAGCATGTGTGGAACACTGCACATGTACACTGCCTATCTGCAGGCAAGTTTGAACAGTAATTAATTTTTAGATATTTTTAAATTATCATACCCAAAAACAGGCATAGTTGCTGGGATCAGCAGTGGTGTGCCTGGAACACTGTCTGTGCACACTTAAAGGGATAGTAATACTTCGTTTTATCTTTATTTTAATTTGTAGGCATTAAAAAAAACATGAAGAACGATATAAGTCTTATTTCTCAAACCTTTATGGTTTGAGAGATATTCACAAGCAAAGTTTCCCCTCCTGCCCCTTTTACCTAGTGTAAGCCATCTCTACTCAGATGTGGAATGCAGTCTATAGACCAGACAGATAACAGCAGGGAACAATCTTCTTTCAATGAAAACCCTGCCCCCCTTGACAAGTTTTTCAGGTTTTTCCCTTATCTTAGTTGAAGATTGTCCCTCTCTGCAGTCTACCTGGGCACCTTCCTTCTGATCTGGCTGAACAGTGTGACATCAGTAAAAGGGGCGGGAGGGGGGGACTTTGTCATTGAATTACTATTGAACTACAACTCTGACAGAATTGAGATAACACTCTCCAAAGTCCAAATACTATGATGATTAATTAGAGCTGCTTTTATTATGAAACATTACTATCCCTTTAAGTTTGAACATTAAATCTAATTTTAATTTTCTAAATTACACAGTCAGGAACAGGCATAGTTGTTTATTGTACTTGACACAGTCAGCTATGGATTGGATGGACAGACAATTTCTATATGGGCACTAGTTCCACTCCATGGTTATTAATTATTTAAGTATATTTACTAGCTAACTAGAACTTGTCCAATCCACAAGGTTGCTTTTTCTAGTCCCAGCAAGGTCAGTTCAGACTTTCACCCTTCTGACATAGATAAAATGAGTCCAGTGGCGCGATGCAAGAAACGTTCACATTGGATAAAGGCATTTTTGTGCGCGGATAGATTTTGCGCATGTTCTAATCCAGGAAGCTAAATACCGAAAGCTTCTTGAATTGCGCATAAAAAATTCCATTTTACGACAACAGTACACAGATGTATAAATTCATTCACAATAGCAGTTCTTGTATTAGGCGTATTCACTATTCCACTCACACAGATTCGTTAATCTTAGCCACGCCCACAAAAAATAAATATAAGCAGCCGTTTGCTAATCTTGAATTTTCATGCACAATTCAACAAAATCATGCGAAACCCTATTTCCTAGTGGTTTTCACACGGGAAATAGCAATTGTGCATGTTTCCTGCATCGCGCCACAGGACATGCTTGAAAGTGAGAGACAACCTCACTGTATTCTTCCAGGTAAATTATTTTCACAAAAAAAGGCAATCAGAGAACTACATATTAAAAATAATATTAGTATTTATTTATATTTTTAATCCAGGGAAATGAGATGATCTTAGTGACTGTGAGATTGCTTCTCTTGTGGCTGCTAAACTTAAAGTAAGGAAAATGTGCTGCATGCAGATATTAGTTTGTTAGACTAGAGAGTCACAGGCTGTTGTAACAGTCAGTCACAGCCATAACAAAGGAGACTGCCCCTCCACTTTATGCTAGGAATGTATTGGCTGATCTGTGTGTCAATCACTCTCCCACACAGTCCCTTCCCACTTTCCCTGTTTACAACACACAAATGAATGAACAAATTAATACACTGATTTAAATGAAACCACGAAAAGAATAATTTGTTATTCTGTGATTTCATGCACCTTTCAATTAGTATATAATTTTAATCTGAATCTCATAAAACACGTAATTTTCAGTTAATTTATATTCGTTAGAAAACAAATCGTCCGTTTCTATAGACACTTGGGGAATATTTCTGTGAAAGCTATAGTCTTAAGTAGCTAGCCCACTGACTACTTCATTTATGGCATTCCAGCCAGATACAGTTTTATTCTAACACAAACACAGATAGACAGATGGACACACAACATACTCACACACACAGACACTCATACCATTTCAGTATCAGAGCAAATAATTGGATTTAATTATAATTTTTGGTTCTCAACCTCATTGTAATTGACACTTTCCCTCTCTGCATGACACTATATTGTATGTAAATTATCTAATTTGCATACAGTACACACAGAGTGTGGAAATTACATTACCAAATGGGGTACTGAATAAATCATTAAAGCAAGTATATGTAAAGGGATAGTAACACTTAATATATAGTAAAATATATATTGTAGGTTTTAATCTCCTGAGTAAAAGAAGAGAACTCCCACTGCTGAGAGGTGTTTTATTCAAAAGTTATTTCAGCTCAAGCTTGAAGTTTTGGTGGTATCACAGTGGCCTGAAATTGTATATTGGTACTGTTGCTACAACATCTATGGAGGTTTATGGTAAATTGACCAGAACTGTCCATAGGATGATGTAGCAACAGCACCACTGTACAATTTCAGGCCACTGTGATATTGCACCTAAAAAAAAAATTCAAGGTTGACTAACTTTTGACTAAAACATCTCTCAGGTGTGAGAGTTCCCTTGTTTTACTCAGGAACATAAACCCAACACTATATGTTTCTTTAAATATTAAGTGTTACTATCGCTTTAAATATATTCAAAACTGAAAGCTGTTTGTTCTGAAGAAACAACCTTATTATCATCAAAACTAGTTGAACAGCCCGTTACACGGGCCACAGTGCCTCTGGCAGCCGGTCGCGGGACAGTCACGCACAGCAGAAACTGCCCGCGCCACTGCTGATACAGAGCTGGACGCTCCTTCGGAGCGCCCAGCTCTGTATCAGCCGCGGCTCGGGCAGTCTGTACTGCGCATGACTGCTGCACGCGCAGCAGTGTCTACTGCGCATGTCCGGCATTACACACAACTTAGCAAATTATTATATAGGATATTTTTTGTGTTCCTACAAGAATTTTCAAAGCAATAAAGATACTTTTTACTCTAGTTAATGGAGTAAAATATTTTAAAGACATTATCTTAGGTAGTTGTGGTCAAAATTAATAAAAAAACAAAGCATATGTTTACAAATGTTGCTATCAACATTAGTTTTAACATTGAAAATGACCAATAAAGACCTCATGGTAGTTTGTCTTTGATAAATGCCATAGTTACATGGATATATAGTTTATGTTTTGAAAGAATGTTTCTTTCTGGTTTTGTCTGGCAAAACAGTCCAAAAACCATCCATTTTCAAAAAGTGTACGTGGTTCTATAGCCTTATGCTTTTCAATGATTCAACTAAAATAGTGATCCTAAAATTGACTTTAACCCCTTAACGACCCTTGACGGTCATAGTACGTCAAGGGTCGATTTGACTTAACAACCGATGACGTACTATGACCGTCATCGAATTCTGGGCACCCCCGCGGCTGCACGCTGTTCAGGGAGTCCGGAACGCAACGGAGCAATAAGAAAAAATTGCTCCGTGGTCGTTCAGTTGGGTCGCGGCACGGATTCCCCGGTCCTTAAGAGGTTAAAGGGATGGTAATGTTTGATTTTAACTTTGTTAAATATTGAAGACTAGTGTAAAAGCCTGTGTACACAGGCCAGCATTCTGTGCATTCAGTCAATCTCTACTGCACATGACTGCATCGGCAGTCTGTACTGCGCATGACTGCATTCAGGCAGTCTCTACTGCACATGACTGCATCGGCAATCTCTACTGCACATGACTGCATCGGCAATCTCTACTGCGCATTACTGCATCTGCAGTCTCTACTGCACATGACTGCATCGGCAGTCTCTACTGCGCATGACTGCATTGGCAATCTCTACTGCACATAACTGCATCCACAGTCTCTACTGCGCATGACTGCATCTGCAGTCTCTACTGCGCATGACTGCATCGGCAATCTCTACTGCGCATGACTGCATCGGCAGTCTGTACTGCACATGACTGCATTGGCAATCTCTACTGCGCATGACTGCATCGGCAATCTCTACTGCACATGACTGCATCGGCAATCTCTACTGCGCATGACTGCATCTGCAGTCTCTACTGCACATGATTGCATCGGCAATCTCTACTGCGCATGACTGCATCGTCAGTCTCTACTGCACATGACTGCATCGGCAGTCTCTACTGCGCATGACTGCATCGGTAATCTCTACTGCGCATGACTGCATCGGCAGTCTGTACTGCACATGACTGCATCGGCAATCTCTATTGCGCATGACTGCATCGGCAATCTCTACTGCACATGACTGCATCGGCAATCTCTACTGCGCATGACTGCATCGGCAATCTCTACTGCACATAACTGCATCCGCAGTCTCTACTGCACATGACTGCATCGGCAGTCTCTACTGCGCATGACTGCATCGGCAATCTCTACTGCACATGACTGCATCGGCAATCTCTACTGCACATGACTGCATCGGCAATCTCTACTGCACATGACTGCATCGGCAATCTCTACTGCACATGACTGCATCGGCAATCTCTACTGTGCATGACTGCATCGGCAGTCTATACTGCGCATGATTGCATCGGCAGTCTGTACTGCGCATGACTGTATCGGCAATCTCTACTGCGCATGACTGCATCGGCAGTCTGGACTAAACATAACTGCTTCGGACAAACATACACCTGGCCTTTTATATTATAGGATATTAAAAAAATAAATCAATTGATGTAAGTCCGATCTCTCAAACCTTTTCACAGAAATCCACGCTCTAACTGAATGCAGGAGATTCTGGTCATTTGACTGCCAGTGGCTCTTCAGCAGAGCCGATATTGCAATATCTAGAAATAAAAACTTCATTGGAACGGTCTACATGTGCCTGGTTTTCAAGCACACTTTATAGACCGTTCCAATGAAGTTTTTATTTCTAGATATCGCTATTTTGAATCTGCTGAAGAGCCGCTGACTGGTCAAATAACCAGACTCTCCTGCCGTCAGCTAGAGCGCTGATTTCTGTGAAACGGCCAGGAGAGGGGATCTTTAGCAGGTTATATCTCTCAAACTATAAAGGTTTGAAAGATCAGACTTTTTTTAAATATCTTCAATATTAATCGAAGATAAAATCAAACATTACTATGCATTTAAATGTAGATCATGCTTTTCTAATACTTTTTATAGCACAGGTCTGTAAATCTTTTAAGATATTTTGACTAGTGATAGGTACAGGAGGTGTTTATTGTAAATTTCAGTTAGGCATTATGTTCTTTGGTTGTTGCTTTAATAATATGGAGTTCAGAGGCCTCATAATAATAAATAATATATAGTATACCCAAGAAAGGGGTCGAAGAACCCCTTCCTCTGTTTTTACTACTGGGAGAGGAATAACGTAGGTAAATTATGCCATTGTCACAGAAGCCAGTTAATGTGTCTCAGGGGCAGCAGTCTAGCATTTGTGGTGGTGGTAGTTATGCTGGTGGCACTGGTGGATTTCTATAGAACATGCTCCCTGAATATGGTATGGTTACTACTATTTCTGTTTTTTGCTTTCAACTGTCTATTTTTCCACTTTAGCAGCAGCAGCAGCCCTTCAAGTCCCCTTCTTATCCATTTTAAAGATTCCAGTCGAGCAGCAAGCAACAGCAACAACACAGCTGAAATCTACTTCTCCAAAATATTTTTATTTTGCGCTCTCTCTCTCTCTCTCATTTCCTTTGACTACCAAGAAACCTTTGAGCACTGTTGGAGGTTCCCTGTTCTTATAGTATTACATAGGTAGCATAACAGGAAACTCCAAGTTCTTGTAGGTAGGGAGAAAAGATTTTTTTTTTTTTTCGGATGAGAACTTTTGCGGAACTTGCACAATCTGCTGTTTTCTGTGGAAATTCTTGTGCGTTAAAGTCACATAAAATTTCCACCTTTTTGCTAACCTCCAAAAATTGTGCACGAGAGGTTTGCCAGTTTCAACTAATGCCTGAGAAATCCTGCTGGACTTCAGACTCAGTATGTGTGGTTCTGTGGGTGTCAGTTCAGATGCACAAGGATGAAGGGGCCAGTATGTGTGTGTTATAGCTACTGGTGGTCTGTATGTGTGATTTTATAGCTTCCAGTGCACTGGGGGTCAGTATGTGTGGTTCTATAGCATTGGTTAGTAATGTGAGATATACCAGCTACTGTACTGCCCAACTACAACTCCTATTATTCTCTGCAGGCCGGGACTCACTTAGTCCATTCCTATGAATACCAGTGCAGTGTGACAAGGCTGGGGGTACAGTATGTGTGATTCTATGGTTACATGGGACAAGGCTGCTGCAGTCAGTGTTTGTGGTTCTATGGTTATTAGTGCAATGAAACAAGGCTGGGGGAGTCAGTATGGTTAAGGAGCTGAGTGAGACAAGGGTAATGCTCAGTATGTGTCGTTCTAAGGCTATCAGCACAGTGGGAAAAGGCTGGAGAGTCAGTTTATGTGAAGTTGGAGGAAAGCAGAAACATGGCATTCACTGGCTTTAGTGTAAAAGGCAGACATTTTAGTGGCTTTTCCACACAAAAGCAAAACTTGTATTTTTTTTTTCTGTGAACATTCCCATGCAAAAGAAAATATGACTTTTTGCCCTTTCTTAAATTGCCCAATAACTGATTCAGAATGACATAAACTCCAGACATAGTATAATAGCCACAAACATTTTTAACACTTTGAGTACCAGAGTGGTGAGCAACACATTGTGGAGCAATGCATTGCTGACCTCTCTGGCATTTAAAGGGTTAACCCTTTACTCGCTGGAAAGCTCTCAAAACATTGTACTGGAATTCATTTGAGACCTCCTACTCTCCCAAAGGGTAAGGTATTTTTCTAATTAGATGTGAATTGTCAGCTTGTCTACTTTGGAGAAGTGTGAAATATAATAAAGTGCTTCAAGTAGACAGATGTCAGATGTACAGTAGCCTTTAAAGCTTCAAACAAATAGGCGCTTTGCTAAACTAATTGGCAGAAAGGCAGCATTTGGTGACATGCAAAGCACTTTTGACATTTGAATTCTTTCACAAAGTGCTTCACATGTCTTCAGATGCTGATCTGCTCTGACAGAATGTTTGAATTGAGACAATTACATTGAGAATTTTAAAGAAGGTAAAACTCAGTCTGGAAAAAGCATTGAGAGGGAGAAACACCAATGTTGAGTGTTAAAATGTTTCCCACTCCAGTTTTGGGCAGGATTTTTAGATGATAAAGAATTGGAATCGAATGTGATTATCAAATGTAGAAATACCAGACACTTTGGTACAGTTTTGGAACCTGTTGGATCAACAGAATACCCACCACTGCTAGACTGGACTTGATGTTCAGGGAAGGTGTGTGTATTATTGGTGAACTGGGAAGTCTCTGGATTTGCTGGGAAGTCTCTGGATTTGCCCGGAGACTCCATTTTTTATGGTTTCCTACTGGATGTCCGGGATGAGTTTTTTTCTCTAGCTCAGGGAGTCTGAGAAGGAGAATTGGAGAAACTCTGGTGCAAACCAGGTATACCAGAAAGGACAATTAAAACATGCAATAAATTCCCATTGATGTAAATGGGGGCTTAAAGTGTGAAATGTGTTGAAGACCTCTCTAGCATTCAATGAGGTAAAAACCCGATCTAAAGGGATAGTAATATTTCACAAAAACAGCAGCTCCAATTAATCTTCATAGTATTTGGGCCATGGAGAGTGTTATTTCAATACTGTCAGAGTTGTAGTTCAAGAGAAATTGAATGATAAAGCAGGGCTTAAAATTTGAGGTCCTTTGCTACTAGCCAGACCTGAAAAGTTACTCGCCACTGCAAGCCATAACATACCCACCAGGGCTGAATTTCTACTCGCTAGGGCTAAATTTTCACTTGCCATTGGCTAGTGGAGAGTGGAAATTTTGAGCCCTGGATAAAGTATCCCCCTTCCGCCCCTTTTACCTAGTGTAAGCCACTTCCCCTCAGATGCTGAATCTGGTCTTAAAACCAGACAGCTCACAGCCAGGGACAATCTTCTTACAGATGTAACACTGCTCACCTCAGAACAGAAAGGTGGTGTCCAGATGGATTGCCGAGAGGGACAATCTTTAATTAGCATAAGGGAAAAACCTGTCAAGGGGGGCAGGGTTTTCCTTATGTTCACAGTGAGGGGAGGCGCTTACACTAGGTAAAAGGGACGGGAGGGGGATACTTTATCATTCAATTACTCTTGAACTACAACTCTGACAGTACTGAAATAACACTCTTCATGGCCCAAATACTATGAAGATTAATTGCAGCTGCTTTTAATTTGAAGCATAACTATCCCTTTAAATCAGTGGTACTTTTTATTTGCCCCCACTGTGCTACTGGTTTGCCACTAAATGTTTCCATTTCTTCTTTCTCCCCACTTTCTACATTTTTCATCCACTTTCTCATCAAGCCCCATTTTATGCAAATCGCCCCACTTAAACACTCCCACCCTCAAACACATTACTTCTCCCTAAATACTAAAGATTAAAGACAGAGGACTTCAGGTACGATCACTGAGATTTACACTTCTTCAAAGGTGTGCAGAGAGTCCGAGAAAATCCCACTTCAAACACTAAGCAAAATGTGTGTATTGTGTGCCCTGGATTATTGGGAAGAGAAGACACCAGAGAGCTGTAAATGAATGAAGAGTTGCCCTTGACTTGCATCTCGTATCAGTGAACCCTGCAGTGTTCATTTGTTAAAATGGTGCTAGTTAGGAATAATCCGTTGTGTGTAATCAGCTGGTTGTTATTTTTATATAAATTGGGGAATTTGAAACACTACATTAATTTGCTATTTTTTTTCTAAAGTCGCTCCAATATGGCCTTTAATATATGAATCCTTGCAATTTTTTTCTCCCTAGGTGGCAGTTTATTTGCCCCCCCAAATTACTCCATCTTATCTATGTGCATATGGCCCAAGGGCCTTAAAACTATTCTGAGACAAATACTGTATGTGAGTGATGGCTTCAGTGAGGTAAATATAAAACTATAAAAACAGACTGATGGCTGCACACATGAAAAAAAATCCTATTATTACTGCATAACAAGTGTGGCAATGGGTAGAACTTCTGGCTACTATTTACCTGCCAGTATTTCATATCCTTGGAAAACTGGCATCCACTTCTACAAAAATCACTTTCTCTTTATTTTCAAGTGGTAAAAATGTGAAGGAAATAGATAGGGGCATCCACTGTGCCCATGCAAGTCTCTGAAATTAGATAGTTATGAATATGACTTGCTATGCCTAGTGCATGTTTAATGGGGGGGCGCCAAAGTCAAATAAGATGCTAGCTTGGTGATCATGTTTAATATTTGTGTTGATGACATATGGACAACATGGACTAAAGATGTCTTATTCATCATTAGGCAAATAATGGCACTACTCTCTTGGCGAATAATTTCCCACGAAAAGTGAGATTTTCCCACTTTTTTTTTTGCCTAGCTCATTGCATTGAATTCAATGGGAAGAAAAACATTTCCCTGGCAGTTTTCTGTACTTTTCTACAGACATATAAAAGGGTGTCAGACTCTCACAGCAGCCATTCTGTGTCTGTGAGAGGAGAGAGCAGCATGTTTTTGAGCTAGAGGAGACAGGCAAATAAAGGGGAATTGAAGCTTAGTTTAGATAGTGTATATTTGTTTTCTGTATTAAGGGAGTCTAGGGGCACTCTGGGGGAGAAGAATGGAGGAAGGAGGTTGACCTCAAATACCCCAAAATTCGGTGCGACTGACTATCAAGACACAGGCAGCTGAGGTCCAGTTTGCTTGCTGATCTTGCTGTTATTGTCTCTGTGCTGGGGAAGTCTGGGGAAAGATTTCGTTTTTTATTTTTTTATTTTTTTTTTGCCAGACTGATAAGATAGGGTGGACAACTTAAAAAAAATAAATAAATATATTAGGTGACAGACAGCTGACCGAGAGCCTGTCCGGTCTCAGTCGACACTGATAATTTTGTTGAGGGATAAAGCAAGACATCACACTCCATACTTTAGAGTAAAAAAACACACAGTAGCTGAGTAATGTCCAGCAAATGCACAAGCAGGAGAGGGAAAGGTGGAGCAGTGCAGGAAAGTGGGAGTAAAGTGCTAGTTCAAAAACTGACTGCAGCAATGGTTCCTGTAGCATGTGCAGTAAATGATGACGATTCTTCTCTTCCTGGGGTGGATACAGTTTGTCAAGGTCCCACCAATCACACCACTCCAGTCCCCCACCACCACCACTACCATACATATCTGCTACATTGTAGGTTGTACTTTATTTTATTTTTTTTTTACATTTGACATCATCATGAATATGTGCAGTGTCACTAAAGCAGGAAGTAAGTGTTGTGGGCAAAGGACAGATGTTTCAAGGTATATGTTGCTGTAGGACTCACAACTTTCACTTTCAGCTATTTATTTCACAGGCAAAAAATGTGTTGGAATAGGAGAAAAAATGTGTTGAATAGGAGAAAATGTGTTGGAATAGTAGAAAACATTTGCTGGAATAAGCCAAAAGGAGGACCATTTTGCACTGGAGAAAAGGGGGAAACTTTTATGAGAAAATTTTTTTCTCACTTTTTGTCCACCTCTATTCATCATATCCACGTGAATACAACACAAATACACCAACATCTCCATGAATCCACCATGCCTTCAACAAGTTTAAGATTTTGTGCTACTTTGATAATGGCTCCTTTGCATTGTCGTTTTCATGTGGTTACACATCGCCACATGCACTAAGCACTGATAGTAGCCTTTGCTGTTGAGTTCACAGTCCCAGCATTGCCAAATAGAGTTCGGTGATGTTGAGGTCTTCCTATAACTCCCTATGGAGCTTGCCAAGATTTTGTTCATTTGAAAGAACACCCGTGGCGTGTCATTTAGTGCCCACACATGCCATTGCCAAAATTCCTACCACGTCCACAAGTCATATTGTTAAAGCAATAAAGCTACATAGTTCTTCTGCATTGTACTGCTGTCCCACATTTACTGTGTTTTTGGGAAGGAGTAAAAAAAAATTCACAAAAAAGTATGCCTGTGATATGGCAAAGTTCTCAAGATGTTGCTGCCTTATTATTATTTGAAGAAGTGCAAATAATAGTTTTACCAACATATATAGCCTGCACAGACTTCTAATTACCAGGAGCACAAAATGGTATTTTCAGCTTTATGAACTAAAATGCACATTCAAATGGTTATATGGTAAAACTACCCTAAAACAGCTGAATAACTATATAAAACTATATATTTCCAGAAAGTATTTCCTTTCTAACTCTAGCCTGGTATATGCAAATAGGTGGAGCTAAAGACAACATCTCCTTTTTTTAAAAAAAATTTCCATTCCTTCAAATGTACTAAAATCTTTGAAAATATCACAGTCCCCGTGATTCCCTGTCAATCTCTGTAGGTATACATTTGCATTGGAGGAGTCTGATTGTCCCGCCCAGGATGTGCCTTTATATACTGAGGCTTGGGCACTTGTCAATTGCCCTTTCGTGGTGTTGTGTTGCTGCGCCTTGTTATTGATCTCCAGTGTCTCCTGTGTACCGACCCGGCTAGTCTGACTCTCCTTCTGTTCCTGCACCGTGATCTGACCCGGCTCTGGCTGACGACCCTGCACCGTGATCTGACCCGGCTCTGGCTGACGACCCTGCACCATGATCTGACCCGGCTCTGGCTGACGACCCTGCACCGTGATCTGACCCGGCTCTGGCTGACGACCCTGCATCGTGATCCGGCCCGGCACTGGCTGACGACTCCGCTCCGCTCCGTGATCCGACCCGGTTCTGGCTCCTGATCCTGCTCCGTGACTGCTCCACTCTCCGGTGGTGTTCCTGCGACTCAGTCATCCGGTTCCGGCTACTGTTCCTGTCCGGTTACTGCTCCTGTCCGGTTGCTGCTCCTGTGTACTCCGGTCGCGCTGGCGACATTCTGACTGTTCTCTGTTTCCTCGCTCATTACGCTGCAGCCGAGGTTGCCTGCCTTGTTCTCGTTGAGCATTGCTCTTTCCAAATGTACCAGATTAACCCTTGCACTGCCGGTAGCCTCAGATTACGTGCCATTTGATTCATTGCCAAGCTCCGGTGATTCTCTGAGCCTTTACACATTTGAGCCTCCGCTTTACGCTATACCAGTCCTTGCAGAGCTCCGCCTGTTCGATGCCCGGTGAGCATCGTGATCACGCTGGTTGACACTGGTAGTCCATTCACTCTTGCAACAAGGATTCTGGGTGACACCGTGTGGGTGTCTGGGCAGTACCTCATTCGCTCAAAATGCTTTATCCCAACTGCACTACTCTGTGCATCGGCTCTTCATAGCTTGGGCAATTCCGTTCTACTGTGGCCTCCCAAGGGCTGGCATATTTCCGTGGCAGACGCAGGGTTACTCGATACTCATTCAGGGTGATTCCTATTCTGGTTACATCAAATTGGCAGTAGCAATCCTCATAAGCCCACTGTGGTGGTACGGGCCCAGCTTAAAGCAACAGGGGCTCATCCTGTTTATGCTTCAAGAGTGTTACAGCGCTTTTCCTGAGTTCCTGATCTACATTTAAAGACTGTTACCATTGACTGCTATATATCTCCTGGGCGTTGGCCAATCTAGCTTGAGCCTTACCAGTTGCTCCACTTAACCCTCTATGCACTACTGTTTGTAGTTTACTCCATCCTCTGTTCATATTGCCTGTTCTTAACTTTACTAGCCCCTAGGGGCAGTGTTGTTCATTTTTATTTCAATAAATTGTGTTTTACGTTACATCCTGGTCTGTGTGTCAGAAAACCGTAACAGAAAACTGTTGAATTTCCTACTGTATTCATTAGCTAATGATCTTAGGAGAATGACACCCCATTGGTATTGCCAGAAGTTAAAAAAAAAACAACTATATCTCGTTATTGAAGAAATGATCCTTCACTAACCAAGCACACATAGAAGCCCATTTTAGTGAAGGATCTTGTCTTCCATAACGAGATCTCGGTTGTGCTAAAGAGCCTCCGCCGGTCCCGGGACTGGATTCCCCTGCTGCAGCAAAAATGATGACGTCAGAGGAGAGGCAAGGGGGAGCGAAGTTTAAAAGCGGCTATCTCCCAAACCATAAAGGTTTGAGAGATGCCGCTGGTGACAATTAATTCAGTTTTACAAGGGCTTCAATATAAGGGATAGTAATTTTGAAGTATTACTATCCCTTTAAAACTGACACACAGGATATATACATTTAAGGAGATAACATTGCGTCTTCAGTTTTGAGTTCATAAGACACGCAGGACACTTGCAGTTAATTGACATATATATGCCTAGCATTTAATCAAATATACAAGGGATTTGAAGTAAGCGGTTGTATATTGGTTTAAGCATCTATACATGAGTGTAAATAGACAGTTATTTTCATGTATATTAACTACACTAAGAATTCTTGTGTTGTAGGGATAATTGTATAACTTGATTGAGAAAATAAAAGGCCACTCACAAGATATTTCAATACTATTTGATTTTAATATGTGTGAATTCACACATGGTTTTGAGCATTTTTAAAATATTTATTTAATAAAAGTTGAGTTTTAATATCTTTATTACCCCAGTTTATATACAGTACTGAACTAGTCTTCTATCTTTGTGTACTTCATATCTCTCAGGCCTTTCATTCCTAAACTAGATGAATGGTTTCGAGTGGATGTTATTTAGCACACTTCTTTTCTTTTTCTATCTTCTCTTTTTTTCGTTTATTTTTGAATATATATTAAAGACTTGCGGTACAAAACTTTGATTAAATATGCACCTATAATCATATGTGCATAAATGTTTCCAGACTGTGGCGCTTAAGGAAAAAAAATTGGCAGATTTCAACTACTGGGAGATGCTTAACCCCATAACACTGGATGACTTTTCAGAACCATCACAGGAGTCTGTCCTTTAAGGACAGATGATGGTTCTGGAATATCCAGGGTTAATGATCACAGTACTCCTAAGGGCACTTTGCAATCAATTGGCCAGAAATCAATCTGTACAGAGGTACATTTAATCTCTGAATTTCTCCAAACGGGTGGATTTTTTTTTAAAAGGATACACTTTCCATTATTTATTATTGATAAGGAAAAGATTTAGGCAAAGTTGTGAAGGGGGTAAACATCCCCTTTAATTGAAAAGTCATTATAGATCAAACACATTAATAATAATGAATTTATGATTATATATATATATATATAAAATTAATTTTTCTGGATAACCTTGAGTTTGAACAGAGGTTAATTATTTGACCAATGATCTTGAAGAAGCCACCTTTTTTACAGATATCTTAAAAACCTACACTGCTTTAACCCTTTGAATGCCAGAGGGGTACACAGCACATTGCTAGAATTCAAAGGGTTAAATAATAAGGGTGAAAGGTTAAAAAAGTTGTGGTAACTAAAATTTTCTGTAATCAGAATGAAAAAGTTCTCACACCATGGTCTGTCAATTCTCAGACAAATAACTGCCATTTTTAGCATTCAACTCTGCCCTCTCTGTCAAAGGCAAAAAGCAGTCTTTAAAGTGGGCATGGTTTAATCTATTGTAAAGTATTTCTGGGTCCGCTATCTTTCTTCCTGTAAACCCCTTAATTGGGTAAACGTATTCATTAATTTGGCTTCAAGTATCATCTACTGTAGATGCTGATGATACCTACATTTATGGCCGGGATTTATCAAGGTGCGAATGGCTTAATGCGCAAGGAAATCTGAGGATTTTTTGCGAATTAACCATTCGCCCATTCGGCAACTTTCAGATTTATCTGGCCATCGCTTATTCTTCAATAAGCAATGGCCAGATAGATCCGCAAATGTGATCCGCTAGCTTCAAGCTGGCAGATCCCATTTGAATGCATGGGGCAAACACACGCATACACATTTCCGTTTATGTGTGGGTTTTTCCCCGGACTGGGCAATTTATGTAATTTTACCTGCTTCGCATATGCAAAGCAGAAAAACACACAAAATCATTGATGAATAACCGAAGGTATCTATCAACGGTCGCGGCGAAGAGCGGAGTATTTGATATACGGCTCTTCCCACAGTTTGATGAATCCCAGCCACTCCTGATCTTTCACAGCAAATTCAGTTACAAATTTCAGACTGCCTCTTAGCCATATCCTCCTGGATGGCCTACCGTCATCTGAAGATGAACATGTCTAAAACCAAACAACTAATTTTCCCTCCAAGATATTGCCCAACATCCATCTTCACCATTACAGCTGATTGACATTTATCTGGTCCGTTCAGCTCAGCATGCTGCCTCGGAGTCCTATTTGATTTGTCCCTTTCCTTCTCCCCTCATATTAACTCTGTTGCTAGAGCGTGTAACTTCTTGCCATGCAGCATTGCTAAAATCTGCTTGTTCCTCTCTCCAAAAACTACCAATACTTTTGTGCATGCCCTCATTATGTCCCGCTTAGACTATAGCAATGTTCTATTAACTGGCCTCCCAGTTTCCCATCTTTCTCTGTGCAATCTGTCTTATGCTTAGCTGAATAAGTCGCAACACTCTCCCCAAAGACTGAACCCTCACATTCTTAGATATCTGATATGGCTCCCTAATCAGCAATGCATCACTTACAAAGGGTTTTCACACTTTTGCTGCCCCTTACATCTCTTCCCTCATCTCCTCTTCTGTTCCCAGCCACTTCCTTTGCTCAACACACAATGGCCTCCTTGTTACACCATCCACACCCACTGCTCTCTCCCTATCTATAGAACTGCATACCTCTCTCCCTACATCTAGAACAATCCCCCCCCCTGTCTCTAAAGGGATAGTAATGTTTCATAATAAAAGCAGCTCTAATTAATCATCATAGTATTTGGACTTTGGAGAGTGTTATTTCAATTCTGTCAGAGTTGTAGTTCTAGAGTAATTCAATGACAAAGTGTCCCCCTCCCGCCCCTTTTACTGATGTAACACTGTTCAGCCAGAGCAGAAGGGAGGTAGATTTCAGCGAGGGACAGTCTTCAATTAAGATAAAGGAAAGACCTGAAAAACTTGTCAAGGGAGGCAGGGCTTTCATTGTTCTCATAGAAAGACGATTGTCCCCTTATATTATCTGTCTGGTCTATGGACTGCATTCCACATCTGAGAAGAGATGACTTACATTAGGTAAAAGGGGCGGGAGGGGGAAACTTTGCTTGTGAATATCTCTTAAACCATAAAGGTCATAAAGATCATTCTTCATGTTTTTTAATGCCTACAAAATAAAATAAAGATAAAATGAAGTATTACTATCCCTTTAAGGACAAGATGTTCAAAAAGTTCTCATCATGAAAAACTTGTCGGATCATGAGTTGGTGGTAAAAGAAGGACAATATTTTCAGATGTAAATCTGTTACCTTTGAAAATTCATCTAAAGCATTAAAAATGACAGTAAGGAGCTCTCATTGAACATTGCTGTTAAAAATTCTGACCTAAAAAATTGTCTTTGATTTTGTCTTTGAAAGAAAATTTTCAGTGAAACAAAAACTTTTTTTGTCTTTGAAACGAAAAATTGCTTCTTAGTAATTTAATTTTTCTCTCCAAGTTTAGACCATTTGTGTTACATAGGGAAAAAATTACATTAATCAGACAATAAAATGACATTCAAACGAATATTTTCCCCTGAAAATACTTTACATTATGACGGAATATTAAACCACACCCACTTTTAAGATGGCTTTTTCCCTTTGACGGAGATGGCAGAATTGGATGCAAGAAATGAAGGAAACATTTCTGAGAACTGACGGATCATGGTGTAAGAACTTCTGATTACAGACAATTTCACCACCACTTTCTGAACATCTCGCCCCAAGTCTACCCTGAAATCTTATCTTCTGGAGCACTGGTACCATGCACTACCTTTTGGCTAACTCGGCAGTTGAACTCAAAGCACTTGACACCCTCATACTCTTTTGTCTGTCTCCTATTACCCATTTAGACTGTAAGCTCCTTGGGTGCAGGGATGTGTCTCCTATTTTTTCTACGACTGTGACACTTATTTTATCCCCATTTATTTCTTGTAACATACATCTATTGTAAGGCACTGCGTACACTGTGTACCACCACATAAATATACACAAATTGCACTGTTATCCCTTTATTATGTGATGTGAGTTTAACATGGCTGCATTTATATTGCATGTTAAGATGTGTATTATCTCCCCATTTATGGCTTTTTTTTCCCGACTATTTTTCAGTACCATAAATAAAAATTGTTTTCTCTGTCTTTTTGGTACAGATGTATGAGTATTCTTTTTTGTGACTTATTTGCCACAACTCTTCTGGGACAAATTCTCCATATATTTTGTGTGTTCATTTAACTTTAATACCCAGGGTACACAGCACCATTTTGTGTTTTTCTGGCCTATGATCTAGTTGGTGCGGAACTAGATTGTTTGCATATAATAAACATATACATAAAACATACATTTTAAAAAATATATATATGTTTAGCTTTTACTTTTTTGGCTGATTAACATAATTTTTTTCCCAACAAAATAAAATGTCTAAACTTGGAAAAGACAAATTAAAGTACTATTAGCAGGAGTGCAAAGCAGTTGTATGGTGTCCTTTTTTCTCCCTCTTATACATTTGTACCTATATTTGTGCATTAAAATGTCATATTGGTTTGATGTCATTAATATTATTTGTGCTTCAAGTAGTTTGTATAGGAAATTCTTAATGAGGCTGATGTAGAAAGTATAACTGGGGAAATTATGGGACAAAAGAACTGTGCCATAGGGGGAAAATAAGCATTTTGTTGATTTAAATGGGGCTTGGAATGCCCTGTAGTGCCAGAAAGGTATCAATGCATTGCGCTGCAATGCATTAGATACCTCTCTCTGGCACTCAAAGGGTTAAATGCTAGCGACATCTCCGACATGAAATCAATGTGAATTTGAGGAATTTGTCTTTGTCCCATCTTGTCCCAGAAATGTGTCTGTTCTTCAGCCTTATTTTTTTTTACACTGTAACTAGGGAGGGGCGAAAATTTTCGCCTCAAATTGAAATCGGTGAAAAATGGCACTTTCACCTTGGCAAAAAATTTCCTGTGAAAAATGCAGTTTTTCTGCTTTTTCCGTCTTTTCCGCCCACTGAAATCAATGGGAAGAAAAATATTTCTACACCACACAAAAGTTTTCTACAGCCACATAAAAGGATGTAGGGCTCTCACAGCAGCCATTCTGTGTTTGTGAGAGGAGAGAGCAGCATGTTTTTAGCTAGTGGAGATAGGCAAATAAAGGGGAATTGAAGCTTAGTTTAGGAAGTGATTTAGGTAGAACATTTGTTCTCTGTATTAGGTGAGTCTGGGGTTACTCTAGGGGATAAGAAGGGAGGAAGGAGGTTCACCCCCAAATACTCCAAAATTCAATGTGACTGACAGGCAAGACACAGCCAGCTAGGGACCTATTTGCTTGCTGATCTTGCTGTTACTTGGGTGGAGAAGTCTTGGGAAGGAAGGCGTTGATTTTGTTTTTCAGTTATAATTTTTATTGGACGGACTGTGATAAGACAACAGGGTGGACAACTTAAAAAAAAATAAATAAAAAGAAAATAAAAAAATAAATAGAAAAGAATAAAAAAAACCTAAATATCTTAGGTGACAGTGACAGACAGCTGACTGGGCTTAGGCAAGGCATCACACAGCTGCATCAGTTGTGTTGTGTACTGTACAGTTAAAAAACACAGTGTAGTTGTGTAATGTCCAGCAAATGCACAAGGGGACGGGGGAGGGGTGGAGCAGTGCAGGGACATGAGAGTAAAGTAGTAGTTCAAAAACACTGCAGCAATGGTTGCTGCAGCATGTGCAGTAAATGGTTGTTGCAATGAGTGCAATCAATGATGATGATCCCTTTACTCCAAGGGAGGATGCAGTTTGTCAAGGTCCCAGCAAAACTAGTTCCAGTACCACCAATGCCAGTAGAAATAAAGAACCATATAAGAAGAACACTAAGACGACAGCAAGTCGAATTCAAGTGTTGATGATGCTGGCAATAGCATAATAGAGGAAGGTGTAGCAGCTGAAGTGCTGCTGCATCAGATAGTGAGACAAACAAGCACCAAAACACCCATCCCCAAAGTAGCAGGGAACTTTGTTACAGTTAAAGTAAAAAGAAATTGTTTGAGACCTCCAAAAGCTTAGAGGAATATAAGAGTAGTAGTGGGCAAGAACTGTTAGGTGATTCTGATGCTGCTGAGGATGATCTAATGATTACTGATGATGATGCAGATCTAGAATACATCCCTCCAGCATCCTTCTCTTGTTCAGATACAGATGAAGTTGAGAGTGAGGATGGTGACAGGGCTATAAGGTTAGCAGAAAGTCAAAGGCTGAATCTGCAACCATTTTTAAGGAGCACTGTGCCTGTCTATAAATTGTTTGAGAAAACCATTGGAAAGTCTTACCCTGGACAGGCACAGATATCAAAAAGCACACAGTCACCCTATCAGTCATCATCAGCATCATCGCCTCTTCAAAGTCCAAGTCCCACTCAGCCATACACACCTGTTTTGAGTACCCAGCAACACAGGTTAATATCCACAGTGTTAGATATGACGAGTGCCTCTGGTGCTGCTGCTGTAAGTGCTGCACCTTTGACACCTAGTAGTAGTGGCAGTAGAATTACATCAACATCTAGCTCCAGTAGTAGTAGTAATAGCAGAAACCACACATGACAGACAAAGCCAAAACAAATATATTAACAGCAGCACAGATGAGGAGGTGGAGGACAGATGGGACCACTGCTATGACCGATAAGTAATGTGTGTCAGTAATCTGAGAAGGAGGATAGAGTATGACAATGGTAAAAAATACATACACAAATCACACCATGCCAGTCCCCCACCACCACCACTACAATACATATCTGCCACATTGTAGGTTGTACTTTACTTTTTTTATTACTCGATATCATCATGAATATATGTCAGTGTCACTTAAACAAGAAAGTGTTGTGGGCAAAGGACAAATGCATTCTGCATGCTAACACATTTTTCAAGTTATTTGTTGCTGTAGGACTCACAACTTTCAGCCACTTATTTCTAAACTTCAGCCCTCAGAAGAAGTAATATTACAGTGGGAAATGTAGTACCTATAGGAAAAATAGGCGAAAAATGTGTTAACATAGATGGAAAATTTGTTAAAATAGACGAAAAGGACTTTCCGCCCACCCCTAACTGTAACCTCCATCTCAGGTGCACAGTTCTATTAACCCCCTGAGTGCTAGAGACTTATCCAAGGCATTGGCACATAATTTAGCTATAGCAGGGGATTAAAACCTTTTGGCTCTTTAGATGTTGGTGACAACAAGTTCCATCATCCTGAACCAGCCAAAGACTGGTTCGGGACCATGGTAATTCAGTCTCTGACATTTGGAGAGTTAAATGTTCTCTTTCTCTGTTCCTTGGCATCTGTGATTGGAAGCAGTGATAAACGGCTACTCTACTTGCACAATTACACTTATTTAGGACTTGTCAAATTTACTTTTTTCCTGGAAAATGCATATTGCAAATTGTTTTGGATGGAACATTCTCTTGATCCCTAGACTCTAATAGGACAATAATAGCCCATATGTCTATATTATATATAGTATCCATCACCGTTATCCATTTTATCTAAATTACACCTTAGGTGCCCAGTAATGAAATGGAGTCAACATTCCGTGCATATCCACCCTGTTCCTGCTTCCCTGTTCATGACTTTCTGTGTAGTGAAAATATACAGTATACTGTGTGGAAAGTTAGTTGCCATGGCAATTTCTCATTACTGTTGAATAGGAAAATAATTAGCCTGGTAAAATTCTGCTCTACCTGTCAGTCCATAACTTAAACCTGCCTAGGGAAGTCCATGACTATCACTTTTTTTTAATCTTTTGTTTCTTTTTCTCAAAAGGAAGCATTTTTTTTAAAAACCTATTTCTGCATTTTTTTTGCCAAGCAGCTCTTTTGAATTAAATTTTCTGCTAACTTGGATTTTAGAAATGTTTACTAAAAAAGGCATTATTCATCTGGCTTTTTTTTTAACAATTATTTCCACAAGTTTCCGAAAGTTTCTCTTATACTGCAACTTGCGTCATTCAACAATAAAACTGTCAGGCAGTACAACTTGTTACTTATTCTGTAGGTTGAAATAAAAGTTTGTGATCCCACAAAACAAGTATCTATTATATAGTTAGTAGATACCGAGAATGATTAAAAAAATAGTAGGCACATCAAAGGTCAAATTAATTTTAAAACTTCACTTTATTATACAAACATTCAAACACAACAAAGCCGTAACCCCTTAATGACAAACTTTTTGAAACTAGAGGAGAGGAGCAAATTTGGCCTTTTTTAGTATGCCTTTGTTCAACCGTATTTTCCTCTAATTCATTTAGTACACCTGTACAAGTTATAAACAATTTTTTAAACATAAGGAGGGCTTTCTTTTGATACCAGCCAGTATTGAGTGAGGTGGTTCCCGGTCTGGCACCCCCCCTGGCCTTCCTGGGGTCTTCCTGTCTGGAGGCAGGGAATGACGTGGAGTTGGCAGTTGCTGATGATGGACTGGACTTCTGGGTGCTGGCTCACTGGGAGGTGGAGCTTCAGGAAGGTGGCCTGGTTGGCATGCCAGGGCTTTTTTACATGTTGCACGTTTGGAGGACTGTGCTGCGGTTGTTTCTTCCCACTGTGAAGTGGATGTTGCAGCAGGTGGTTCTGGTTTGCTGAGAGATGGTTACCACTGGCTGCTTGCTGGGTGGTTTCCTGGTGGTGTCCCCCACACAGGTGGCCAGTGTTTTTCAGTGATCTGCTGGAGGGACATTGGTGGTGGCTAGCAGTTGATTCCTGTCTCATGGTCGTCATCGGATGCTTGTGCAGGGGGGTGTGGAGTCCCCCCTGACATGGGTAGGCACGTGCCGGGAAGCATCTGATCGTGTACCCCGGAACATCTTGGTGCGGATCGACGGCTGAGATGCTGAGGTCTGGTAGATGGAGGAAATCATCGGTCCCACTGCGCATGTGGTGGACGCTGCAGGTGGTACAATGGAACCTGATTCCGCATGCTCCTGTATGGCGGTTTTAGTCTTGCACACTGTTGGTGGTTGCCAGGCCAGTCATGGGTGTTCTTACCTTTTCAGGTGGCTCCAGTTCCTGTCTTGTGGGTCTGTGTTGGTACTGGTGTGGGTATAGGATGGCTGGTAGGTATGGTTACTGGATGTGTTACTTGTGGGCTGATGTTGGACTCCTCTTTTGTTTGCAGGGTTTGTAGTGGTGGATACTCAGGATGTATCTGGTGGAACTGTTGGTACTGGCTGTCGGTTTCTGGGGTCTTGGTTGCTAGGTATTTATGTCTCTGTGACTGTTGTGGTTGTTGATCCTGTGCTTGGCTGTTGGCTGTATATATGTGAATCTCACTGGTTGGATACCTATGTGTGGCTGAATTGTGAGTAGGAACCTGTGGGTCTATATGTGTGCGTATATATATATATATATGTGTGTGTGTGTGTGTGTGTGCGTGGTCTGTTGATGGTTGTGGGTGTAGAGGGCATGTCGACAAGTATGGTGCTGCTGTTGAGGATGGGTGTTTGTGGTTTGGTTGGGGTTTTGACTTCCAAGGGTGATTGTGGAGGTTGGTGATGTGTTATGGGATGGTAGGCCTATGGATGTATGTCTGGGTCGCATTGGTATGTTTGTATTTCTTTCCGAGGTAGGTTTTGTGGTTGGTTCCTTACCTGCGCTGATGTGTGTGGGGGTCAGCTTGTGTGTATATTTCACTTAACATTTGCTAACTCGGGAGTTGGGCCAGGGATTTTAGGGGGTCTCGGGCAGGATGACTGTCTGTTTGGGATGCTGTGGAGGTTTGGTTTGGCTGGCTTGGGGTTCATGTAGCTATCTATGGTGGGGATGGTTGTGTGTGTATAGCGACATCATGCATTGGGTTTGATTATAAAAAAAAAGCCATTTGAGTTCAACCTTGGCCTTCTATCCCTGAGAATTTAGGGTTATGTTGCTTTGCTGTGGCCGAGCACTTGGTCTTTATTGGACCTTCCTGTTTGCCTTCTATCCACGGTATAACATTGAAGCATTCCCCCCCTTTTGGGAGAGTATATGTGTCTGTTTGAGTCTAGGTTCTTGAGTGTGTGTGTTACGTGAGGGGGATGTCTGGTTATCTATGTGTGGCTGACTGGGTATGTGTCTAGGTGTATATGTCTCTATGATGTATGAGGTCGGTGATTAGGTGTCAGTGTAGAGGTTTACAGGTGTGGTGAATGGCTTCTAGTGGTGTTCTCTGTGGTTTCGTGTGGTGGTGCTTGTTATGTAATCTTTGTATGCTGTACTGGCACTTGTGGGTTGCTGGGTTTGGGTTGTGTAACTGATAATGTAAAAAAAAATTATATATATTATATGTTGTTTGCTTGGATGGTCTGAGGGTGGTTCTAGCTGGTTGATTGTGGTTTGTCTGCGGGTTTGGTTCTATAAGGGCTTGTTGGGTGGAGTGCATTTTGGGGCTGTGTGCATTGCTTTTAGAGTGGTGTGTGTTGTGGTGGTAAAGACCACAGCATTTATGGGTGTGGGGGCAAGACGGGTCGTGACTTCGAGAGTCGGGCCTGGTGGTGTGGGGCCCAACTGGTCAAAGTATTGACAGTCGGGCCTAGTGGCGGATAGTCCTTGCAGGGTTTTTAGAGATCAATAAATTATGGGGTAAAGTTAGTGTCAAGGTTTTGCTGAACAGCTCTATTCTGCCTATTGATTCTGATGTCTGAGATAATCCAGTGCTCTGTTATCCACTGCTGCTGTCTTCTGAGTTTCTGTCTCAAGCTGATTAGCTGACCTCTCTGATTGCTCACCTGACTGCTATCAGCCAACCCTCCCAGGGTATTTAAAGCAGCTTCGCACACTTCCTCATTGTCCTTGTGTTTGTTTGCTGACCTGTTGCTGCTGGCTGCTGTGGATTTTTCTGTGCTCCTGTTTGCTGTGTACCAAACCCTTGGCTTGTTACAGACTTCGCTGACTTCTGTGCTTCTGACCCTTGGCTTGTTCCTGACATCGCAGACTTCTGGTTTCCTGACTCTGGCTCAGCTGAATACCTCTCTTGGTTCCTGACCCTGGAGTGTCTTTTGGTTTATGCTCTTTCATCATGCTTCTGTTTTTGTTTAATTAATAAAATAGTATTGCATTTTACACTTTTGTGTCTTGTCTGGTTCCTGGTCCCTAACAGAGGATTTGATCCTCAGGAGGAAGCCCTTTGGGGGTTTGCCCCAGACATAGGTCGTGGGAAGTGACGTTACCCGTTGAAGCTAAAGTGGCCAATTGGGTAATTCATTGGTAATCAGCTGTAAGTGCTGATAATGGTGGAATCAGCTGTAAGTGCTGAAATGGTGGAGTCAGCTGTAAGTGCTGAAAATGGTGGAGTTAGCTGTCGAAGGTTGGGATCAGCAGTAGTGCTGAAGAAGGTGGGAATGTTAGCATATGCCGTACAATTTGGTCATGCTTGGTTCAAGGAAAGTGGATTGGTAAGGACTGTCAGTTAATGATTGATTATTGTTAATGGTTAATTATTCTTATGTTGAATAAGAACAATGATAATAATAATGTGAGTGAAAATAGTGAAATAAAGCTGTGGTCTGTTAACCCCAAAAAGTAGATGTGTCTCTACTTATTTATGGATCATACCCTTTCCCTATGACATGCGTTGGATACCTCTCTGACACTCAAAGGGTTAAACCGCCTGGATGGTAGTGTGATTATCTTTGTTTTTTGAAGCCAAAAATCTAGTTTTATATAGTTCTCTGGGATCTCTCAATTCTGCTTGTTTTTTAGGGCTCCCATTGCAGTAGCTTGATACCTGTCTTAGAAGTGATGGTGTTTATTGTCCTCAGTTAACCAAATGTGTCAATCTAGGATAATCTACATATGCGTTAAAAATATACATTTATGATTAAGTTTTAGGGATCTAATATAAAATAATGACATTTTATTGATGCTATCTTTATGTACACAATGTTTAAAGTTATTTAACCTTATTTCATTTTTGTATTAGTGTCCCTTTAAGTCTGTCATGTAAGGTTTTGTGTTGGTTTTGCAGTGTCAGGTACCATGGACAAATAGGGATGCTCTGTCATGAGTTTTGTAGCTGTTTTGATCTGATCAAGGGTGGCCAAGGTGAGGCCCTTCATCTGCTATGAGACCACAACTCCCATTGTTTCCTTCCAGCCTTTGGCTAGTGGTCGAATGATGGGTGTGTAGTTTGGCAGAAGCAGGAGGGCCTCATGTTGGCCACGCTGGACCTAGATTGTTGCAGTCAAGTGTGATGAAGTGATGTTACCCTGGAAGCATTACATCGTGTATCAAGGATAAGCCAATTGGGACCTTGGTGTTAGGGCTTTTGAATGCCATCGTAGTAAGTTAAATTATAAGCAGATTTTCAGCTAGTCACTCTAGAGCTGTGACTGTTCAAGAATTCCCAGAAATCAAACCCTTGTAATACTAGATATGTATTCAATGCATTGTAAAGCAATGTGTTTGAGACGTAGCTAGCATCCAAAGGGCTTTTTCTGTGCTACTCCATTTTATGACACTGGAAGTACTGTTATATTGTGACATCACTTCCTATTCTTCCAAAGCTTTGCAACTAGTAAAGTGTTCTAAACAATAAATAGGGAACAGAGTCCTACTCATGATGACAAGACAGGAACTGCAGTGCCATTTTCTTTTAGTGTAAAGATGCTGCATGCTCATTAGGTGGCATTGTTATAATGTTGTGTTTATATGTACATTTAAATATTTCCATATCTATCTTTATATAAACACACACATATGCAGAATAAAGGCCTCCTCAGAAAACCTCCAACAACGTTGGTCCTGTGCCTTTTGCTGCCCACAGATTTGGTAATTTCATTTATCCAACTTGTCTTTGGCTTTCTTCTTGGGAGTTTAGTATCAAGTGGAATCCATTCCAAAATTAGTTTGTTTCATCTCCCATCAGGTCTTCTTGCTATATAGCCTGCCCATTTCCACTTCAAGAGCTTTACTCTTTCAGTTATGTCATAGCCTTTATTTTTGCTGATGAATCCATGCAGGCATTTTTTGTTCTGTTTAGAATTCAGTGCTCCATACTTCTTGGCCTTACGTTTTTATATGGCTTTGGCATTCAGTGTGCATCTTTCCCAGCCATACGTAAGGACTGGGAGGACACATTGGTCAAAAACCTTTTGCTTGAGGCAGAGTGGTAAATTTGTCTTAAAAACAGTACTACTAAGTTTTCCATATTCTTGTCATTCCAATTTTATTTGTCGCTCAGGTTCCATCATGATGTTTCTATCTGTTGACATTTTTTGTCCAGGGTAAACCCACCTGTCAATGTCTTCTAGTTCTTGTCATCTACTGTGGTTTTCCTTGGTATGGTAAATTTGTTAAACATGACTAGTGTTTTGTTGATAGTCATCTTCACACCCAAATTGTTGCTTTCCTGTTGTAGCACTTCAGTGCGTTTTTGAATTTCTTTAAGGCTAATGGCAAAGAATATGATATTATCTGCAAAATGTAAGTGATGTAGGTAGTCTCCATTGATCTTAAGTCATTTTTGCCCCAATTTAGTTTGCGGAAAATGTGTCCTAAACAAGCAGAAAATAGTTTTGTGGAGATTGTGTCTCCTTGATGGACACCTTTTTCTATGTTGATCTGGACTTTATCATTGTTGACCAATATTAATGCAGCTGAATTTTCATATATTGATTGGAGGATATTGATGTAAGCTCTATATATTCCTTGGTTGATCAGGGCATCTATTATTGCTTGCTTTTTGACTGTCAATGAAGGCTACGCATAATGGAAGGTTGTATTCATTATGCCATCTATAACTTGTTGCACTGTCTAGATATGGTCCATTACACTGAAACCAATCTTGAAGCCTGCATGTTCTTTAGGTTGTGCCGTATTAAGTATTGTGTCAATTCATCTTGATAGTACCTTTGTGAAAACCTTTGTGCCAGACCACTGGCAATAGGCTTATAGGTCTGTAGTTTTTTTAGATCCCCCTTACAGTAGTATGATGTCTGCATTTTTCCATATTTCAGGCACTTTACCAAGTAGTAGGCATTTCAAAAATAATTTAACATTGTCTTTGAAATGGGCTGACCTCTGTCTTTTAACATTTCAACAGTAATTTTATCAGGTTCAGCTGCTTTCAAATTTTATATTGATTTTATTGCAGCTTCTACTCGTCTTCTACCAATATTTGTGGCACAGCTTCAGCCTCTGGCACTGCATTCAGTTGGCCATCATCCTTATAAAGAATTTAATAAAAATTCTTCCACTCATTTTAGTATTTGTTGTTGAGCTTTTGTTGTTGTGCAATCTTGAGCTTTAAAGGGATAGTAATGTTTCACAAAAACGGCAGCTTCAATTAATCTTCATAGTATTTGAGTCATAGAGAGTGTTATTTCGATACTGTCAGAGTTGTGGTTCAAGAGTAATTGAATGATAAAGTTTCCCCTCACACCCCTTTTACTTAGTGTAAGCCATCTCTTCTTAGATGTGGAATGCAGTCCATGAAGCAGACAGATAACAGCAGGGGACAATCTTCTTCCTATGAGATCAATGAAAGCCCTGCCCCCCTTGACAATTTTTTCAGGTTTTTCCCTTATCTTAATTGAAGATTGTCCCTCTCTGCAGTCTACCTGGGCACCTCCCTTCTGCTCTGGATGAGCAGTGTTACATCAGTAAAAGGGGCGGGAGGTGGACACTTTGTCATTGAATTACTCTTGAACTACAACTCTGACAGAATTGAAATACCACTCTCCAAAGTCCAAATACTATGATGATTAATTAGAGCTGCTTTAATTATGAAACATTACTATCCCTTTAATGCAAACATTCGGCTGCTATGTGTGGCCATATTTCGTTTTCTTTCTTTAGCCCATGATTTTATTTGCGTCCTTTTGATGAGCTCCACTTCTTTTATGTGCTTCTTTATGGTATTGCATATTTCTACATATTCTTCCTTCTTCTGGTTGATATTCTGGTTGCTTTCTTGTAAACCAGCACAGATGTCAGTTTCTGTCACAGCGGTCAATGGGCAGTTCTCCCTCCAGTATTAGGAACTCTTTGGCATTAGAAGTGTATTACAGGAAAATCCAGACCTTATAATTATGTATTGTAGACATTAACGTGTGATCATAATGTTATGCAAGCAGGACGTGCCAAATTGTATAACAAAATCAAAGCTGCATTGTTGGTTTTCCTGGTGTAACTAAATGTGATCTCTAATCCGCAGAAACCTTGGTATCTCACATAAAAAAGAAAATTAATGTTTATGGATTTAAATTTTATGCATATGCTCAGTGAAATTGGACTTCCTATCTGTTACAACACTAATATATGATGACACTTTAATTACTGATTCCTTACCTTTCCATTGTGTGTTATGAAACATAAGCAAATTGGATTGGATATAGACTTCTTGTCCAGACTGACTCATGCTTTGTACTTTATTATTTAGTAGTCTGCTTTACTGATAAAGGAGGAATCATAAATGTCAAATTCTATAGATGTGAAGAACAAAAATAGAAGGTAAATGAACATCTACTAATTTACAGGAAAGGTATATAGGACCTCTTTCAAGTTGTGAAATATCAGCAAGGCTGATGTACAGAGTGGTGCAACTCTAATCCAAATCATGTGCTCTGAGGATATAAATATATACTGTGTGTGTGTGTGTCTGTTTCTCTCTCTCTCTCTCTCTCTCTCTCTCTCTCTCTCTCTATATATATATATATATATATATATATATATATATATATATATATATATATATACACCAGCAATATGGGACGGCGTTGCCCGTCATTGTATTAGGATGTGTTATGTAGCATGTTTTGAATGAAATGTTGTAGGTGGCGTGTTGAAGGTATTTAGTAAGAATTTTTGGTGTATGTTTGTATTGTATATTTAATTTAGCTGTATTGGCTGATGATGTTTTTTGTGTACTGGCTGAAGCAGAAAGAAACATATCGCACACATACATATTATCATACATGCATACATACATAGACACACACAGATACTCACACATTCATACATATATAGACACATATACTAACATTGATACATACATAGACACGTACATACACACATCTAGATATTATTATACATAGACACGCGCACACACACATGCATACATACAGATATTATTACACACACACACACATACATACATACATACATACAGACATTATTACACACACACACGCCTTTGAGTGCCACAGGGGTAGGCAAGGCATTGCACAGCAATGTGTGACATAATCCTCTGGAACTGAAAGGGTTAATCAGCTGTCCCAGTATGTACAGAGAGTTGTGGAGTCCACAGTCCCTGAAGCGGCAGGCATTGGAGTGGCATGTGATGGCTTTCATCGGTAGGGCTGCTGGTGGTAGTTGAAGGAAGAAAGGATGGCAGCAGCTGGTGGTGGAGGAGGTATGGAGAGAGGGGATAGGAGGAGACAGGTGAAGGGTTTGGAGCAGAGGAGCAGGCAGTAGAGAGCAGCTGAAAGAAGGGAAAAGAGTTGCCTACAGCTGGAGCAGAAGGAGGCAGGCAGAGCAAGTTGTGGCACACTTATGAGGTTGTAAGCACTATATGCCTCCAACATTAGGTTTAAGTTGTTTGACCTTGGAATGTAGAGGCATTTGAAACTGTAACTTTATAGTATTCTAAAAGATGGCTTGAAAGGGTGATATAAGACTGCATGGCAAATATGTTGTGAGCATTTTGATATTGTTGGTGAGAAACACAAAGTTGGAGATGACTCTGAAGATGAAATCAAATAAGGGTTCTAGTAAGAGCAGGAAGTGGAATCAAATGGTAAACTATGATACATACATGTGCATTTGGTTAACTACTGCTGTAGGCCTGGAGTTTTTTTCTGCAATATAAAATAACTAGTTGAAGAGCCCGTTACACAGGCCACATTGCCACTGCCATCTGGTCATGGGGCAGTCATGCGCAGTAGAGACTGCCCGCACCACTGCTGATAGAAGGAGCATCCAGCTCTGTATCAGCCGTGGCGCGTGTAGTCTCTACAGTGCATGACTGCGTTGTTACACACGTTTTAGCAAATTATTATATAGGATTGATATCATTCAAATCCACAGTTAGGAAATACAGTAAACCACTTTACATATAACCATTCTGGATCCATTTGCTTAAAACAGTCTACAAAGATAGCAGTTGAAGCAGGTGCATCATATATAGAAAACATAAAATATTAGATTGGTCTCTTTATCTTTGTCAGATAGACTGGATTACATTAGGAAGACTATGCACTGAAAAAACCCAGCCCCAATGTTAGACTATGTTTGCAAAGGGAATTATTTTATAGCAATAAAATTATATGGAAACAACAGGGGGGGGTTACTGCAGTTTACATGTAATTTTGTGTGATTTACAGAACAGCAAAGAATTCTTGGATAAAAAAAAACTCTTGATTTAAAGAGTTGATCAAATTAACTAATATTAAAGGGGAACTACCACCCCAACACAATGTACTCTCTAAGTCTTTGTCTTCCTAGCGATACTAGCAATCCATAGTTAGTTTTCTCCAAAAAAAGCATTGTAAGAGCACAATCCTTATACTAAATCTCTACCTGATGACTTCTTGCCCCTTGAGTCCGTTCTGCGCATGACCACTATGGAGCCACTTGTCTTCATTGTACCTCCTTCCATCTTGCCCATCACTCGTACGTCATTGTCCTCAGCACCACGTGACCTGTCGAGCTCCTGGCATCAAGCGCTGTCAGGTCATTTCAGCCTAGTGGAAACAGACCGGTGGTTTATATATAGCGAGTGCTTCACATGCACCCACTCCCACTAGGCTGAAATGACCTGACCGTGCTTGATGCCAGGATGCCTTGATGCCTGTTTTGATCGACTGCAGACCCGTTGAACGCCGACAGAAAGACTGATTGAGAGCAAAGATCAAGGGCATCCAACCTACGGCCCATTGGCCAAATGTGGCCCATCTGACCCCAGGGTTCAGCCCACCAGAGATTTTTAAAAATATATATTTTTGTACCTAATTAACCATCACACATGAACTAGTAGGGAAGTAAGACCTAACTCCCTGCTTGCCATTGTTGAACGGTTCAAAAACAGATGTCTGTTACATATCACTATTTTCACTGGCTTGATCAATAAATAAATCCATATTTTTTGAATAGCTGATAGCAGATATAATGATGAAAACATATTACTTAACACCTTGAGGACCAGAGGGGTGTGTAATGGACTGCTTTGCAATGCTTTGCACACCCTTCCATTTGCATGGAATTGAAAAGGCTGAAAATATCAATTAGTGAATTTGATATGTCCATGAAATGTATACATTGTGGTCATTGTTGACCTCTACTTAACTTAGCAGCTGTACATCCATAATTACAATTTGTTTTGCAGACCGATGTAATCCTCTAATGGCTCGACTCAATTGTGGCTGGTAAAACAGCCAGTACGGCCTTTTAGCAAAAAGTGCTAGCGGAGCAATTCAATTGCCCTACCAGCTGAAACCAAAACGGACATTAGTCCACAGAAAAGGACTTGTGGCCAAATGTCTATTTTGTGTGTTAAGTTCCCAAAATGCATGCTAAATAGCATGAATAATGGGAACATCGAAGGAAAAAAGCTAACGATCGGTCACCCTTCACAGTCACCCTTCACAAACACTAACCCTACAATACCCCTAACAGTAAAGTGCAACTAGACTACCCCGCACACTAGCCTAACACCCAGATCTGTGTAATACCTACCTGTCATACACTGTCCGTCTTCTTCTTCAATCTTCTATTTTCTTTTCTTTATAATCTTTCTTCTATTCTTTTTCTTCTTGTATGTTAAATAAAATAAAGTGTCAATGCAAGTAATAAAAATAAAATTGGCCCCAAGATATGCCTGAGTTAACCCTTTGCGTGCTGGAGAGTTATCTCTCCAGCACTCAAAGGGTTAAACTCAGTGTGTCATATCTTTTAAAACAAATATTCAGCCATTCCGTTGTAAAATAATTGTCATGTCTTGTTTTCAAGAAATAAAAGGCCTTCCAATGCTCAACGATATGTCTGTTGTCACCGCCTCCACGGCCTTCGCTGGCCTCAGCAGGAATGTATAGTGGTACAGACCCCCTCCACTGAGGCAATTTTGAACAGAGACTGGCTTTTTTAGACATGACTTAATTGTTTTACAACGGAATGGATGAATATTCGTTTTAAAAGATATGCCACACTGCATTTAACCCTTTGAGCACTGGAGGGGTAACCCTCTGGCACTCAAAGGGTTAACTCAGGCATATCTTGGGGCCAGTTTTATTTTTATTATTTGCCTTGATCCTTTATTTTATTTTACAGACAAGAAGAAAAAGAAAGAAGAGTACAGAGAAAAGAAAATAGAAGATTGAAGAAGAAGATGGACAGTAGCTCACCATGGGGCATCAGGATTGCTGGTAAGTGTTTATTTTCAATAGCTGTTTTTTTTTACTTAGATTAACCCTGTGAGTGCCAGTGGGGTAAACATGTTAATTCTACTAACACATGACACATTTTCTTCAGTACTTTGGATGTATTGATATGGAGCTTAGGGCCCCATATCAATACATCCACTGATGACTTTTTTGTCACCTTTTTTTAACCCTTTGAGTGCCAGAGGGGTTCGGAACACATTGCAGAGCAATGCAGTGCTTACCCCTCTACCACTCAAAGGGTTAACGTTCAATTTGTTTTAAAGGGATAGTAATGCTTAAAATGTAAAAAAAAATGTTGTAGGGTTTATCCCCTGAGTAAAGCAAGAGTACTCCCACTGCTGAAAGGTGTTTTATTCAAAAGTTATTAATTTTCAAAGTTTAATTTTTTAAGTGCAATATCACAGTGGCCTGAAATTGTACTGTGGCGCTGTTGCTAAATGATCCTATGGACAGCTCTGGTCCCGGGACCATAAACCTCCATAGGATGGTGTAGCAACAGCACCACTGTACAATTTCAGGCCACTGTGATATTGCACCTAAAAAAATCAACTTTGAAAATTAATAACTTTTGAATGAAACACCTTTCAGCAGTGGGACTACTCTTGTTTTACTCAGGGGGATAAACCCTACAACATATATTTTTTTACATTTTAAGTATTACTATCCCTCTAAGGGATTCTGCACCCAGAAAAACTGGGTGCAGATTTTCACACAATAAAGTGATTGCCTTAACAGATCTTAGTGCCTAATGAATGGAATAGAATAGCATATTTTTGGCCAGCTGGGGCACTTGAATCGAGCCCTAACACTCTTATACAGAAAGAAATGTGCATGTGGCAAAAGAACTGCACCATATTATCACTACTGTTTTTCAAGAGAATAAAGAATAAGTATTTTGATAGAGGAAAACAAGAGGTAGTGAGGTGAAAGTATGTGCCTTGAAGAGCTAAAATCTAGAGGTAATAGGGTACATGGGAACACAATGGAATATGAATTCATCATACGTGGGAACTCTCAGCGTTTGGACCCAAATCTCAGGTCTTAGGGTGAAGGACCAGATTCTCAGGACGATACCGTCCAGTTTTTCCTGCTATATGCCACCAGAGAGAAGTAAAGCTGGCTACATGTGTAATCCTTTTAGCAGTTTATATTTTCAATAGGTACCAGCACACCTATCACGGGATAGGATGAAACATGGGTGATTAATAATTATCTTCGTCCGTTAGCATGGACTTTAATATACAAACGTCCTGCAGATTTGGTGCACCAGCATAACAGCAACTTTTGCACAGATAGAAAGAAGGAGCCAACACTCACCCATTAAAAAGTCCACTTTATTGTGTGTTCAGTACAACAGACAGGGTAACATTGGTCTTACGCACAAACCACAAGGCTTGTAGTGTGTGTAAGACCAACTTGTTACCCTGTCTGTTGAGCTGAAGTGCACAATAAAGTGGACTTTTTAATAGGTGAGTACTGGCTCCTTCTTTCTGTTTGTGCAAAATGTCCAAATATATGATCTGTGGAAATTAACTCTTCCTTTGGTATTTAAATTGCTGCCAATTCTGCTAGAAAGGCAAAGAGAGACATTCAACTGGTCTTCTTGTGTGTGTGTGTGTGTGTGTGTAAGTAGTGAGATCAAGTTATAACAAGTTAAAGGGATAGTAATACTTAAATATTACTAATCCCTATAGCAAAGTACTACTTAAAAAAAACGTATTGCCCCCAGTGTCATCTCTCAAACCCTTATGGTTTGAGAGATGAACACTTCTAAAGTTGCCCTCTCCCTCCCCCTTCCCTGTAGTCAGCATTCTAGCTGACTGAAAGGAAGAGAGTCGTACGACTTTCAGGCGGCTCTCCTGCACAGCCGGATCGCGTTACTAAAAAAGAAAACTTTCACTGAAATGGTCTTCTACGTTTGCTTGGCTTGCAAGCACACGCAGAAGACCGTTTTAGTGAAAGTTTTTTTTTTAATTAACGCGATTGCGGCTCTGCTGCAGAGCCACCTGATGATCTCTGACTGGATTTCTCTGCGTCAGCTAGAATGCTGACTACGGGGAAGGGGGAGGGAGAGGGCAACTTTAGAAGCGTTCATCTCTCAAACCATAAAGGTCTGAGAGATGACACTGGGGGCAATACTTTTTTTTAAGTAGTACTTTGCTATATGGATTAGTAATACTTAAGTATTACTATCCCTTTAAAAGTTAATTGAGGACTGACTGGAGAACCTGTGGGTTACAGCACACTGTGGGAAACTCTAATATTTTAAAAATCTTAGGGTCAGCTAATTTTGAAAGTTCCCAGGTACAGATACATGTAAATGGCCAAACTTCCTATTCATATAAACAAGATATTTGGACCTCTAGAATGCTACAGGCGGCTCCAATGATTTGTGAAACCCAGCTGAAATCATTAGGGATCTTGTGAATTTTTATTTGTTCCCTAGGACAGTGTTTTTCAACATTAGTCCTTAGGACAAACCAACAGGTCAGGTTTTTGGGCTACGTCTTCTGGATTACTTGATTACATAAATCACTGTCATTGATTTTCCTTTGGTTAAGTAAGGATATCCTTACAATCTTATTGGCCTACCCCAAGCACTGGAGATGGGAAACACTGCCCTATAATACTAATATATATAATACTGATATACTCTACAGTTGCTTTGTGCATAATTGAAGTGGTCATATAGGTATTACATCAATATTATGTAAAAGCATTGGTGCAAACCTGGGGTCTCACTGGCATATTTTAGGACCAACTGATGATTCATCTCATCTAGACCCTATTTCTATACCTCTCAATACAGGGGGTAAATGGCAGTAGTAAACATTTTGTATGACTATGGGCTGTATTTTCAAGTAGAATTTGAGGAATTTGGTTCTCTATCAATATGTCACCCACTATTGGGCTACAAAGAAAACGGCGCATTAAACATGTTGCCTCAATGAAAAGGGCGATATTAGAATCTCACCTGCATCAAAAGGGTTAAAAGGGTAAAAAAAGGTTCTGGAGCAAGAGTACCACTCTCACGCTCAAAGGGTTAACATACATGAATGTAAGCACTAGCGGTGGTTGGATGTGTGATTCCTACATGCGCTGTGTGTAAGAACAGTATTGGATAATTTCATTGTAAACGTTGTTGTACTGAATGGCGTGTACAGAATGCAGGTTATCATTTTTAGTGTGAACTATTAAAATGTGCAGCGCTTAAACGTGATATCAGAATCTTGCCCTTTTGATGCGGGTGAGATTTTGATATTGTCCTTTTCATTGTGGCGACTTGGTTATTGCTCCATTTTCTTTGTTGCCCCAATATTGGGCGACCTTTCAAAAGGATACCAAGTAATTCTGGGTCGAACCGATTGCAAAAATATAAAATCCTCAAGTGTCCATTACCAATGGGGATTTCACCCCATGAATGCTAGAGAGGTTTCCAATGCTAAACATTAACAGAAATCATTTCAAGTCTAATCATTTGCTATTGTGTTTATAGGGGAAAAGCCAAAAGTAGAACTGGGGAGGCCTTGACTCACCCATTTTGAATGCATGCCCTCTAGGTTAGCTGTTCATAACATTCTTTCACTGAATTATGAAAACCCAGCACTTTAAAAATATATACCTTGTTATGACTGTTGATCACTCATCAGGCTCTGTCACAAAATATTGTGACAATGTCAATGGTAATTACCTACCCTTTACATTTCTTTTAATTTTTTCACATTCTTATTTTCACTTTCAGGACAGTGACAATCTTTGGTGGGATGCATTTGCAACAGAATTTTTTGAAGATGATGCTACATTAACACTGTCATTCTGCTTAGAAGATGGACCAAAGAGATACAGTAAGTCTGATTCATCTGCCAGAAATGACTGTTCCATAGTCAAAAATAAATATAAGAATGTTTTAATAATGTACAATGTCATACTGAGATTTTTTTTCTACAAGAACATGTGCATCTGATTATGAAACCTGTAATGCATCTCACACTGCTTAGTTATTTTATCTATTGTTTGAACTGAATGGAAAGATAAGACTAATCACTCTCTCTTCCACATATGTAAGTATCTACAATTCATTGATGATTTATTTGGGGATTTGGGAAATATGTATAATGACAAAACAGCAGCCATTCTAGGGATACTGCTCCATATGTGTTAAATATATTTTCTCATAAACTTAGATAGAACCTTGAATGCTAAGAAGGTCTCAAACATTTTAGAACAATGGGATGGAGACCTCTCTGATATCCAAAGGGTTCTTTTATTGAATAATATATAGCTGTTTTCCACAAGCATTACTTCACATCTACTTTATTACAATTGCTTGGATGTTTTACAATTCCTGATGATAAAAATTGTATGTTTTCTTGCATGAATTAAACAGTTTTTGAAAGCTTAAAGATTTATTTTTGAAGAATACTTTGAGAAGGATCCATTGGTATATGTAAAGCTTATACTTTTAAAACAATTAAAAATTTGCCTACTAAATGGTTTCATTAACTCTATCCAATATATTGATATACTGGGTTTTAATACAAATAATAGATGTGTAATGGTATAGTCACATTCCACAATCCAATGCAGCTTGTGCCATCAATGGACAGTATGTCTACTGACTTAACAGTTTTAGTGGTCCACACACGCCAAAAAGGACTTCCAAAATATCAAGGAGTTCAAAGTCTTGAGAATGAGCCTGTAATTTTGTAAATATGAGTGTTCTTATTTTGTACCCTTTAGGGAACTTCTTTCCACTTTGAGTAAACCGTTTACTATCGGATTTTTCTTCAAAGCAACAGTAAATACAAGGACTAATTACCTTGGCTATGTTTTCTTAACTACCACTAAAGTGCTCTGGTAGCTCAGGAGATAATACTCGGATGCTTATTCTTGCAGAGTAGGGTGAAGGCTACTCCCAATCCACTCTGATTAATGACTAGCTGTTATATGGGCTGAGGAAGCCAAATGTATGAACTTTTCAAACCTCATAACATCAGCATGTTTGTGCAGAACATGGATTTCAGCTCTGAGAGGTTTCAGGCATTTTGAAGTTTGTCCTTCTCAGCCCACATAGCAGCCAACTGCCGATCATGCATGAAGGGGAGCAGCCTTCAACCTACCTTGATTGAGTATGAAATCCTCAGCTAAAGTGGAGACCTTTAGAGGTGGTCAGGGACACATGACCAAGCTTTTATTAGATTGCTTCTTGCATTTATTGTTCCTTTTAATGCCATTTTACTTGTTTTATGTGTGCTCAAAAGGGAGAAGGAAAGAAAGAAAAGAGTTCAGTGATTTTATTATGCACATCATATCTTCATTTATGTGAGTTTGATTTGCCACATGTGTCTGACTTGCTAAATAATATTGCACATAGTGGGAGATTTTTAAAAAATGTTCTTGTTCATTTTTGTGAAAGGATACTTAAAATGTCCTTATTCCTTATTATGAGTGTTGCTGTTTCTAACATATTCTAATTGCAAATGTCAAGATTTGTGTCAAGTGGGTGGATCTTAATTTAGGTAGGTGGGATTAAGGAGGAGGGGAGGTAGTGTTTTCCTTTAATATGGGCAGAGAGTGGGAAGAACAGAATGTAGTTACAGAAGTTGGCAGTAAAGAGTGTGGAGTTTCAAGGGAACTCACTGAGCCCCGAGAATCAGCCTCTGCCCCTGGAAATCCAGTTAGTAAGTATAAAAATAAATAATTGGGTCAGACCTGAAGAGTTCCCAGTTATGTTTAAGACTACAAATCCCATTGTCCTAGACGGCTGGGGGTGATGAAGCATTTTAGTCCTGCACTACTGGAGGGCCTCAGGTTGCCCATCACTGGTCTATGGTGACCTGCCTCACACAAGGCAGGAAGCTGTAGAGGTAAACAGTTTGGGGTTCTCCTTTCAGGCACCTTGCTCTTCTCCCCTGTTGGTTTTCTGGGGCTCATAATGCAACCCAGGTCTAATTGTAAGGTCTGATGCCATTTTACAAACTAGTAATTTTTTTTGTCTTTGAGGTGGAAAAGTCAAAAACAAAAAGGAGAATGCATTGGGTTGGAGAAGTGAGAGATAGACGGGCAGGGAAAAATAAAACCTTTTCAGTAAGCAAATAAAGCTTCCTGCTAGCAAGTAGATTAAGAAAGCTTCAGTGGGGAGAAGCTGGACAGAGCTGACGTCTGGGCAGAGCTTGCTGCTGGTTTAGGAAAGAAAATAATTATTAATGGTACTATGACTCATGATAGTTTTCAGCACTTTAAATATAGCTCACAGGCAACAAACAGGGATGTCTGCTGTAAGACATTAACAGGTCCACCAAACTGTACTAAAGGGAATTAACACCTCCAACAACCTACCACTTAACCTTCTATTGGAGAAAATCCTAATCGCACCTTTGAAGAGGTGCTGTTGTCACTCAGACCTCTAAATATTGGTGATATATACAGGGAACTGAATGTGATTGAGAGAATTATATTCTTTAGGAACTTTGTTCCTATAGCTCTGATGACACTGTTAGTGGTTTAAAAGAGTCTATTATTGATCTTGAGCTGCCCCTTTATTTCAAGCAGGTCCTGAATCCCACCCCTAAATCATGCACAGGAAAAGGGAAGATTCATTAATTGATTTCCTCTGCACCTTGTTAGTACATCGAGCAAAACAATGAACAAATGAAAGGTAGATGCCAAAATGCCCATAGACTACAACTGCTCACCCCTGACCCAAGTGGAGTAACCAAGATTGTGGAGTAGACAGCCCAAGTAACTCCTTTTTAAATTGGTACTGCCTTGATAAATTAATTCCAGAGTCTAATTTAGTGATAAATCGTATTAGTAGTATTTGTATGAATGACCTTTGAGGAAAGCACAATGCGTAGGTTTTCATTATGAAGAACCCAGTGCATGCAATGAGGGTCTATATTCCATTGCAGTTGATAATTATTATATTATTCTTATACTCTATTTATATAGTGCCAACTTATTCCGCAGTACTGTACAATAGGGAATAGACATACAGAGACTTTAAGCAGTACAAATGTATAATTTGTTGTAGTCCAAGGCTTACCTAAAATACAGAGGTATGTTAAGCTGCAAAAAGTGTAAGCCTGTACGTTTATATTTTTAATAAAATATTAAACTGTTTACAAGTGAAAGCCTCCGCCTGTTCCAAATTTGACGCTGATTGTCGTGGGTTACCTGAATGGAGACGGGTATATATTCTCCATATGGTCAGATTGTTTGATATCAAAAGTCTGGCAACATTTTAAAGGGGATGTATCACCTCATAAAATGTTTTTACCATAGGTTTTGTTAATAAAATAGTATTAGGAAAGCTGTTTTTTTTAAATGTAAGTACTTTTCAAGATATTGCTACTTGAATCTTTGTTCATTGCCTAATTCTCCTCCCACCTCCCTCCCAGCTGCCCCAGGGAGCGCATTCACACTTTCCTTCGGTGTGACAACCTCAGTATAGTGTTAACTGGAGCTTGATATAACAATAGAAGCCATTCAAACCACAATGAAGTGAATCGTGTAAGCTCTCCCTGAGGGAGGTGGGAGCAGAAGAGGAGCTGTGCTGAAGATTCCGAGTGCCCATTATGCAGAAGGGTACAGCAGAGCAGAAGCAATATCTTTAAAAGTACTTACATTTAAAAAAAACCCAAAAAGCTTTCCTAATACTATTTTATTAACAAAACCTATGGTAAAAACATTTTATGAGGTGATACATCCCCTTTAAAATGAGTATATTATTTTATACATTTTTGTATGATTGTGTCTATACAGTATTATACTATTTGACGCTGTTCTTTGTTGTTTTTTTAGAAATGTAACATGGAAAGCAAAAAGGATCAGAGGGTCCTGCTCGTGAGAGTTCAATGCTTTATGTGATTGCCACTGAAGTCTATGTAGAAATTTGTAGATAAAACTCATGATAAAATCATCAACTGCAATGGAATCCAAGCTAAACTTAGCTAAAAATATGAGGAATAAAAACATTTGAGGAACAAAAAAATGTCCTGAATTGTTAATGAGAAATATTGCATTTTGAACTAGCAATCCAGGACATACTTTGTCATATAATTTATTTGTTTTAACCCTTAATGTGCCGGGTGGGTGTCCAATGCTCTGGAGCTCAGAGGATTAAAGGGATAGTAACCCCACCCCCCAACAACTTGACGGCAAAAAACAGCAATCATAGAAACATACCGAACGCACGTAGTCCCATCTCTCAAACCTTTATGGTTTGAGAGATGTAAGACAAGACAGACCTCTGCTCCCTTCCCCTTCTCATATGTCCGCTGTATATCGGACGTCATGAGATCCGGCTTCCAGCACCAGACGGCGGCTCTGCAGGAGCGCTGTCATCTAGATACCTCCGTATTATTACTTCATGGGTATGGTCTAAAACATGTGCCTGGCTTACAAGCACATGTTGTAGACTATTCCTATGAAGTAATTATATGGAGATATCTAGATGTCAGAACTCCTGCAGAACCGCTGAAAGTCGGCCGACCGGATTCTGCCTCTGACAGCTTTACAGCTCGTCAGGCAGAAGGGGGAGGGACCGGAGGACTGTCTTGCCTTACATCTCTCAAACCATAAAGGTCTGAGATATGGGACTAAGTGCGTTTGGTATGTTTCTATGATTGCTGTATTTTGCCATCAAGTTGTTGGGGGGGTTACTATCCCTTTAAGGAGGAATGAACAATAACAAGAGTGTAAAGTGTATATCTTTTTTTTCTTCTTTTTATTTATTAAAATAAAACAAAATACATATTAATAATATACATAAATTAGGCAAATACAAATACACAACCCCTCTCATAATCAACATCCCATATAAAACACATACCATTGCTCGATCAATCATTAGCCTCAAAGGGGGTACCTACCGATTATATATTTCTTGAGTACCAGAAAACCTTCCAAACCATGGCTGCCATATCCTATAATATCTATCTAAATCATAGTGCGCTGCAAAATATCCTTTTTCCATTGTGGAAAAATGTTGAACCTGATCTTTCACTTCTTTCCAAGTTATATCCTCAGCTAGTTTCCATTTCCGTGCAATGATCAACTTCATTGCTAAGAACATCTGCAGTACTAAGTATCTGCTGTTTACTGGTACTGCTTTCAAATCAAAATGCAATATTGCTTTGCAAGAATGAGGAGAGAGAATACTGATATAACTGCAAATATTTCTTCCCAAACATTTTTAATCCTAATGCACTCCCATCAAATGTGCATATGTGTCCCCCTATCCATCCCACATCTCCAACATACAACAGAAGTTCTATAATCAAACCTATGCAAAACCTCCGGGACTAAATGTCATCGTGACATAATTTTAAATTGGAGTTTGTGAAGATTTAAACAGTGAGACACCCTCTTAACCAAGCACCAGCTATGGCTCCATTTCTCCAAAGATTTCTCCAAATTTAAATCTTTTACCCATCCTCCCCAAGTGTTTGGAAAATTATTCTTTGACAGACTTTCCACTAATTGATAACATTTATTGAGAAGTCCCAAACCTGACTTATTATCAAACAGGTTCCCCAAAGTAAGCCCAAAACTATTTTTTTTTTTCATCCATATCCATATGCTTCTTGAAATATTGTTGAATTCTATATAAACCAAAAAAATATTTCCTTGGAACCTTCAGATCTTCATATAATTGCCCCATAGATTTTGGTTTATCTCCATTCATTAAATCTATAACCTTCAAATGACCAATATCATTCCAATTACTTAAATTTAAGTCCAGAATCAGATATTGCATAAATTTAACCTGAATCAAGCCTATTAATCTGTTCTCAAAATGATTTCTTTTACAAAACATCAACCAAATCCTCAACAGCTCACTGGGAATGGCACTTCTCGAACCTTTTACTAGCATCCATGTTGTCTTACAATCCTGCCACAATATACTTCTAAGTTATCAATTCCCAGCAACCTCTGTTCTATCCAATACCAATCCTCCTTCATAGAAGAGGGGGATTGGATTTTTTGAGCATGGGCCAGCATGCTAGCCTGGACATAATTAGCCAGATGGGGAAATTCCAAACCACCTTTATTTTTATACTAAAACTACTGGAGCGCTCTACTGGACTAATATATGGTACAGTCTAATAACATATATCTGTGGCTTAGCTTGAGAGGAGAAACAATGTAAATCAAAGATGCTCAAGGCGTTGCAGCTTCCACTTGTAGTGAGGTTAGTACACTTCCTCACAGTCAAATCTGCAGAACAAAAAACAAAAAGACAAGAGAGCGCAATACGCCTCTAAGTGTAATATTATTATGCAAATCTATGCCCCACTCTCGATAGTTATACTCACAGGAGTAAGAGGCTATGACCTGCCTCTGAGGTCACTCGCATAGACTGGTATAAGCCCCAGTCCGGCTATCCTCCGGATACCACTGGGAATTTTCTCCTTCAACTTCCGAACACTCTCAATTACTTCCAACACTTGGTGTATGAAGTGGATAATGATTTATTGTATATTAAAACAAATATAAAACCATAATAAACCCAACGCGTATCGTGAGGTACTCCTACACTTCATCAGGGGTTAAACTCTGCTTACCAACAAACAAGTCTTATATAGACTATACATAATTATCGGGGCCAATTGAAGCGCCACGCTACTTACGGTTTGCCCGGCAGTCATCCAGCACTAAGAAATCACGCCTCGCTTACAGAATAAACGGGCTATAGGGCGCTATACGCAAAAAATGATAGAGCCAAGCCTCCATCTCACAGCTAAACAAACGTTGCGAGACGGGCCATGAGCGGCCGCGGGCCAATCCTAGCAGCGCAGCGCTGTAACTGAACCTCCACAGGCTTTCTATTGGTCCTCGGCAGCCTCAATCTTAACAAAAAACAATGAATAAAGAATGATAATGATATCATAGCATAAATATATATTCGCTTAATAGATGTCACAGTGCACTCTAAAGCGAGTGTACCGTCCCATGCAACATACTAAGTATATACTCACTGACACGGAAATCTTGGCGACTATATACTAAATAAATGCATATGTATACCAACCAGTAATAGAAAAAATAGCTCATAAATACATGTCTATTTAAAATGAAATGGATCCTCAAATAAAATAATTAAATAAATCATATATGTAAAACATATAGATAAGACAAAGACCCTTATATGTACCTAATAAAAGACAGTGTCATAAATGGCAAAAAAACCTAAAACCTTACATAATAAAATCCTATCTAAAACTTTAAACTCATATGTTGTGGTGACAAAGAATCATGGAATATAGTCAAAAACTCATCTTTATATCTAGGAGATAGGTATATTTTTAGCAAACTTACATAGCTATAAACCCTAAATCTACATGAGGCACTGTACATCAATATCCTCATTTAACCCTTGGGGTGCCAACGTACCCAATTTATAGATACAAAAAGTTTCTCTCATTCGTAATTGGGTTAGCCTATTTGCAACAGACTGATTTATAAATTCAAGTCCCATAGTTTTAAAATTCTCAATTCCTCCCTGTATACATAAAGAGAAATGTCTGGGTACTCCATGATCACATTTTTTCTGGCTAATCCATCTTCTGTGTTCTCCAAGTCTATCTCGTAGGTTGCGAGTAGTTCTTCCTACATTTTTTTTTCCACACCCACATATAATCAGATAGACTACATACTGTGTTTCACAATTTATAAATTGTTTTACTTTGTATCTTTGTGTGTTATCATAATTGGAGAACTCTGAAGTTCTATGTAGCATATGTTTGCAACATAAACATTTGCTATGGTTACACCTGAAGTTTCCAATTACTGCTAGTGTTTAAAAAAGTCCTTGTTGATTAGCCAGACTTTTTGGTTTACTGGGGGCTATATAATTTCTTAAACTTTTATTTTTCTTATAAATTATTCGGGGTTTATCACCCAATTTGTGTTTCAATAAGGGATCTTGTTGTAATATATTCCAATTATTCTGGAATATTTTTTTAATGTCTGTCGAAAGCGCATTGTACTGAGTGATTATAGGAATCTCCTTCATCATCATGTTATCTTCCATTGTCTCCTTCACACTCTTTTTATCTTTGGGTTTCAACAAATCAGTTCGATTCAGGCGGCTCGCTCTAAAGGCTGCCCCCTCAATCAAACTGGTTTTATATCCTCTTTCCATAAGTTGACTCTTAAGCACCTCTCCCTGTCTCCAATACTCGTCTATGGTACTGCAGTTTTTGCGTAAACGATAGAATTGTCCACCTTTATTTTTATGTCTATACAATAAATATTTAGAGATTCTTGGTCTTTTATCCTTCCACACAAATTCACTTGCCAAAGATTTAAATTGTTTACTCCAGGCAATGGTAATCGGTATCGGTATCATTCTTAAACAGTATAACCTCGGAAGAATGTATGCTCTTATTGCATTCATTCTACCCAGCCATGACATATTTAAAAGTTTCAATTCACCAATCTGCTTTACCATATCATTAAGCAAAGGATGATAATTCAGGGTCAAGATATCTTTATTATCACTTGGAATCAAAATACCTTAATTCCTCTGTCCAAGTAAATAAATATTTTTTTTTAACCTATCCAGAATTTCCTACTTAATGCTGATTGCCATTACGTGGGACTTCAATCTATAATTTGAAAGTAAGCCGTATCTCTCTTTAATAGCACTTGGGATTGAAACCTCAGGATTTGATAAAGTCATCATAATGCCATCCTCGTAAAGGTTCAATTTACACGTCCGGGTACCCACCACTACCCCGCCTATGTCCATCTGGTCCCTACTCAGTGATGCCAATGGCTCCAATGAAAAAATATAGAGCATAGGGGCCAGTGGACACCCTTGTCAGGTCCCATTCCTTATTGAAAACCAGTTAGACCTGAACCCCTGACCCACCACCTGAGCTGTAGGGAATTTGTATAAGGCCATGACTGAGCTGACCAGGCCCTCCCCAAATCCATATGCCCTCAGGGCCTTCTCAAGGAAGACCCAGTCGACCCAGTCAAAGTCCTTCTCAGCATCGAGGGCCAACATGATCATTGGTATTTCCTGAATCTTAACATATTCATATAATATCAATAACTTTCCTTGTATTCGCACAAGCTTGCCTACAGTTAACAAATCCAGTTTGATCCAAGTGGTCTATAAAAGGAACAATAAACTTTAATCTTCCAGCTAATATAGATGAATAAATCTTCATATCTATATTTATTAGTGAAATTGACCTATAACTGGAGACCTTTACACCATCTTTATCTGGCTTCAGAACTGGGATAATGGCTGCTTACAACATCTCTACAGGAAAAATTCCCTCGTCTCTAATACTATTAAAAATATTTGTTAAATGAGGAATAATAAGAGGAGCCATTTTTTATTAAACAAATTTGAAAATCCATCAGGGCGAGGGGATTTAGTAACCTTCAATCTATCTATATCTTTTTTAACCTCCAGGCCATCCATAGGAGCTTCCAAAAAATCTCTCTGCTCCCTCGAAATTTGATTCAAATTAGGTCTAGCTAAATAATTCCCCTCTTCATTCCTATTATTTTTATCTAGTAAATTATATAACTACGTATAGAAATTGCCAAATGCCCTACCTATATCCCCCTCAAACAGACCCGTTCCCCATCCACTATCCTAAAAATCCTTTTCTTCAAATTAGACTTCTTAATTTGACAGGAAAGGAGCTTATCCACCCAGTTTCCAAGATAAAACCATCTTTGCTTCATTCTAAAAAGGTTCTATTGGCTTTTAGTATCAGTTGTTCATTGATACTTTGCTTAACCCTTTTAATTTCCTTAGTTACTTCTTCAGATATCAGTTCTTTATACAATCTGTTTAAATCCGCCAATCTAACATATAGGATAGCTAAATTCTCCTTCCCCTTTTCTGAGCACTCAACATGATCAAATGACCCTGTATCACGTGTTTAAAAGCTCACCAAACCACTGGTAGAATAACCTCTCCGGTCATGTTTTCCTCAAAATAATCTTCCCCTACATTCAGTACCGAATCTAAATTCTTAGGATTTGCCAGTAAAAGATCTTCTCCACTGTCTCTCAGTATTCCTGTAATTCTCCATCACCTCCAGAATCACAGGATCATGGTCCGTCCATGCCACCACATCTATAAAAATACTTTTACACAACTTAATAGAATTACAATCAGACAAGATCAGATCAATACAAGAATGTGTCCCATGATGGTTTGAGAAGAATTATTTTTTTAAATGTAAGCACTTTTAAAGATATTGCTACTTGAATCTTTTGTTCACTGCCCAATTCTCCTGCCACCTCCCTCCCAGCTGCCCCAAGGAGCATGTTCATGCTTCCTTTTGGTGTGGCAACCTAACTGGAGCTTGATATAACCCTTTGAGTGCCAGAGGGGTACAGAATGCAGCTTTCCTAATAATATTTTATTAACAAAACCTATGGTAAAAACATTTTATGACGATATACATCCCCTTTAACCCCTTCGCGACCACTGACGTGCCAGGACTGTCACAGCAGTCCAACACTTAAAGGGATAGTAATGTTTCATAATAAAAACAGCTCTAATTAATCATCATAGTATTTGGACTTTGGAGAGTGTTATTTCAATTCTGTCAGAGTTGTAGTTCCAGAGTAATTCAATGACAAAATATCCCCCTCCTGCCCCTTTTACTGATGTAACATTGTTCAGCTTGAGCAGAAGGGAGGTGCCCAGGTAGACTGCAGAGAGGGACAATCTTCAATTAAGATAAGGGAAAAACCTGAAAAGCTTGTCAGGGGGGGCAGGGATTTCATTGTTTTCATAGGAAGAAGAGTGTCCCCTTCTGTTATCTGTCCAGTCTATGGACTGCATTCCACATCAGAGAAGAGGTAGCTTACACTAGGTAAAAGGGGCGGGAGGGGGAAACTTTGCTTGTGAATATCTCATAAACCATAAAGGTTTGAGAGATAAGACTTATATCATTCTTCATGTTTTTTTAATGCCTACGAAATAAAGTTAAAACGAAGTATTACTATCCCTTTAAGGACCAGTGACGGTCCTGGCACGTCGTGGAGTTCAGGGCTCTCGGCGCAGCTGCACTCCTCTCCAAGAGTCCTGAAATGGAATGAAAAAAAAAAACCAAAACCAAAAAAAACAAAAACCCTATGGTTATCAAGTGCCGGCCGCGCATGCACACGCCAGTCCTTAAGGGGTTTAAGTGAGTATATCATTTTAAAAAATGTTGTATGATTGTGTATATACAGTATTATACTACTTGACACTGTTCTTTATTGTTTTTTAGAAATGTAACATGGAAAGAAAAAAGGATCAGAGGGTCCTGCTTATGAGAGTTCAATGCTTTATCTGATTCCCACTGAAGTCTATGCAGAAATGTGTAGATAAAACTCATGATAAAATCAACTGAAATGGAATCCAGGCTAAACTTAGCTAAAAATTGAGGAATAAAAGCATTTTAAGAACAAAAAAAGTCCTGAATTGTTAATGAGAAATATTGCATTTTGACCTAACAATCCAGGAAATATTTTGTCATATCATTTATTTGTTTTTACCCTTAATGTGCCAGGTGGGTGTACAATGCCTCTGGAGCTCAAAGGATTAAGGAGGAATGAAAAATAACAAGAGTGTAACGTGTGTATCTCACCATTTGTATACAGACGCTGCATGTTATTGACATGAAAAGATGCATACATAATTTATACATTTTTCGATTGGTCCCTATGGGAATATTTTCTTTCACAGACACATGAAATAAAAATATGAGAATGTGAGGAAACATTATCTCAGCAGTCATAAAAAATGCAAAGTTTCCATCAATTATTCCAAAGCACAAGAACATAAAAAAAACCCTGCAATGGGCAACTCGTGGTGCAACGTTCTGTTCCCTCCTGATGATTCCTCCTCAGATACCAACTAGAAGAACTGATCTCTTTGAATTATGTGAAGTTCAGTTTTTGTAAACATAGAGCAGATAAACTAGAGAGTATATATCAATTAGGCTTGTGACCTGGAGTAATTCTGAAGCAAACCAACTGCATTATGGGGTACAAATAAAAGTTTTCCACATTCCCATTGGCTTAAATATGCCAAAAAATGAAGAGCCCAAATCCATTAACCCCTTAAGGACCAGCGGTCCCTGGGTGTGCTGTCCCTTAAGGACCACATAGGAAACTTTGACGTGACGTCCCACGTTACTAATCACGTGGGGCGGCATGCCGAACGGGGGACTGAAAGAGATTGCTCCGGTCTTGGAGCGATCAACTTCAGTCCCCGGTATTACTCACCGCACTCCTTAAGTGCCGGACCAGCATGACAGTCCTGCCACGTAAATGGTCCTTAAGTGGTTAAGACCCTTGACGGACTTGGCACGTCATGGGTTGGCATGTGATAAGGACTCATGATGTACCAGAACCCTCATGGATTTCAGGACTTCTCGCGTGGTTGCACGCCGTTCGGGAAGCCCTGTATCGGATTGGCAAATTAAAAAAAAAAAATGGTCTGTGGTCCTTAAGTGCTGGCCGTGTACGCACATGGCCAGTCCGTAAGGGGTTAATATTTTATCTTTATTTTATTTATTTTTTTCTTTGCTGAGAAAGTTCTAAAACCTTTCAATAGAAAATGTAAAGTTGCCACTTTTGGCCACTTTTTAATCCTGCCTGTTATGCATTGTATACCCCTCTGGCATTCATAGGGTTAAAGAAAAAAAAATTATAAAGCAATAAACAGTGAACATGACTGTTAGCTTAGAATCCATCAAGTTTAGTTCACTGAAACTCTGATCTATCATTTATTGGTTTACCTAGATCATACCATACACTGTCCTTATCCCTTATATAAACAGGGGAGTCGATTGAATAGGAGAAGCATGTTTATTTTGGAGTTTATGCACCTAAAAAAATGCATTTTGCAAATACTGGCTAGGACTATAAGAGATGTAAATGGGATTGGCCCTATTTGTTGATACGCGGCAATGTACCTTTAATCCTTTGAGTGCCAGATAGGTATCCAATACATTGGACAGTACTCAAACGTAGGGGTGGGCGAAAGTTGTCTCCGTGTTCCCGCAGAAAATTTTGTGAAAACCACGTTGTTATCTGCTTTTTCGCAGGAAAATCTGCTTTAAAACTAGTGGTTAAAGTTTTCGCATTTTTCACCCATTTGCCAACATTTTTTGCCATTTTTTCTGTCCTTTGATTTACGTTGTTTTTGCACTTTCGCTATAAAAACATGACATTTTTGCTGAAGGCAGACACAATAGAAGCAACTACAGAGCGAGATAGACGTGCTTTTCTGTTCTCTTGTGATATTTTGCAAAAAGTGAGACAGGAGAGGCTCATAGTGACTCCTATCACTATGAGTAGGGTAAAAAATAATCAGTGGAGGAGCTGGAAGGACCATTATGTATCCACTGAGTCTGAGGAGGAAGGGACCACTACGGAACCAATGCTGTCCAGTCCCCTAAATCATCCCAAGGGATCTTGGGGAATTTAATGGGAAAAGAGGAAGAAAAAGGAATGGGAAGGAAGGAAGAAAAGGTTATGGTAAGGGAGGATGAAAAGGGAATAGGAAAGGAGGTAGAAAAGGGTAGTACTAGTGAGACCAGGACAGGTCAGCTGCCTGTGCCTGCTTCAAGGTGTGCTGCCCCTGCAGCCAGTGCCACCATTGCTGTACCTGCAGTCACTAGTGTTGTACCTGCTGCCAAATGTGCTGCCACTAGTGTTGTACCTGCTGCCAGAGCTTAACCTGCTGCCACCAATACTTTGCCTGCTGCTAGTGTTTCTTGTAGTACTCAGGGGGGGAAGGAGAAAATTATGCCAAGTGTGGCAGCAGGGGACCCTCTGTCAAATTGCTCGTCACCTCCTCCAAGCAGCAGTGAGATGTCTGGAATAGAGCAGCATCATGTAGGGACTGGTGGTGGTGGTGGTGGTGTTGGAGAAGCTGGGGAGGAAGAGAAATTGATGGCCTTTTTATCAGAAAAAGAGAAGGAATGGGAGACAGGGATGAGGATGGGCATCACCACCACCACTAGCAGTCAGCTTTTGGAATTAGCGGAGATTGCAAGTGCTCTAATTTCTGAGATGAAAGCGCAGCAGGGTGCTCAGGATAAGGCTAGTGTGCCACAGACCACCATGGACACAGTGGGAATGGGGTCAACAAGAAATGCGGGACTAGGACAGGTTCCACTTGCCAGCGCCAGCAATACTCCTAGTCCTAGTTGCAGTGCTAAATCTGAGGCAGTAGCAGCAAAATTCTCAGCTGCCACAAAAAGTGAAGGGGAATGTGGAGGACAAGAAGAAAGAGGCCATTTTTCTCCACCTGTTCCCTCTCCCTCCCCCTACAAGTCTTGGGTGTGGGACTATTATTCTCTTCCGGCAGGCACAGTGCAGTCATCATCAACAATGGTACAGTGCAAAATTTGTGACAAGTTAGTGAGAAGAGGAGAGGAGGGAACACACCTTGGCACAACCTCCATGATAACACACATGCAATGCAGACACCATGACATTTATGTCAAACATGTTAAAGCCAAACACCCATTTCAGAAATCTAGCACCGCTGTTACTGTACCCCCTGACTCTCCAGAAAGGTGGAGATCAAAGAGGAGGAAGAATAAAGAAACCCAGACAGACACTGGAAGTTCCATGATGAGCGAAACAACTAGCTCACTATCAACATCACTTTCTTCCTCTAGGGTAACAAGTACATCTCCTGCCAATCCACCTCGTTCATCGTTACCTCCCCCGCCAAATGATAGCCACTCTTGTGATGTTAGGATACGTAAGTTCCTGCTCTCAAGAGAAAAAAATATATTCTAATAACAACACACCCATGATTTTGGAGGAGGGGCAGGTGGAGAAGCATTAATGGCTAACTTGTTCTTTTCTCCACATAGACTGGGGGCTACTTATTCTTCTGCTACTGCCTCAGGCGCATCACTGGAGCTATTCGTGGCAAGTGGAACCTTCATCCTCCATCTTCCATGTTACTGCTATTGTTGATCCCGTTCCCTTTCAGTTGCCTAATCACCCTGCTGCTTAAACAACTCAGCAGCAGCAGTATGAAGAGCAGTTCCAACTAGGACTAAGGAGGACATTTGACAATGGCCAGTGGCTACTGGCCAACATGATCTGCTGACACTAGGCCAATAGGGCATTTTTATTTTTTTTCTCAGGGCTTGTGCTTTGAAAAATAAAAAATAAATTAATTGAAAAAAAAACATAGTCCTACAAAAAAAAAACAATTTTTGGGGAGTTTTTTTCTAACAAGCCAAAGTCCTACAAATCAAATCTTAGGGCTTGTGCCAAACAAGCTTAAGTCCTAAGTCCTACAAATTAAACCTTAGGGCTTGTGCCAAACAAGCTTAAGTCCTACAAATCAATGTTTCCTCAGGACGTGGTCCTCTAACAACAAATCTAACAAATCATCCTCTACAAAAAACTCTATCAAGTATCAGTCCACCCCAGTGTCCGCTTATGTCAGGGGGTTCCTGTCTCTATAACTTTAAATAGAAATTTCTTATTTTATTTTTGTATTAACTGCCCCCCCAATAGCAGTCAAGAAACCCTCCACAAAACAAATTCCCTGTTCAAATTATTCATTCATTCACCAACACAGGCACCCTCCTCAGACCCCTTTATACCATGTCTTATGGTTTTTATTTTATTTTATTTTATTTAGGATTTCTTTAGTATTCAGTGCCCCCCAATCCCAACAACCCCCCAAAAATCATCCCCTGTTCAACTGACTCTTTCCCCTCACCCCACCAACACAGACACCCTCATGCCCCTTTTATACTGTGCCTATGGGAAATAAAATATTATTTGTAATGCGCTGTGTGTAACTTATATGTTCCCATTGATTTCAATGGGCGAAAAAAGTGGAAAATCGTCCCTTTCCGCAAGAAATTTTACACCAAGCCATTTTTTGCCGACTTCAGTTTGAGGTGGAAATTTTCGCCTATCCCTACTCAAACGGTTAAATGCCCCCATTTAAATCAATGAGAATTGCTCCAGTATTGTTGCTCTTCTGTCTGCATGTGGTCCTTTGTTTCATGTTTGTAGACTCTCCTGTGACAGGTAGCTGGTGTCATATTGCTTATTCATTGAGACGCACATTTCCCTTCAGGGATTAGTGGCTTTAATACATCTCCCCCAATGTCCCATATTTAATAAGCTAAAGGTGACCAATCCTAAAGCAAGCTAACAACACCATGGGGAGAAATTAAAATTCCCAATGGTTTAACCACTTGAGTGCCAGGGAGGCACAGTGCATTGATAGCTCAAAGGGTTAAATAGGGCTTTTAACCCCTTAAATGCTATCAAGATCTCCAAAGCATTTAATTTAAATGGAGATTTAGTGAATTTTTAGTTGTCCCCTATGGTGCAGTTGGCTTGCTTCATAATTTGCGCCTCTTAACCTTTTGAGTGCCAGAGGCCCAATGCGTTGCGTACCCCTCTGGCACTCAAAGGGTTAACCCCTAAAGAGCAATATAATGCAATTTCAAAATGATTAACTTGTTTATTATACACTGCTTATAGATCATTTGTCAAGAACACATTATAAATTACCCCATTATAAGAACACCTCCAATATTAACCCCTTGGGGACCAGAGGGGTTTGCAGTGCATTGCAAAGCAATATGTTGCCCACCCCTCTGGTCCTGAAGGAGTTAAGAACGCATTCTAAATTACCCATCTCCTAAACTGAAAACCGCATCAGTTCCAAATATTTTGTACATTCCTTTTAGAATATTTTGGTTTCTATTGCAAACACTGACCTAATGATAGGACATTTGTCATTTCCTTAATTACGGGACGCGAACAAACACTAATAGGCTATGATCCTGACTTTGGAATGTGTGTGGTTTTGACACTTTACTGCACACAACAGATATTGGCCCCATAAATAAAACCCAGTCTTCATGTAGTTTCCTTGCAACACGAAGGGAAATAAACTTGTTCCTTAACCCCTTAAGGACCATTGCCGTACCAGGACCGTCACGGCAGTCCAGCACTTAAGGACCACTGACGGTCCTGGTACGTCATGGAGTTCAGGGCGCCGGTCCTTAAAGGGATAGTAATACTTAAAATGTAAAAAAAAATATGTTGTAGAGTTTATCCCCCTGAGTAAAACAAGGGTACTCCCACTGCTGAAAGGTGTTTCATTCAAAAGTTATTAATTTTCAAATTTGAATTTTTTAGGTGCAATATCACAGTGGCCTGAAATTGTACAGTGGAGCTGTTGCTACACCATCCTATGGAGATTTATGGTCAACTGACCAGAGCTGTCCATAGGATCGTGTAGCAACAGCGCCACTGCACAATTTCAGGCCACTGTGATATTGCACCTAAAAAATTAAACTTTGAAAATTAATAACTTTTGAATGAAACACCTTTCCGCAGCTGGAGTACCCTTGTTTTACTCAGGGGGATAAACCCTACAACATATTTTTTTTTACATTTTAAGTATTACTATCCCTTTAAGGGATTAAACAACAAAAAATATGTTAGAAATTCATGTTTAACTCTTTGAGTGCCAATGTATTAGATATCTCTCTGGTACTCAGAGAGTTAATAATGGTAAAGGATGACTACTTCATTAACAATGTGCTGTATGTACACAGGTAAAATTGGAACCATTCTGAGGCTAATCAGCTGCAACCCAGGCAACAAATAAAAAATCCTTTTGACATAAACCAAGATTTTAAAAACCAATACAGACCGTAACTGGACATTCACCCACCATTTATCTATCATTGAGGTGCAAATTGTTCTTTAGTAATTAGTTCAAGAAATTTAGCGACGTCTGGGGGGAGATGCACTATGATCCGATGCTGTGGAAATGTGTGTCTGGCGAAGTGTGGCGACTCGTGAGCACACCGCCTTGGTGATCTAGGCGCTAAGCATTAGGTATGCAAGGGGAGGGGAGGAGATGTTCCTCATTAGCATACAAGGTTGTCTGCTGCTGGCGATGTTTAAGAGAGGGCATCTCTTCAACACTGCCAGCATTATGACAATCCTCCATTCGTAGGACTGATTGAATGCTGTTACTGAATGCGAAACTACAGGGACATCCAAGCAATGCCAACCACAGGTAGGAGATATTGGGACTGTGAACAGCAGTTGTTTGGAAATGGCCTTATAATCCTTCCCGGATTGATGGGCAGCAACAATTGCTTCTCTAAGATCATTGCAGATGTCTTTCCTCCTTGGAATTGTGTTAACACACACCTGAATACTCCAGACCAGCAAACTGCTAAAACTTTGGCTTTTATAGAGGTGGTGACACTTGCTGATGATCAATTGATCAAGAGCATTTGATTAGCAGCACCTGTCTGCTATTTAGCATTTTAATATCTATGGAAGCAGTAAGAGTGTCCTTACACTCCTTACACAATGGCTTCTCCATTTTGGCTTTATTTTTGTTAAATCATGACACGGTGTATTATGTCATGTGTTGTTCTTCATCTGAGGTTGTATTTATCTAATTTTTAGACCCGGTAAGGAACAGATGATTGTTATTATGTCCTAATATGTAAAACCATAGAATTCAAAGAGGGTGTACTTTCTTGTGTGTGTATGTATATATATATATAAAGCTGCCCTCTCCCTCCCCCTTCCCCATAGTCAGTGTTCTAGCTGACTGCAGGGAAGCCTTTCGTACGACCGTCAGGCGGCTCTGCAGCAAAGCCAAGATCGCGTTAATAAAAAATAAATCTTTCACTGAAATGGTCTTGTACGTGTGCTTGGTTTGTGCTTGGTTTGCAAGCACACGTAGCTACAATGCTGACTTTGGGGAAGGGGGAGGGAGAGGGCAACTTTAGGAGTGATTATCTCTCAAACCATAAAGGTTTGAGAGATGACACTGGGGGCAATACATTTATTTTTAATATTACTTTACTATAGGGATTAGTAATACTTAAGTATTACTATCCCTTTAAATTGTGAAATATACATTTAATAAAGCTAATTTATTTATTTTTAAATAGTAACCAATTACAATTTTAAGTGGACAAAGAAGCAAGTAATGGTATACAGGCAATATTTCATGAATCCAATTGGTTCAGCTGAAGAATTTTAAAAGGATGATGAGATTTATCACTCTTCTCAGGGTAGGTACTACAGTAGGAAAAGCATCTAGACAACTGAACCTACATATGCATTCTATACATGCCTGTAATTTACATGTAAGTGGACCTCATACAGAAGAATATATTATGGCATTGTAGTAGTGCTACCATAGTTAAGATTGGGTTGAAGACCATACAGCATTCTCTACAGACCCTGCAAATTATATATGAATCTTTTAAAAATGTTCAAAAGCAAACGTTGAGAAACAAGCAAGAGTTCCCTTTTATTTTCTATGTATTTATTTATTTCTAAAATGGTGTTCTTGTAACATGTATTTCAAAATCTACTGAACAGATGTAAACCAAGTTTCAGGCAGTGATAGGTCTATTAGGACACTATTTGATTTTGTCTAAAGAAAGATGCTTCTATTCCATGAGATCTTTAGGTTTAAAGGGATAGTAATGTTTCATAATAAAAGCAGCTCTAATTAATCATCATAGTATTTGGGCCTTGGAGAGTGTTATTTCAATACTTTCAGAGTTGTAGTTCAAGCTTAATTGAATGATAAAGTATCCACCTCCCGTCCTTTTACTGATGTAAAACTGCTCAGCTCAGATCAGAAGGGAGGTGTCCAGGTAGACTGCAGAGAGGGACAATCTTCAATTAAGATAAGGGGAAACCTGAAAAACCTGTCAGTAAGAAGATTGTCCCTTGCTGTTATCTGTCTGGTCAAGCAACCAGATTCCACATCTGAGGTGAGCAGTGTTACACTAGGTAAAAGGGGTGGGGGGTGATACTTTATCATTCAATTACTCTTGAACTATAACTCTTACAGTATTGAAATAACACTCTCTGTGGCTCAAATACTATGAATATTAATTGAAGCTGCTGTTTTTGTGAAACATGGCTATCCCTTTAAAGTTGTCATTTTACAGATAGGGGATTGGTTATTCATGAATGTAGGCGGAGCAAACTCCACTAAATCAGTCAATCAATAGAAATGTGTACGAACAAAACAACACAGCTGCTTTAAATTAATATATTCAACTCAAAATGTTAGTGAGTGTTATAGAGAACAAACTCTGTAATCTCTTCTAGTTTTGGTAAATGTGGTACAATAAACAGTGCAAATTCAGAGGCAAAAAACTACTGGTAGAGTCAGAGTCAATTTCTTACTCAAATGAACAAAACTTGGAAAATGAATGTGTCGAGAACATTAAGGCAGCACAGGGTGACTTAACAGGAAAATATCCCCAGGATGGTGCCCAATTTGTAGATCTGCTCCTCAATTAGAAGACCTGCTTATGTAGCTGAGGCTGCATTGTAAGCCCTGACTGACTAAGAAGGAAGCAGAAAGACGACATGAAAAGAGACCCCCCTCCCCCCATGCTACCTTGTTGGTCCAGCAGGAGGTGACTGAAGCCGAGCAGTTCATTCTCTGATGCTGTTTCCATAGACCCAGTGGATCAGGCTTGAAAGTGACACAGAATGCTTTGCACTTATGCAGTTTTGGTTGTGTTTCTATGAACATTGCACCTTTACTCTTATGTGACCTCTGTGTGGTCATTAATGTTTCACTTACCTTCGTCATGTCCTGGCATGCACTGCTGTATTTCTTTTCTTACTCAATAAAACTCTTTAAAAAAAAAAAAAAAAAAAAAAAAAAAGAGAGAGAGAAAAAAAAGAAAGCGACACAAAAGTACTATGGGAACTGCCTCTGCAGTTTGTGCCTGAGGACCATATACTTTCAGGTTAAGTTCTAGCAGAGGGGGTCGGTGTTCTGAATCCCCCATAAAGCTCACACAGCTCTGGACTTTTTATTGAGTTTATTAAGGATCAGACTTGGTAACATGTGGTAATTATCCTTTAACCCCTTCGCGTCCTGTGATGTACCCGGACCGGCACGCTGGTCCGGCACTTAAGGACCAGTGACGGTCCTGGTACGTCACGTACTTTTACTCACCGCGCTCCTGCAGGAGCGTGGTGAGTAATACCGTGGACTGAAGTTGATCGTTCCAAGACCGGAGCGATCTCTTTCAGTCCTCCTTTCGATGTGCCACCCCACGTGATCAGTCACGTGGGACGGCACGTCGAACTCGTCTATCTAGTCCTTAAAGGACCAGACACCGCGGGATCGTTGGACCTTAAGGGGTTAAATAACATTACCACTGACGTTATCTGCAATGCACAGGAGAGAATATAATTCATATTCGTAAAAGCTTAAACCTGAATTTCACCTATTTGTTCATTTGAATGAGAAATTGAACAATTGCCATTCGTACATGGCTGATATTGACATGATCTGACTTTGAGTGTCCGAGGCAGGGCTGGATTTCCTATGAGGCAGAGTAGGCAACTGACCAAAACACCAGATTTTGAGGATGACCACAGCTGTGCTTTCCACACTCACATTCTGAGTTGAGGGTGTGGACAGTGCAACCCCAATGTTCCTGTACAGAGACACACTGCTCGCTTATTATTACGAGATTATTTATATGTTTGTAAAACTTTTTAATGGCTATTAATTAACCCCTTTGGTGCTACAAAGGTCTCTGACACATTGGGAAGCATTTGAAACCTCTCCAACAACAAGAGGTTAAAGTGAAACTGTCACTTTGTAACTATCACAGTGCCTGTGATTCCTGTCACTCTCTGTTGTGGATGTCACTGATTTGCTGACTGAGTTTGACCCGCCTCCTGATGACCTTTTTATACCTGGCTATCTCTCTGGTCAAGGGCCCTTTCGTGGTGTTCCTGAGCCAGTAGTGCTTTTGCTGTGTTCCTGTGTTCTGAGTTCCTGTGTACCGATTCGGCTTGTCCTGACTATTCTCCAGTGTTCCTGCCTGTGTATGACTCGGCTCGTCTGCGGACCACCCTTGGATCCTGACCCGGCTAGTCTGACGTTCCTGCCTGTGTATGACCCGGTCCGGCTGACTTCCTGCTCCGAAGATCGACTTCCAGCTTGTTCCAGTGACCTGCGTTCCAGTTGTCGCCGTCGCGACATTTTCCAGTCCTTGCTGCCCACGAGTGTGCCATTGCCTAGCCTGGTGATTCCTTCGATAGTGCTGTGTCTCGTATTAGTGCAGAGCTGTGTGTATTCTGTGGGCCTTCCTCTCCTTGCAGAGCCTGACCGTAGCGTTATAGCCTAGAGTAACGTTGCAGAGCCTTGAAGTAGCGCTGAAGCCTCGAGTGAACGTGCACTTTAACTCTCGCAGTGCTGCCTCATATTCACTCTCTATATCTCCAGTACAAGCCTTGTTACAAGTGACACTGCTGCTGAGTTGGCCGCTCTCCGTCGGCAACTCTAGTCTTACGTTGCAGAGCGTTCACGAAGCTTGGGCCGTTTGGGCGCTAAGGCTCTCCGGTGTTGGTTACTGTCGAGATCGTATACCCAGAGTGTGGCTGAGAGGTTCAGTGTTGGCTATTCGGTACCAAGCCCGAGGGGGCTAGTGGTTCTGGCTCTAGCATTACTGCATTCGATTACGCTTGAGGAGGCTCTTAGCTCTTGCATTGCAGGCCGGTTTCCATATTGCCCTAAGGGGCTATTCGCACTTGCACATACTAAGCAGTTCTTGTAGCTACGCCCGTGGGGGCTAGGTTGTTACCCATTCTGCTTATCATTTACCACCTAGGCAAGGCAGCTCGTTCCTCTACTCCTGATGAACTTCATCTGTACAGCGCAGCCTATTTAACATCAAGGGCGTGTCAAACTTCCACATCAGAGACTGAGTATAATTTGGACTTTAACCCCTTTGGGGCCTATACCATCCTAGGGCATACTATCTTGCATTTATGTCCATAATACTGTTTTCCTGGTATTCTCTCAGTTTACATTATCTGTATATTACCTACCGCCTCTAGCGGGCGTGAGTGTCATTATTCACTTTAATAAAGTGTGTTTTATTTTCACTTATTGGTCTGAGTGTCATAAAAACCGTAACAGTACGAAAGGGCCATGACCTCAGACGGTAAGGGTGAAAGTAATCCTCTGAACATCCACTGGAGAATGGATGTCCAAGAGCAGCGCCTGGACCAATTGGCACTGGCTCTACAAACGTTGCTTGAACGTACAGTACAATTGGACAAGTCTGGTCCAAATCCGGTGGTCCCCCCAGTCGTGACACCGGAGAATCCCTCGGTACCCATCAGTACTAACACAAGAGGGTTATCGGCAGCAGTACCGTTACCCCTAAGATATGATGGCGAACCCTCCTTATGCAGAGGTTTCATTAACCAGTTGGAGATATTTTTGGAATTGGCACCTCAGGCATTCCCTAACGACCGTAGCAAGGTCGGCTTTATGATATCTCTGTTGACGGGCAAAGCTTTGGCATGGGCAAATCCGATATGGGAGAGTGCCAGACCCTGCACACTGAACTTTAGAGAATTTGTGGCGAAGTTCAGACGTGTGTTTGAGGTTCCTGGTAGGTCTGCCTTTGCTGCCAAAAGGCTGATGGAGATTCAGCAGGGCGAACGTACTCTGGGCGAATACGCTATTGAATTCCGGACCTTGGCAGCAGAGGTTGGCTGGAACGATGAGGCCTTACTTGCTGCTTTTTCTCAGGGCCTGGCTGAACAGATCAAGGACGAGATAGCAGCTCGAGATGTACCCAGCGAGCTGGACGAGTACATTGACTATGTCATGCTAATAGATTCTCGCATCCGGGAGAGACGCTTGGCTAAAAGGACCAAAGCAAAGAGTTATGGTCAGAACCAGTTCCTTAACCCACCCACTCCACCCGTGCTGCTTGAGCAGACAGCTGATGGCATTGAACCTATGCAATTAGGTTTTACTAGGCTCACGAAAGAGCAGAAGCTGTATCGTAAAAGGCAAGGCTTATGCCTATATTGTGGCAAACCAGGTCATATATTACGCAATTGTCCTGTAAGGCCGGGAAACGAACGCACCTAGGGTACCTTGGGGGACAGGCCCTAGGTGGTGTTGAACAGTCCCTAGAGACTTGCACCTCTAAACCCACCATCCAGGTGGCTTTTGCCTGGACTGACAAGGTCATAGAAGTCTTAGCATTGGTGGACGTCCAGGGTCAAGAAGAATATGAAGTCCAGAGTATTGTTGACTCCAGGAGATTTAGAGGAAAGCTGCAATATTTGGTTCATTGGAAGGGCTATGGTCCTGAGGAACGCTCTTGGATTGATCAGGGGGATCTCCATGCTTCAAGATTAGTACGCAGCTTTCACTCTAAATATCCTTTGAAACCCAAACCTCAGGCTAGGAGAGGGGGTCTTTGAGAGGGGGGTACTATCACAGTGCCTGTGATTCCTGTCACTCTCTGTTGTGGATGTCACTGATTTGCTGACTGAGTTTGACCCGCCTCCTGATGACCTTTTTATACCTGGCTATCTCTCTGGTCAAGGGCCCTTTCGTGGTGTTCCTGAGCCAGTAGTGCTTTTGCTGTGTTCCTGTGTTCTGAGTTCCTGTGTACCGATTCGGCTTGTCCTGACTATTCTCCAGTGTTCCTGCCTGTGTATGACTCGGCTCGTCTGCGGACCACCCTTGGATCCTGACCCGGCTAGTCTGACGTTCCTGCCTGTGTATGACCCGGTCCGGCTGACTTCCTGCTCCGAAGATCGACTTCCAGCTTGTTCCAGTGACCTGCGTTCCAGTTGTCGCCGTCGCGACATTTTCCAGTCCTTGCTGCCCACGAGTGTGCCATTGCCTAGCCTGGTGATTCCTTCGATAGTGCTGTGTCTCGTATTAGTGCAGAGCTGTGTGTATTCTGTGGGCCTTCCTCTCCTTGCAGAGCCTGACCGTAGCGTTATAGCCTAGAGTAACGTTGCAGAGCCTTGAAGTAGCGCTGAAGCCTCGAGTGAACGTGCACTTTAACTCTCGCAGTGCTGCCTCATATTCACTCTCTATATCTCCAGTACAAGCCTTGTTACAAGTGACACTGCTGCTGAGTTGGCCGCTCTCCGTCGGCAACTCTAGTCTTACGTTGCAGAGCGTTCACGAAGCTTGGGCCGTTTGGGCGCTAAGGCTCTCCGGTGTTGGTTACTGTCGAGATCGTATACCCAGAGTGTGGCTGAGAGGTTCAGTGTTGGCTATTCGGTACCAAGCCCGAGGGGGCTAGTGGTTCTGGCTCTAGCATTACTGCATTCGATTACGCTTGAGGAGGCTCTTAGCTCTTGCATTGCAGGCCGGTTTCCATATTGCCCTAAGGGGCTATTCGCACTTGCACATACTAAGCAGTTCTTGTAGCTACGCCCGTGGGGGCTAGGTTGTTACCCATTCTGCTTATCATTTACCACCTAGGCAAGGCAGCTCGTTCCTCTACTCCTGATGAACTTCATCTGTACAGCGCAGCCTATTTAACATCAAGGGCGTGTCAAACTTCCACATCAGAGACTGAGTATAATTTGGACTTTAACCCCTTTGGGGCCTATACCATCCTAGGGCATACTATCTTGCATTTATGTCCATAATACTGTTTTCCTGGTATTCTCTCAGTTTACATTATCTGTATATTACCTACCGCCTCTAGCGGGCGTGAGTGTCATTATTCACTTTAATAAAGTGTGTTTTATTTTCACTTATTGGTCTGAGTGTCATAAAAACCGTAACAGTAACTAATGGAGTTTTTTCAAAAAGCTTTAAAAATCATCTGTATTTATGTTAGCCATTTTTTTTATTTAAAGGGATAGTAATACTTCGTTTTATCTTTATTTTATTTTGTAGGCATTAAAAAAACATGAAGAACGATATAAGTCTTATCTCTCAAACCTTTATGGTTTAAGAGATATTCACAAGCAAAGTATCCCCCCCCCCGTTCAGCCAGAGCAGAAGGGAGGTGCCCAGGTAGATTGCAGAGAGGGACAATCTTCAATTAAGATAAGGGAAAAACCTGAAAAACTTGTCAAGGGGGGCAGGGCTTTCATTGTTCTCATAGGAATATGATTGTCCCCTGCTGTTATCTGTCTGTTCTTACAACCAGATTCCACATCTGAGAAGAGATGGATTACACTAGGTAAAAGGGGCGGGAGGGGAAACTTTTCTTGTGAATATCTCTTAAACCATAAAGGTTTGAGAAATAAGACATATCATTCTTCATGTTTTTTTAATGCCTACAAAATAAAATAAAGTTAAAACTAAGTATTACTATCCCTTTAACCCCTTAAGGACTGGCCACGCACTTTGCGGTCAATTAAGGACCACAGAGCATTTTTTTTTTTTGCACAATCCGATCCAGACTCCCCGAACGGCATGCAGCCGAGCGGGGAGCCCGGAATTCCATGACGGTCCAGGACCGTCATGGGTCCTTAAGGGGTTAATACATTAGTTTATGAGATATTTAGCTTTATCTCAGTGTCATTTTATGCATATTAGATAGTATTGACTGGCATACCATCAAGATACTATAATTCCACACTGCTCCACATGTCTACTGCCACTAGATAACTTCCATAAAATAATACATACATAAAACTAAATATATATTAAAATCTAACATTGAAATAAAAAACTAGCAACACATATAGATGGTTTTGAAAGCTATAAAGAGCCAGTTCCCTTTTAAGAACTATATTTTCCTTGTATATTATAAACTAAGGGAGTTTTCTGTACCAGGCATCAGTGGATAAGGCTGGAGGCAGTATGATTATGATGCAGCTATGCACGCAGCTAAGAGCTCCTAGGGTGGCCTTCTCTAGTTGGATTTAAGAGATTAATCATACCCTGACCATAGAAGTGTTCAATACCTTTATCTGCCATTGGAATTCAGTAGGCAAACTCCTTAGACACTAGTTATCTCTACCACCCAGAGGGTTGAAAAATTTCAATGTTTCGAGCGTTTAATATCAAAACTGGACACCATTGGATCTAATTTACTAGAGATTCGTCACTAGCAGCTAATCTGAAATCCCTAAATGTCTATATTTTTGCTTAATGTATCTCAATTTTTTCTTATGCAATGTTTATGAACTTTTTAGAGTATTATGTATAAAAGCAAATTAAATAAATACTGGGGCAAGCCAACTGTACCATTGTACTGCCCCTTCTGCAATTTGGCACTGGGAACATTTTGTCCTCAGATTGCTTTACTAAGCTCCTTTGACAGGATTACAAAAGGTGTTTCAACTTATGTCCGTCTTCAAAGGCCCTAACAGGAGAACATGCAGTAGCGCTAGTAGGATTACTAGCAGGACCATACTACTAGAATTAATATCAGATGTTAATCATTAAAAAACATGCAACTCACATGTGTGCTACAATGTGACCATTTGAATGAAATATAAAGTGTCACAACAGTTTTGAAAATTTATAAGCAAACAATGTTTGAAGAGGATTTTCATGTAAATGGCATTTTCACATAAAGATTTAACAAAGTGACTCGGTGTTAAATAATGTTTTTATAAATAATAAACATCAACTGATAACAATATTTTACTGCTTTTTCAAATATTATCAGATAAAACCAGTTGGTGATAGTGCACTCAGGCATTTGTATTGTACTATATATATAGATATAGATAGATATAATATATGGGATGAGTAAGCTGAGATGATTAAACTTTATTTGAAGTGTTAGTAATAATTGAGATGTGAGATAACATTTCTTTTGGGTCAGTAAAGTTTATTATAAAAAGACACATGGGGGAGATGCATTAAGTTGTGATGAAGAGGTAATAAAGTGAAGATGACTTCTCCAATTATATCACTTCTCCAATTCCTATGTTATTCTATGGAACCAATGCATTTCTTCATGTATAGGCCCTATTTGATTACATAGGAACTGAAGAAGTGATATCACTGGTTAAATCAGCTCCACTTTATCACCTCTTTATCACTCTTTAGTGTATAACCCCCATGGTGTACTCCCACTTCTGGGAGACGATTCATTCAAAAATTATAACAATTGAAATGGTCAGAAAGTGGTAGAGCTGTTATTATCACATTCTATGAAAAAGTATTGCTAGTGGCTCACCTCTCCCATAAAATGCAATAAAAAAAGTCTGGACACAATCCTATATAATAATTCACTAAATGTGTGCTTGTGAGAAGCCGTCATGCACAGTAGAGATGGCTGCACACGCTGCAGTCATGCGCACTACGGACTGTCCTCGCCGCAGCTGATAAAGGAGCAGGGCTCCAAATTCAGACCGTAGTCCGTGCACAGAGAGGACTATGGTTTGAATTCTGAGCGCCCCGCTCCATATCCACCGCTGCACAAGCAGTCTCTGCTGTGCATGACTGCACCGCGGCTATTGCTGGGTGGCACTGTGGCCTCTGTACACGGGCTCTTAAACTAGTTTAATAGAAAAAAAAAGTTTATGATAGTAATAACTTTTTAACTAAGCATCTACCCCATCTCCTTTTTTTATTTAGCAGGGGATGTCTTACATCATACTAAAATATTGCTGTTCCTTTAATTTCCCGTTGGGAAAGGGTTGAAAATGCCTCATTGTTCTAGTATACTCTACTAAAATCCAGAGTATTTTATCCGTTCTACTGTATTGTTGACGTGGGAATTGCAAATATTTTTTTCATCTAAGGATCTTGAAATACCCTAAGTCGTTTGACAAGTCATCTCGATTCAGCACCATTGTCTTTTCAAGCAGAGATAGGAGAATGTAGCTGATGTCTCCTTGTGGGTAGCCTAACCTGTTGTGCTGGCAGGGTAGTCATGTACACACTGCTGATGTGTTAAGAAATGACAAATGACTGACAGGTGAAGATTGTTAAGGCTAGTGAGATAAAGCAGATTGGTTAGAATCATTCAGTAGCCTTCAATATCTGGAGCATCGAGGGCCTTATTCATCAGGCTAAAGTGGTGCAAACCAGCTGCTCCATGGGGAAATGGAAAGGAAAATTCAGCAAATGCCCAGTTAATTTAAATAGGAATTTTAACCCCTTGAATACTAGAGAGGTATCCAATGAAATGCAATGCTTTGTTTAACCCCTTAAGGACCGGCGCGCGCACGCGTGGCCGGTACTTGTGGACCACGGGGCATTTTTTTTTATTGTCGCTTCCTGTTCAGGACTTCCGGAGCGGCGTGCAGCCGCGACGGGAGCCCTGAACGCCATGCCGTACCAGGACCGTCATTGGTCCTTAAGTGCCGGACAGCCGTGAAGGTCCTGGCACGGAAATGGTCCTTAAGGGGTTAAAGGGGAACATTCACGTGTGAAAAAGTTTTGTCCATGGGCTTAACCCTTAACGACCCATGACGTGCCAGGACCGTCATGGGTAAACTTCCCATAAGGACCCATGACGGTCCTGGCACTAATTTAATGCACACATACATATATATCAAGAAATGGGAAATTTTTGTCCTTAAATGAGCAGTACACTTTTTATAAAAACGTATATATTAGTAAAGCAAGTGCACACTCACCGCTGGCTATCTAATTCAAAAGTTATAAGTGATCAATTTGCCAGGAAGTGAGTAAAAGCGGGATTACGTCTAAAAGTTTAACCTGTCAGGAATGACATAAAAAAAGGTTTACTGTTCCTTTAAGAGGTAAAATATCCTCAGTCCTTGGGGGATTAAAAGGTCATTGTACTTTTTATGAAAAAAAGATCTCATAGGATTTCCCCTGCTCAGTAAAAACAAAGATGCCCCCATTGCTGGCGGTTTCTTCATCTGAAAGTTACTAGCGTTCAAACTGTCAAAGAGCCAATTCTACCACATTCAATGAAGAATTGTATCCAGGACCGGATTTACATCTCAGGAGCCTGTAGGCACAGAAATCTGAATCGCCCCTGCCCCCGGCCATCTCCACTGGACACCTCCACAATGCTCCTAATCTCCACATTGCCCCCATCATCTCCATATTGCCCTCACATTGCCCCATCAGCTCCAACTTGCCCCCCATCAGCTCCACATTGCCCCCACCATCTCCATGTTGCCCTCACATTGCCCCCCTTCGGCTCCAACTTGCCCCCACCATCTCCATGTTGCCCTCACACTGCCTCCCCCCCTGTGTGGGGTGCGCCTGTAGGCAGATGCCTACTCTGCCTTATTGTAAATCCAGCCCTGATTGTATCCTGAGCTCATCTCTCCCAAAGAATATAACAGAAATACTGCCTGGACACCAAGTAGTGAGGTTAATAACAGCATGTGCATTTTAATGGCTTCCATCAGTCCCATCTTTACAGAAAGGAACCAATTTTTTCCTTTGGTCAGATGCCCAGTGAGGAGAGAGGCATTTCTGGGTGTACAACATGTAACTGTAGATTCTTTTGCCAGAGATAATAAGAAAGGAAGAGGAAGGCTACAGTTAAACTTAACCCTTTGAGTGCCAGAGGGGTACGCAACGCATTGCTTTGCAATGCGTTGCATACCCCTCTGGCACTCAAAGGGTTAAGGATCCTAAATGTTAATCTATATTTGGGGTCCTCCATTCACAATTCCACTGGGGGCCTCGGGGGTTCTTAAAACTGCTAACAGTTTAAAGTGGAACTACCATGTCACAAAATGTTTAGCTTAACTAAGTCCCCTTCTGGCAACTAGCTGCTTAGTAGCTCTAGTCGCCAGAATTATTACCTGATTTAATAGATATATGCTTTATTCCCCAGCTGTCAGTAGCATGGAGCATGGACGTCTTGCCAGAATGACGTCCGCGCGCCTGCGCTGTCAGTCCCAGCTGGAACCGGCCGGCTCTTAGCAACGCCTCCTAGACCCAGCTGGGGCTAACAACGCAGACGCGCGGATGTCATTCTGGCAACTCTGTGCTACTGACAGCTGGGGAATAAAGCATATATCTAATTAAATCAGTTAATAATTCTGGCGACTAGCGCTACTAAGCAGCTAGTCGCCAGAAGGGGACTTAGATAAGCTAAACATTTTGTGTCATGGCAGTTCCGCTTTAATATAAAAAAAATAGTTTTAGCTGCACTAACACTGTAAAGAAATCTCCCAGCTGTAGAACTACTTTTGTTTTACTCAACAGGAAAAGTACAAAATGTATGTTTTTTTTTTCCCATACTAAAATCTCCATTAACCCTTTGAGTGCCAGAGGGGTACGCAACGCAGTTGTTGCATACCCATCTGGCATTCGAGGGGTTAATTCCAGATGCTGGAAAACAAAACGATTAGTTCAAAGACAGTGCTAAATCATACTTATTAATCCTGTATTTTCCATAACATAATACAAAATGCAAAATAAATAAATAAATGAATGAGTAGCTATTAAAGAGATAGTAATACTTAAAATGTAAAAAAAAAATATGTTATAGGGTTTATCCCCCTGAGTAAAACAAGAGTACTTCCACTGCTGAAAGGTGTTTCATTCAAAAGTTATTAATTTTCAAAGTTGAATTTTTTAGGTGCAATATCACAGTGGCCTGAAATTGTACAGTGGCGCTGTTGCTCCCGGGTCCAGAGCTGTTGAAAATTAATAACTTTTGAATGAAACACCTTTCAGCAGTGGGAGTACTCTTATTTTACTCAGGGGGATAAACCCTGCAACATATTTTTTTTTTACATTTTAAGTATTACTATCCCTTTAAAGGGATAGTAATACTTCAAAATTACTATCCCTTATATAGAAGCCCTTGACAAACCGAATTAAATGCCACCAACGGCATCTCTCAAACCTTTATGGTTTGGGAGATAGCCGCTTTTAAACTTCGCTCCCCTCTGCCCCTCCGCTGACATCAGCGTTTTTGCTGCAGCAGGGGAATCCGGTCCCGGGACCAGTGGAGGCTCTTCAGCAGAGCCGAGATCTCGTTATGGAAAACAAGATTCTTCACTAAAACGGTCTTCTACGTGTGCTTGGTTACCAATCACACATAGAAGACCATTTTAGTGAAGGATCGTTTCTTCTATAATGAGATCTGGCTCTGCTGAAGAGCCTCCTCTTGATTCAATGAACGGATTTTCCTGCTGCAACAAAAACGCTGACGTCAGCGGAGAGGCAGGGGGGAGCAAAGTTTAAAAGCGGCTATCTTGCAAACCATAAAGGTTTGAGAGATGCCGTTGGTGGCATTTAATTCGGTTTGTCAGGGGCTAGAAGGGATAGTAATTTTGAAGTATTACTATCCCTTTAAGGGAACAGACCTGTATAGGCTGAGTGTAATCTATAGAGGTCTGGGTTCTTTATTTTCTATACATAGATTGTAGTTTCGTCTTATAATTTTTCATCTTTTCTTTGTATTTTCGTTGTTTTGTACCTATTTTTAAACATATAACACGTTGATAAGTTTCAGGAATAAATAATTGTTAAACAAGAGATTAGAAAGAAAATAAACCACATTTCAATATTGGTTAGCTTGTTGATTTGCTGCTGTTTTTATATATACTGTGTTTGCCATTCTCTAAAGTACTATGGGATACACAGAATTATTGATAGTGCTAGTGCTGTGTATGACATCATGTGCAGTCATGGCTTCACTTCCCATTAGACAGAGAAGGTAAATGCCTTGGACTTCACGTTTTGAGGTGAGCAGGCGACCCTGACATTCTCATACCTCCCAACATTTCAAGTGGCCAAAGAGGGGCACTTTTGCTTTAGGGGGTGTTGCAGGGGGTGTGGCTGGTAGGTAGGGCATTACAGAGAATGTTTAGGCTATTTTGTGAAATACTGACAATTCTTTGTGTAACTGAATAAATGATTTTAAGCAAGGACAAAGTACATACCTCCCAACATTTCAAATTGCCGAAGAGGGACACTTGTGTTTTAGGGGGTGGTGCTGGGGGCGTGGCTGGTGGGTGGGACATTACTGAGAAGTTTTAGGCTATTTCATGACCTATTGACACCTCCTTGTGTTACCTAATAAATGGCTTATAACAATACCAAAGTATTTTATTTACACAGACTAATTTATAAACATATATCCTGATGTTTAAATAAGCAATAATGTGAGTTTTATTGCTGTAGAGCAATGTGATACACTTATACACACACCATGCAATCTGATCTTCTAAAAAGAGGGACATCAGGGTGGGAAAGAGGGACAGAGGGATTTGAGTCCAAAAGAGGGACATGTCCCTCCTAAAGAGGGACACTTGGGAGGTATGAAAGTATTATATTTATATAGAGTAATTTATAAAAGCATATACTGACGTTTAGAAAAACTTTAATGTGAGTTTTAGTGATGTGGAGCAATGTGATACACTTATATACACACCACACAGTCTGATCTCCTAAAAAGAGGGTGGGAAAGAGGGACAGAGGGATTTGGAGAAACACTTGGGAAGGTATGCATTCTGAGCTGTGAGTGTGGCCAGACCAATCAATCCCACTGCTCCCTCAAAAGACACTTGTTCCTGATCACCGGTGGCTGACTAATTTACCAATTTATGTAACCATTTACTGCCCATTTTTAACCCCATGGATTCTACCAAGGTCTCTAATACTCTGGGAGGCAAAATGTTAGAGATGTCTCTAGTAACAAAGATCTTAAGACTTTGTGTATGTTAAAGAGATAGTAATGTTTCACAATAAAAGCAGGTCCAATTAATCTTCATAGTATTTGGGCCACAGCGAGTGTTGTTTCAATACTGTCAGTGTTGTAGTCCAAGAGTAATTGAATGATAAAGTATCCCCCTCCTGTCCCATTTTACTGATGTAACACTGCTCACCTCAGAGCAGCAGGACTGTCCTGATGGATCGCAGAGAGGGACAGTCTTCAGTGAGCATTAGGAAAAACCTGACAAGGGGGGTCAGGGTTTTCCTTATGTTCACAGTAAGAAGATTGTCCCTTGCTGTGAGCTGTCTGGTCCCGGGACCAGATTCCACATCTGAGGGGAGGTGGCTTACACTAGGTAAAATGGATGGGAGGGGGAAACTTTATCATTCAATTACTCGTGAACTACAACTCTGACAGTATTGAAATAACACTCTCCACGCCCCAAATACTATGAAGATTAATTGGAGATGTTTTTATTTTTATTTTTTTGTGAAACATTACTATCCCTTTAAGATTTTGTTTTTTCATGTTAAATGCTATGGGCAAGAAACAACAGGTAGGGCTGGGGCTTCTTGTCATGCGTGGAGGTTGTGGTCATGTGTGTAGATAAAGGCACACTGGACATCCAGCCAAGGGGCGCCTGACGTGTAAATCAACCTTGTGTGCAGTAAAACTAAATAATATATCAAAGCTGAATAATATTTAAGATGTAGAAAATACGACTTTATGAACATAGTGACTGCATATTTCATTAACTGTACATGATTAGTTAAACAAAATAATTGCTGTTAGTATTATAACATGCATTGGAATTTTCTAGAAGTGTATTACTAACCCTTTGCGTGCCAGAGGGGTATGCAACACAATGCGTTGCGTACCTCTCTGGCACTCAAAGGGTTAACCGCAATACATCTACACATGTACAAATGCTGACCTTAAATAAACAAACATGACCTGTACCTTTAACCCTTTTGTGTTGCACACCCCTCTGGCACTCAAAGGGTTAAGAGAGGCATGCAATACATTATGAAGCAATGTTTTGCACTCCTCGCTAGTTAACCAGCTTTTTTTTCTCAAAATTAATTAGAAATACATTTTAAAAAATGAGAAGGAAGACAGTTAAGCAAAATAAGCAACCAATAAGGCATTGCTCAATCTATATTATTAGAGAAAATGACACGTTTAAAGGGATAGTAATGTTTCATAATAAGAGCAGCTCTAATTAATCATCATAGTATTTGGACTTTGGCGAGTGTTATTTCAATTCTGTCAGAGTTGTAGTTCCAGAGTAATTCAATGACAAAGTATCCCCCTCCCGCCCCTTTTACTGATGTAACACTGCTCATCCAGAGCAGAAGGGAGGTGCCCAGGTAGACTGCAGAGAGGGACAATCTTCAATTAAGATAAGGGAAAAACCTGAAAAGCTTGTCAAGGGGGGTCAGGGATTTCATTGTTTTCATAGGAATAAGAGTGTCCCCTTCTGTTATATGTCTGGTCTATGGACTGGATTCCACATCTGAGAATAGATGGCTTACACTAGTTAAAAGGGACGGGAGGGGGAAACTTTACCTGTGAATATCTCTCAAACCATAAAGGTTTGAGAGATAAGACTTATATCGTTCTTCATGTTTTTTTAATGCCTTCAAAATAAAATAGAGATAAAACAAAATATTACTATCCCTTTAATAAGTAAACATTAAATAAATCACGATGTAAAATAATGGACAATATTAATAGTTAAGAATAATCAAATACAAAAATACAATTAACAAATAATGGAATTATGATGTTTCTAAATGTAAAGGGAAATATGACCTAGGCTTTTTGTTTCACAGAATGATATGTGTCATTTAAATAGCAGTCAACTATATCTATATGCTATTCTTTTGCAGTTTACTGTTATTTATTTCAGTTTACTATCTGACAATAACTGGAGTCCCCTATGAGTCATTAAGATCTGTTCAAGTTAATTGTTTATTGTGTGGAGGTGAGACCTACAGGCAGAGTTCAGAGATTAGGTAAGGAAACTGCAGATATCAATCAAAAATGGTTAGCTATCTCTGATTGCTGAATGAAGGACACCTATCTAAGTCACTTATTCCTAGGGTAGATTTCCGCCTTTAAATGACAACTAACATGAAAGCTCAGTCTGTTACTAGTTGTTACTGCTGCTCTCACCTCTGGGAGAAAAAGCATTATCCTTACACTCAGTACAAAAGTAGACCCCGAACTTCTTGTTCTCCTACCTTCAATTGATGAAGCTGTCAGTGGCAGCATCGTTTCTATTGGCATCTCTATTGACATGACTTCAAAATGCAAAGTTCCAGCTCTGAGGAGTAGAAGCTAGGGTAGGGGCCCCTGCACACTGAAGTATGTAAAGTTATGATGCTGCCACTGTTAGAAATATAAGCAGCAGAGATTAACCTTTTGAGTAGCAGAGGAGTATTGCTTTGTAATGTATTATGCTTTCCTCTTGCACTCAGAAGGGTTAACTAGTCAGTGTTTGAGCTTAAACATTTTTTATTTTGTGTTACATTTATTGCATTAATCCATAATGTAATTTAATACAAACCAAGGTCCAATGCTAATCTGTAACATTTTCCAGGGAATGATGGGAGTAGTCTGGCAGCAGCTTGGGGACCACATGTTACCCACCACTGGATTAATTCATAGATTGACAGGCAGCTACAGCCCCAGTATATCTATTCCAGTATGTGTTTTAACTATGAGTAGCATAACACATGCCACATTATGTGCTTCATTCTCAAACCGCTGACATTTGCATTTGTGAGGCTCAAAAACACACAGGCCAAGAAATGGAGTAATTAATTATACAGCAAACCAAATGCGCCATAGGTGAGACATAAACATTTGCATTGTTTTAAATGGGTCTTTTAATGAATTTCTCTTGCTTTCAAGGAGTTAAAAGCTCATTGAAAATAATGGATAGTTTGGAAATCTTTGTATGTCCCCTATGTTTAAAGGGATAGTAATACTTAAAATGTAAAAAACTGTATGTTGTAGGGTATATCCCCCTGAGTAAAACAAGGGTACTCACATTGCTGAGAGATATTTTATTAAAAATTTATAACAGCTCAAACTTAAATTTTTTAGGTGCAATATCATAGTGGCCTGAAATTTTACAGTGGTGCTATTGTTACACCGTCCTATGGACTGTTGTGGTCTGTAGACCATAAATCTCCATAGGATGGTGTAGCAACAGCTCCACTGTAAATTTTCAGGCCACTGTGATATTGCACCTAAAAAATTCAACTTTGAGCTGTTATAATTTTTTAATAAAATATCTCTCAGCAGTGGCAGTACCCTTGTTTTACTCGGGGGGATAAACCCTACAACATATATTTTTTTTACATCTTAAGTATTACTATCCCTTTAAGTTGGTTTGATCCAGAATGACTCTGGTTCTTTTTAAAGGGATAGTAATATATAATTTCAGCTTTAGCTTGTTTTTTAACATATTGCGTTATGTATATTTACTTACATATTTGTAGTTCAAAGGCAATTGAAGAGGAAAGGATCCCCTGCCTGCCCCTTCTGACCACTTCCCCTTAAAGCTACAATCTAGTCCCAGGACGGATGCAGTGAGGGACAAACTTTAGTCAGTAAGTAAAAAGAAAATCCCTGCCCTCCTTGACAATTTTCCTTTGCTTACTAAAGTTTGTTTGACCAGCATGAGAGGATCAGTGATGCAGCCAGAAGGGGTGGGAGGGGGATCCTTTCCACTTTTGAGCTAGAAATATAGAAGTAAATATACATAGCGCAATATGTTAACAAACTTATATTTAATACTTGTAGCTAAAGTTGAAATTATATATTACTGTCTCTTTAAAGGGATAGTAATGTTTCACAAAAACAGCAGCTCCAATTAATCTTCAGAGTATTTGAGACATGGAGAGTGTTATAGCAATACTGTCAGAGTTGTGGTTCAAGAGTATTTGAATGATAAAGTTTCCCCCTCCCGCCCCTTTTACCTAGTATAAGCCACCTCCCCTCAGATGTGGAATCTGGTTGCTAGACCAGACAGATAACAGCAGGGGACAATCTTCTTCCTATGAGAACAATGAAAGCCCTGCCCCCCCTTGACAAGTTTTTCAGGTTTTTCCCTTAATTGAAGATGTCCCTCTCTGCAATCTACCTGGGCACCTCCCTTCTGCTCTGGCTGAGCAGTGTTACATCAGTAAAAGGGGTGGGAGGGGGAAACTTTATCATTCAATTACTCTTGAACTACAACTCTGACAGTATTAAAATAACACTCTCCATGGCCCAAAGACTATGAAACATTAATCAGAACTGCTTTTATTATGAAACATTACTATCCATTTAATACATCAGCCTCAGAAAGCAAATGCAAAAGCAATCCTTTGTGAACCCCTTTGGCACTTAAAGGGATAAAGTATCTTTTTAATTGTCATTGTTACAAAATCCTTAATAAAAACAAGTATTTACACCAGTGCATTCTAGCTAGCAGACTTTCATGTTTTTTTCCTCGAAAAGATGATATTTCCTTGGGGCGATAGGGCAGGATTAAAAATAACTGCTACTTGTGCGTTGTATATTTTTATCATTTCTACCAACGGAGTTTCATTTGATTTGTGGATAAATGGGGGATAATAAGGAAAAACCAGCTTTTTTTTTTTTTAGTCCATTTGCAGTTTAAACAGAGACCTCGGATTTGGAGGATAAAGACTGGCTGAAATACAGCAGATTATGCAGCTTTGACTAAGGCTTGTTCATTGTAGCGAGCTGTTCTTCTGTGTCCAACGAATGATAATGTTAAAGTCAGAACAAAATATAGCTTTACTATAAGTAGCTACCTTTGTTATTTATTTTATTACTCTTTCAATTGTTTTTGATGGCATTTTAGAATATTCATCATTTAAATAATAGGTTATTTTTAATATTGGGCTTTAGTTATCAAGGGGAAAAAACTGCAGTCATGCGCACTACAGACTGCCTGCGTCGCAGCTGATACCGGAGCGGGGCACCTCGAATTCAGACCGTAGTCTGTGAGCAGAGAGGACTATGGTCTGAATTCGGAGGGCCCCGCTCTGTATCAGACGCAGGCAGTCTGTACTGTGCATGACTGCACCAAGGCCATTGCTGGGTGACACTGTTGCCTGTGTACACGGACTCTTCAACTAGACTGATATACAGGATTTACTGGTCCTTATTCATAAAAACAGAGTGGTTTAATTCTGTGCTACGGAGGGGGGGGGACTGCATTTTGATTGACTTACGTGGAGTGCCATAGGGTTATTCAATGCATTGCAAAGCACTCAAAGGGTTAGTGGGAGGTTTTAACCCCGTGAATCCTAGAAATGTATTGCAAAGAATTTACAGGGTCAAAATAAACTCATTTAAAACAAAGGGAATTTTTGGTATTTACATGTCAGACCTACGGTGCAGTTGGAATGGTCCAGAATTGCACCAACATAGCATGATGAATTAGACACTCTGATAAAAGTCTCAGGATATTTCATAAACCTTTGAGTGTCATAGGTGTACGCAACGCATTGCAAAGGAATCAGTAGTAGGAATCAGCATGGCTTCATGAAGAGTAGATCATGTCAGACTGATTTACTTGCATTTTATGAAACAGTGAGTAGTAATTTGGACAGGGGAATTGCTGCTGATGTAGTAGACTTGGATTTTGCAAAAGCCTTTGATACAGTGCCACACAACAGGTTACTGCATGAATTAAAAGGCTTAGGTTTGGGCTGTAATATCTGTACATGGATTGAGAACTGGTTAAAGGGGATCTCTCACCTATTTACACTTAATGCTCATTAGTTAGAGCATATATCTAGAACACTGAAAATAGTGTTCATTAGATTTAAAAAGTAGTTACATGCACAAAATGTAAACTTTAAAAAGGGTCCGGCAGCCTACTTCCGGCTTGCCAAACTTTGCCGACCAGAGACAGCTCCGTCCCACTACCCATCATCCTCGCATGACGGAGGCTGTCTGTCACTAAAGTGGAGCGATCGCATTGGCAGAGATCGATATCTAGCCAATGCGATCGCTCCACTTTAGTGACAGACAGCCTCCGTCATGCGAGGATGATGGGTAGTGGGACGGAGCTGTCTCTGGTCGGCAAAGTTCGGCAAGCCGGAAGTATGCTGCCGGACACTTTTTAAAGTTTACATTTTGCGCATGTAACTACTTTTTAAATCTAATGAACACTATTTTCAGTGTTCTAGATATATGCTCTAACTAATGAGCATTAAGTGTAATTAGGTGAGAGATCCCCTTTAAATGATAGATGGCAGAGAGTTGTTGTAAATGGAACCTTTTTAAACTGGTCTACAGTTGTAAGTGGGGAGCCACAGGGTTCAGTCCTGGGCCCAATGCTTTTTAATTTGTTTATTAATGATCTAGAAGTGGGAATTGAAAGTAGTGTCTCAATCTTTCCTGATGACACTAAGTTATGTAAGGAAATACATACAGAGCTGGATGTTTTTTCTCTGCAGAACGATTTAGATAAACTAAGTGAATGGGCACTAAAGTGGCAGATGACATTTAATGTAGATAACTGTAAGGTTATGCATTTGGGCTGTAGAAACAACTTGCTACATATACACTAAATGGGAAACAACTTGGGGAATCCTCATTAGAGAGAGATTTAGGAGTGCTGATAGACAATAGACTTCACAGCAGTGTGCAGAGTCACTTGGTTGCTGCAAGACGTATAGGATACTAGCCTGCATAAAAAGAGGTGTAGATACAAGGGATGCTAATATTATCCTACCTCTGTATAAATCCTATGGAAAAGCTATGGAATTCTTTGCCTTGGGATGTTGTATTCGCAGATAATGCAACTGCTTTCAAAAAAGCAATGGATGCCTATCGAGCACAGAACAAAACTAAAAATTATGACAGATGCAGATAGGATGTTGATCCAGGGAACTGATTGCCACTTTCCAGTTATATAGATGTCGTATGGTTGTTCACTGTATTAAAGTCACTGTACCATGAATTGTATGAATATGTACAGATCTATAATCTGCTTCTGTATCTAATGTGATAAGATTGCCATTTTCATTCCGTAGAACTGCACAAGAACCAGTGCAATCCTGTACTCTGTATTTCATTAGCTCTCCCCATTAAAGGGATAGTAATACTTAAAATGTAAAAAATGTATGTTGTAGGGTTTATCCCTCTGAGTAAATCAAGGGGACTCCCATTGGTGTAAGATGTTTTATTAAAAAGTTATTGCAGCTCAAACATGACATTTTTAGGTGCACTATCAAAATGGCCTGAAAATGTACAGTGGGGCTGTTGCTACACCATCCAATGGACAGCTCTGGTCAGTTCACCATAAATTTCCACAGGATGATGTAGCAACAGCGCCACTGTACAATTTCAGGCCACTGTGATAGCGCACCTAACAGTGTCATGTTTGAGCTGCAACAACTTTTGAATAAAACGCCTTTCAGCAATGAGAGTACCCTTGATTTACTCAGCAGGTTAAACCCTACAACATATATTGTTTAAACCTTAAGTGCTACTATCCCTTTAACCCTTTGAACACCAGAGAGGTACCCAACACATTGCGTTGCAATGCATTGCATACCTCGCTGGCACTTAAAGGGTTACACCAATCAGTGTGTGATGTGGAATACAGTAAGGAGGATGTACAAATAAACTTGTGCTCTATAAATGGGTAAATAACTGTTTTTTTTTTGTTTTTTTTTTGCTCTGCACAATCTGATGAATGCCTGTATACAAATAATTTAAATGGCCACTTTGCATTGTGTGAGTCAAAGGGTGAGTAGTGTGAAAGTGTATGGGTGATTCAGGTGTGCCATTCTTCTGTTTCCTGGTGCATGATATGTGCAAAGTATTATTGTTTTCTTGCTGGTGATATCCAGGATATGTTATCACATTGTATTACTATGGCTATTTGTTTTGTTTAATAGTTCCAGTGCATTGTATCGGTGCACTGTGGGATCTAACGTCTGCTACAATATATTCTGTGGCAATCTCCACCAGCTATAAATCAGTAGAGCTGCCATGGACCACATATACAAGAAAAAATACATATACTGAGTGCATGCTAGATGTGACACATTGTGGGGTGAAATAATGCAATCATCTATTGATTTTATTTGCTGTACCTGCCCACTCATACCTGGGAACTTTGTCTTCTTCATACCTGGGAACTTTGGAGGGGCCTCATGTGGCGCCACTGAGGTATATAAATGATGCAATTTGTGTCATAAAGGGGTGGGGCTTAATCATGGCTTAACAGCCTGTGATATAAAATAGGTGGGAAGTAGGCAGAATAGGACAGAAAGGAGGAGCGGTGGGCAGGAAGTGGGAGTTACAGGGGGAGAAGTAGGAAGAGATTCATAAGAAACTCACCACCACTGGAGAATCAGTCTCTGTCCCCAGAGACCCAGTAATCAACTGCCAAAACCAGAGTCTCCAGGGCAGGTCCGGAGAGTTCCCGGGTATGCTGTCCACTGGCCCCATAAACACTACTTATTCTCCCATTAACGCTGATTGCTCAGAGCGGTGTGCAAAGTGGCAGAGTATGGGTGTTTGAGGAGTTCCTTGGTGCCTTGTGTATTTCATTGTACTATCAAGGTGCAGGAGAAATGGGGCTGCTTTGCTCCAATTTCTTATACATTCTATAGAAATATGTCTTTGTTTCTCACTCTCATAAAATCTTAATGGTGGCAGAGTGCACTAAAGTGATCATACACTCTTGTATATATCCCAAAATACAGGTGCATAAAAGTGTAGAAAATTAGCATTACTGTTAGAATCATACATTTCCCACAATAAGATTGGTGTTGGAGATGGTAATCTCCCATAATAAGATTGGTGTTGGAGATGGTAATCTCCCATAATAAGATTGGTGTTGGAGGTGGTAATCTCCCATAATAAGATTGGTGTTGGAGGTGGTAATCTCCCATAGTACGATTGGTGTTGGAGGTGGTAATCTCCCACAGTAAAATTGGTGTTGGAGATGGTAATCTCCCATAATAAGATTGGTGTTGGGGTTGATAATCTCCCATATTAAGATTGGTGTTGGAGTTGGTAATCTCCCATATTAAGATTGGCGTTGGAGATGGTAATCTCCCATAATAAGATTGGCGTTGGAGGTGGTAATCTCCCATAGTAAGATTGGTGTTGGAGATGGTAATCTCCCATAATAAGATTGGTGTTGGAGGTGGTAATCTCCCATAATAAGATTGGTGTTGGAGATGGTAATCTCCCATAGTAAGATTGGTGTTGGAGGTGGTAATCTCCCATAATAAGATTGGTGTTGGAGGTGGTAATCTCCCATATTAAGATTGGTGTTGGAGATGGTAATCTCCCATAATAAGATTGGTGTTGGAGGTGATAATCTCCCATAGTAAGATTGGTGTTGGAGGTGGTAATCTCCCATATTAAGATTGGTGTTGGAGGTGGTAATCTCCCACAGTAAGATTGGTGTTGGATATGGTAATCTCCCATATTAAGATTGGTGTTGGAGGTGGTAATCTCACATAGTAAGATTGGTGTTGGAGGTGGTAATCTCCCACAGTAAGATTGGTGTTGGAGATGGTAATCTCCCATATTAAGATTGGTGTTGGAGGTGGTAATCTCCCATAGTAAGATTGGTGTTGGAGGTGGTAATCTCCCACAGTAAGATTGGTGTTGGAGATGGTAATCTCCCATAATAAGATTGGTGTTGGGGTTGATAATCTCCCATATTAAGATTGGTGTTGGAGTTGGTAATCTCCCATATTAAGATTGGTGTTGGAGATGGTAATCTCCCATAATAAGATTGGTGTTGGGGTTGGTAATCTCCCATAGTAAGATTGGTGTTGGAGTTGGTAATCTCCCATAATAAGGTTGGTGTTGGAGTTTGTAATCTCCCATATTAAGATTGGTGTTGGAGTTAAGAACTACTGACTTAACTGCTTAACACCTGGTGACGGTTCTGGCACATCATGGAAGTTTGTGTTTGCAGTGTGGCTGCATGCTGTGGTCCTCTAGAGTGACCCACCCCCTGACTGCATGGTCTTTATGGGGTTAAACTTTTATATGTGTTAACTGTTTGCATAGGGTTAATTTTAGTTTATATTAGCAATGTAGTGCACAAAGGGTTTTTTCCAGAAGACCAATAAAACACTGCAGTCATCATTCACTTTCAGGCTGAAGATGAGCTGATGCACAAGGCAAAGAAAGCTGAATTTATTTTCTCATTTAACACAGGCAGTAAGAGAACTGTAGCATGGTTCTACTCCTAAATCAACACAAGTCAATCTATAGTACTTGAATTTAATAACTAATAAAGGATGATGTAAAAATTCTGGATCAAACCAATTGCTTCATAGGAGAAATTTAAAAATACTCCATATTACCTTGGATTTAAATGGGGCCATAACTCCATCAACACTAAAAAGATCTCCTATGCATTTATCCATTGCTTCTTAGTACATCACCCTTAATATCAGGGGTGTTGCTAGGTACTGTTTAATGGGGCTAAATGCCCAGATCTTATGCTTGTTGCCAACCTGGGGCTGGCAAAGGTGTTAAATCCCTACTAGTAATGTACAGATGGGATATGCACCATACACATTATGCATTAAGTTGTCTCAAGTACCTGGAGGAAGATGTACTAAGGTGTGATAAAGAGCTGATAAACAGGAGATGACTTCTCCAGTGACTTTTCCATTTCCTTTGTAATTCTATGGAGCTTGAGAGATCTTCGTGTATAGGCTCCATAGAATAGTATATGAATTGGAGAACATAGCTCATTGGAGAAGTTATCACATCTTTCTCACTGCTTGGCGCATAATCCCCCAGGTAGGAGATGCACTACGATATGATAAAGAGGAGATAGAGTAGAGATTAATTAATACTCCAGTGTGTTTCATACTATGGAGCCTATGCACTAAGACTTCTCAGGCGGGAGAGATCTTGGTGCATAGGCACCATATAATAACATAAAAATTAGAGAAGTGATCTCTTTATCACATGTCTATCACACTTTAGTACATCCCCCCATGTGGGTTGCTTAATATCTGTCTACTGAGAGCTGTAGTTGGTCTGCAGAAGGGGTAATCAATTTTTGGCTCTCCAGGGGGAAGATGCACAATGCTGTGATAAACAGGTGATGAAGTAGTGATGATTTCCCCAGTGAGATAATGTTATTCTGTGAAGCCTGTACACTAAGATAAATTGAAATGTGTTAGTGTATAGGCTCCATGCAATAACATGGGAAATGGAGAATTTATAACACTGGAGAAGTGATCTCCTCTTTATCATCTCTATATTACATCTTAATGCATAACCCCCTCATCCCCCCCTGGTGTTGAAGACTATTACTCCTATCATTCCCATCCAACCCATGCCTATTTGAGTATGACTGGAGTCTTAGTTCACAACGGCTGGAGAGCCAAAAGTTGCCTATCTTTCTTGATCTACAGTCAAGAACTAAAATCTCTTTACAAACAACTATAGAGAATGCAATTTTGTGGTTTAATCACCAAGCTTCAAATATAATACATTTTGAATGTAGCATCTCAAACAGCAAGAATGACCTTGTTTTACTCAGCAGGGAAATTCCTCCAAAATATATAGAAACATGGATTTTGATGTCAGAAAAGATCCCTCTGGCCGATCTAGTCTGCTCATTGACTTGTCTAACTAAATACTGTCACATATACATATCAGAATAAACTTGCAGTATGCCTATCCCACGTCTTTTTAATTCCCTTACAGTACTTGTCAAACCCAACCCTACCTGGAGTCATTTCCATCCTTTGTGTAAAGTATTAGTTATCGACATTACTGTGGAATTTTGTATCCCCTAACTTTAGATCTTGGTGGCTAGTTCTGGTATTCCTCTTCTTCTGCAAAATGCTTCCCCCCTGAACTGTAGTAAATCCTTTAATATATTTAACCCTTTGAGTGCCAGAGGGGTGCGCAATGCATTCGTTTCACACCCCTCTGGCATTCAAAGAGTTAAAGATTTCTCCCAAGCTGCACATATTAGGTTCTTTGAGTCTATTTTTCATAATAAAACACATACCTCGCAAGTGTCCCTCTTTAGGAGGGACAGTCCCTATTTTAGGCCCAAATCCCTCTGTCCCTCTTTCCCACCCTGATGGCCCTCTTTTTAGGAGATCAGACTGTGTGGTGTGTATATAAGTGTATCATATGCTCTACAGCAATAAAACTCACATTATTGTTTAAATGTCAGTATATATGTTTATAAATTAGTCTGTGTAAATAAAATACTTAATTTATTAGGTTACACAAGGAGGTGTCAAAAGGTCATGAAATAGCCTAAAAATTCTCAGGAATGCCCTGCCCACCAGCCACGCCCCAGCAACACCCCCTAAAACTCAAGTGTCCCTCTTTGGCAATTTGACATATTGGGAGGCAGGGCTCAAAATTTCCACTCGCCACTAGCCAATGGCGAGTTAAAATTTAGCCCTGGCGATTAGAAATTCAGTCTTGGTGGTTATGTTATGGCTTGCAGTGGCGAGTAACTTTTCAGGTCTGGCTAGTAGCAGAGGACTTCACATTTTAAGCCCTGTTGGGAGGTATGAAAACATAATTGCAGCACCTGTGCTTTGATGCGATAGAGAGTTCTAGAATGTATTATTTCACAAAAGTTGAGAATCCATCTAGCATCCAAAGGGTAAAAACTATTGGCCTTAGAAACAATATTTTGTACTATGAAAAGCTGTTCCCAGATTTCCCAACGTTTCTTATCCAGAAAGTCAGCTTTCCTTTTCTTTCCTTTTCATCCTGTTTGTGAGCGACCTCCAAAAACTCACTGTAACCTCAGTCTCTAGGGCTGGAGCTTCCTGATAGTACAGGAAAACGTCCCTAATCCACCCATATTTTCACTTTCCAGTAGTCTCAGTCCTTGAAATTAATAATTCTCTGTGTGTACGAAGTGAACTAGTGATATACCAAAATACTAAAGTGCCACTATGCACAAAATAACTAATGCACTAAAGAGAACTTCACCATAGCAGATGGATGCAAATTCTGCAAATTGCAATTGATTTGAATAGAGCTTTTAAACCTTTGAATGCCAGTCAGGTACGCAAGGCATTGCAGAGCAATGTGTTGTGTACCCCCTCTGGCACTCAAAGGGTTAATCGCCTTGGCTGCTAAGCCCCTCTACCATTTAAGTTGTTAAAATCCAAATTTAACCCTGTGAGTGCCTGATGGGTGTCCAGTGCATTGAAAGTAATGCATTCAAAGGGTTAAACAATGCATCTTTTCATTTGTCCTCTATGATGCAGGAATAGGTATTCAAACATGCTGTTCGTAATCTTTCTGGCTCTCTGTCTGTCTCTGAATGGTCTATCTGTAAAGACACCATGTCTGAGGACTGTGAGATGTCCCTTTAAGACAGTGGTGGGTGTTGTGCGGGTGCGGTCATGAGGTAGAGAGTGACCAATGGAAAGGTGTGTATTGTCAGGTAAGTTTTTCAGATGTGGCTGTTTTTGTTTGTCTGGTGTGTTGTACTTGCTGTGTACCTGTCAGGTGTGTGTGATGTTGTCAGGTGCACGTTGGGTCTCCATTGGCTGATGATGTTGCACAGGTGAGTTTGGGTTGCTTTGGGATTGACAGGTGTGCGTCTTGTGTTCTGTGTACATATGTGTTGTTATGTGTTAACCCCTGTTGTTCTGGGGCATGGTGTGAGAGATTGCTTTGAGTTGCTTTGTTAAGCCCTTGTCCCTGGGGTGTTAATAGGTTTTTGTTGTTTGTATTGTCTGTGTGTTTACTAGGCTTTGCAGGGGTTAATGTTGCCATTGGTGTGCTTGTGCTATGTGCTGGGTGTTGTGTGAGCTGATGTTTCCCTGCTTTGTTTTGTCCAAAGGTGGGTTTTTTTTGGTCCACTGTGTGATGTACGGCCAGAAAAACTGGGTGCAGATTTTCATCCATTAAATGTATCAATTTATTATCCACTGGCACTACCACCTAGGATTGAATGGCTCCTGGGTATAGCTGTTTCATTGTTTTCAATGGGTAAAATATTATCGTCCATTGTAATTTTAAAACTGCCTTTAGCTGTGCATATGATGGCTAATTTAATGACTTACTGTGCTTACAAAACTGCTGTCAGTGGTAACTGAATTGAGGCCCTAATCTCTTGGTTTATCACTAGGTCCAGGTTTAGTGAGCAGGACTCAAAGGACATGATCCAGAATTAATTTGTCTAGGTCTTGGTCAGGCAGGAGTGCTGCAAATAACTTTAGCGGATTCAGGAATATTGCATATTACCAGGTTTTTGCAGCATGATCAGTTGTCAAAATCTCCATGACTTTCATTTAAAGAATAAACTTGTGCTTTGAGGTCCTCTACTTCCACCTCTATAGACCTGAGCTTCACAGTGGTATGAGATTGAGATTGTCCAGCTGTATAAACATTTGAACCAAGGTCCATTAATTCTGATGAGATATCTGAGATAGACCTTTTAAAGTCCTCCTGGAATTCCTTCTTAATGGATATGAAGCATTGCTTAAGATCAAGCATGTCCTGCTTAGTACAGGGAGATTCCATATCGTATGAAGGTATAATGTATGGGAGGGAAGTTTTGGAACCAGCAAGATTCAATCACTGGTGGGTCTTGTTGGACATTTTAGTAAAATAGTCCTGCATAGAAATAAGCGGATTTCCTCTTGTTTTATATGGCATGGTAGAAGAAGCTGGAGGAACTATAAGAAAAGTCCTGGGGTCTTGTGGGAAGAAACAAACAGATCAGACATGGCTTTCAAATATGAATGGAAGGTAGGTATGGTTGTAATAAGAGGAGATGAGAAAAATACGGCCCCACTTAAACTTAATACAACCTAAAGTGAAGGACAATCCAAGGTGTGAAATGAGGGCAAGCCATAAAAAGGAGCTTATACAAGGCCAGGAGACCAGCTTCCCATAAGAGCTCAGAGAGATAAAATGTGCTGGTAAACACTGGAACCTTAGTGTCACATCTCAGAGGAGTTGTACTGATATGAGAGGTATCCCAGGTATATCAGGAAGCTTAGAGGTCATGATGAATGGATAACTGAGAGCAGTGATGCATTGTTGATATAGGCAGCAGAAATGTAGAGTATGGCATAAAGTAGATTGAGTACCTTCATGCTTGGGTGATGGGTAGTAGTCAGGAGCCCACTATGTCAAGTAGGTGCACAGGTCCCACAAATCCAGCATGTCTTCATGAGAATCAGTCTCCCCTCAAAAGCAGATAGAGGAAATCTCTATCCAAGCACCAACAAACCCATGTAAGGTTGCTACTCCACAATGAGCTTCAGACCAGTTTATCCAAGCTGGCAGTGGATCTGCTGGCTTGAAAAATGTGATCGCCCAGGGTCAGATAGCTGTGTGTATGGCCTCAACAGCCCAATCCATAGTGATATTGAATGGTAGTGTGACATCAGGTCATTCAGATCTAATCACACAACCCCCCCCCCCCACACACACACACACACGCACACACACCAACACAGAAAAATAGGCAATCTGACTGCAGATTGCCTGGATTCAGTCTGTGTGTTTGTCTATGCAATACAGACCTACAATCTGATTGCTCAGCAATCAGACCTCCGGGCAGCTACAATCAAAATCACCCTGTTTATGGGTGACTTTAGTGACATAAAAGAGTAACAAAAAAGTCTACATGCAAAAAATAATTTAATGTAGAGATAGTTTGAATTTACATATTCAGCATTTATAAAATATGCAAAGTCAAAATAAAGTGTTACTTACCATCCCTGTAATTGTTATTCAGATAAAATGTCTTCAAATACGTGAGCATGGAGAGCGAGAAATACCTTAGGGTTATTATAGATAAAAGACTAGAACTTCAGTACCTGTGCAATATCTGGGAATTTCCAGAGTTCAGATGAAAAGATGAGTTATTTTCTGTGCTAAGATTTGCAGTGAATAAATATTAGGCTGATTGCCTATGAAGTGTGGTTTAGCAATTCCAGTCATAGTTAGAAGTTAAAGGGCACTTAGCTGTAGTAATAGCAAACACTCATAGGAGCTGGAAATTCTCCCAGGCAGTTTGCATATAAATAAAAAAAAGTAGCAACATGCCAATAAAAAGCTTTAAAAAGATAGACGTAATACTAAGACAAAGAAGATTATTACCTTATGTCATGCTGACGTTTTATCCAAAACAGGCCCAAGACTAGAGATGGGTGAAAGTTTTTGCCTCTACACAGAAATAGTTTAAAAAATGGCAATTCTAGCTCCCAACCACATGGTCATTTAAAGGGATAGTAATACTTTGCTTTATCTTTATTTTATTTTGTAGGCATTAAAAAAACATGAAGAACGATATAAGTCTTCTCTTTCAAACCTTTATAGTTTAAGAGATATTCACAAGCAAAGTATCCCCCCCCCGTTCAACCAGATCAGAAGGGAGGTGCCCAGGTAGACTGCAGAGAGGGACAATCTTCAATTAAGATAAGGGAAAAAGCTGAAAAACTTGTCAAGGGGGGAAGGGCTTTCATTCTTTTCATACAAAGAAGACTGTCCCCTTCTGTTATCTGTCTGGTCTTACAACCAGATTCACATCTGAGAAGAGATGGCTTACACTAGGAAAAAGGGACGGGAGGGGAAACTTTGCTTGTGAATAGCTCTTAAACCATAAAGGTTTGAGAGATAAGACTTATATCATTCTTCATGTTTTTTTAATGCCGACGAAATAAAATAAAGTTAAAACGAAGTATTACTATCCCTTTAATCTTCTTCTCCTACAGACATATAAAAGGGTGTCAAGCTCTCACGGCATGCCATTTTTTGTTTGTGAGAGGAAGAGAGAGGAAGAGCAGAGCTAATTTTTGGGCTAGAGAAGATAGGCAAATAAAATGGAGTTTAAGCTTAGTTTAGCGAGTCATTTAGGTAGGACATTTGGTCTCTGTATTAGGGGAGTCTGAGGGCACTCTGGGGGAGAGGAGAGAAAGGAGGTTGACCCCCTATACCCCCAAATTTGGTTTGACTGATTATCAAGGCACAAGCAGCCATGATCCAAGTGCCTTCCTGATATGGATGTTGTTATCTCTGTGCTGGGGGAGTCTGGGGGGTGAGAAGGGAGCAAAGGAGGTTGACCCCAAATACCCAAGCATTCTGTCTGACTGATTTGATTTTTAAGACACAGGCAGCTGCGGTCCAAGCAATTTCCTTGCTGATCTTGCTGTTATTATATCTGTGCTGGAGAAAGAAATTGTTCATTTTTTGACAGTTATAAGATCTGGTGGCCAACTGTAAAACAAAAAAAAACAACAACAACAAAAAAAATTAGGTGACAGCTTACTGGGACCCTGACTTGAGCTGTGTGACTAAGACAGACTTGATGGATAGCAGACGAGATTGAGTATTTTGTTGATTATAGACATCACTCTTCATCAGTTCTGTTGTGTACTTTAGAGTAAAAACACACACAGTAGTTGAGCAATGTCTAGCAAATGCACAAGGAGCAGGAAGAGGGGGAAAGGAGGATCAGTGCAGTGATGTGGGAATAAAATGGTAGTTCAAAAACTGACTTGGTAGATGCAGAGTGTGCAATAATGATGATGTTCCCTAACCTCTCCGGGAGGATGCAGTTTTGTCAAGGTTCCACTACCACCAGCGCCAGTACTAAAAAAAAAAAATATATATATATATATATATAAAGGGCTCAAAATTTCCACTCGCCACTAGCCAATGGTGAGTGAAAATTTAGCCCTGGCGAATAGAAATTCAGCCCTGGTGGGTATGTTTTGGCTTGCAGTGGCGAGTAACTTTTCAGGTCTGGCTAGTAGCAAAGGACTTAAAATTATAAGCCCTGTATATATATATATATATATATATATATATATATATATAAAAGAAGACTTTGTGCCTGCCAAAACACACCCAGGGGAGGCATATAGCAGGAGTTACTATTCCTATTGGGTGATTCAATCATGCAGGGACTTGGCCCTCCCCCACTATGCAGCCCGCCCACCACTATCAAAGTCAGAAAAAAACAATATGGCCGCCACTTGCTCCTACACCACAGACAAACACACATGCCTCACTCATACAGCACCAAACTCACACACATGCCCCACTCACACAGCACCACACAAACACACACACATGCCCCACTCACACACACAGACCACCACACACAATGCCCCACTCACACAGCACCAAACACACATGCCCCCACTCACACACACAGCACCACATACACACACAAAGCCAGAAATAAATATGGCTGACACACACACACACACACACACACTCACTCACCCTGACTCCCAGTGGCCTCAGCAGGACCTGTAGTGCAGCACCAGAAGAACAAAATGGCACTCAAAGGTTTAAGGTAGGCCCCCATTGCTCAATTATTTCTTCACTGTCATCATTTGGCATGCAAGACACAGGACAGACAGCCATCAGATTCACACTTAACTCACTGACTGCCACAGGGTTGTGTATCAAGTTTTAGCCCTCAGGGAGTGTGTTCAAACCCCTCACATTGTAAACTTGCATTTCCCTCCCACTTCTCCTCCTTCCCCAGCCTATTACTAACACTTTTCCACATTTATGTTAAGCCCCACCCCCTACTCGCGATTAAGCCCCACCCCCTTTTAACCCAGATTGCCCCATTTGTCTCTCCACATCAGCACCACATCAGTCCCCTCTAGGGACTCCACAAGTCAAAGTTCCCAGGTATGAACACACTTCCCACTGCTATTTAACTCTGACATGCCTCTGTATATCTTAACCCTTTGACTGCCAGAGGGGTGCACAACTCATGAGTGCATGTGTTTCTGCTCATATATGTTGCATGTGTGTTTGTGTCCATCTCTGTTACATATATGTGTCCATGTGTGCATCTCCAGTGTGTCTGTGTGTGTACATCTGTTACATATGTTATTTAATAAGTATGTATATTTCTGTATGTTTGTATATAATGTCTCACAATTAGTGTAAATATGTAACCTTTTACTGAAAACTATCCAGGACATACTTGAAAACGAGAGAAATCTCAATGTATTCTTCCTGGTAAAACATTTTCTAAATAAATAAATATGTGTGCATCTCCAGTGTGTCTGTGTGTGTGCGTGTCTTTTGCATGTTTCTGCCGCTCACTGTGTGTATGTGCATACCTCCCAACACTTCACATGGCCAAAGAGGGACACTGTAGTTTTAGGTGATATTGTTGGGGGCGTGGCTGGTGGGCAGGGCATTAGTAAGAATTTTTAGGTTATTTCATGACCTATTACTGGCTATTTATGTAACTGAATAAATTATTTAGTGCAAGACCAAAGTATTTTATTTGCACAGACTAATGTATAAACACATATACTGAAGTTTATTGCTTTATTGCTGGAGAGCAAAGTAAAACACACCACACAGTCAGGGCTGGTGCAAGGATTTTTGCCACCCTAGGCAAAACCTAAATTTGCCGCCCATTTCGCTCTGCCCCTTGTGTCCCACCCCTTTATACCCTGCCTACTTATACCCCACCTCTTTTCATGATTGTCCTCTCTCTGCCCCCTGGGCCAGTCTGCCCCTGGTCTGGAGATGCCTGTAAGAGATGCCCCCTACCAGCTCCAACTTGCCCCTTATCAGCTTCACTTTGGCCCACCAGCTCCACTTTGCCACCATCAGCTCCAACTTGCCCCCATCAGCTCCACTTTGCCCCCCATCCACTCCAAAGTGCCCCCACCAGCTCCACTTTGCCCCCCATCTGCTCTAACGTGCCCCCACCAGCTCCACTTTGGCCCCTCAGCTCCACTTTGCCCCCATCAGCGCCACTTTGACCCCCATCCTCTCCAACTTACCCCCATCAGCTCCACTTTGCCCCCATCCGCTCCAACTTGCCCCCCATCCGCTCCAACTTGCCCCCACCAGCTCCACTATGCCCCCATCCGCTCCAACTTGCCCCCCATCTGCTCCACTTTGCCCCCCATCCGCTCCAACTTGCCCCCCATCTGCTCCACTTTGCCCCCCCTCAGCTCCAACTTGCCTCCCCTCAGCTCCACTTTGACCCTCATCCGCTCCACTTTGCCCCCATCAGCTCCAACTTGCCCCCACCAGCTCCACTATGCCCCCTCAGCTCCAGCTTTCCCCTAACAGCTCCAACTTGCCCCCATCATCTCCACTTTGCCCCACATCCGCTTCAACTTGCCCCCTCAGCTCCACTATGCCCCCTCAGCTCCAACTTGCCCCCCATCACATACCTGTAGCTCCCGCGCAGTCTTCTCTTCAGTAATGCAGAGCGCGGCGGGAGATCATGACTCCCAACGCGCTCTGCATTACTAAAGATCCGACCAGATGAGGGAGCGCTGTAGCGACACAGACCTGACTGTGTTGTGGTTCCCGGCATGGTGTGTGTGCGGGCGCAGCTCTTCTCCGCTGCATGCCCGCGCCCTCAGTACGTGTGCGCCCTAGGCCGGTGCCTACGTCGCCTATAGGTGAAGCTGCCCTGCACACAGTCTGACCTGCTAAAAAGAGGGACAACAGGGTGGGAAAGAGGGACAGAGGGATTTGGCCCTCAAAGAGGGACTGTCCCTCCTAAAGAGGGACACTTGGGATGTATGGTATGTGTCTGCCTGTGTGTTGTATATGTCTGTGTTTATCAGTGTGTCTGCATTTCACACACGTTGCTAGTATATATATATAAGAACAATGAAGATGACAATGAGTCACATTCTAGTGTTAATGATGACATAATGGAAGAGGGTATAGCAGCTGAACCAACTGCTGAATCTGACAGTCAGACATACAAGCACCTATGTCCTCAAAGTATTAGAGAACCTAGTGAATGTAAAAGTAAAAAGAAATTGTTTGACACCTCTAAAAGCGTAGAGGAATATAAATGTAGTGGCAAAGAAGCGGTGGGAAATGCAGAGGATGACCTAATGATAACTGATCATGATGATATAGATCTAGAATATATCCCTCCAGCATCCTCCTCTTCAGATACAGATGAAGTTGAGAGTGAGAGAGATGACGACATGGCCAAAAAGTTTGCTAAAAGGCAAATCTTCCACCACGGAAAAGGAGCGCTGGGACTGTCTCCAAACTGTTTGAAAAAACAATTGGAAGCTCTGATCCTGGACAAGCAAAAATCCCGAAAGTAAACAGTCATCTTGTTGGTCATCATCAGCATCATCACCTCATCCAAGTCCAAGCCCCACTCAGCCACGCGCACTTTTAACCAGCAGCAGCAACAACATACGTTATTAACATCCACATCCTTAGCTATAATGAGTGCCTCTGCTGCTGCTGGAAGTGCTGCACCTTTGACACCTAGTAGTAGTAGCAGCAGAATTGCATTAACATCTAGCCCCAGTAGCAGTAGCAGCCCTCAGGAACACTGCAGTCCATGAAGTCCACAGTGTGGAAATACTTCACTCAGGAGCCAGAAGCTCATCATATTACTTTCTCTTGTCTGTGCAAAAAGCACATGAGCACACCTAGGCACCTCCTCTATGAGATACCACCTGAAGCACAAACACAGGTCTGACTGGGAAACACACTATCAGCAGGTTAGAGGTGCCACAACTAGCAGCAGCAGAAGCACTCCAAATAGTTCACAGGGCTCTGGAGAGATAAGAGAGATAAGTAGTGATGTTATTTACGTGTCAGAGAGTATGCCACTGCCAACAGTTAATTAATTCCAAATAACACTTATGGCTCCTTTTGCTGACTCTGGGTTTGCTGTAGGAGATGGCAACAGTCATAGACTGCCCACACATGCTGCCTCTACCTCCACCACCTCCTCTAGTCATGTTGTTAAAGTAATTAAGTTACAAGGTTCTTCTGCCATGTACTGCCAACTCACACTGACTGAGTTCCTGGAAAGGAGTCTAAAACTCCACAAAAACATTTCCAAAGTACACCTGTGGGATATCAATGTTGCCAAGATGTTGGCAGTAGACATGTTGCCATATCCTATTGTAAAGAACCGAAGTTTCAGAGAACTGATGTCATGTGTAGCTCCACACTGTCATATCCCAAGCCGCAGTTATTTTTCTAAGACAGTTGTGCCTGAGTTGTGCAAGCAGGTGGGCAAAGGTCTGGAAAGTGAATACAGCATGAAAATCCGCCTGGCAACATATATGTGGGCAAGTGGGGCAGAGAGCAGACTATATGACTGTGAATGCTCACTGGGTTTCCCTCCCACCACCAAAAGCTGGCAACACTACATTACAGCATCAGGTGACAGCCAGTAATATTGCCTCTGGTACTGGCTGTGTGATCAAAATGCAGCAACAGGATAGCCCATACCATTGCCATACCACCTTGTGCATGCAGAGCCATAAATGTTTCAAGCAAACAAGAGTAGGTGACAGAGGAATGGCTTGTACCCTGGTCCTTAAAGCTGTTTTTGTCTGCTGAAAATGGCTCCCACATAATCACTGCCTTGGGAATAGGTGATATGGCCTTGCTTTGCCCATGTGCTAAATTTGGCTGTGACCAGATTCATGGTAGAATCCAAAACCCTCACAGAGATGCTGAATATTGACTGCAAAATCTGTGCCCATTTCAACCACTCCTACAGTGCACGCAACGTTCTATATTCCAGACAAAAGCGTAACAACCTGCCCCATCACCAGCTGAAAATGGAGGTCTCCCCTAGGTGGAATTCCACACTCTACATTCTAGAGCATTTGTACAAGCAGAATAAAACCATTAGTGAGTGGAAGGCTTTGAATGAAGCCTCTTTGTCACCTGGTCAATGGCAACTAATGTGCGATGTATGTGAGCTGCTGAAAACCTTTCAGAAGGCAACCATTCTGGTGAGTTGATAGGGGTAGGAATTTGTGAAATTCTACCACTGATATATTTATTGCAGAATATGACTGAGGAATATAACCATAATAACAATACAGACATGCACCAGCTGATCACGGACATTGTAGCTTGATTTGCACAAGATCCTTGCATAGTGTCCATTAAAAGCAATGAGGAATACATTTAAACATAAAATTTCAGAATTTCTGTCAAAAGGCCACCAGCAGTTTGTCACAACAAAGAGTCATGATGATCCCCAGTATCTCTGTGAGAAATTGGATTACGTCAAGGAATATCAAGATACGCATATTGATTGAGTGGAGGGTTGCATTGTGGAAGATGAGCGGAAAGAAGTTAGGGCACAAAAAACGTTTAGACCGGATAGTGAAAAAGAAGGCAGCAAAGCATTTCAACCAGCAGCAGTAGTTGCGTCATCAATCAGAACAACCTATTCTGAACACAAGGCAATTCATAGGTCTAAGCAGGGGTTACAAATATCTAGCTTTCATGTTGGCATTGGGGGCTGCACATCTCTTTGGAACTTGCTCTCTGAGCTTGGGTTGGTAACTGACACACAAGACACCTTATAGCTCCTAGGAGTGGTCCCACTGCATGTGAGATGGTTTCTGCATACTTGCAGGATAGCTATGGTCTAGGCAGAAACAATGACCCCATGGACTACTGGCAAGCAAAACAGTGTGTGTGGCCAGCATTGACACTTATTGCAGTGGAAAACCTTAGTTGCTCTCCAGCAAGTGTTGAGTCTGAGCAGATTTTCAGTGCATCTGGTTACAATGTGAATGACTGTAGGACATGGCTATCAAGCAGCAATGTTGGAAGACTAACATTCTTAAAAATGAACCATCATCTCATACCATCTGAGTATTCGGTAGCAGAAATCACACATAACAGAGAAAGCCAGGCCAAAAGCATTAACAGCAGCACAGATGAGGAGGCAGAGGATGGATGTGAAGAAGGGTTGCTACCATCTACCACATAAGTAATGTGTATCAATAATCTGAGAAGGATAGCTTACATTTGACACAAACATGATAATGGTAAAAACTGTTGTAGGAATTTTTTTCAAGGCATATGTTGCTGCAGGACTCACAACTTTTGCTTTCAGATACTTATTTCTCTATTGCAGCCCTCAGAAGAAGTAATATTGTGGTGGGAAATGTTGCAGCCATCGGAAACATAGGTGAAGAATTTGTTGGCAGTGGCAAAAAGGAGAACACTTTCAGAAAAAAGTGAAAAATCATGTTTTTGCAAAAAGTCATGCAGGAGATTTTTCTCACTTCTTGCCCTCCCATACCCAAGACCAATGACAAGCAACCATATTAATGCTAAGGACTGTATATGTGACCTTCAAGTCCACATTATTCTATATAGGAGTTGAAAAGGGTATGTCAACCATTGGATCATTGAGATGTCTCCAACACATTTTGCTGCTTTTCAGGATGAAAAATGGTGTGTGTAATATGGTAGAGGAAAATTATCCTTTTCCCACTTTATCATGGATTAAACTGTTACCTACCACTGCCCTGGACTCTAGAAATGCTGCAATGAGGTAAAGTAGCAATAGTGATAACATTTATAACAGGTTTCTCTATATAGTGATCCACATGGGGCCACATTTCCCAATAGGCAGATTAGGCAATTGCCTAGAGCTCAAACTTTGGAGGGGCGCCTCAACAGTGCTGGCCACACCCACATTCTTAATTGTGGATGTTGCCAGTGCAATCTCAATGTCCCTGCACCAGTTTTTACCACTAGGGTATTATTTATCCTCTTGGGTACTAAAGAGATTTCCAGTATATTGCGTTATTGCTTGTTATGGGCAAAGGGAATTTTCTGTACCAGGAAGCAGTGGATGGAACTGAGGGTGGAGTCATGTGAGGAGTGGGGGGCAGAACCAGCATGCCTTGCCTGGGGCACATGGCATGTAAATCTGGCCTTGGATCCACAGCATGGCCATAATTTGTTATTACATCTTCAAGTGCCTGAGAGAGATGTCCAACACATTGCATTCAAAAAGTAAACAAGACATGAACAATGTAATTATGTAAGCTTGGTATTCCTACAATGCACATTGTTTCACAAGGCCCCCCATATAATGTTTTATGTTTAGTTTGCCAGTTAACCAGTCAGATTGCAGGAAAAAAGTTCATAACATTTAGGTTTTCATTAAAAAAGTGTAGTCTTCCTTTAACCAACTCAGAATGATGTTGTGGAAAATGCAAATCGATTACAGCATGATAAGTGCATTTCTAATGTTCCTATTTCCCACCTTACCCAAGAGCTCTTGCAGTTTGGGACTAGTTTTCACATCACTATGATATGGTGTGATCCTGAAGACCAGAACAGGTATTTCAAATCCCTGACCAAATCATTCAGACAGAATGGTTCCAAGCCAAAGGCTAGCAACAAATCAATTACATCTGAACTAAAAATACTTACTATATTACAACAAGCAAAAAAGGGACACACGCACACACTACCAACGGACGAATACGACTGTATCCTGGAGGAAATACAAAAGGACTTTTAACCCATAATTACAGATGATAAGAGATTGTCCCATTATAAGAAATACAACCAAATACAAGCCTAGTTAGTGCTGACTTATTTCTGTTCTTGCTAGATGTAAAAGGGAGACAGGCCAATAATAACAGAGATGAGTAGAATCAAATTAGTTTTGAGTTTTATATATGCATACTTAACCCCTTAAGGTGAGGGGTCATTTTTTACATTTGTGACCAGGGAAATTTTCAGTTATTGTTTGTTAAAGTAGCAGTAAACTTAATGAAAACCTATATATTATAGAGATTTTCCTGCTGAGTAAAACAAGGTTACCCCAACTGCTGTGATAACAGTTCACAATGTCAGGAAGTGAATTACAGTGCATTTACTTCCTGAATATTGTAACTAACAGCATGACTCAGAAGTTTCTTCTATCACGTTCTAGGTAGAATTGTTTGCCAGAAAGAAAAAAAAAATCTAAACTGTAATAACTATTATAATATGAATCTCACATATATATATAGTTCTGCATAACAAAAGATTACTGCTCCTGTAAAGCAGGTTTAAGTACATAAATAGTGCGTTCATGTGTCTGTTTGTGTGTGCATAAATGTGTGTGTGTAAATTTATGTATGTGTGTAAGTGTGTATATGTGTGTGTGTGTGTGTGTGTGTGTATGTTACCACAGGAATTTCAGGGTGAGCAAAACTACATTTCCAGATGGGTATTTTACAGAGAATGATGAGTTTTTAACTGCATGAATGTACCACAACGTGTTGTAGGCCTCTCTACCATTCAAGGTGTTAAAAGTCCCATTTAAATCAACGGATATTTTTATTTGTCCTCAACTAGGGTTGCCACCCTTCCTTCAAAAAAATACCGGCCATGGCATTCCTTCCATAGACTTAACATTGGACCTAAGCCAATTTTTTACCGGCCTGCCGGTAAAATACCGTCTGGGTGGAAAGCCTATCCTCAACATTGGTTTGACCCAGAATGCCTCCACTTTCCTTTTGTCCCTTAGACAGTTATTTATATTTTTTTCACAAATAAATATATTCAAGGTTCTGTAGCAAACAATATGGTAAAAAGCAGACTTCTTAGAATGTGAAAATCTTTACTAAAAACAACAGGAAAAAATGAGCACTTAAACATATGTCCAAGGAGGACAGCTACTATAAGTTGAATTTTAATATATCTTTTATACAGAAGGTTGAAAGTATTACATCTGCCTTGACAAAGTCATGTGGTTGATTTAGTTTAGTTTTACTAATGAGTGTGTCGCTGTTGATGGTTCTTCCATTCAGAGAGTCAATGTAATATTTGTCTGAGATGAGTTTACAAAGCTTATGAATCTCTTTACATCTCTCCTACAAAGATTGCAAGCAGAAACAGATTTCTCAGATTCAGGGCTTGATTTCTCATTAGGCACAAGAGGACACTGAATTGGGAACCACAGTTTTAAAGTGCCTCAACTGTGCTGACCACTCCCACATATTTGAATTGTGAATGTGGCCAGTTCAATCCCAAACCACTTGCATTAGATACCTACCTACATCACAGTGTAAAAGAGGAACAATTTTGGAGGCAACTAACTACATCATAGGGAGCAAATCAAAATGACCCAAATTCACAATGAGGTCTATTGTGTTTTTAAACCCTTGAATGGTAGAGAGGCCTCCATCACGTATCAGAAGGTGTGGTAATTTATGCTGCTTTCTCATTGTCTCCTCATGTTAATTCTATCACCAAATCCTGCCACTTTCTCTTGTGTAACATAATAAAAATCCTTTCGTTCCTCTCTTCCTACACTTCTAAAATTCTTACACTAACACTCACCCTATCCAGCATGAATTCCTGTAACCTTAATTTCTCTGGTCTTACTTCCTTCCAACTCCATACACTTCAATACATACAAAGTGCTGCATCATGAGTTACCTTACTGTGACCTAGATTTGTCCTTGCCCCCCTCCAATCTCTCCAACAGCTACCTATCAAACTCCAGATGTCTTATAAAAATACTGCTTCCCTCATTCAAGATCATTCTCTTCTCTATCCCATCTTACATGTCCACTCTGATCTCCTGTTATACCACATCCTGCAACTTACGGTCAGCCAATGACTTTCTTCTCTCAGCTCCTTTTGTGTCTACATCCCCCTCTCATATCAAACTTTTTCTCTCATTGCTCCTGATCTGTGGCATGCTTAACCTCCCAGTCGGTGGCACTGCACTTCTCTTATGGTTCTCAAGGCTTAAAATTACACCTCCTCAACAAGACTTCAACAAGCCAGAAGGCAATTACTTTGTACATCCAAAGCTCTTATGATTTAGTTCTATGCCGAACAGATCTCTAGCACTGTATTCAGCTCTTAACCCTTGCGTGCTCTGTATGTCTTCCTTTACCACTTTAGAATGTAGGCTTTTGAGAAGGGAACCCACTTCCAGGGTTTCACTTTACATAGCACTTGTAACCCTGCACTGTCTAAACCCTTAAAGGGATAGTAATACTTAAAATGTAAAAAAAGATATGTTGTAGGGTTTATCCCCCCGAGTAAAACAAGAGTACTCCCACTGTTGAACGGTGTTTCATTCAAAAGTTATTAATTTTCAAAGTTGAATTTTTTAGGTGCGATATCACAGTGGCCTGAAATTGTACAGTGGCGCTGTTGCTACACCATCCTATGGAGATTTATGGTCAACTGACCAGAGCTGTCCATAGGATCGTGTAGCAACAGCGCCACTGTACAATTTCAGGCCACTGTGATATAGCACCTAAAAAATTAAACTTTGAAAATTAATAACTTTTGAATTAAACACCTTTCAGCAGTGGGAGTGCCCTTGTTTTACTCAGGGGGATAAATCCTACAACATATCTTTTTTTACATTTTAAGTATTACTATCCCTTTAAATTATAAAGCGCTGCATACGCTTGTGGAAATATGTACATTAACACATTCATTCATTAATTAATTCATTCACTCATGAGAGAAAAGTCTGCTCTTTTAAAGCTAAGACATTTGTTTTAGTGTGGTTATTCACTGACATCACCATTATATTAAACAACACTGACTGGTTATCACTGGTTCCCAGGAGCTATACCAAAGATATCTGACACTATATCAGTATTTGTGAGAATCAAATTTAGAATAGCTTCTTTGAGAGTTGTCTTCTTCACCAGCTGTACGAAGGATGCCCCTAGCAAGGAATCCAGTATGTCCCTACTCCTTGTTGAGGAAATGGGATCTAGATGCAGACTTTTGTAAATATCACTGTATATGAGAAACTACAGATACAATGCAAACAATAAATACATATAACTGACTAGTGTATGAATGACACCTACTTAGGCATGTCAAGGAGTTAAACAAATTAAAAGCCACTTATCCTTCGGGTATAAATTATGTTTAAGGGTATGCATTTACACAATCAATGAGTAAAGTGATAAGATTTTTTTTATTAACTGCAGAGGTTGGCATTCACCAAAAGGACCATTGATCTTACGTTTAAAAAATATATGTATATTTTGGAAACTCTAATGTAAATGTTAGCACATCTTAGTTTTTTTAGTCTGGAATGTTTATAAATCCTATCTTCACACGTAAACTGGTTTGTTCTTGTCAGTGAAAAAATTTATATATATAAGGCCAAATATCAGAAACAGAGAAAGAAAACAGATATACTGTAATGCTTTTACCTGTTTTCCGGGTTTTACTGTAATTTGTTACCAGCTATTTGATGTTCCTTTTGGTTTTCTTTCTCTTCCCTGTGTCTCTGACACTTTATCTAGCGCTGGAGCCTTGCTACTGTGTGCGATCTAAGCGTCCCTGCCTTGACCTGTATCCAGCCTTCTTCGAGTATTTCCAACATTCCTTACCTGGCTATTTCTGACCACCCCTTTGTCTTCCAATTTGGCTTCTGTGTGTTATCCTTCGGTATCGACCCTTGTCTTCATTCTCCAGGCTACTCTCCTGCTCTTTCCACTGGTACTTCATTTGTCCAACTGGTTCTTGACTCTGGCCTGCTAGACTAATCTGTACTTCTCTTTTTGGTACTGTCCGGCTCATGAGTTACCAACCCGGCTTGTCAACCTTTCTCTACCGGCGCTATCCTTCCCCAGTCCTTCCCCTGGGAGCCAGTTGGAGTGCTTCTGCTGCTGCTGCTAGTTGTGACACCTCTGACCTGCTGATAGTGTGTTTCCCAGTCAGACCTGTGGTTGTGCTTTAGGAGGGATCTCATAGAGGAGATGCCTAGGTGTGAGGTTGCTTTCCACTCTCTTATGTGCTTTTTGCACAGACAACAGATAGCAACATGCTTAGCTTTTGGATCCAGAGTGAAGTATCTCCATACTGTGGACTTCATGGACTAAGAGGCTACTCTGTTCCTAAGGGCCGCTGCCACTATTACTATCTACAACTAGATATCAAAAGTGCTTCAATTCCAGCAGCAGAAGAGGAACTCATCATAAGGTTGTGGATGTGTTGGTGTTGTTGTTCCTGCTAGTTATGAAGACTGACAGAATGATTGTATACTTTTTGCCATCTTTGTTCAGGGTCAGAGTTTCCAATGGTTTTGTCAAACAGCTCATAGACAGGCACAGTACTCCTTTTCAGTGATGGAAGATTGAGCTTTTGCCATTCTGTTAAATTTATGGCCATGTCATCATCTCTATTACTCTCAACTGCATCTGTATCTGAACAAGAGGAGGATGCTAGAGGGATATATTGTAGATCTGCATTCTCATCATCAGCCATCATTAGGTCATCCTCAGCAGCAATATCCTCCGCCGCTCCTTGCCCACCACCTGTATATTCCTCTAATCTTTTAGAGGTTTCAGACAATTTATTTTTATTTTTACTTTAACAGAGTTCATTACTACTTTAAAGACATGTGCCATTGCCATCATCAACACTAGAATGTGACTCTTTGTCATTGTCAGTTCTCTTCTTATATGTTGTTTTTTTTTTTTTGTATGGGAGCTGGTAGTGGAACGTTTGGTGGGACCTTGACAAACTACACCTTCTCCTGGCGGAGAGAGATCATAATTATTTATTGCATACACTGCAGCAACCATGGCTGCAGTTAGTTTTTTGACCTGCCTCTTTACTCCCATGTCCCTGCACTGCTTCACCATTCTCCCTCCCCCAGACCCTTGATCATTTGCTGGACATTACTCAAATACTGTGTGTGTTTTTACACTTAGCCCTCAGCAAAATTCTCAATGTCGTCTGCTGTCTATCAAGTATACCTCAGTCACAGAGCTCACATCCCAGCCATTTGTCACTATATATCCTATATAATAATTCGCTAAGTTGTGTGTAACGCCCGACATGCGCAGTAGACACTGCTGCGCGTGCGGCAGTCACACGCAGTGGAGACTGTCCGCGCCGCGGCTGATACAGAGCTGGGCGCTCCGAAGGAGCGTCCAGCTCTGTATCAGCCGAGGCACGGGCAATCTCCACTGTGTGTGACTGCCCGGCGACCGGCTGCCAGAGGCACTGTGGCCCGTGTAACGGGCTGTTCAACTAGTATATATATATATATATATATATATATTTTTTTTTTTTTTTTTTTTTTTTTTTTTTTTTTTTTAATTATTATTTTTTCAAGCCGATGTTCACCCTATCTTATCACTGTCAAAAAAAGAAATAACTGAAAAAAAAAAAATCAACAACTTTTTCCCCACAATTCCCCAGCACAGAGAACATAGCAGCAAGATCAGTAAGGAAATTGTTTGGACCACAGCCAACTGTGTCTTTTAAATCAGTCAAACAGAATGATGGGGTATTTGGGGTCAATCTCCTTTGCTTCCTTCTAACACCCCCCAGACAGCAAGATCAGCAAGCAAATTGGACCCCAGCAGCCTGTGTCTTGCCAGTCAGTCATACCGAATTTTGGGATATTTGGGTCAACCTCCTTCCTTTCTTCTTTTCCCTCAGAGTGCCCCCAGACTCCCGTAAAACACAGAACAAATTCCCTACCTAAACAAAACTCCCTAAACTAAGCTTCAATTCCCCTTTTTTGCCTATCTTCTCTAGTTCAGAAACGTGCTGCTTTCTCCTCTCAGAAACACAGAATTACATGCTTTGAGAGCCTGTAACTAGAATATCGTATTTCTGACTCTAACTAATTATTAATATCTACATAATGGGAACATACTATAACAGTGCTATAAATATATGTTCCTGCTGTGTGATATACTGTAGTGTTGAGTGAAATCGAGAAAAAAAAAAACAATTTTCTACTCTACATAGTAGAACTATTTGTGTTCTACCATGCCATTTCTATTGACTCATTAAGACCCCTGTGACTCATTGTATCAAGCCTATATATCCAATATGACTCGCGCATAATCAAACGTTGTAGCTTATTTGGTTTGGAACAAGGACCAACCCATTATATAGGAATGACTTTTAGAGATTTGGGGTCACCTTCATCTACATCCACAAAATGTCTGAATAAAATATTCTATTTACACTTTACAAGAGCTCATCACATTAGGCACATATATCTTCAATAAGTATTACACATTAGACTTGTGCGATTCGGTTCGGCTAACTTCAGAATTCGGATGAATAAGGCGTATTCGGCATCATTCGGACCTTTCGAAAGCCAAGGTCTGCCCACAAAAAAAAAAATCAGAATACGAAACGGACCTAGTCCGAAATTTCGGTGTGAATTTCGGATATTCGGATGGCTCTTTCCCGCCTGAAACTATTACAATGTTGCTACATGCTACTAAAAATAGATGGCACAGCACTTTCCCGCCTGAAACTATTACAATGTTGCTACATGCTGCTAAAAATAGATCTGGTAAAACAGGCTCTTTACAGTTCATGCAAAGTGCAGATATTAACCACATAAGGACACAAGCAATTTTGGAATTTTTGTTATGTGTGTGTGTGTTCATTGTTCAGTCAGAATTCCTGTCATACATATTATAAACCATTTTTAAAAGGGCAGAAAGGGCTTTAATTTGATGTGACATATACAAATATAAGTGTGTAGGGGTTTATAAAACACCCCTTCCTGTCTCATTAGAGATTTAATATTATTATTAATTTAGTTTAATATATTTTTTATTTTTATTTGTTTAATTTTTATTGAATATTTTACATTTTATTAAAAATTTGGCCAAATAATTCGGACTATTGCCGAATTTCGGCCGAGTCAAACAGGTCCAGTCCGAAATTCGGATCCTCCGAATGGGAAAAAAAAATCGAATTTTACCAAAAATTTTTGCTGTGCACAAGTCTATTACACATATTGACTACTTTATAGAAACTAAGAATTATTTCATAGACATTAGGAGTCTCATATATATTATATGTTATTTTAGTAAGGTAATAGGGTCTGTAATCATGCTTTTGGTATAGGTTTATTGGAGTACAAGTCACCATGAAATAGATATAGATTATACAATCTAGTATTGGTCAATATTTTCGAGTAGACCTCTGGGTTATCTTACCCAGCTTTTTGGAGCTTATGGAGCAAGGTGCCTTTGTTATGGTAGATTTCCTCCCCTTTTTTCTTTTTTTTTTTCCTTTTAGTTATGTTTACCCTTTATATTTAGTGAGTTCCGATTTGTGCTTTGTACAATGGACAATCACGTGAATATACTGAGGTTTGTTCCGGGAATCTGGTTGCAAATGCAGACCAGATTCTTCTATGCATTAAAAAGACATTTGGGGGTGGACTGAGTAAAGAAAATGATAGGTAAACATGGAGGTCATATGCGTTGTACATATTATACATATCGAGACTACATACACGATGTGTCACAATTAGACTGCTTTCATGAATGCGTTCCATCATATCTAGAGATATATCATGTGACCGTCACTAACGTATTTCTTTCCCACACCAATAGAAGCAAACAATTAGTCATTTGGACCACACGGCCATCTTGAATGCGTTTCAAAGCACGCAGAGATGAGCTTTACAAACATGCAGTTAAAATTTAGCTTACTAAGGTGGGCGAAACAAATAGATAAGTCACAATTTATTTATTTTTTTCATTAACCCCTTAACGACCGGGGAATCCGGACGCGTACGCAACTTAACGACCACGGAGCAAATTTTTTTTATTCCTCCATTGCGTTCCGGACTCCCCGAACAGCGTGCAGCCACGGGGGGAGCCCAGAATTCGATGACGGTCATAGTACGTCATCGGTCGGTAAGTCAAATCGACCGTTGACGTACTATGACCGTCAAGGGTCATTAAGGGGTTAAAGACAAATGGAGAGTTTAGACGGATAAACATTATGAGAGTGTGATTTGGGGTCATAATGGCCTAAAATAAGATAGATATACTTCTGGGTTTTGTTAGTATAAACATTCTACTTCCATTATTAAATTTGATAGAAAATTTGACCAATAATCATTTGAAAATAGTAAGTAATATTATAAATGGATGTCTTTTAAAAAGATGATCGTGTGAAAATAATTATATGTTCTTTTTCAGACTGTTTGCACCAATATAGTCTGACTACACCCATTTTCCAATCAGGAGGGTTGGTGGGGTTTCTAGTTAAGTTAAATCTGAGGAAGTGGTCAGGGTGACCACAAAACATTATTTTCAGCAAGCTATTTTTTTTAATATTTTAAACTACTAGAATTTTATCATTATTTTGTATGATTATGTCATATTGAAAGTATTGAAGATCAAGCAAGCAGCACTTTGTAGACTTTGTGGACTCCATAGATCCCAAGGCATGGTCACCTGAGCAGAGACAGGACAAATATCTCTGCAAGCCTAGTTTTTTGTACTTGGGTATACATCCTTCAACAACCATCATACTTGTGAGTATATTCTCAATTGAAATTTGTATTACTGTTACAAAAGATAACAGGCACGATTGGGCACCCTTTTCTGTTCTTTTTATATGTTGTAAAACTTCCGTTGAGTTGTGTTTAGGAGCTGCCCAGCTGAGGAAAAGCAGCTTTACTGTTGTGGGGACAGTTGAAGTACCCCTAATGCGATATTGTCAGCTAACACATAATTGTGAAGTTGAATACAACGGATTGTTAGTATGGTTCCATTAGATGGTGATGGGTTGGTGACAACAATTATATGAAAATGTTATTGCACTAGAAGCGCCTTCTTTCATTTTGTTTTTCGAAGCGAGCGATGAAAGTCTAGGGAGGGGGACTATGACAAAGTCCTAAGGAATAAAGTGTTCATGATAAGGAGTAAGGGGGAAGTAGAGAAAAAAAAATTAAAAAGGGGGGAGAAAGGGCAGGGGGGTGGTCGTCCATCCCCTCTCGAAACACTGTTTCAAAACTATGGTGCAAGAAAGTGGCAAGCTTATGATAGACTAAGTCAATCTATCAATGACAAGGGTGAGCAGGCAGGGCCATCACATTATCTGAGTAGGGAGAGGTCCACTGTGGACCATACATGGTCAAACTTAGGGAGTCTATTCCTAATCATAGCATGTCTGCGTTCCAGCTGTGTTAGATTTGAAACCCTCATGCTCCATTCAGTCAAAGAAGGCTGATCTATGGTTTTCAAGTGGAGAGGACTGTTACAGCCATTTTAATGCCTCTTCTTATAAATCTCCCTTATAATTCATTTAACAGTTCATGTTTGCTCACCACATATTTGCCAAGGAAAATATTTGTGCTTCTATACAGTGTTTTAAAGTGAAGTAACACCTTCTAATAATAACCTCCACTTACCTTTCCATGGTTAAAAAAAAAATAAAGTCTCATGAAGTTTGCCCTCGTGCCTTTGATCTACATTTTCGTTCGATCCTGGTGTCAAGTCCAAGGAGGCGGAATCTATTTAAAATGTTTAAGATTACAGTGTGTAGAATTTTGTCTTCTGGTTCTGTTGCCAGCTGTCATATTGTCTAACCCGTGTGTAAAATCCTTGTGAACGTAGATAAATCTACTGAGTATTTTTTATAATGTTATTATGTAAATTGCGGTGTAGGGTGCAGAGTTAATGAGCATGAAATGGAACCCTAAATTTCTATTCTTTTGTGAGAATTTTATCATTCACCTAAACTTCTTTGATTGTTTGTGTTTGCTTTTTTACTTTTATATAAATGTATACAGTATGAAAACATAAAAGAAACATAATCGATAATGTTATCAAGTATTTTATATACACATTTCTCCATAGCCATCAACTGGAATCTACAAGGTAAAACATTTATCAACTGAAATGTAATCTAGGCCGTTGATAGAGTTTAAGAAATTTGATATTGTATGTACTGTAAATTTTCAAGCTGAGGAAGGAAATTATACTTGGCAATCCTCACTTGCTGCGTCTTAGCTTAATTTAATTAAAAAAAAGTCTACAAAAATACAGTGCTGTTAGTGTTATTAATGGATAGAAACATCATAATAATGCAATGCATAAAAATATGGACAAACTTCTACCAGTTCTGAACTACAGCTGTCGGCATTGGGTGGAAGGTGTAGAAAATAACAGACTACTCCCGCTCATCCAGCCCCCTAGTAATATTTATAAGAGCAGAAAAATGTGGGTGGTTGGATGAACCCTGCTGTACCTTGCTGCATCTCCTGATCAGAAAGTGTACAATGCAAATAAAAATGGATTCTCCCAAACTGCTGAATGCAGTATCAAATATTTTAATTCCAGTCAAGTTATGGAAATTTTTACATATACATCTGTGAACGAACAACATATTTTCTCATATAATAGCAAATTGTATTGCTGTTGCTTTAAAGAGATAGTAATGTTTCATAATAAAAACAGCTCTAATTAATCATCATAGTATTTGGACTTTGGAGAGTGTTATTTCAATTCTGTCAGAGTTGTAGTTCAAGAGTAATTCAATGATAAAGTATCCACCTCCCGCCCCTTTTACTGATGTAACACTGCTCAGCCAGAGCAGAAGGGAGGTGCCCAGGTAGATTGCAGAGAGGGACAATCTTCAATTAAGATAAGGGAAAAACCTGAAAAATTTGTCAAGGGGGGCAGGGCTTTCATTGTTCTCATAGGAAGAAGATTGTCCCCTGCTGTTATCTGTCTGGTCTATGGACTGGGTTCCACATCTGAGAAGAGATGGCTTACACTAGGCAAAAGGGGCGGGAGGGGAAACTTTGCTTGTGAATATGTCTCAAACCATAAAGGTTTGAGAGATAAGACTTATATCGTTCTTCATGATTTTTTAATGCCTGCAAAATAAAATAAAGATAAAACAAAGTATTTCTATCCCTTTAAGACCCATTCTTTAAAAGAAACTTTAATTTGAAATATTATGAGTGTTTCAGTTCCCAGCCATATATCAAGTCTTGTAATAGTCACTAGTGGGGGTCATCCATTAATAGCATTAGCCTATATTGTGTAGTAATAGCTACTCCTGCTTAATGAGCAAAATCCTTTGTTTAAGAGAAAAATCACTTTACAAAATAACAGTATAATTTGCAAGTCAAAAAAACTCCCCTGCTGTCTTTTGTCTGTGTATATCTTTATGTTTCTATATTCATTTTTTCAGACTAAGACGCAAGGAATGGAAAATTCCCAGCTAATGAGAGATTCAGTTTTTTTCTGCAGTGCAGAACTTTGAAAAAAAAGTGTTCTCTTTCCTTGGCAAGAAAGAAAAAAAATTAAAGTTGGATGAATGTTATAAATATTATATGCTTTGGGTGCCAGAGGTACCTGCAGTCCTCATGCTTCAGTGGGTGATTTGAAATTAACTCTTTGTGGGATATATCATATGGGCAAAAAAACATTTTAAATATTAAAGCAAGGTCAGACCTTGCTTTGGTTTGGCTGTTTGTTCTGTACTTTTACTAAGATGGATTCAACTTCTTGAGAAAGAAAGTTTATACCTTACTGTTTTGTTTTTAACCCTTTGAGTGCCAGGTTGTGGGAAATACAGCAACTGTTCATGCAAAGTGCAGATATTAACAACATAAGGACACAAGCAATTTTGGAATTTTTGCTATGTGTGTGTGTGTTCATTGTTCAACCATAATTCCTATCTTTCTCATTTATTGCACAAACACATATTATAAACCATTTTTTAAAGAGCAGAAAGGGCTTTAATTTGATGTGACATATACATATATAAGTGTGTAGGGGTTTATAAAATAACCCTTCCTGTCTCATTAGAGATTTAATATTATTATTAATTTATTTTAATGTATTTTTTATTTGTTTAATTTTACTTTTTATTGAATATTTTATATTTTTTTTAAATTTCGGCCGAATAATTTGGACTATTGCCGAATTTCGTCCGAGTTGAACAGGTCCGGTCTGAAATTCGGATCCTCCGAATAAGGAAAAAAAAAATAGAATTTTACCAAATATGTTTGCCGTGCACAAGTCTATTACATATATATTACACATGAAAAATGTTTTTCTTTATACCTCACTGTTTTGTTTTAACCCTTTGAGTGCCAGGTTGTGGGAAATACAGCAACTGATTAATTATGTATAATTTATCATGCTAATTTTTGGGTTACTGTATATACTGGGATAAAAACAACTTTAAAGGGGATGTATCACCCTAATAAAATGTTGCCTTAATCTCTTTCTTTTAGCTACTCTAACAATGCTGTGGGTTTTTTTTTTAAATGCTATAGAAATGCAGTTTGACAGCTTTTCCCCAGGACGTCTTCTCCTCATTCTGATTGGCACCAGTCGTGCCGACGAGAATACAGGAGAGATCCTCCTCCACGCTGGTCTGACTGTAAGCTGGAGCACTCTTATTGGTAGAGATCGATATCTATCCAATGAGAGCGTTGCCATTTACAGACAGACCAGCGTGGAGGAGGATCTCTCCTGTATTCTTGTCGGCATGTGTGGTGCCAATCAGAATGAGGAGAAGACGTCACTGGGAAAACTAAGCTGTCAAACTGCATTTCTATAGCGTTTAAAAAAACCCAACAACACAGCATTGTTAGCTAAAAGAAAGAGATTAAGGCAAACTTTTAGTAAAGTGATACATCCCCTTTAAAGGAATAATAACACATAAGATGTAAATAAATATATATATTGTAGAGTTTACTCTTCTGAGTAAAACAAAGGTACTCCTGAGAGGTACTTTATTCAAAAGTTACTGAAGCTCACATTTGAATTTTTTAGGTTCAGTATCCCAATGGCCTGAAATGATACAATGGAACTGTAAATTTTAATAAAACATCTCTCAGGAGTGGGCGTTTCCTTGTTTTACTCAAAAGGATAAACCTACACTATATATATTGTTATATTTTAAGTATTATTATCCCTTTAAAAGTATTCTTAACCTATTTAATGCTAAAGATGTCTCTAAGGCATCCAATGGATTTATAGTGCAGACAAATGTATCACATACAGCATTCCACAAGAGACAGTGTAATCAGTGTAAAGTTAACCCTTTGAGTGCCCGAGGGGTATGCAACTCATTGCTTTTTTATGTAGTACTTGAGGAACCTGTTGTCCGCAGAGCTTTGATCGCAGGTTTGGTTAGATAAAGCCCGAATAATTACTTACTCACATGCCCAGAAAATCACCTATCTCCGCCTATTAATTGTAATTAAATTAATTTATGTAAACTGCCTATAGCTTGTGCTTTTTGTTTTCCAGTCACCTTATCAGTTTTAGATATTATTGATGTAGTAGTTAGGGAATCTAATCACAGCAGGACTTTGTTCTCTGACTTTGTTAGTTAATGCATTGTATTTAATTACTCACTTGGCCAGAAAATTACCTCTTTCCGCCTTCTTAGGCTGCTAAAAATATCCTATATAATAATTCGCTAAATTTTGTGTAATGACAAAGTCATGCATAGTAGAGACTGCCAGCGCCGCGGCTGATACAGAGCTGGACGCTCCAAAGGAGTGTCCAGCTCTGTATCAGCCGCGGCACAGGCAGTGTCTACTGCGCATGACTGCCCATTGACCGGCTGGCATTGGCATTGTGGCCCGTGTAACGGGTTCTTCAACTAGTATATATATATATATATTGTTAGCAGGCTAAGAGCCTTTGTCCTTTGCCGACAACACTAACTTCCTTCTTAAGTAACATTGGCACAACCATCTTTGAGAAGTAACTGCGGCTTGGGATAATCTAGCAGGGTACAATACATGATATCAGTTCTTTAAAGCCTTTTCAAGAAAAGAAAACGGCAGCATGTCAACTGAAAACATTTTTGGCAAGTTTACTATTCTACAGGCATACTTTTACATTATTTTTTTGCAGGTTTTGACTTCTTTCTAAGAACTTAGTATGGGATGGCAGTACATAGTGGGAGAACTTGTGAAGGTGGTGGTGGCGGTATGTGTATAGGCACTCTGACTCTTGTCATCGTCATAAACAAATTCAGAGTCATACTCCTCTGCATACTTCTCTGAAAATATTGGCACACTCTCTGACAGAGAGCCCTGGGAACTTGTAGAAGTACTTATGTTGCTGCTAGTTGTGGCACCTCTGACCTGTTGATGGTGTGTCTCCAAGTCAGACATGTGGTTGTGCTTTAGGTGGGATCTCAGTGAGGAGGTGACTAGGTGTGAGTCTGCTTTCCCCTGCTCAATCTTAAACAGATTACCAATTGCAAAATGTTTAGCTTTTACATCGTAAATTAAGTATCTCCATACTGTAAACGTCATAGACTGCAGGTTTTTGAGGGGCCGGGGGGCTGCTACAACTACCAGGGATATATGTTGCTGCAATTGTACTACTACTACTAGACAGGTGCTGCAGTTCCAACAGCAGCAGAGACGCTCATCACAGTTAGGTTGTGGATGTTAATAAACTTTTTTTGCTGGTTACTCAACACTAGTAGTGTGTGTGGGACTTGCCTTGGGAGCACCAGTAATGATGCTGATGATGACTGACAGGTTGACTGTGTATTTTTTGGCATCTTTGTTTGTCCAGGGTCAGTTCACTGCGCTCACTTCAGTGTTGGAAGATTAAACCTTTCATCTAACTTTCTGGTCATGTCATCATCTCTTTGATTTTCAAATGGCTGCTGGAGGGATATATTCTAGATCTATATAATAATCAACAGTAATTAGGTCATACTCAGCATCATCAGCCTCTTCTTCTCCCGTACTTCTAGGGATTTGCAGGTCTCAAACAATTTATTTTAATTTTCTCCTTTAAGAGACTTTCATAATGTTCACTACTACTTTCAAGATTAGTTTTTTTTGTGCTTGTTTTTCTTGCAGTCAGATGCAGCAGTTGGATGAGCTGCTACACCTTGAACTATGGAATACAGCTCATTTTTGTCTTCTGTGTTTTTTGATGGTTTATTAATAATACTGGGGCTAGTGGTGGTGGAACTTTTGGTGGGTCTTTGACAAACTATATCCTCCTCGGGAGATGGATCACAATAATTTCTTGCACACACTGCAGCAACCATGGCTGCAGTAAGTTTTTGTACTACCACGTTACTCACACATCCCTGCACGGCTTCTAATCCTTTCATGCATCTCCTACCCTTTGTGTATTTGCCGGACATTACTTAATTACTCTGTGTGTTTTTACTGTAAAGTACAAAATAGAACTATTGTCATATCTTGCCTTGGCCCTTTACAAAATACTATATCTCCTCTAGTATCCGTCTGCCTCTGTCACAGCTCGTGTCCAGGTCCCTGTCTCTGTCAATGATCTTTTTTTTTTTTAATTTATTATTATTTTGTTTCATTTACTGTCCCCCCATCTCAATCACTGTCTACAAAACAACAAAACACACTCTGTTCAACTGCTTCTTTCCCCAGAAACCTCTAGCATAGATCAGGAAGAAACTTGGATCACCTCTGCCTGTGTGTTCCCAGTCAGTCGCACAGAAGTTTGGGGTATTTGGTATAATTTCCCTTTGCTCCCTTCTCGCACCCCCAGACTCCCATGACACAGAGATAACAGTCAGAGCAGGAATGAACTCAGATCATGGCAGTTGTGTTTTTCCAATCAGTCACACAGAGTTTTGGGGTAAATCTCCTTTGTTCCTTCCTCACCTCCACTCCCAGACTCCTCTAGGACACTGATAACAGCCAGAAAGGAACTTGGATCACAGCTGCCTGTGTCATTCCAATCAGACACAGAGAATGTTGGGGTCAACCTTCTTTCTTAATTCCTATCCTCCAGAGTTTCCAACACTCCCCTATACAGAAAACATATTTCCTGCCTACAAGACTCTCTAACGTAAGTTTCAACTCCACTTTATTAGGCTGTCTATTCTAGCTCAAAAATATGCTGCATTTTCTTACTCTCACAAACACAGAATGGTGTAAAGTGAGAATCTGACACCTCTTTTATACTATGTCTGTGGGAAAATAAGGGAAACTTGCCTCATGGTGAGGAGAAATTCAGACTTCCCAATGATTTCAATGCAATGCGCTAGGCAAAAAAAGAGGCAATATCACAATTTTTTTACCGTTTCTCAAAAAGAGCAATTTTTCTCCTGTTTCTCTGAGAGGTGAAAACTTTCTCTCATCGCTATTTAAGACTAGAAGAAAGCTGGTTTTAACTAAGACAATGTCACATCTTTAAAGGCTGTAAGGGCAATTACCCATCCTTGATGACAGTATGATTGTGGAATTCTTTGCCTCAAGAGACTGTGTTTATGCAAACTGTAGAGGCTTTAAAAAACGTACAGGAAACATTTCTAGCTCGGAACAATACTGATTAGGTTTGATAGTTGATTACAATGCAGATAGGATATTGATCAAGGAAGCTATCCAACTACCTTTTGGACTCAAGACGGAATTTTCCAAGAGCTGCCTGAGTAGCTTTAGAATGGTATCCTTCTAAAAGGTTGCACGCAAAAGAGCGTGCCACCTTTTAACACAGTAACCATGTCGCCATGGTTTAAATGGTAACATGAGAATCTTGATGTGGATGACAGCACGAGACTGTCATGTCTATAGTCAAACATTGGATACCGGCATACAAGTCCCATCATGCTTACCGTTTCATGGAAGTTTTTTCTCTTTGGTAGATCCCAGAGTGTTTCCTCAGGAGTACACAGATCTACACCTGTACTACTGGCATGTAGAGTGCCTAAAAATCCATCTTATCTCCCATATTATAAGCAGTTTACATGCTGTCAATATGTGACATTGTAAAATAAAATGGCCTAACTAGTCAACGTCACATACCCGCATATAAGTCCCATCATGCTTACCTATCTGGATAGATCTGCACAAGTGAGCACTTTATGGCTCGTGTAAGCACTGCAGGTATGTATGCTCAGCTCTGCTTTGGGTCCTCTCACCCCTTCTCTGTGTGGTCCACTCTGTCCTGTCATTTCGCACGCAGAGAAGGGGAGAGAGAACCCAGAGCAGCGCTGAGCATACATGACTGCAGTGCTTATACGAGTGCCAGGAATAATTGTTAGTGCCATAAAGTGCAACCCCAACCTGACTATGCTTGCGCAGTTCTATCCAGATAGGTAAGCATGATGGGACATGTATGCGGGTATGCAATGTTTGACTATGCAACATGAGAGTCTCGCGCTGTCATGCAGTGCAAGATTCTCATGTCGCCATTTTAACCCTGGCGACATGGTTACTGTGTTAAAAGGTTGCATGCTCTTTTACGTGCGACCTTTCAAATGTGAACCCTTTAGAAGTTTTCAAATCAACTCTTCTTCAGGCATGTTTAGAATGAAGGCTGAATACAAAACACATGACGTAGGTTGCATATTTACTCAAATACCTTCTTAATTTGAATTCCACTGTAGGTTAAACTTTTATGACATTTATTTGTGTAACTTATTCTTTAGACTTCAGTAGAGGCATCTCTTTGTAGCTGGACAAGTCGAACAAGATTTATTTCCCTTCTGATGTGTGAATTGCTCCAGTAAATTAGTGTGTGGAGAGTTTGTGGTTTGTAGCCAAATAAGAAACTTTATAGATTGTATGGGTTAACTCTCCAAGTGCCAGAGAGGTGATCAACATACTGTATTGCAATGCAAAGGGCCAAAATATGGTTATTGTATAGAATAATGTGACAACAATCCGTTGACACAGTTCAGGCTACAATTCAAGGTGTTAAATTGGTTATCAATTTATACTCCCAGATCTTTCTGTCTTTCTGTGCTTTCGAAATTTTCCCACCAGTACAGTCACCCTGAGATCTTTGATGCTGTGACCAGTTTTGCAAAAATGTTACCACTTGGGTGTCTCTCTCCTTGTTCAAGCTGGACCTTTGAGAGTACATCCAGTTTTTTTGAGTTTGTCCTGTCTCACCTATATAACACCTGTGTTGGGACATTTCACATACATGATAAGGTAGACAACATTAGATGACCTGCAGGAGAATTTGCCTTTAATATTGTGGTTTTGGTGGGAATGTGTATGGGCACTTATCTGTGGTACATTTCACAAAAATTGCAATGTTTTCCATCCCACCGTTAACCTCAAACAGCCATTCACCCACACACATTAATGTTCTGAATGCCACAATCAGTTTTAGAAACAACTCCAACCTGACATACCTGTACAACAAACCAACAGACAGGCCGAATTATCTACTCCAGGCACACAAAGAACTCTACTGGTTATACCTAGGCACTAAGGAATAACCATACTCTGAGACTTCTGACCTGGATAAACATATCAATCTCAGGATAGATTTTATCAATAACATATATAATGCTAAGCTCTCAGACATCCAAATTCAGGGAGCCATCAGAGTACCCAAAAGAAATCTCCTGGAATACATCAAGCATATTAAGCATATTATTAGTAGTCACCTACAAACCATAGCTTGAAGTTCTGTGCAACATTTCAAAAGAGCTCCAAACAATACCACATATTGATGACAGAATAAAAAGAATTTTCCCAAAACCTCTGTTACTGTCCTATAAACAGCCCCCAACTTGAAACAAAATGGTTGGTAAATAGCTCCCACAAAATGGTCCTTTTCCATGCCTATAAAAGAGATGTGGAACCTGTGCACACATATTTACCACAGATAAGGTGCCCATACCACATTCTCATGAAAGCCACAACATCAAGTCATATGTACATATTTACCACAGATAAGGTGCCCATACCACATCCCACCACAGCATCAAGTGCAAATTCTCTTTCAAATCATTTATTGTTGTCTACCTCAACATGCGTGTGAAATGTCCCAACACAGGATTATATGTAGGTGCGACAGGACAAACTGTATGAAAATGTATGAATTCTCACAGGTCTAGTATGAATAAGAAAATACACTCCGGTGGATGAATATTTTTGCAAAACTGGTGACAACATTAAAGGTCTCAGGGTGAGCATGGAGGAGAAGTAAAAATTACCCAGATTCCAATGTATTAACCCCTTGAATGTATAGGAGACCACTACAGCTTTCAAGGAATTAAAAGCCCCATTTAAATCATTGGGAAGGTTGGTCCAAAATTGTTCCTTTTGTCTTTAATGGAGAAATAAAACTGGACTCAGTAAGATGCTGTGACCTGGCAGTCAAAGGTGCTGTTTATACCCTACCTCTTATATTTTATCTCTGTGTGATGTGATCAGCACACAGATTAGTTAGTCTGGATGCTGATTTTTTACATAGAATAATCTTTGAAAAATTCCTAAAAAACTGAGAAAAGTATAGTGCTTGCAAACATTTGAAGACTTTAATGTAAATATAGAAACATAGATTTTGATTGCAGAAAACCATCTGGCCCATCCAGTCTGCCCATTTCTGTACCTAGTTAAAATACACAGTTTTGCATCCTTCTCAGAATAGATCTGTCCCAGGTGTCTTTGAATTCTACAACAGGATTTTCCCTACCATATCTGCTGGTAGTAGTACTCACACACCTTACTGTGCATTCTCCAACTTTAGATAGTGACCTCTTATTCTAGTATTCCTCTTTCTGAAAAACACTTCCCTCCTCAACTATATTAGAGCCCTTTAATATATTTAAAGGTTTCTATCATATCACCATCTCCCTCGTTTCTTCCAAGTTTTACATATTAAGTTCTATTCTGGAATCCTGTGTCAAGACCCAGCACTATTTTGGTAGCATATCCTTATTAATGTGCTTTTGGAGATGTGGTCTCCAGATATGTATACAGTACTCCAGGTGAGGTCTTATCAATGATCTATAGAGTGGCATTAGTACATCTCTCTTCCTGCTGCTAACACCTATTCCTATAGAACCAAGAACCAGGTTTGTTTTTCCCACTGCTCTAATGCATTGATTGCCTACTTTCAGTTCACATGAAATAGTAGCTCCAAAGTCCCTTTGCTTTGATGTTTTAGTGAAATGCTGGTCAGTGGATGGAAGATAGAAATTCTTTCCCAGTGCACTGGTACATGCATGTAGCAAGTATGTTTGCATACATGGGAACCTTTCTGCCCCAAGTCCCCAGAGAAACACTGTGAAATGGGATGGGAATGTCTAAATTATGTGTTTTGCATTATGGATGGGGCTTAATTTGATTGGTCATGGGTGGGTGGTTGAAAGGAAGAGTGTGCCATGAAAAGTAGGTTGAGCGGACTGAAAAGTGGTTAGAGTTATTGCTGAACTCACCAAGCCAATCAATCCACCTCTGTCCCCAGAGACCTGGTAGTTCTGAAAATGGAGTATTAAGGGTAGATCCAGAAAGTTTCCTAGATATATCAATTGGGAGAAAATGGCTCTGTGTCAGCAATGAGGTCCAATGGGATTGTGGGCAGGAGATTGATGTAGATAGGGACTGAAAATAAAAAGCGGTCCAGCATCTACATTCTGGGGATCATTAAAGGGATAATACTGTTTCACACAACCAGCAGCTCCAATTAATCTTCATAGTATTTGAGCTATAGAGAGTGTTATTTCAATACTGTCAGAGTTGTAGTTCAAGAGTAATTGAAAGATAAAGTTTCCCCCTCCCGCCCCTTTTACCTAGTGTAAGCCACCTCCCCTCAGATGTGGAATCCAGTCCATAGACCAGACAGCTCACAGCAAGGGACACTCTTCTTACTGTGAGAACAATGAAAACGCTGCCCCCTTTGACAAGTTTTTCAGGTTTTCCCTTATGCTAATTGAAGATTGTCCCTCTCTGCGATCCACCTGGACACCACCCTGCTGTTCTGAGATGAGCAGTGTTACATCAGTAAAAGGGGCGGGAGGGGAATACTTTATCATTCAGTTGTTCTTGAACTACAACTCTGACAGTACTGAAATAATTGAAGCTTCTTTTATTTTGAAACTTTACTATCCCTTTAAGGGTTATTGTTTAAGATCTCCTGGTCAGCTGAATTTTGATAATCCCCAGGTATGAGATGTAGTTGCAGCAGATGTCAGTAAAGTAGTGTCATATGCACATAGAAAAGAGGAGCAATAGTGACGCCAACTAACTACACTAAGTGGATGACTTCTGGGGCAAACCATTTGCACTATAGGGGAGAACTAAAAATTCCAAAAATTCTATTTGATTTAAATGGGGATTTAACCCCTTATATGTCAGAGAGGTCTCCTACGCATTGCTTCAGAATATGTTTGAGACTGCTGTAGCATTCAAGGGTTTAAAATCCCCATTTAATTCAATTGGAATTTTCAGTTCTCCTCTATAGAGCAAATGGTTTGCTCCAGAACTCCTTCACGTTTCTTTTGAACCTCCCATCCTGAATGAATTACAAAAAAAAAAAAAATACATTGATTTAAATGGTCATTTTAACCCCTTGCACATGAAGCAATGCATTGGTGACCTCTTTAGCATTTAAGGGGTTACAAGCCACATTTAAATCAAAGGGAATTTATATTTGTTGCCTGTGGTTCAAATAGGGGTACCACATGCCCCTTATTGTCCAGGACAGCGCTGTATTTTATATGCCCCCCACCCCCTTCTGGAACAATACAAAGCCCTGGAATGAAGACTCCAGAGCAGAGAGTTATAAACAGTAGAAGAACTGCCCATTGCCTACTGTGACAGGAAATGATACCTCTGCTGGGCTACAACAAAATGGCTTCCAGACAGACATCTAGATGCTAGAGAGAAAACTGAGCCTTTATCCTGACTTTAAACAGTAGCTGAGGTCCAATTGTATTGTAGTGTAATGCTAGTTTAACCCTTTGCAATGTGTTGTGTACCCCTCTGGCACTGAAAGGGTTAAGGCTTTGTGTGTCACAGCACTCAATGGGCAGCTGTCCCTCTAGTGTTAAGAACGCTGTGATGTACCAGAGAAAAAATAGGTTATGCACTGATGCCCACTGAAGGATAGTGACCCCTCCCACATAGCTCTGCTAGCGCTGAGTACAAGTACTTTGCTACTCTTGTGTCCGCTGTATCCCTGAATGGCAGTATGGACTTGTGGTCACCCTAAGCTCAGCTGGTTTGCTCCAGAATTGCTCCAATTCCTCTTAGTATATCCGTTTACAGTATCAGTGCAAATAAAAACCGCTCAAACATATTTACTTCAGTGACTGGAAACGTGAGGCCCTCCAGTGTCTACAAGACTACAACTCCCATCATTCCCCTTCTTGGGAGTTGTAATCTAACAGCAGCTGGAGGGTCTCACCTTGCCCATCCTTGATTTACACTATCCATAAACACATCAGGCTGGTGAATAAGTCTCAGCAGAGTTACACATGTTTTGTTTTCTGCAATACATAACAGCAGATAAACATTTTTATTGTTTATTGCAAGAGAGAGATTTCTACATTCATAAAGGTGTTGCTGGAAAGTTATGACACAGAGGGTTATAGGAGATGAAGGTAAAATGAAATGCACTGATTTATTACACTACAGAAGTGGGACTGTTCTCAGACTGAGCACTGTAGTGCTATGTACATTGAGGCTGACCTTACTAAGAAAAGTGGTGCAATTCTGCATCAAAACAGCTGTATCTCAGTGAACAAAAAATTGATTTAAGTTCAGCTTTTAACCCCTTGAATGCTAGAGAGGTCTCCACACATTGCAAAGTCATTTGCTTGAGACATTTAGCATTCAATGGATTAAAATACCCATTTAAGTCAATTGAAATTCTTGGGTGCATAGTAATTGCCCTGGAATTTACTCCATTTTTAATTAGTACATCAGCACCAATCAGACTGAAATATTAAGAATAACTGGAGGAATAACTGTACTGTAGGGGTATAAGTAAAAAAAAAAAAAAGTCTTGTTCATATAAAGTGACAGTCAAGCTCCTTTTGACGTTACATATTCTGCAAGTGCATTATATGTGAAGTCCAATTGTCTTTATCAGTATTTTTTTCAGCATCACCAATTTTTACGTGTGTATGTTCCTGACAAGAAGCTCTCAGAATTTGTTTCTGGAAAGCTTTCCATCTGGGACTGTGAAAGCTGAGAATGTGTGCAACAATGTAGAAAAGATACAAAGTAAAAAAGACAGTGAAACAATGTAGAAAAAGTCATCTATACTGCAAACTGATCACTCTGCACTGCAGAAAGAACTGCAACATCACATAAATAGATCTGCTTTTGCATTCCCTGACTGAAATCTATCTGGAAACAAAGATCCAGGGAGCCCAGTGATAGGAACATTGAAGTGTAAATAAAAAAAATATTACCAATTTTACTTTTCATAGTATGTACTTGCAGATGTTAAGCCAAAAATTAGTTTGACTTGTCTTTTAAAGGGATAGTAATGTTTCACAATAAATACAGCTCCAATTAATCTTCATAGTATTTGGGCCATGGAGAGTGTTATTTCAATACTGTCAGAGTTGTAGTTCAAGAGTAATTGAATGATAACATACCCCCCCTCTCACCCCTTTTACTGATGTAACACTGCTCACCTCAGAGCAGCAAGACTGTCCAATTGGATCGCAGAGAGGGACAATCTTCAGTGAGCATAAGGAAAAACCTGAAAAACCTGTCACAGTAAGAAGATTGTCCCTTGCTGTGAGCTGTCTGGTCTGTGGACCAGATTCCACATCTGAGGTGAGCAGTGTTACATCAGTAAAAGGGGCAGGAGGGGGATACATTATCATTCAATTACTCTTGAACTACAACTCTGACAGTATTGAAATAACTATGAAGATTAATTGGAGCTACTGTTTTTGTGAAGCATTACTATCTCTTTAAATGGGGCCTTTAATTAATCCCTTGGATTTTAAAGTTCATTTGTCTTTGTGCGTATGGACCTCTGCCTGTAGAATTGTAGCCTAATGCATGTGAGAATAGTATTTTCAGCAATTCTGTTTTATTAACAAATATTAAGTCTCACAATAGTGATGAATTATTTGTTATTAATTATAAGGGACCCAAAATCTTTGGAAAATATTCCTTAAATAATTTTTTGATTTCCAACAGGTAATACCAAAACATAGTTACTTAGCAATTCATGTGAAAGAAGGAAAAGAGAGAAAGTAAGCCCAGGAGCCATAAGCGTAAGGGCACATAACAGATGATCGAATGTCTTATAACCAGGTTGTATAGATAAGATTAGTGGGCTATAACTGAAAAAGCAACTACATATGGATTTGGGAAGCAAAGGGTTAAGTAAGAATCCTACTGGCTGTGTGGGGTGGAGTTATGGCAGGAAATGTCTTAGACGAAGTGAAGATACTCCAGTCTTCCTGGGCCTGAACTTGTGGTAACATCTCTATGCTGTGCTAAGCACATAGATATATAAAATTATAAATCTGGGTTTTAACTGTAATATATTTATACACTGATTTATCTGGGGGATATAGAATTATACAGGTTAACATTCTGATGATTTCTGTTGTGTCTCTTGTTGGTGATATTCTGTGCTGATATTCTTTGCTATTGGGATTTCTGATGGCTGTTTTGGTTTTATTGTGTATGAACTACATGCTGTTTTTGGTATTCTTTGGTGTATGTCTGGATTTGGGTTTAAAAATAAATTGAAGCTGATCCTGAGTGTGTTATGTGCATTACTCTGCTGAGGTGTTTTATTTGGTGTACAATGCCTGATATTGAAGTTTTCTTCTTTTGTACATGGATTTGGTTATACTGAGAATCAAGCTGTGTGTAGTGTTCTTGTGTTGTGCAGCTCACTGATAAGAACGCTAGCATGTGTAGCTCAGAATAGCTTGATGTGGCAGAATAGGGATGTTCTGTCTGTGGGCAGAGTAGCTTGCTGTGGGATGTTCTGTCTGTAGGTAGAGTAGCTTGCTGTGGGATGTTTTATCTGTGGGCAGAGTAGCTTGCTTTGGGATGTTTTGGCTATCTGTAGGCAGCTTAACTGGCTGTGAGATGTTCTGGCTATCTGTAAAGAGTATATGTGGCTGTGGGATGTCCTGGCTATCTGTAGGCAGCTTAGCTGGCTATGGGATGTTCTGACTATCTGTAGGCAGCGTAGCCGGCTGTGGGATGTTCTGGCTATCCATGGGCAGCGTAGCTTGCTGTGGAATGTTCTGGCTATCTGTAGGCAGACTAACTTGCTGTGGGATGTGCTGTGAGATCTGTTGGGCAGACTAGCTTGCTGTGAGATGTGCTAGATTCTGTTAAACTGAATGGCTTGCTGTGAGATGTGCTGGATTCTTTTGAACTGAGTGGTTGCTGTGAATAGCTTGCTTTGAGATGTGATGAAGATCTGCTGAGTAGATTAGTATGCCGTGGGACTTGCTGGCTATATGTCTCTGTAGTTTCGTTACCCTCTAATTACGTGGTTCTGAAGTCTTGCTGGCTATTGTGGCGAGTCTTCATTGTGTTTCCACTACATTGTATTACCACTAATGAATGTCAGCAGAAGTATCACTGTGTCTTGCTTTGGATATTTCTGAATGTGTGTTCTGTATGCCGCATGCATAGCTCTCAATATAGTTGTATCTACTAAAGTCTTTGCAATGTAGCACCAGAGCTGTCCCTGAAAGCTGCTGGAGCTTTTTTGCACGGGGGGGGGCGATATGCATAATGGAGAGTTTTGTTAGTGTGGCATAAAGTTTCCACAACACAAGTGATTGAGGTTTATGACTCTCTTTTGGTATTCTGCAGTTAGAGGACTTGTATTACAATGTATGACTCTGGCAGCATTTACACATATTTAGTAACACGAGACAGCCACTATTGCTGGGCCCTTATGTGGCATATGGGTATGTCTGTGTATATATTGTTCATGAATAATGCATAACAGGTTTATGGAGAAAGTCTGTACTTTCTGGTTATAATATATATGCCGACCTTATGGGTTGATGGGGAGGATCAGGACTAGGGATTTATTTTACCGGTATCCCATTTAACTGTCTTACGTTTCTAGATTCATGTTTACCCAGTTCTAAGATTGTCTATGTACTCTATGGGCTATTGTAGACTGTGTTTATGTGCACTTTATATATACCAAGTCCTGCTCCTAATCAGTCCTGGACTTACATTTTCTGTTATTATTAGCTCGTTGACACACATGGGAGCACAGACTATATGGCTGTTTCATGGGAGGCTGCTGCAAAGACAGATTTGCCTTTTTTTCTACATTAATATGTGCTGTCAGATTATTTATGGCACATTCAGTGTATGGTATTGACACGTACATTCAGATTCTAGCCTAGAATTATTATTATAAAGCTGGTCTGGTGTATTGGCAGTTGTGATTTGCTTTCTCATTTGGGAAATGATGGACAGGGAGCTAACTTGGTGTTGTTTGATGGAAATGTCATCACTCACATGCCTGGTTAATTGTATATGGGCTGGGCATGATTGGTGAACAGTATGGAGATGTCAGTGTATTTTGTGTTAGTTGGTGATGGTTCTGGTGAGTGCTCTGTGTTTTTGCTGCATTACTTTTGACTGGCTTTCATTTCAGGATTCAGCTATGCTATTGTTCAGGCCTAGAGACATTGGTCTTAGTCAGTGGTCAGGGATCTGATTTAGAAAATTCTTAAACAATCCATGAATAATAATAATACTAAATACGCCCCAGGTTTCTCAAAAGGGTATGCTGGGTATCAATGCTGAAAATCACTACATTGTGTTGTACATGGCTACCTGCTAATATGAATATGCAGCAGGTAGTCATGTGCTTTTTTTCCCTTGGGCATAGTTCCTGGAAATGTTTTTCTCTCTTAGGACACGGGGTCCCTGGGAGGTGGTGATGGTGAGAATACAATTTTTGTTTTTACTTGACTACCTGCTAATGTGGATAAGCAGCTAGTAGTCATGTGTTCTTTTCCGTGGGCATGGTTCCTGGAAATTTTTGTCTCTCTAAGGACACGGGGCCCCTGGGAGGTGGTGATGGTGAAAATACAATTTTTGTTTTTACCTGGTTACCTGCTAATTTGGATATGCGGCTAGTTGGCATGTGTTCTTTTCCATGGGCATGGTTCCTGGAAATGTTTGTCTCTCTAAGGGCATGGGGTCCCAGGGAGGTGGTGGTGGAGGCCAACATTATGATTTTGTTTTTATATGGCTACCTGCTAATGTGGATATGTGGCAGTTAGTACCACAAGCAATACACAGCGATGACGACATGACCTTTTTGTCTTTACATGACTACCTGCTACAGTTAATATGCGGCTGATAGTCGCATGTTTTCTCTAAGGGCGTTGTCTCCGGGACTTGGTGGTGGACAACTTTACATTTTGTTTTATGTGACTACCTGCTAATGTGGATTTGTGGCCCATAGTAACACATATTTCTGTAAGATCATGATTTACATTTGTTTAAAAAAAACAAACTTTTTAAATGCAATGCATGACTCTATATGTTTGTTTTTATAACTCTGCAGGTGTTTGTTGGTCTTTATGATTGGTTGGTTCAGACAATCCCTGGTGTTGCTAGTGCTGTACAGAGTGATAGAGTCAGAGTAGGGTCCTTGTTCTGGAGTCCTTGATTTAGTGTAACCCTATGGGCATGCTTCAATGGCTAAGTTTGTGCATATATTTATTTAAAACAAAATAAATATATAAAATGAAAGAAATGATTGAGTAAAATTAAAGCTGGTTTGACAAGGGCCTGCTTAGTCTGGATGGAGATCAGTTATCGCTTCCACTAAGCACCTGGAACAGGATATCTTTGGTTGTGCCCAAGGGCATAGGGACTGGGAGATGTGGACACTATTTAACCCCTTAAGGACCAGCATTCCTGGGACATTTCCATCCCATAAGGACTGCTTTGATCTTTGCCGACGCGCTGGTACACGTGACCTGTTGCGTGTATCAGCGCTCCGCTAAGGGGCCTAAGAGAGACCGCTCCAGGCTTGGAGCGGTCAATTTTAGGTCCTATTTTTACTTACAGCGCTGTAAGTAAAATGTACATGACATACTATGACCGTCATCGGTCCTTAAGGGTATAAGGACCATGATGGTTATAGTACATCATGTAGTCCTTAAGGGGATAAAAGAGTCAATTTTAAGGGTGAGGGAAATTAATGGAATAATTACATCAGTTATTCTGCATCACCTGTAGTTTTTATAAGTTGAGTACAATTTTAATAGTTTGATCGGGTGAGGAATGGGTTTCATGTGCTTGATGGGGACGAGACCATTGAAGGTGTTCAATGGTCTCATTATGGCGGGAGGACCTTGCCAGAGAAATGCATGTAAGATCAGTTTGACCGGGTGAGAAATGAGGGTATCCCCCTCTTATAAAAGATGGAATGATTGGGAGAGATGCTGCTACTGCCCGTGCTAGACCACTGCATGTTTTGATCCACTCTTATCGGTGCTGCCCTCACCTGGTGGCAGCAGCAGTCGAAATATTCAAAGGAGGACGGCACGGCATAGTAGGGTATGCTCAGTGAATGCTGGTTATGGAATTTATTCTTCAGTATGTGTAGTACTGGCAAGTTCCTCTTTATTTATTTAATTAGAAATAAAAAGCTGTGGACATTTTACCCATATCTGTGTCTTTGTGTTTATGAATAAATTAAACAAGAGGGGAATTTTGCTGGGTGGAATGTCCACAGATTGGAAGGATAATTGAGGATTCTGCATGTCATGTTTGTGATTGGTGCATTGTTAACCAAATATAACTTTTACTGTATATTGAAAAACACTAATTCAAACACATCAATAGTTAAACATTGTCAGAGTGTATAGATATAGAGGTTCACAAAGCATTAGAAAGTGGCATAAATACAGCACAGGAGAGAATAAGATATCCCCTGCACAAAAATATGTATGACCCAGATAAACTGAGTCTGTAAGAAAAATACGCAATTGTATATAGTTGAGAAGAGGATTATCACATTGTGGTGTATATTACTGGGGTACATGAGGAAAAGATTAATCACCCTCCCTTTCTCTCTGTATATGATGAGACAAAGGGAAGATTTATAAAAAAAAGTGTTCATTTTTGTGAATGATCCTTAACCCCATAACGACCGGACGATCTGCACGTTGCGGTCACTAAAGGACCACGGAGCATTTTTTTTTAATTGATTCGGATTCTGGACTCCCCGAACGGCGTGGAGCCACGGGGGGAGCCCGGAATTCCATGACTGTCATAGTACATCATGGGGCGTTAACTCAGATCTACCCATGTCGTACTATGACCGTCAAGGGTCGTTAAGGGGTTAAAGCAGAACTTTCATCAGATTAATATAGAGCCTTCAAGTGGAACTTTCATCAACATCATACGTAGACCCAAATCCTTAACCCTTTGAGTGCCAGAGGGGTACGGAACACGTTGGGTTAATAGGGTAACTCTATACATAGAAATACTTTCCATTTGCAGTATAAGTGCGGCATGAGTAAGAGAGAGAATGTTTTCGGCAGGCAGGCCCGACAGGGATCTTGCAGTAGGCGCTCTCTGCACCTGTGCTCTCAGTCCCTTCTGGTGCCTTAAGGCACAAGGCTTAAAACTTGCCAATCGTGGAGTTAAAGGGGACGGACAGAGCAGACACAGAGACGCCATCACTACAAGATGTCTGCGCTGTTCCCTTCTGCTGCCTGCCAAAAACGTTCTCTCTCTTACTTATGCTGCACTTATACTGCAAATGGAAAGTATTTCTATGTATGTCTCTACCATATTAAGGATTTGGGGCTAAGTACAATGTTGATGAAAGTTCTGCTTTAAAGCGGAATTACCACCTCAACTAAAGTCGCCTTGCAATACCTAGGCAGGTGGCGACTAAACTTTATTCAGGGGCACTTTTGAGAGGTAAAATAATGATTATTAAGCTAAGTATTTCAGGGGCGACTTTAGTTGAGGTGGTAGTTCCGTTTTAAATCCTAATTACATTATCAATATGCATAGCTGTAGTTGTCTGTTCAAGAATAATTGCTGCATTAAAGAAAAATAGAACCTTTTGAGCAGACAGGCCCTCTGCACCTGCGCCTGCACTGTCAGTCCCTTCTGGTGCCTTAAGGCACAAAGGATGGACAGCACAGACTAAGAGATGCTGCCTCTTTAAGATGTCTGCGCTGTTCTCCACTGCCTGTCTGCTTAAAAGGTTCTATTTTTCTTTAATGCAGCAATTATTCTTGAAAAGACAACTACGTCTATGCATACCGTTAATGTAATTATGATTTAAGGCTCTATAGTAATCTGATGAAAGTTTTGCTATAAAGAATAAGAACAGGTCACGCATCCTTAAGTATTTTATTGGAAATAAATTGTCACAAATAGCCACATCCTTCCTATATAATAATTCGCTAGGATGTTTGTCATGATGCAGTCATGAGCAGTACCATGTTAGGGCTTGCATTGCATGAGTGAGGCGACACAAGACTGCATCGCGTGGAGCAGTGAGGCTGCGGACGATTAACCCTTTGAATGCCAGATGGATACGCAAAATGTTTGTCACGATGCAGTCATGGGCAGTAGACTGGCCGCGTTCAGGCAGTCTCTACTACACATGATTGCATCATGTGAGTGAAGTGACACAAGACTGCATCTCGTGGAGCAGAGAGGTAGTGGCTAGTGATGAGCGAGCACCTCAATGCTCGGATGTTCGGGTGCTCTGACCGAGCACCCCCTGAGGCTCGAGTGCTCGGCCGAGCATCCGAGCCCCATTGAAGTCAATGGGAGGACTCGAGCATTACACCAGGCACCCCCTGCTCTGATGAGGGGAGGGTGCCTGGTCCATAGGAAAAGGGCAGAAAAAGATGGAAACACTACAGAAATGGTTCAGGGACAGCATAGGGAGGATGTCTGGATGCACCTTGGACTCCAACATCGCTGCTGGGAACGATCTTTCGCCCGTAGTACGCCATTTTTACAGACTGACCATAAAACACACAAAAAGGAAAATAAAAACGACTTTAGGCGAAAAATTGTTACCAAACAATATTTGCTGTATATTTACTTGTATATCATCTGCAAATTCTCCCAAAAATTTCCTTGATTTTCAGAACTGAGGCCATGATTAAGAGGGAAACGTGCGCAGAGGCAAATTCTCCCAAAAATTTCCTTGATTTTCAGAACTGAGGCCATGATTAAGAGGGAAACGTGTGCAGAGGCAAATTCTCCCAAAAATTTCCTTGATTTTCAGAACTGAGGCCATGATTAAGATGGAAACGTGCGCTGAGCTGACCATCTAAAACATTATGGGTGAGGGTCTGCTGCAGAGCTGACCATCCTAAACATTATATGCGAAGGCCCGCTAGTGAGCTGACGCTATAAAACATTATATGAGAAGGCCCGCTGGTGAGCTGACCTATATAAAAATTGGCAAACAGGGCCCGCTGGTGAGCTGGCCCTATATAAAAATTATATCACAGGGCCCGCTGGTGAGCTGGCCCTATATAAAAATTATATCCCAGGGCACGCTGGTGAGCTGGCCCTATATAAAAATTATATCCCAGGGCACGCTGGTGAGCTGGCCCTATATAAAAATTATATCCCAGGGCATATGGAAGAGGAGGAGGAGGATGAGAAGATTAAGAGTCAACCATATACCCGTTTTTGGGGTGGAAGGGGTGAATGGGAATACAGAGTATTCCCATCATTGTAAATAACATATATAAAGTGAGTTTATGTTCCCCCAGGGCTTTCCTCCAGTGGAGTGGAGAAGTCAGGGGAAATCCAGGCCTTGTTCATTTTTATAAGTGTCAACCTATCAGCATTGTCGGTGGAAAGGCGGATACGCTTATCTGTTATGATGCCACCAGCAGCACTAAATACCCGCTCAGACAGAACGCTGGCGGCAGGGCAGGCCAGCACCTCCAAGGCGTAGAGTGCCAGTTCATACCACGTGTCCAGCTTGGACACCCAGTAGTTGTAAGGCACAGAGGGATCATTGAGGACGCTGACACGGTCTGCTACGTACTCCTTCACCATCTTCCAAAACTTTTCCCTCCTTGTGACACTAGGCTGCGTATCAGGGTGAGGGTGCTGGCGGGGTGTCATGAAGGTGTCCCACGCCTTGGAGAGTGTTGCCCTGCCTTTCTCGGAACTGCTGTGTGCTCCCCTTTTCTCCCCTTCTCGGTTGGCCAAGGTAGCACGTACTCTGCCGCCAGCGTTGTCAGATGGAAAATTTTGGAGCAATTTTTCAACAAGAACCTTCTGGTATTGCACCATTTTGCTTGTCCTCTCCACCGGAGGAATGAGAGATGAGAAATTCTCTTTGTAGCGGGGGTCCAGAAGGGTGAACACCCAGTAATCCGTGTTGTCTAAAATGCGTACAACGCGTGGGTCACGGGAAAGGCAGCCTAACATAAAGTCAGCCATGTGTGCCAGAGTACCAACAGGCAAGATTTCGCTGTCCTCACCAGGAGGCTGACTCTCAATATCCTCATCCTCTTCCTCCTCTTCTGCCCACCCACGCTGAAGAGATGGAACTAAAGTTCCATGGCTACCCTCTGTAGCGGAGGCAACCGTGTCTTCCTCCTCCTCCTCCTCCTCCGCCTCCTCCAATTGTCGCTGAGAAGACGAAGTGAGGGTGCTCTGGCTATCACCTTGTGTAAGCTCTTCCTCCCCCATTTCCACCTCTTCCACATGCAAAGCGTCGGTTTTAATTGTGAGCAGCGAGCGTTTCAGTAGACACAGAAGTGGGATGGTTACACTGATAATAGCGTTATCGCCGCTCACCACCTGTGTCGATTCCTCAAAATTGCGTAAAACCTCGCAGAGGTCTGACATCCATTCCCACTCCTCACTTCTGATTACAGGAAGTTGAACGGAGAGGCGACGACCGTGTAACAGCTGGTACTCCACTACTGCCCTCTGCTGCTCACAAAGCCGGGCCAACATGTGGAAGGTGGAGTTCCAGCGCGTGCTCACGTCACACAGCAGCCGGTGAGCTGGCAATTGTAAGCGCTGCTGCAGCTTCAACAGGCCGGCTGAAGCTGTTGATGACTTACGGAAATGTGCACACACGCGGCGCACCTTGGTCAAGAGATCATGCACATTGGGGTAGGTTTTTAGAAATCGCTGCACCACTAAATTAAATACATGCGCTAGGCATGGTACGTGTGTGAGCTTGCCGAGCTCCAAAGCCGCCACCAAGTTACGCCCATTATCACACACAACCATGCCTGGTTGCAGGTTGAGTGGCGAGAGCCACTGCTCGGTCTGGTGACTAATCCCCTGCAACAGCTCTGAGGCCGTGTGCTGTTTGTCCCCAAGGCAGATCAGCTTCAGCACGGCCTGTTGACGCTTCCCCACTGCAGTGCTACACTGCTTCCAGCTACTGGCTGATGGGGGAGTGGCGGTGTGTGTAGAGAATTCGGAGGTGGAAACGGAGGAGGAGGAGCCAATAACATAGGTGCTGGTGGAAACCCTGATGGAGGTAGGGCCCGCAATCCTCGGCGCGGGTAGCACCCGTGCCATCCCAGGGTCCGAGTCGCTCCCAGCCTCCACGACATTCACCCAGTGTGCCGTCAGGGAAATGTAGCGTCCCTGGCCACAAGCACTTGTCCATGTGTCAGTCGTTAAGTGGACCTTCCCAGTAACTGCGTTGGTCAGGGCACGGGTGATGTTACGGGACACATGGTGGTGTAATGCGGGGATGGCACACCGGGAAAAGTAGTGGCGGCTGGGGACCGCGTACCGAGGGACAGCTGCTGCCATCAGGCTGCGGAAGGACTCAGTGTCCACAAGCCTAAATGGCAGCATTTCGATGGCCAGTAATTTGGAAAGGTGTGAGGTTAGTGCTATGGCCTGTGGGTGGGTGGCTGGGTATTTTCTCTTGCGCTCAAATGCCTGGGGTAACGACATTTGGACGCTGTGCTGGGACAGGGAAGTGGATGTGGTCGCTGATGGTGCTTCAGATGCTACAGGTGCAGGGCGGGAGGTATGCGGGCCTGCGCCTTCGACAGGCGATTGGCCGGCACCGAAAACAGGGGAAGAGGAGGCAGTGGTGTGGCCTGCAGACACAGATGGGCGATCCAGGCGTTCCTCCCACTTACTACGGTGCTTGGATGCCATGTGTCGGATCATGCTGGTGGTGGTGAGGTTTCTAGTGTTCATGCCTCGGCTCATTCTGGTGTGGCACAGGTTGCAAACTACAAATCTTTTGTCGTCCGCACTTTCCTTAAAAAAACGCCATACCGCGGAACACCTACCCCTTGGCAAGGTAGATTTACGCAAGGGGGTGCTCCGTGGAACATTTGCGGGCCGGTTTGGTGCGGTCCGCCTTCTTTCTGTAGCCACACCACTGCCTCTTCCAGCCTGTTGCGGTGCTGCAGATGGCTCACCCTCAGGACTGCTGTCATCGCTCGGCTCTACACCTTCCCAGGTGGGGTCAGTCACCTCATCGTCCACCAAGTCCTCCTCCACTTCCTCACTCTGATCATCCTCCTCAAGTCTTGATCCCACCACATACTCAGTCATTGACAACTGTATAACATTCTCCTCAACAAGGTCTTGAGACGGAAATAGTGGTTGATTTAATGGCAACTGTGTCTCATCATCATCATCATCATCCACTACTTCCTTTGACCTTAAATGCCGTTCACATCTGTCATCTTCTTGTGATTGGGTAGCCTCTAGAGGTTGTGAATCAGGGCACAAGATGTCATGTTCCTCTGCAAGCGTGCTTGGAGAGAGGGTCAAATGAAGGATTGGTGATGAGACGAGCTCATCACTATATCCCAGTGTGGGATCACTTCTTAGACCAGACCGTGTATGGTGGGAGGAAGGATGATCAGAGTGAGGATTATGTTGACCAGACTCTTGGCTACTGAGAGTGGACTTGGTGGAAGACAGGGTGGTGCTTAACCGACTGGAAGCAGTATCAGCTGTCATCCAACCGACCACCTGTTCGCACTGGTCGGACCTCGAGAGTGATGTCCTGCGACGCCCTGTGAAATCAGACATGAAGCTAGGTATGGTGGATGTCTTTCTTTCTTGTGCTCTGGCACCAGGCACAGTTTCTCCGCGTCCTGACCCGCGCCCTGAACTTTCAGGATCACGTCCACTTCCCCGTCCCTTTTTACCCGCCTTCTTCATCTTACACGATATATATGACTTTAATATATATGAGTTTGAAAACTTAACAGTATTTCTTCCTATTCTGCAACTGTGCAGAGTACACAGAATAGGCTGCTAAACTGCGGTGACACACACTGAATGGAATAAGTGACTTTAATATTTGAGTTTGAAAACTTAACAGTATTTCTTCCTATTCTGCAACTCTGCAGAGTACACAGAATAGGCTGCTAAACTGCGGTGACACACACTGAATGGAATATGTGACTTTAATATTTGGGTTTGAAAACTTAACAGTATTTCTTCCTATTCTGCAACTGTGCAGAGTACACAGAATAGGCTGCTAAACTGCGGTGACACACACTGAATGGAATAAGTGACTTTAATATTTGAGTTTGAAAACTTAACAGTATTTCTTCCTATTCTGCAACTCTGCAGAGTACACAGAATAGGCTGCTAAACTGCGGTGACACACACTGAATGGAATAAGTGACTTTAATATTTGAGTTTGAAAACTTAACAGTATTTCTTCCTAGTCTGCAACTGTGCAGAGTACACAGAATAGGCTGCTAAACTGTGGTGACACACACTGAATGGAATAAGTGACTTTAATATTTGAGTTTGAAAACTTAACAGTATTTCTTCCTATTCTGCAACTCTGCAGAGTACACAGAATAGGCTGCTAAACTGCGGTGACACACACTGAATGGAATAAGTGACTTTAATATTTGAGTTTGAAAACTTAACAGTATTTCTTCCTAGTCTGCAACTGTGCAGAGTACACAGAATAGGCTGCTAAACTGTGGTGACACACACTGAATGGAATAAGTGACTTTAATATTTGAGTTTGAAAACTTAACAGTATTTCTTCCTATTCTGCAACTCTGCAGAGTACACAGAATAGGCTGCTAAACTGCGGTGACACACACTGAATGGAATAAGTGACTTTAATATTTGAGTTTGAAAACTTAACAGTATTTCTTACTATTCTGCAACTCTGCAGAGTACACAGAATAGGCTGTTAAACGGCGGTGAAAGACACTGAATGGAATATGTGACTTTAATATTTGAGTTTGAAAACTTAACAGTATTTCTTATAATTCTGGAACTGTACAGAGTACACAGAATAGGCTGTTAAACGGCGTTGAAACACACTGAATGGAATATGTGACTTTAATATTTGAGTTTGAAAACTTAACAGTATTTCTTATAATTCTGGAACTGTACAGAGTACACAGAATAGGCTGTTAAACGGCGGTGAAAGACACTGAATGGAATATGTGACTTTAATATTTGAGTTTGAAAACTTAACAGTATTTCTTACTATTCTGCAACTCTGCAGAGTACACAGAATAGGCTGTTAAACGGCGGTGAAAGACACTGAATGGAATATGTGACTTTAATATTTGAGTTTGAAAACTTAACAGTATTTCTTATAATTCTGGAACTGTACAGAGTACACAGAATAGGCTGTTAAACGGCGTTGAAACACACTGAATGGAATAAGTGACTTTAATATTTGAGTTTGAAAACTTAACAGTATTTCTTATAATTCTGGAACTGTACAGAGTACACAGAATAGGCTGTTAAACGGCGTTGAAACACACTGAATGGAATATGTGACTTTGATATTTTAGTTTGAAGACTTAACAGTATTTCTTCCTATTCTGCAACTGTGCACAGTACACAGAATGTGCTGCTACACTGCGGCGAAGCACACTGAATGGAATATGTGACTTTGATATTTGAGTTTGAAGACTTAACAGTATTTCTTCCTATTCTGCAACTGTGCACAGTACACAGAATGTGCTGCTACACTGCGGCGAAGCACACTGAATGGAATATGTGACTTTGATATTTTAGTTTGAAGACTTAACAGTATTTCTTCCTATTCTGCAACTCTGCACAGTACACAGAATGTGCTGCTAAACTGCGGCGAAGCACACTGAATGGAATATGTGACTTTGATATTTTAGTTTGAAGACTTAACAGTATTTCTTCCTATTCTGCAACTCTGCACAGTACACAGAATGTGCTGCTACACTGCGGCGAAGCACACTGAATGTAATATGTGACTTTGATATTTTAGTTTGAAGACTTAACAGTATTTCTTCCTATTCTGCAACTCTGCACAGTACACAGAATGTGCTGCTAAACTGCGGCGAAGCACACTGAATGGAATATGTGACTTTGATATTTTAGTTTGAAGACTTAACAGTATTTCTTCCTATTCTGCAACTCTGCACAGTACACAGAATGTGCTGCTAAACTGCGGCGAAGCACACTGAATGGAATATGTGACTTTGATATTTTAGTTTGAAGACTTAACAGTATTTCTTCCTATTCTGCAACTCTGCACAGTACTCAGAATGTGCTGCTAAACTGCGGCGACGCACACTGAATGGAATACGTGACTTTGATATTTTAGTTTGAAGACTTAACAGAATGTGCTCTAATCTGCAACTTTGCACACTAAACAGAATGTGCTCTAATCTGCAACTTTGCACACTAAACAGAATGTGCTCTAATCTGCAACTTTGCACACTAAACAGAATGTGCTCTAATCTGCAACTGTGCACACTAAACAGAATGTGCTCTAATCTGCAACTTTGCACACTACACAGAATATATATATTTTTTTTTTTTTTTTTTGTTTTTTTCCCCCCACACCAAATAACCTGCTGCCCCCACACACAGTAGTCCTAAAAAGGACTTTTGGTTCTTTTTTTTTCACAATTTTTGTTTTTTTCCTCCCTACACTGCCTTTCCCTTCCTATCCTCAGCTCTCCCTGGCTCAGACTGAGCCGAACTCGATGGTCAGGTGCTATACAGCACCTGACCACGGGTTCTGGCCAGCCAATCAGTGTAATGCCAGCAGCCAACATGGCTGCTGGCATTACACCGATGTCAGAGCCTCCCTGCACGTTTATTGGCTGCGCAGCAGGCGCAAAACGTGCGGGGAGGAGACACGAACATGGCGGGCGAGCACATGCGGTACTCGTACGAGTACCGCCATGTGCCGAGCAGAGCGATGCTCGAGCCGATCCGAGCATCGGCCGAGCATGCTCGCTCAACACTAGTAGTGGCCTCTTAACCTTTTGAGTGCCAGAGGGGTACGCAATGCATTGCAAAGAAATGCGTTGCATACCCCTCTGGCACTCAAAGGGTTAACATTAGCCGTACTTTGGCCCATGTACACGGGCTTTTACACTAGTTTCCTTATAAATTCACTGAGACACTTTTTACAAACTTCCTTACACCATTTTATTAACCCTTTGAGTGCCAGGCATACCCCTCTGGCACTCAAAGGGTAAATAAAAATGCACTACACAGCGTTATATCCTCCTAAACTGTCCTTAATGCTTTTATAACTACCAGTGACAATCCTACAGCCATTTTAAAGGGATAGTAATGTCAGAAAAAAAAGTATTAACTATGTGGTAGATACAATTAAAAGAGAGTACTTGCACTTATTCGTATCTCTCAGACTGTTATGGTTTGAGAGATATGGGAAAATAAAGTTCTCCGCTCCCTCCCCTTTCTTCTTGACGAGCTGTAAAGCTGTCAGGAGCAAATTCTGGTTCGTGGATCAGACGGCGGCTCTTCAGCAGCGTCGACATAGCGATACCTAAAAAAAAAAAATACTTCATCAGAACGGTCTACAAGATGCACCTGGTTTGTAAGCACACGTTGTAGACCATTCCGATGAAGTGTTTATTTTTAGATATCGTTATATCGGCACTGCTGAAGAGCCGCCGTCTGATCCAGGAATCCAGAATCTGCTTCTGACAGCTTTACAGCTCATCAAGTAGAAAGGGGAAGGAGCGGAGAACTTTATTTTCCTATATCTCTCAAACCATAATAGTCTGAGAGATACAAATAAGTGCAAGTACTCTCTTTTAATTGTATCTACCGTAGAGTTAATACTTTTTTTCTGACATTACTATCCCTTTAACTATTTTAATTAGGTACCAATATTAGTAACTATAACTGTATGTTCAAAAGAAAAGTATAGGTGTTCTGGGGAAACCAATTACACTATAGGAGAGAAGAAATATGTTGGATACCTCTCTAGCATTCAAGGGATTTAAATCCCCATTCTAATCAATGGAACTTTTAGGAATTTTTTGGTCTTCCCTATAGGGTAATAGGTTTGCCCAGATCTCCTATACTTTTCTTTTGAACATACTGCCCTAAGACATGAGCATCAATAACAGTAATATATCAAATGAGGGGAAATAAATATTAATTTGTCAAATATGTCAACAGTGCTGACATACAAAGAAAATCTTTGTGCCTTCAGCAATAAAATTGGTTGATTGCTCATATATTTAGAAGGAAAAATAATACTGGCTTGAAATGATTAGGATCCAGTCTCTGCTATGAGATGTAGAGAGGAAGTGGGTCTCCACCACATGAATGAATGAATCTGTTTATTTATATAGCACCACAAGTGTACACAGCGCTTTAAAGGCATAATAATGTTTCATAATAAAAGCAGCTCTAATTATTCATCATAGTATTTGAGCCATGGAGAGTGTTATTTCAATTCTGTCAGAGCTGTAGTTCAAGAGTAATTCAATGACAAAGTATCCCCCTCCCGCCCCTTTTACTGATGTAACACTGCTCAGCCAGATCAGAAGGGAGGTGTCCAGGTAGACTGCAGAGAGGGACAATCTTCAATTAAGATAAGGGAAAAACCTGAAAAACTTGTCAAGGGCGGCAGTGCTTTCATTGTTCTCATAGGAAGAAGATTCTACATCTGAGAAGAGATGACTTACATAGGTAAAAGGGGCGGGAGGGGAAACTTTATCCTTCAATTACTTTTGAACCACAACTCTGACAGTACTGAAATAACACTCTCTATGGCTCAGATACTATGAAGATTAATTGGAGCCGCTGTTTTTGTGAAACACTACTATCCCTTTAAGGGTTTAGACAATACAGGGTGACAAGTGCTTTTGCAAATTAAAACACTGGAAGTGGGCTCCTGCTCGATAGTTTGCAGCACTGTCAGAGAAATAGATAAAACATTTCTTCTAACATGTCAAATGGCCAAAGAGGGACACTTTAGTTTTAGGTGGTGTCGCTGGGGGTGTGGCTGGTGTGTGGTGCATTACTGAGAATTTTTAGGTTATTTCATGACCTATTGGCACCACCTTATGTAAATTAATAAATGATTCACAGCAAGACCAAAATATTTTATTCACAAATACTAATTTATAAACACATAGACTGAAGTTTAAACAAACATTAATGTGAGTTTTATTGCTGTGGAGTAATGTGATACACTTATATACGTACCACATAGGGACACTTGGGAGGTATGGATAAAGGGAGCCCAAACTACTACAAGATTCCCAATTAACCCTTTGAGTTCCAGAGGGGTATCTATCAAATTGCAAAGCAATGCATTGGATACCCCTCTGGGACTCAAAGGGTTAATTTATATCTACACTGATGGTGTGTAATAGAATATGGAGCCTACACCTATATAAGGCATAGTATTATTATTTGTAAAAGCCCATGTGCACAGGCCAAGGTCCAGGTGATGTTAACCCTTTGAGTGCCAGAGGGGTACACAATGCATTGCTTAGCAATGCGTTGCGTACCCCTCTGGCACTCAAATGTTTTAGAGGTCAGTCCTGCTCTGCGTACTGCTGCCTCACTGGCAGCGCACGTATTGCAGTTGTGGGCTGTAGTGACGGCCCTAATGCACAGATTGCTCCCAGTATTCTGTGCGTTCGGGCAGTCTCTACTGCGCATGACTGCATCGGACAAACATTCTAGCATTTTATTATATAGGATGTTTAGTGCAGAGCAACAGTGGCCAATATCAGTGAATGCCTAAGATTCGATCTCTGATGTGTAATGCATAGAGGAATAGGGTCTTCTTCGTATCTCAGCGTTGTCAGGGAAATAGACAAATGAAGACCAAACTCAATCTTCCCAATTGGTGCCTGCGCTGGTGTGGTGCAAAATAATAACATTTGGAAACTTATGCAAGGTAATCTAATATATAGTGCAGTGGTAGTTAGCAACAATGGCAGCTATCAAATCATAAACAAAAAGAAACAAAAATGGGAAAAAAGAGAGATCCTATAAATGAATCTATTGCGCATAGATTGGTATATTGTGAGATACTGTTATGACTACTGATTAGAGTTAAATAATAAATACAAACACTGCAAAACCAATCTGAATATTAACCCTTTGAGTGCCAGAGGGGTACGCAATGCATTGCAAAGCAATGCTGTGCTCTTTCCCACTGACACTCAGATGGTTAAAGGGATAGTAATACTTTGTTTTATCATTATTTTATTTTGTAGGCATTAAAAAAACATGAAGAACGATATACGTCTTATCACTCAAACCTTTATGGTTTGAGAGATATTCACAAGCAAAATTTCCCCTCCCGCCCCTTTTACCAGTGGCGTAACAATAGGGGTCGCACCTGCGACCGGGCCCGGCCACCCCCTGCGACCCCCTCGCCACCCGCCCGCAGCACAGCTGATGTCCTGGCGGCAAGCGCTCGAGTAATGCAGAGCGCTAGGAGATGACATAATCTCCCAGCGCTCTGCATTACTAAGGACCGTGCGGGAGCATGTCACAAACACCGCTAGACCACCAGGAGGTAGGAGGACGGGGGTCAGTAGGGGCAATGTGGCGATGGGGGCATTGTGGAGATTGGGGGGAAATGTGGAGAATGAGGGGCATTAATGTGGAGAATGGGGGGAAATGTGGTGAATGAGGGGCATTATTGTGGAGATTAGGGGGAAATGTGGAGAATGAGGGGAGTTGTGGAGATTGGGGGGAAATGTGGAGCATGAGGGGCATTGTGATGGAGGCATTGTGGAAGGGGCAATGTGGAGGTGGCCAATGTGGTTGAGGGGGGCCAATGTGGTCAGAGGGGGGCCTGTGACAATTCTTGCACCAGAGCCCCGTGGCTTCTAGTTACGCCTCTGCCTTTTACCTAGTGTAAGCCATCTCTTCTTAGATGTGGAATGCAGGCCATAGACCAGACAGATAACAGCAGGGGACAATCTTCTTCCTATCAGAACAATGAAAGCCCTGCCCCCCCTTGACAAGCTTTTCAGGTTTTTCCCTTATCTTAATTGAAGATTGTCCCTCTCTGCAATCTATCTGGGCACCTCCCTTCTGATCTGGCTGAACAGTGTTACATCAGTAAAAGGGGCGGGAGGGGGATACTTTGTCATTGAATTACTCTTGAACTACAACTGTGACATAATTGAAATAACACTCTCCAAAGTCCTAATACTATGATGATTAATTAGAGCAGCTTTTATTATGAAACATTACTATCCCTATAAAAAGTTAAGCTATATACTTCTTAATTACCTGTGGTGGGGGGATACCAATCATTCCCCTATTGGAAAGACAATGGCAGTCAGGGGCACCCCTCATACTGGGTACTCCTACTGGGGGGTCTTGCAGCCAAAAAGAGAAAAAGTGGCTGCAGCAGACCGTTCAGTTACCATTTAATGCTTTTCAGCATGTGTGTTGCCTGCTTTGCAGTGTGTTGTGAACCCCTTTGGTCGTTAAAGGCTTAAAATTATATAACCCACTTTAATTTTTAGGTGTTAGCGTTCCTTTAAATAAAGTGAACCTCTTACTTGTAGAAGAGACAAAGGCAGCTCATTGTGCAGTTAGTGTTTTTATTGTTGCACACAGATAATAAGAAGATGAAAATTAACCACATAAAGAAACTATGTCAGAGTGTCTGTAGGGTCATTTCATTAGTAAAAGGCATTTTGCTTCTAATTAAACTTCATATTGCATTATTTTGAAAAATAATCTCTCTCCAGACAAAGAATATGCAAAACAAAAAGGCTACGTTCGGCTTCATATGATGTTAAAGGGACATTATTACCTAAAACACCTTTGGTTATTTTAAAAGAGCTTTCAAAATCCCTTATAATATTGTATTAGCCATTTTTTTATTTAAACAATCTAGTTTATGAATTATATAACATTTTAGATTATGCTAATTAAGGCATGCCTTGTAGGCATTTCCTGTTTAAGCACCACATTACCTCCCTGATTGTAATCCTTTTAGTGCTAAGGAAGGTAGGCAGTGGATTGCTGAACAGTGTCTGTGAGTGGGGGGAGGTACTGTAGGGCTAAGATAGGAAGTATCTGCATGGCATACCTTAATTAATATAATCTACAACTCCAAATAAATCAAAATCTACTTTTCCAAATAAAACATTGCTAACAACGTGTAGTTGACTTTGAAAGCTCATTCTAAATCTTCCAAGTAGTTTTTAGGTGATAGTGCCCCTTTAAGCTTGTGTTTTCTTCTTCAATGCTTGTTCTTTGTGTCAGTATTAATTTAGGCTAAATAAGTACAGATGAGGAAATTAGGTGAAGAATGAATCATATGAGTACAATGTATTTCATACCTGCCCCGCACCAAAAGGAATAAAGATGGGATACACATTTCTGCCACAGTTTACACAAACTGCTACTGTTGATTGTAACGTGGTTGATGAGGCTGAAAAAAAGACGTGTACATCAAGTTTAGCCCAGTCTAATCCAGATTTAAGCAATCATTGGTTTCCCAGCTGCTGGAGACTACAACTCCCACAATCCCCAACCAGCTAAATAAATATGTGTCTCAGTATATACCATCAGGTAATAAATACAAGAAGAGAAAATTAAGACCAATGTGGTTTAATACAGAGGTGTGCAGGGAAATGAGAAAAAAGAAGCATACTTTTAAACTGTTTAAGTAAGAAGGTCAGTTGCACTATTTAAAAAAATATAAAGAATGTAATAAAACCTGCAAATAGGCTAGCTAAAATTGAAAATAAAGTATTAGAAAAGAGAGCAAGATAAATCCTAAGCAATTCTAAAAGTATATATATTGCAAAAAGATTGATTGTTATTGGTCCTCTGAAAACTGAGAAAGGGGAATTAATTGGTAAGGATGAGGCTATGTCTTATACTTTAAACACTTTCTTTTCTTCTGTATATACAGAGGAAGCAACAATGACAGGCTATGTTCAAACAGATCACATAATTTTCTCAATCATGTACATGGCTAAGTCTAAAAGTGTCTGGAAAAAGTTATGGTGAATAAAGCATTGGTATCTGATGGAATACACCTAAGGGTACTTAAGGAACTAAGCTCAGTGATATATTTAATATATACTAGAGGACAGCCTCTATGTATGTAGGATAACCTATAAAAGGGGAGATTACAGTTCACCAAGTTTAACTACGCTTCAGTTCTAGGGGGATCATCCGCCATCCATGTCATTGACACCACCTTTCTCGCCATCACCAGTAGCTCTCTGACCAGGGTCCCCCCAGGTCCGGATGCCATCTCGTCTGGAAGAATAGATAGAATGCATGTCTTAGAATGTAGCGGAACGGGGAGCAGCAAAGTCTCCCTCATCCGGGTAACTACCCCCCTCCAGAACTCCTGCACGAGTGGACAGCCCCATATTTTATGAAGAAAAGTGCCCTACCGGTTCCACATCTCCCACACGATTCATCAGAAACCCTCCCCATTTTAAACAGCCTGACCGCTGTATAATATGACCTATGTAGGATCTTCAGCTGTATAAGGTGATGTTTACTAGACATGAAGACACGCATAGGGCCCGCTTTGCCTCCTTCCACTCCCAATCCTCCAACACACCCAGGTCTAACCATTTAGATCTTAAATTATCATCCTGTGCGGTGGTCTTGCATTCCATCCATCTGTAAATCATTCAAACAAGTCTCTCCAACGGGCGACCTTTAATGTAGTCAAGAAGGGGAAAGAATGACACCCCTTTTGAACCGTCCCGAAACAGGGCTGCCAGGGCATGTCTAAGCCGTAAATATGAGTAGAATAGTGTGTGAGGAATACCGAATTCCTCATGTAACTGAGTGTATGATTTAATGTGGTCCCCTGGATACAAGTGTCCCAAAGTGCATATCCCATACGTCGTCCATGCACGCCCAAATTCCAAATTCCTGAGGTGCTGGAGGCTCGCACTCCCCCAGAGCAGGGTGTCAGGGTCAAGTCCATCATAACCCGCTATGAGCTGTATCTTCGCCCAAGCTGCATCGATCGACTTGGTGGTTGGAGCAGGATCCGTGCTTACCCTCGGTCCCACAAGAATAAGATGTCGATGAGAATAGCCCTCTCTAAGAAAGGATTCATCAACAGCGGGGAACACATGTGAGGATTTGGATGTCAAATAGGCCGCAGCAAACTGGCCTTGAGCCGCTAAGTAATATCTGTAAAAATCTGGAAGCGCGATGCCCCCCTCTGACCTCGGATGCTTGAGAGTCGCTAATTTAATCCTTGCTTTCCCTCCCGACCATAAGAAATTAAACATAATGGTGTCAGTGATTTAAAATACTTCTTGGGAATTCTTATCGGGGCACCCTGAAAGACACATAGGAATTTAGGAAGAAATATCAGATTCGATCCCAACAAGTTAAGGGGAAGTTTCATCCACTCTCTAGTCTTTTTCCCTAAATGGCAAGACAATAGGATCCAAGTTGTCCACTAGGTAATTGGTAGTTCCAGCTGAAACCTGAACACACAGATATTTGAAAGAATTGCCGCATATCATTGGAAGATTTGGCAGTCTGGCACCCAACTGGGGCTGATCCAACAACAATACATGGGACTTGGACCAGTTGATGACCAGTCCGGATAACGTACCAAATAGATCCATCTCTTGCAGCAGAGCCGCTAACGATTTGTCCGGGTCCTCCAGAAATAAAAGAATGTCATCAGCGTACAGAGAAATTGGATACACCCAGGATCTCAGCATCTTACTTCTCCTATTTAATTGTGTATTTTTACGTTTATTATCTACAATGGCTGGTCACCTGGGCATAGGATACCACAGTACCTTTGCAATACTGGACCCCCATTCGTGACCAGCATTCTACCTACTCATCCTTTGACTTAACCATTCTTTAATTTCATTATAAGCTATCATTTGGAGGACTCTTGATTAGCGTTTTCCTCAAGTGGGATCCACACAAGATCAGTGTTTGTCCATGGCTCCTCACTCTTGGGGATTTGGCCCTTTGAGTGCCAGGATACCGGATGCATTGCAAAGTAGTGCATTGGGTGCCCCTTTGGCACTCAAGGGGTTTAATCTCACCTACTGTGGGGTTTAGATCTTTCATGCTTTTTATGAATATTTTGTGCATCTTTCTCTCATTGAAACCTGCTTGAAATCCCTTGATTGTGATAATAAATTAAGCACAAAGGGACATTTGCTCTGTCCTTTCCTAGTGCACTGCTAGTTTATTAAATACAACAACTATGTTTCTCTTTTCTAGGGTGGCCACATGTCACAAATTGCCAATTGACAGTCCAATATTTTAAGTGAAGCCTGAGCGCATCCTCTCTGCTCCTACAATTGCCCACTGGGTAAACAGAGAGGATGTGCTCAGGCTTCAGTATTGTCGACCTGCTGGTAATGTGTGAGGGAGGGCATCTCTACCACATTACCAGCGACTATCTGAGGATAATGGAAATTGTAGTCATGAATAGATGGAAAGCCTCAGGTTGCCAATCACTGCACTAGATGGAGGACTGCTCATTGACTGCTGACAGAAAGTGACACCTGTGCTGCACTACAAGGAAGTGGCCTTCGCAGAGAGTTACAGATAATACTGAGCCCTATTTCCTGATGCCAAACATCAGTTGCCACTCCATTTTTTTTGTTGTTGTGTAAGGCTACACTGTGACTTTTAGGTATGTGGCTATTTTCTTGTAATTTAGTGAAGTTGTCAAGGAAGGGAGCTGCCAAGGATGTGTGACACACACACTTAAAATATTAGACTGCCAATTGCAATTTGTGACATGTGGTCACCCTAGAAAAGAGAGACATAGGGCCATATGTTCAAAGAAGTAGCGAAATAGCTTTTGTCGTTTCTGACGACTTTTCAAAGTACAGTGTCTTTGGGATCATTAATATTTTCAGAGAGTGTCTGTTGTGATTGGAAATATGTTGCTTGTCCTGACTGAAATTGTCGTATGGAACGACAAATAAAAATCTCTTAACTAAAGACAAAAATATCTTAAAAAATGTCTTAACAACAAAAATGTCTTTAAAAATGTCTTAACTAACGACAAAAATGTCTTAACTAAAGACAAAAATTCTCACATTCAGAACACATTCCCTCCACATTTTTCTTAACGTACAAATTTTGTCTTTTGAAGGGCGTTTTTTTTGTCGTTAGTTACGACCAATTTTCTTTTCCTCTATACGACACTGGAGAATAGTTTAGCCACGCCTCTTTGCCGGTCAATTCTGGAGTTGTGTCGTACACAACAGACATTACTAGTTTTTTGTCGTATACTCTATAGAAAATATGTCATTCATGCATCTTTTTTTGTCTTTCATACGACAATTTTATGTCGTTATCCCTTTGAACAAATGGCCCATAGTGGTTGCATTTAATAAAATAGCAGTGCACTAGAAAAGGACAGAACAGTGCTTAATTTATTATCACAATAATGGGAGTCCTTTAAACAAACCCTATATTTACACAACGCGGCTATATGTAAGAATACATGTAGGTAGTTGTTGTTCTTTCTGAATCATCTAAGCTGTAATGTGACTACCCCTTCAGCAAGACATCACATTGTTTCACTCCAGAACTCTTCCACATAGTGAAATAACATGATGCCTGGCTGAATGGGCTGGAGAAAGCCACTGTACAGGTCAGTGTCAGACAATGAAAGGAGAGCAACAACTCCCTGCATCTATGCTCGCATACATCCACACTGTATAAACAAAGTTTTTTCTTTTTAAGGACTGGCACTATTGTGTTAATAAATGGAATGCAACATGCACGTTTACAGCTCTAGTTTATTATATAGCCTAAATTGAGGACTAGCAAGGAATTGGAGGAGAACTGGGAGAAAGTGAGAGAAGAACCTAAAAAGTTATACAGAAAGACACCTGAGTAATAGGAGAAAGGGATAAGAGTCTTAAGGGAGGGGAGAGCAGAATTAAGAGAGAGCAAATTAAAACTGAGAGAATATAAACTGATGCTAAAAGTGCTGAAGATAGGAGACATGGAAGATAGAAATTATCTTGAGTTGTGTCTGTATTCTGTTGTATTCCCTCATCTCCGTGACCACCTGACCCAAGAGATCATCCACTACTCCCTTGAATTCTCTCATTTCCTGGGTCAGAGTGGTCCCCTGGCCCTCTAGCTGATGATGATGCCACGTGTTGTCCTGCATCATCTGCCACTGCAATTGGAGAAATTCCTTATCCTGGGTAGCACACTAGGAGGTGGTTCAGGCAGCAGTGGTGCAGCATGTGATGGTGAAGGCGGTGATAGTGCAGCCCATGATTCTGCCTTAGAGGAATATCCTTCCACAGCATGCTGCATATGTGGCTCTGGCTCACCTGTGGATGATCCTCCACCTACCACATCGATCAATTCCCCTTGTGAGGATCCAGCCTATGTTTATGGGCTGAATTAAGCTTGTAGCCGCTGGGGCTCACCCACAAACCCAATGTGGGTATAATCCAGTGGCCACTGACTGGTTTGGGGCCTACTCGTTGCTGGTTAGGCATGTGTGCTGTACAGTGGTGTTGGAGGAGGTGGGGGTGTGAGTCAGGTTGGGTCCGTTGGCCCTATGTGAGACCTGTATGGCCCCATGTGAGACCTGTATGTGGGGTAGAGGGGCATCTGCGGTGGCAGCCATGGGTAGCCATAAGTCATACCTCACCATGATGATGTCACAGGAGGCAGCTAACCAGATGAACCACTTGTCTCAGGGATGGGTAGGACTGGTTCCTGGAGGTGTGGCCGTGCCAAGTTCAGTGGCTGGTCCACCTACTGGGGCTGTGGCTGGATCACCTGATGTGGCTGTTGGACAGGGGCAGGTCCCTCTTCAGGGTCTTGGTCCCCTGCTGGCAGCTCCTGTGCTGGTCCCTGGCTCTCTGACACAGACACTGCAATTGGAGGATGAAAAATGCAATTACAACACGGTCTGCTGTGACATACATCATACACAGCTGGACCCTAGCCTGGACATATGGAAAGACTGTTTTAGCCCATATATCAGGCTTAACCCTGAGAGTGCCAAAGGGGCATGCAAATCACTGCAAAGCAAAGCGTGCCCCCTCTGACACTCAAAGGGTTAATATCCTTACAACGCCCCTCATTTTGAGGGTTTCATCATGCTGAATGAAACATGTACTGCCACAGCTGCTTAAGTGATTTGACACTAACTAATTCTCCAGGAGATACATTTTGTGGGTGTATCACTACCTTCCCTCAGCAATGTGACATTTACCTCAAGTTGCAAAACAACTGCTTACTGTTTTTACATTTGCACAACGGTCTGTGGCACTAGTTCAGTCATTGTAGCCTGTCACACACTGCACATGTGTCAATCACAAAATATATATATATATATATATATATATATATATATATATATATATATATATAGATATATAGATAGATAGATATAGATATATGGCACAATTCAAGAAACGTTCACATCAGATAAAGGCATTTTTGTGCGCAGATAGATTTTGCGCATGTTCTAATCCAGGAAGCTAAATACCAAACGCTTCTTGAATTGCGCATGAAAAATTCCATTTTACGACAACAGTACACAGACGTATAAATTCATTCGCAATAGCAGTTCTTGTATTAGGCGCATTCGCTATTCCACTCACACAGATTCGTTAATCTAAGCCACGCCCACAAAAAAATATATACGCATCTGTTTGCTAATCTTGAATTTTCATGCGCAATTCAACAAAATCATGCGCAAACCTATTCCCCAGTGGTTTTCACACAGGAAATAGCGATTGCGCACGTTTCCTGCATCGCGCCAAAAGTACCATAAAATTTGGTAATTTCATCTACCTATTTTGACTTTGGCCTTCTTCTTGGAGAGTTTAGTATCAAGAGGAATCCATTATCCTTTCCAAAATTAGCTTTCTTGCCATGTGTCCTGCCCATTTCCATTTAAGGCACTTTACTCTTTCAGTGATGTCATGGACTGTTGTTTGCTGATGAATCCGCGCCCTCATGGCTGAATTGAGCTGCTTTCAGACAGATATCACTTGCAGTGAATTGGTGATACATTTGCACTTTAATCTGTGTAGTACTTTGTCCTACGCACTACTATAAACTGTGTGAAATCTGTACAATACACTTTTCCAATATATATTGAGTGTATCATTTTCATTTACTCAGATATCTTGGAGTGATTACATGCAAACCTAGGCTTGCAAGTTGTTTGAAATAATGCCATGTACTATGACTTCAATAATCACAGTCAGTGCACTTCATTTTATATCATTATTATCATTTAGAACAGTGAAATTGTAATATAGTCAAAAAGATATTCCATGCAGTTTTTTTAGTGTGTGGGACAGGCGTCTACAAAACAGCGGACATGAATTTAGAGGATACGTTGGGAAACTTTTTGCGTGCACGATCTGTCACTTCTACTTGAAAATCATGATGGAGGATGTTGTCTAAACGCCTTGTCATCCCATATTAGCCTTGTTAATGAGTACGTAGAAAGCCAGATCCGCTCAATATCCACCCTTCATTAGACAGATTTTATCGGTTTTAAATGGGTGGCCAAATATTAATTTAAATTATTGGAGACCCCAAAGCCTCCCTTATGTTTTGGGCAGGGCTGGATTTACAATAAGGCAGAGTAGGCATCTTCCTGCAGCGCACCCCACAAAAGGGCGCCATGTCATCGCTTTTTTTTTTTTTTATTATTTTTATTAGCATCACTGGCTGTGCATAACAATAATCCCGCCACCCGGCGCCTGCTCCATGTTGCCCTCACATTGCCCTCCTCCCCTCCGTTGTCCATTTCCTACCTCCCTGGCAGGACAGGTCTGTGCCTCTCTTGGCACAGACCTGTAGCGGCTGAGCTCCCTTGTTAGCTCTTTAGTAATACAGAGCACTGGAAGATGACATCATCTCCCAGCGCTCTGCATTCCTGAAGAGAGGACCACACGGGAGTAACAGCAGATACAGGACTATGCAGAAGGAGGCACAGATGACAGATCTCTCCTGCCAGGGAGGTAGTAAATGGACAATGGGGGGGAGGCAATGTGAGGGCAATATGGAGACGGTGGGGGCAATGTGGAGCTGATGGGGGGCAATGTGAGGGCAATATGGAGATGATAGGGGCTATGTGGAGATTAGGAGCATTGTGGGGATGGCCGGGGGGGGGGGGGGTGCTTCAGATTTCTGTGCCTACAGGCGCCTGAGATGTAAATCCGGCCCTGGTTTTGGGTAGAGTCAGAAGTTTCTTAGCTATTCTAGGCTTGCTTCCATTACATATAAATGAAAAGCTTGTCTGCTGCATCTACCATAGTGAAGATAAAGGAACACTAACTGGGAGAGTTTGGAAATGGTAAAGCAATCTATGGGGGGGGGTTAATTTTTACAAAGGAGATGCGCCCAAACCAGGAGGTGTTGAATTCACACTAACATATAGGCGGGAAAAGGACAAATATATTGGCTGTAGCAGGAATGCAGAATTTTCACTTTAATTTTAAAAAAATTAGCTTCTCAGCTTTGAAACATTTTGAATAAATCACTCCTGCCAGTGGAAATTCTCTTGTTTTACTCAGCTCGAAAGGTCGTAATTTATATATTTCGTAATGAAGCATTGCCATTTCTTAAAGGGATAGTAATGTTTCACAATAAAAGCAGCTGCAATTAATCATCATAGTATTTGGACTTTGGAGAGTGTTATTTCAATTCGGTCAGAGTTGTAGTTCAAGAGTAATTCAATGATAAAATATCCCCCTCCCGCCCCTTTTACTGATGTAACACTGTTCAGCCAGAGCAGCAAGGTGGTGTCCAGATGGATCACAGAGAGGGACAATCTTTAATTAGCATAAAGGAAAAACCTGTCAAAGGGGGCAGGGCTTTCATTGTTCTCACAGTAAGAAGATTGTTCCTTGCTATGAGCTGTCTGGTCCTAGGACCAGATTCCACATCTGAGGGGAGGTGGCTTACACTAGGTAAAAGGGGCAGGAGGGGGATACTTTATCATTCAATTCCTCTTGAACTACAACTCTGACAATACTGAAATAACACTCTCCATGGCCCAAATACTATGAAGATTAATTGGAGTTGCTGTTTTGGTGAAACATTACTACCCCTTTAATTTGGTCCCGTATATACAAGCCAATTTACAATATTCTCCCAATGATAATCCACCATAAAAAAACAATGACACCTCATGCAAAAGAAAGCTATAAATCCTAGAGATGTGAACTGAATGAGTAAAACATTAAAAATCTGCCCTTGCGTAAGCAGTCGCCCTAGGAGCCACAAATAACTCATCGGGAGGTTCAGATATCTTCATAAACCACAACAAAGATAACAGAATGATTAGAGCTACATAATTCCATGTAGAATTAAATAACCTGTGGATTTATTATTTATAAAGCTACATAATTGGCATCTACAAATTTCATTAATGAAATAAAATGTTCCCTTGTTGTAGTACAGAATGTGTCCTGCCAGCAACAAAAACCACCAATAAGGCTCAGTGAAAAGCAATCAGCTTTTTGGTCCTTGGATTCCTTCTGTTCAAGCTGTGTGTCACAACAACTCTAGTACTTCAAGCCGGCTTTGGCTCCAAACGTCTGGCAGGATTCCTAAGGGTTCTGTGAAAATAATTCCACAAAGTGGCATAAATTAATATAACTAATTAACATCATGTTAATTATTTGTAAATTGTATGTTTGGATACACATTACTTGAGAGGCATATGTTGCATTCAGTGTTTATTGAAACAAGTGACTGCTAATCGCATCTCTAGAGTGTTCCTTTTAGAACAGAGTCAGCAAACAGCAGGCTCACTAAAAATAAAAATTGCCTCCTGAGGGGAATGCATGAATTATTGTGCATAATGAAATGTGTAACTAAAGCAGCCAACTACCTTAAAACGTCAGCTTGAGGAGAGGTGGAAATTGCTCTCATAGGTAATGAATGTTGGTATGAAGTATTTCATACTAATTCTGTATTGATTCCAGCCTAACATTTAGCTTTGTTTTTTGAGCCCATCGAGGGGGTCATTAACTCTTTCAGTGCCAAAGGGATATGCATTGCAAAACAATGTCTTGTGCACCCCCTCTGGAGCTCAAGGGGTTAAACGTGAAATAAGCAGGAGCAATTTTCTGAATAGAAAAATACCAGATCTCCTCATTCTTGTCTGTAAAAGTGTATTACTCCCTAATGTGCTGCCTAGGGACATGCACAATTTGATGTTTCCTCCTAGTGGAAATTGCTGCAGAAACGGGGCATAATTCCTCCTTTCACTGGAAATTCCCATGGTGAAGAAATAAAACTGAAACTTACCTCTGAAAGGTATGAAAACTTCTGTCCAGAGTTCCTCTTTCCTACACAATTCTGAGATTTCAGAGCTGCTCTTTCAAGTTTCTTGTGAGACAACAATGCACACATGACTCACGAATACCCGCGTCATTACACATACATACACTATCACTGTTACTTACTAACTCGCACATTGTTGCTTCAGAGAAGAGGTCAGCAGAAAGGGGCATTCATTTGGGAAGTAGAAGACCATGTATTCCAAAGATTTGTTCCCTCAGTGGAATATTCACATATCCCTAATGTTTACCATAAATAATGACTTCCTAAATTTGACTGCTTTAGTGTGCAATACACCATAGTAAGAGACCTGCAGGAGTGTACACCATCCATGGCTGTAATAGTGATTTTCTCTGATGGTGACATGGTGATATATTACATGATGTACTGGTAGTATACATGGGAGGTGTTAGATTCTGAAAAGATCTGGGGATTGTATCAACTTAATTGATTGTTAATGAGCAGCAGCTTAGTCCAGTTGCTCAGCTACTAACAGAGAGAAGATGACAACTACCTGGGGCTTTAGGTATGAGACCAGGAGCTTTAGTCTACTCACCTAGTACCTAATAACACCACTGGTGACAAATTCCATTACCATGCTGGTGACATACGAAGGTGTACTGCCTTATTGGTGACATATAGCCATATAGTGTTCTGCTGGTGGACCTAGGAATGTAATGATGTTGGGGACCTGCAGTCATGTATTATGCTGCTGGCAGAGTGTAATGATGTATTTCCCTGCTGGTGATATACAGTTGTGTATTTTTCTGCTGGTGGAATGTAATAGTGTATTACATTGATGGTGATATCCAGAGGTACGCTGCGATCAAGAGTCTTGACGTGCCAGGATGGTCACTCGTCCTTAAAGGATGGAAATGTGTAATGGTCTGGGCACTCACTCATTGCTAAAGGGTTAAAAAAACAGCATTGTAGTGCTTGACCCTGACACTCCTAAATGGCCCCATAATATAATGATATTTTTATATTTTAAACCTTCTCTAATTTATTTCACCTTTCACTGATGATTAAAAGCCAATTAAATGAAACTTATAGGCATGGGCCCTTGCTCTCCATGTACCTAGAGGGAGTCAGCTGCACCGCACCAACGAGACTACATAGGCCCAAATATACATCTGTGGTTTTTCTGTCTCTCTCTGTCTTACGGAGAGGATTTGCCTGACATTTCGGAGCTGGACTGTCTATGGGCAGGACCAGTCTGATATGGATAAGGAAATTTCCTCTCTGCAATGCACATGGAAGTGAAAAACGTGACTTGTAGCACCATTCAGAGGACATTATGCCTTTGAACAAAGTACTTTATCTTGTTTGTGCTTGATGCGTGCTAATCACATTTGTTTGTTGTAGGTCTCCCTAAGTGGAAGGGCATTCCAGGCATGGGCCCTTGCTCTCCATATGCCTAAAGGGAGTCCACTGCACCACACCGACAAGGACCACACAGGCCCAAAACTTTTATCTGTGGTTTTGCTGCCTCTCTTGTGCATTGAGGATTTGCCTAACATTTCTGAGCTGGACAGTGGGCAGGACCAGTCGGATATGGAAATTTCCTCTCTGCAGTGGCACCTGGGAGTGAAAAACATGATTTGTAGCACCACTGAGAGAGCACCATGCCTTAGAACAAGACACTTTATCTTACTGTGCTTGATGAGTGTTCATCACATTTGTTTGTTGCATAAAACATAAAGGAACAAAATAAACCTAGGGAGTAGATGAGATTACAGCAGCTGGTATCACCATAAGAGAAGAAACTGAGAGCAAGGTTTTACCTTGTTGCCATAGGTACACAAGAAACTTGCCCTGTGTATGTATATATAATATATATAGAGAGAGAGACAGACAGAAAGACAAACCTGCGCTCCTCTATATAAATAACAAGTGTGTGCCCTGTATTCTGCATATATAATAGTTCTTCACATGTCCTCGCCACAGAATAAAGGAATGATGGGTAAACTAATTTCTGACATGAGGAAATCAAAACCTATAAAAGCATACAGTAACAAGAGATGGTGGGAATTCATACACTAAAGCATTCCAGTTCACTGGATCAGTCAAATTATTTAATGATGCTGCACAATTACCTTAGAAATATTACATTTACAAGCCAGTTTTTTTAACTATTTAAATGCCAGAGGGATGTCCAACAGATTACAAAGTCATGCTTTGGACACCTCATTTCAAATGCAACTGGTTAACCACAGTATTACAACAATGAATGGTTATTCATTGGGCTAAAATAGTGTTTCTCAACCAGGGTGCCGTGGCACTTTGGTGTAAAATGAACATCCACTTAGGGTGCCCCATTTTATCTATGAAGACTTCAAGAAAAATGTGACTGTTGGGTTATAAATATATATTGATGGACATTGTTTTGCACATTATGTTTATTTTAGTTATTCTGATTGTGAGAGCTAAGAATAACTTTATACTTACTTTTTTTTGTAGTCTTCATTACACCCTTGACAAATTCCATGTTAGGTATACACCAGAAATTCCAGACTATATGTTAGGGGTGCCTTCAGCAAAAATAGATTGAGAACCCCTGGGCTAAAACATGCAGAAATATAGTAAAACTAAGTATGGATTAGTAGGGTCATTTCATTGTATACTAGTTGAAAAACCCATGTACACGGGTCACAGTGCCACCCAGCAACCTCGGCTGGTGGCCAGATCCTGTTGGCCGCCCTGCAGTCATGCGCAGTATTGACTGCACAAACGCGCCACAGCTGATAAAGGGGACCCAAATATGTGCAGAGAGGACTATGGTTTGAATTTGGAGCTCCTCGCTCCATTATCAGCCGCGGTGTGGGCAGTCTCTACTGTGCATGACTGCAGCACGCACAGCCGTCTCTATTGCGCATGAAGGCTTCTGACAAACATACTTAGCGAATTACTATATAGGATGTTGTATCTTATAACTGTGTGCCCCAGGGGTAACCACCAGCACATTGCTTTGCAATGCATTGGACACCTGTTGTGGCATACAAAAGGTTAACTGACAAGGGTCTGGATTCTATTACAGGAGATAAATGTTAACAACCGTTTTATCAAAAATGTTCCCATTGAAGTCTATAGGGAAACCTGGAGATAAAAGCAGTGATAAAATTAGCACCTGTAATAGAATCTAGCCATATAGCCAAAGATCTATAATCATCATCATCCTATATAATAAAAGGCCAGAAAGTTTGTCACGATGCAGTCATGCATTCGGCCAGTCTCTACTACGCATGATTGCATCGTGGAGCAGTGAGGTAACGGCAGTATGCAGAGTAGGTCCGGGTAATGCAATGCATTGCTTTGCAATGTGTTGTGTACCCCTCTGGCACTCAGAGAGTTAAGAAATAACTGAGTATTAGGGCATTTCTCAAGTTTCCAAAAGTTTAAGCCAACCGAATACATTATTAATGCACAACAGTGGCCTGTTTGGAGAACACAAAACAAACCTACTCTGTTCCCTACAAATTGTGCAAATGTGAAAACTGTCTAAAATATATATTACGCCATTGTGTTAATAAATGAGGTTTTTGTTCAATAGTTGAATCTTGAAGCGGAACTATCACATATATATATACTAGATTTAATGCCCGTGTACACGGGCCATCACTGGTGGCGCTGCAGTCATGAGCAATACTGACTGCCCGAACGCGCCGCGGCTGATATGGAGCAGGTGCTCAGAGAGGACTCTGTTCCAAATTTGAAGCCCCCAGCTCCGGCGCGGGCAGTCTGTACTGCGCATGACTGCAGCATGCGCAGCCGTCTCTACTGCGCAAGACGGCTTCTGACAAACGTCCTTAGTGAATTATAATATAGGATATGTGCCCCCCCAATTAATGTTTACTATAGCAGTAAGCATATAATCCTTCTATAGTGGTCACACTGTGGAGATTACTACCCACCCGTATAGGCCACAATTACCCCCTTGGCTGGAAAATATGGACTTGGATCACTATGCTAGGGGCTATGGGGGCAAATAAATATCCCCGCTGGTAATGGAAGAAGAACAAATACTTTAATTTAAATATGCCTAACAAAAGGCTATGCATATAACTTTATTACCAAGCATACAAAAGGGACTTAGTTATTGTACATACACCAATTACAATTAAAAACAATTGAAAAGAATAGATGAGCGCTACGTGTTTACATGACATACCCTATCACTTCCATCAGGATGAAGTGACAAGGTATGTCATGAAATGGGCTCTAACATAGAATATATATTTTGTATGGAGGTTTGCTGGAAGTATGTGATATTTAAAGGTATATCAACAAATATAATTTTGAGGTGTTTGTGTTCTTTTAAAGGCACTGGGTATCCAAAGTTCAGCACCAATAATCCTTCTTTATCCATCATTTTATATGTAGAAACTGTAATAACTATAAAACTATTTCAGTGGCAAAATTTCAGTGGCAAAAGGAAGAGCAATGCAGTGCTCACCTCTCTGGCACAGAAACAGGCAATATGTGGAGGCTAACTGTAAGAGGTGGGTCACAGACTTAGGTCCTCCTGTTGCTGTCACATCTTCTGTCAGATGCCCTTTGTTTGAAAGAGACCAGCATCATGCAGTTGTTGCCACTTCCATTAAAGGGATAGTAATGTTTCACAATAAAAGCAGCTCCAATTAATCTTCATTGTATTTGGGCCATGGAGAGTACTGTCAGAGTTGTAGTTCAGGAGTAATTGAATGATAAAGTATCCCCCTCCCGCCCCTTTTACTGATGTAACACTGCTTACCTCAAAGCAGCAAGACTGTCTGGATGGATCTCAGACAGGGACAATCTTCAGTGAGTATAAGGAAAACCTGAAAAACTTGTCAAGTGGGGCAGGGTTTTCCTTATGCTCTGACTGTTTCAGAAGTGCCAGATCAAGAGATGTAGGGCCACAAACTGGTACCTTGCCTAGGGCCCCATGTAGCCTTAATCCATCTCTGGTTAATTCCCAGGGGGACAGAAGGTACCCAAGGGAAATATCTGTAGCACCCAAGTTGTTCCAAGCCATTTAGGTACTCTGTCCTCTCATTTCTCCTTCCCTCTGCCTCTATTTCTGCTCTTTAATTACCATCTCATTCCACTCCGTTCATTTCTCCTTTTCAGTTTGCACTTTTCTAATGTATCTCTCCCCCACCCCCAGTTTTACCACTCTCCCTCTCTGACTACAATATGGCTGCTAACTACGAAGTGAAAAAAACAGCGGTTAGACTATTTTCACTGCTCTATGTGTAGAAAGAGCTCTGAGAAAGTTATATTTTTACTAAGATGTTCTCTACGCATATAAAAAAACTATTAAAATGACATCAGCAAAAAAAGATTAGTGTTCATACCCTTTTAACCCTTTGAGTGCCAGCGAGGAATCCAATGCATTGAGCTGTGCTCTTTGGCGCTCAAAGGGTTAAATATCATGAATTCCTAGCCATCGCTCGTAAAATTATTTCTTAGATACATCCACCGTAAAATGTTTAAACATACCTCTCTCTTATTCATACGTAGGGAGCTGTGAGTGACCACTTGCTCTTTTTGTTTATATAAACCTCCAATAAGTGATAAGGGAAATGTATGGCATAACTTCGGAAAACAAACAAACGGGAGATAAGTATTTCTCAGAATTGGAAAGGTTGGGTTCTAATCTCAAAACAACTATCTCTGGTTATGGTTTTGTCAGTTTTACAAGCCTGATAAAAATCCTGCTAAACTGTATGCACATCTCTCATGTCGATTAAGTTTGACTTTACATGAGCTATGTAGCTTATTGCACACAACATCATAATTGAAACAGAGCTTAAATGGATAGTAATACTTTGTTTTATCTTTATTTTATTTTGTAGGCATTAAAAAAACATGAAGAACGATATAAGTCTTATCTCTCAAACCTTTATGGTTTGAGAGATATTCACAAGCAAAATTTACCCTCCATCCCCTTGTACCTAGTGTAAGCCATCTCTTCTCAGATGTGGAATGCAGTCTATAGACCAGACAGATAACAGCAGGGGACAGTCTTCTTCCTATGAGAACAATGAAAGCCCTGCCCCCCTTGACAAGTTTTTCAGGTTTTTCCCTCATCTTAATTGAAGATCGTCCCTCTCTGCAATCTACCTGGGCACCTCCTTTCTGCTCTGGCTGAGCAGTGTTACATCAGTAAAAGGGGCAGGAGGGGGGATACTTTGTCATTGAATTACTCTTGAACTACAACTCTGACAGAATTGAAATAACACTCTCCAAAGTCCAAATACTATGACGATTAATTAGAGCCGCTTTTATTATGAAACATTACTATCCCTTTAACATTTTTTGTCTAGTAAGCTATAATGACATTGTACTGTAGGGGAGGTCTGGATGGAAAATGAAAAAAAAAAAAAAAAAAAAAGTTGAAGGCACACCAGTTCCCAAGAGTTAATCTGCTGACCCCCTGCGTCCAAAGTAAAAGGGATTTTTGCTTTTTAATAATTGGGACCACCAGGTGTTACAGGATGCTGCCAAGAATCATGTTCCCCCTTCTTATCTGTCTACCTATCACTGTAGAGGCAGCCTACCTAACAATACGATGTCAGAGCAGGCAGTTTGTCTTTGACATTGAACGTATGTAGATACAATAAAACCGGAATGTGACTCATTACAGCAATATGTTTCCAGTCCAATTAAGAGAATACAGTATTCAGACTGAGAGTCTAATGAAGTTGAATAAAACAAGCAGGTATTTTATTTCTTAAATATAATAAAAGAACCTATTCGTGTAGACTCGGCAGGAACACACAGGAAATTATTAACCTCTCCAGGCGAACCTGGTCATGCAATCTTGGTTTTGGCACAAAAAGACATGGGCACCAAGACAAATGAGCACTTCAATGTCAAAGACATATGCCATTATTTCAAGACAATAATTGTTCCATCAAAAGTATAACATTGTAGCAAAAATACATTTCTGCAAATATGATATGCTTTAGAGACAAAAACTATAGCTAAAATTAAAGGGGAACTTTCACCTCCGCATTATCATTGTTGTATCCCTTCCTTTGTGTCCCCTCTGTACATTGCGGTGTTTCTTTTTGCCTAAAAATCTGTTTAAATGAAGCAAAAAGATACTTGAATTTTGTACCTGATGACGTTAGCAGCCGCACAGCCGCGCACCGTATGGTGTAGAAGACACTCCCACAGCCTCAGCTCCTTTCACTTGCCCCAGCATCCTCCGATGATGGAGGAGTTCTGTTAGTAAGCTGGAGAGAGATCTCATTGGCTAGATATCGATCTCTGCCAATGAGATCTCTCTCCAGCTTACTAACAGAACGCCTCTGTCATCGGAGGATGCTGGGGCAAGTGAAAGGAGCTGAGGCTGTGGGAGTGTCTTCTGCACCATATGGTGCGCGGCTGTGCGGCTCCTAACGTCATCAGGTACAAAATTCAAGTATCTTTTTGCTTCATTTAAACAGATTTTTAGGCAAAAAGAAACACCGCAATGTACAGAGGGGACACAAAGGACGGGATACAACAATGATAATGCGGAGGTGAAAGTTCCCCTTTAAAACCCCCATAATTTTCATTATTGGATTTTTTTTTACTTAGAACAAACATTATCACTTATTTAATGGCATATTATCCCCTTTTCCAAATCAAAACACTAAAATATAAATAAATACAGAAAATAAGTACACCCCTCCCCTCTGATTCTGCCTTTCCAGCGTACACAGTGTCATTGATGAACTAGATTTACATGGAGATTTAAATAAGATAATTCCATTTACTGCGTGAACTACCTTAGACACTGATCACCTTCAAACAGAAACACCTCTAGCACCAAAGAGGTTAAATAGAATAATTCAGTTCACATAAAAATAATATCTACTATATATCAGTGAAATTTCTGATCCTTTTGCAACTGGAGGAATATTCTTTTTTTTCCTTATATTTCAGTCAGGTTGACAAGGCTGGTTGACAAGGCAACTGGCAGACCATCTCCCCGCAAATCACCTTGGGGACTGTGATGGAAAAATACAACATTAGAAGGTTGTGGAGGTGAAAGAGTCCCAGAAAGACCAATTATACAACCATACATTCTTTCAGTAAGAATCCAAAAATATATAGGTCCATGCTTAGGCAAAACAAGCGCACAGTCTGCTTCCTAGAGGAAGATACATTATAGCTGAACATCAAGGTGTAAAATAAAGTAGAGCAATTGTTAGCATGCTCTACTTGTGTTTGTCAGTGTTCATGCAGGTTAGGAATATGAATTAGACTAAGGTTATGGAAGGCAGTGGAAATATTTTATATATGAACATTAATATTCCAGTATGTATAGTTCCCCTTTAAATGCACATGCAATGTACACAAACACTGAGGTAAAAAACGTAACCGATTCTGGAGCAAACCAGCTGCCCCCACTGTGAACCCATACAAATTCACATTTAAAGGGATTTTTAACTTCTTGGATGTGAAGTAATGCATTGGAGACCTCTCTAGCATTCAAGGGGTTAAAAGACCCATTGAAATCAGTGGGGATTTGTTTTTGTTCTTTGTGGTTTGTCCCAGAATAAGTCCAGTTCTTCATCCTTAGTGTTACTGTGCACTGCATGTGCATTTAAAGGGGAACTACACACAATGCAATTAGTGCGGATAATTTGTTTAACAGTGGGACTGAAGGACAGGTAAAGGAGGCCTTAGACAGGAGATAATTAATAATATCTAAGCTATTTGCTTTTCACTGTGCTCCTGATAAATTTGCTTAACCCTTTAAGTGCCAGAGGGGTATACATTGCAGTGCTAAACAATGCTTTAGATACCTCTCTGACACTCGGTTAAATGCATAGTAATGTTTTACAATAAAAGCAGCTCCAGTTAGTTTTCATATTATTTGGGCCATGGAGAGTTCTATTTCAATATTGTCAGATTTGTAGTTCAAGAGTTATTGAATGATAAAGTATTCCCCTCCCACCCCTTTTACCTAGTGTAAGCCACGTCCCCCAGATGTGGAATCTGGTCTTAAGACTAGACAGCTCACAGTAAGGGACAATCATCTTACTGTGAGAATAATGAAATTCCTGCCCCCTTTGACAGGTTTTTCAGGTTTTCCCCTTATGTAAATTAAAGATTGTCCCTCTTTGCAAGCCACCTGGACACCACCTTTCTGTTCTGAGGGGAGCAGTGTTACATCAGTAAAAGGGGTGGGAGGGGGATTCTTTATCATTCAATTACTCTTGAACTACAACTCTGACAGTACTGAAATAACACTTTCCATGGACCAAATACTATGAAGATTAATTGGAGCCACTTTTATTGTGATACATTACTACCTTTAAATTAGATCAATTTGGATGTCAGGCAAGCAAAAATGTATTTTAATTAAAATTAACACTCTATGCTACAAACCAAGCTTTATATACTTTAGAAGAAAGCAGCGGATAATACCGCTTCACCACATAAGTGGATCACTTAGTAGTACAATTTTTTTGTGGCGTGAGTGACTTTTTTGTAGCAAATGAAAATGCTGGTGCTTATTTAGTGATAGAGTGTAACAAGGTTTTCCAGCATGCCTTTCCCTCACTATAAACAGATGTGATCAAATCACAGCTAAGTGCAACAGTTGTGCAATTACAATGAAATTCCACTGACATTCATAATACAAATTTGTAGATGTATTATAGCACTAGTGAAGAAAAGTTGCAGCCTGCTGCATCTATCTGCGACAATTGCAGCACACAGTGCCTGTGTGAAATGCCAAAAAGGATACAATTCATGCTTTTTTCTCATGATTTGCTGTCACTGCAACAATGTCACCTGTGTGAATAGGGCCTTAGACTAATAGATCATTTTTATTAGTATTTAAATAGTTTGGTTTTTTTTTTATTTTAGAATTATCTAGTTCACAAATTGGTAATCTAACAAAAGGAAAATAATAATTGTTGTTAATGCATAGAAAGAAAGAAAGAAAGAAAGAAAGAAAGAAAATAAACACAAAAAATAAAATATACAATACTTAAAACTTAATGTAAGCCTTGAGAGAATGCATTAGACTTTCCAGCAGAGTCCAAGGAATTCATATGCAGGGGTTCTTAACCCCTTGACGGTACTGGTACGTCAGGGGTAAAAGTGACTGAAGACCCATGACGTGCCAGGACCGTCAGGGATTTCAGGCCTCCCTGCGCGGCTGCACGCCATCCAGGGAGCCCTGAGTCAGATCGGCTCTGTGGTCGTTTAGTGACTGCAGCGTACCTGCGTGGCCGGTCGTTAAGGGGTTAAACAGCTCATCATTTTTTAATTCAAATTTTATTTTATAAAATAATTTCTTTTATATGGGTATAAATAAAGGATTTTTGAGTCTTGTATGAGGCTCATAACATTAACCCCTTAGCGTCCAGCGGTCCTGGGACGTTTCCGTCCCATAAGGACCGCATTGATGCACGCCGGCGTGCCGGTACACGTGACCTGTTGCGTGTATTGGCGCGTCACTTTGGGGCCTGATAGAGATCGCTCCGATCTTGGAGAGGTCAATTTCAGGCCGCATTTTTACTTACAGCGCTCCCGGTAGAGCACTGTAAGTAAAAAGTACGTGACGTACTATGACCATCATCGGTCCTTGAGTATTTCAAGGAAACTTAAATTGCTTTTTAAGGTAGACTGAGGTAGACTTTATAAACAGCAGACAACATTTGTTGATGGCTAAGGCAAGAGATCACACTCCATCCGCTGTGTATGGTACAGAATACAAACATACACAGTAGTTGAGTAATGTCCAGCAAACGCACAAAGGGAAGGGGGAGCAGTGCAGGGAAGTGGGAGTAAAGTGGTAGTTCAAAAACTGACTGTAGCAATGATTGCTGTGGTGTGTGCAATAAATGATGATGATCCTTTTCCTCCCAGTGTGGATACAGTTTGTCAAAGTCCCACCACTCACACCATACCAGTCCCCCACCACCACTACCTTACACATCTGTCACATTGTAGGTTGTACTTTTTTATCACTTGACATCATAATGAATATGTGCCAGTGTCACTTAAGCAGGAAGTTAGTGTTGTGGGCAAAGGACAAATGCACTCTGCATGCTAACACATTTTTCAAGGTATATGTTGCTGTAAGACTCACAACTTTGACTTTCAGCTACTTATTTCTCTATTACAGCCCTCAGAAGAAGTAAAAGTGTGCTGGGAAATGTTGCACCATAGGAAACATAGGTGAATAATATGTTGCAATAGGAGACAAATGTGTTTGAATAGGAGAAAAATGTGTTTGAATAGGCGAAAAGGAGGAAAATTTTGCATTGGAGAAAAAATTAGAAAAATTGTCCGTTTTATGCAAAAAGTCATGCAGGAAATTTTTCTCACTTTTCACCCACCCCTATTATTGACCCCCTAAGTCCTCTTTACTCCTTAGGGTGGAAATAGGCTAAATCACATCTCTCTTCTTGTTGGGATGTTCTTTAAATGTTGCAGGTATAAAATAACTGGGTGAAATGTGGAAAGGATACTAATTTAAAGGAGCAGTAAACTTTTTTTTATGAAAACACATATTTTATAGAGCATTTTCTGCTGAATGAAACAAGGTCATTCCCATCGCTGTCAGATGTTTTATTCTAAATTAATAGCAGTTCAAATAATCAGGAAGTGAATTTACTGTGTTTACTTCCTGATAGTTCTGACAGGAAGTGACAGGCAGTTTCTATCACATTCTATGGAGAACTGTATGTCTCTGACTTTTCTGACTTTCCTCTCCATTAGAATCTAACAGGAAATCTAATTAGAATTTGACCACTAGAGGTCACTGCTAATGTAAATAAACGTGGGCTTAAACTGTAATAACTCTGGAAATATAAATCTCTCGGCAGTGGGAGTACCCTTATTTTACTCAATAGTAAAATCCCTACAATATATACTTTTTCATAAAAAAAAGTTTACTGCTCCTTTAAAACAAAAATGATTAGAACGTGCTGAGAAGTGAGAAGAAATTGAATTGTCCTTAGTCCCCACATAATCTGTCCATATCAGTAAATACCTGCCTAATAAGTGAAAGTTCCTCAGACATGATCATTTAATAATCTCTCTCTCTCTATATATATATATATATATCCTAGCGCTAATATTAAATAAAAAGTGACTACCATATAATAAAATCCAAAAGTTATTTATTGCAGATACCATAGTAAGGTACAATCCAAGACCAAGAGATAAAAAAGTATTACATTAAAAATGTAGATAACACATACAAAATATGTACAATTATTTCCTGATGTGAATCCAATCCAGTTATATCAGAAAACTGAAAAAATTGTATAATAATATTATTTAATCACACACCAATGATTCTGTGAATGAATATGTCACATTAAACAATAGATGGTGGTGCTGCAAGGGCCCTAAAGAAGCAGCTCCACCACCAATATAATGTTAATTATCGGTTCAACGCGACAAATCAGCAAACAGCCTCACAGGTATATATGTTAGTGGCCAAAATAAACAAATTAAAATATTATACCAATAATATTCTAAAACAATGCAAGGAGGATGTATTAGATTATTTTTGGACGTTATGTCCACCACAATATGTTATCCCTTAATCCTAGAAATGTATTTTCTGCGCATACAAAGTTTGTATCTTCGGACCAAATATTAGAAGGGTCAAAATCAAGACTTTTTAAGACCAAAGGGATATTCTAATCTGTACACATTAGTTGTAGATTTAACAAAGAAGACACTGGTCACTATCTCAGGAACTCTCTTTCCTGAACACTCTGATCACAATTAATATTAACTTGGTTACCTCAGAATGCTTTTTTCACCAAAACTTTGTTGTAGGTCAGTTTAATAATAATTTTAGTACCTATATAATCATTTAATACATAGATTTTAATCTTTTTCATTTTTTGTTTAAGTAAAGGGTGATTGGCTTTCGGAACAGCCTCCTATCAGAGGTAGCAGGGACTAATGCTGTTAGTAAATTAAAAAATGTCTGAGGTAGCTATAAGTGTATTTTGTGAAATGTGCAATATTGTATATTTTAATTATATATGAAAATAGGCATACTGGATGGGCCAGTTAACTCTAATATGCTGCATATACAATATAATCCATAATATACAAAATACAGAATCATACATTACCTATCATTATCATCATCCTCTTCAGCCGTTATCAATCCACTTCAGGATGAAGGCCACCTCAGCACTTCTCCAACAATTTCAGTCCTGTGTTTTATGCTGCCATTGCGTACCAACAAATTTGGTAATTTCATTTACCCATCTTGTCTTTGGTCTTCTTCGTGGGCATTTAAAATCAAGTGGAATCCATTCCAAAATTTGTTTGGTCCATCTACCATCATGTCTCATTTCTATGTGACCTGCTCATTTCTGTTTTAGGTTCTTTACTCTTTGAATTATGTTGTAAACCTTTGTTTGCTGTCAAATCCAGGCACATGTTTTTCAGTCTCTTTTTTTTCTGTATTCAAAATTCTCCACCAGTCAGGCAGTGACAGGTTGGGGATGATGGGAGTTTTGGTGCTCAATAACTTGGAGGTCAATTAGTTGACTACCCCTGATATACATACACATGCACAATCTATAATAAACAATCTGTTGCAGAATATATAATGATCTCAAGCTGATTACCATAAGTAAACAGATTTACACAAACCCAGATTTCTATATTCCAAAAGACTACCTGTTTTATTGTCTGTATTTCTGGTGTTGCTGCAGAAGCTTTCTTATAGAAACATAGAATTTGACGGCAGATAAGAACCATTCAGCCCATCAAGGGATGGATTCTATTGCAGGTGATAAATCTTACCACCAGTTTTCCTATTGAAGTCTATGGGGAAACCTGGAGATAAAAGCAGTGCTAAAATAAGCACCTACAATAGAATCCAACCCTTAGTCTGCCCATTTTTCCTGCTGTAAATTAAAACCAGGAGAACATATTGGTCTCACTGAAGATATCAATTAAATGAACAATAAAAATATAACAATGTAAGATACATATGCCAACAATGCATTAATATAAACAAGGCATAAATCCTATGCCCAGTCCAAATAATCCCAGCCCAATAACATGGAGGCAGTACACAACGACCCACAACTAACATTCTGCTTTATAAGTAGGAATGTTAGGGCACAACTCAAGGAACTCACAGACCCAAAATAAAAATATTGTTGATCATTTCTGTGTTATAGTGCAATACATAATACAGCAGAGCAGGATAAATAGCTTTTTTTTGTAAACAATTCTGGCAAGGATAATTGGTCCTCTAGAATTGCATCAAGCTGCCCAAATCTAGGGGTGGGCGAAAAGTGTGAAAAATTTCTTGCAAAAAATTTAGTGAAAACATGACGATTTTTTTTGCTTTTCCCGCAAAAAATTTCGCCTTTCTGGCTATGCAAAAATTTCCTCCTTTTCGCCTATTTTAACAAATTTTCCACCTATGTTAACACATTTTTTGCCTATTTTAACACATTTTTCGCCTGTATTTCCTGTAGGTAAGATTACTTTTTCTGAGGGCTGAAGTTTAGAAATGGTTGAAAGTCAAAGTTGTGAGTCCTACAGCAAAATATGGCTTGAAAAATGCATTGGCATGTAGAATGCATTTGTGCTTTGCCCACAACACTTTCTTGCTTGAGTGACACTGGCACATATTCATGATAATATCAAGTAATAAAAAAAATTAAAGTACAACCTACAATGTGGCAGATATGTATTGCAGTGGTGGTGTTGGGAGACTGGCATGATGTCATTTGTGTATGTATTTTTACCATTGTCATACTCTATCCTCCTTCTCAGATAATTGACACACATTACTTATCGGTCATAGCAGTGGTCCCATCTGTCCTCCACCTCCTCATCTGTGCTGCTGTTAATATATTTGTCCTGGCTTTGTCTGTCATGTGTGGTTTCTGCTGCTACTACTACTACTGGAGCTAGATGTTGATGTAATTCTACTGCCATTACTACTAGGTGTCAAAGGTGCAGCACTTACAGCAGCAGAACCAGAGGTACTCGTCATAGCTAACACTGTGGATGTTAACCTGTGTTGTGCTGGGTACTCAAAACAGGTGTGTGTGGCTGAGTGGGACTTGGAATTTGAAGAGGTGATGATGACTGATAGGATGACTGTGTGCTTTTTGACATCTGTGCTTGTACAGGGTCAGACTTTCCAATGGCTTTCTCAAAGAGTTTATAGACAGGCACAGTGCTCCTTAAAAGTGGTGGAAGATTCAGCCTTTGACTTTATGCTAATCTTGTAGCCCTGTCATCATCCTCACTCTCAACTTCATCTGTATCTGAACAGGAGAAGGATGCTGGAGTGATATATTCTAGATCTGCATCATCATCAGTCATCATTAGGTAATCCTCAGCAGCATCAGCATCCCCTGACAGTTCTTGCCCACTACTACCCTCATATTCCTCTAAGCTTTTGGAGGTCTCAAACAATTTCTTTTTACTTTTACTGTAACAAAGTTCCCTACTAGTGATGAGCGAGCACCCCAATGCTCGGATGTTCGGGTGCTCTGACCGAGCACCCCCTGAGGCTCGAGTGCTCGGCCGAGCATCCGAGCCCCATTGAAGTCAATGGGAGGACTCGAGCATTACACCAGGCACCCCCTGCTCTGATGAGGGGAGGGTGCCTGGTCCATAGGAAAAGGGCAGAAAAAGATGGAAACACTACAGAAATGGTTCAGGGACAGCATAGGGAGGATGTCTGGATGCATCTTGGACTCCAACATCGCTGCTGGGAACGATCTTTCGCCCGTAGTACGCCATTTTTACAGACTGACCGTAAAACACACAAAAAGGAAAATAAAAACGACTTTAGGCGAAAAATTGTTACCAAACAGTATTTGCTGTATATTTACTTGTATATCATCTGCAAATTCTCCCAAAAATTTCATCGATTTTCTGAAGTGAGGCCATGATTAAGAGGGAAACGTGCGCAGAGGCAAATTATCCCAAAAATTTCCTTGATTTTCAGAACTGAGGCCATGATTAAGAGGGAAACGTGCGCAGAGGCAAATTATCCCAAAAATTTCCTTGATTTTCAGAACTGAGGCCATGATTAAGAGGGAAACGTGCGCAGAGGCAAATTCTCCCAAAAATTTCCTTGATTTTCAGAACTGAGGCCATGATTAAGAGGGAAACGTGCGCAGAGGCAAATTCTCCCAAAAATTTCCTTGATTTTCAGAACTGAGGCCATGATTAAGAGGGAAACGTGCGCTGAGCTGACCATCTAAAACATTATGGGTGAGGGTCTGCTGCAGAGCTGACCATCCTAAACATTATATGCGAAGGCCCGCTAGTGAGCTGACGCTATAAAACATTATATGAGAGGGCCCGCTAGAGAGCTGACCCAATAAAACATTATATGAGAAGGCCCGCTGGTGAGCTGACCTATATAAAAATTGGCAAACAGGGCCCGCTGGTGAGCTGGCCCTATATAAAAATTATATCACAGGGCCCGCTGGTGAGCTGGCCCTATATAAAAATTATATCCCAGGGCACGCTGGTGAGCTGGCCCTATATAAAAATTATATCCCAGGGCATATGGAAGAGGAGGAGGAGGATGAGAACATTAAGAGTCAACCATATACCCGTTTTTGGGGTGGAAGGGGTGAATGGGAATACAGAGTATTCCCATCATTGTAAATAACATATATAAAGTGAGTTTATGTTCCCCCGGGGCTTTCCTCCAGTGGAGTGGAGAAGTCAGGGGAAATCCAGGCCTTGTTCATTTTTATAAGTGTCAACCTATCAGCATTGTCGGTGGAAAGGCGGATACGCTTATCTGTTATGATGCCACCAGCAGCACTAAATACCCGCTCAGACAGAACGCTGGCGGCAGGGCAGGCCAGCACCTCCAAGGCGTAGAGTGCCAGTTCATACCACGTGTCCAGCTTGGACACCCAGTAGTTGTAAGGCACAGAGGGATCATTGAGGACGCTGACACGGTCTGCTACGTACTCCTTCACCATCTTCCAAAACTTTTCCCTCCTTGTGACACTAGGCTGCGCATCAGGGTGAGGGTGCTGGCGGGGTGTCATGAAGGTGTCCCACGCCTTGGAGAGTGTTGCCCTGCCTTTGTCGGAACTGCTGTGTGCTCCCCTTTTCTCCCCTTCTCGGTTGGCCAAGGTAGCACGTACTCTGCCGCCAGCGTTGTCAGATGGAAAATTTTGGAGCAATTTTTCAACAAGAACCTTCTGGTATTGCACCATTTTGCTTGTCCTCTCCACCGGAGGAATGAGAGATGAGAAATTCTCTTTGTAGCGGGGGTCCAGAAGGGTGAACACCCAGTAATCCGTGTTGTCTAAAATGCGTACAACGCGTGGGTCACGGGAAAGGCAGCCTAACATAAAGTCAGCCATGTGTGCCAGAGTACCAACAGTCAAGATTTCGCTGTCCTCACCAGGAGGCTGACTCTCAATATCCTCATCCTCTTCCTCCTCTTCTGCCCACCCACGCTGAAGAGATGGAACTAAAGTTCCATGGCTACCCTCTGTAGCGGAGGCAACCGTGTCTTCCTCCTCCTCCTCCTCCTCCTCCTCCTCCTCCGCCTCCTCCAATTGTCGCTGAGAAGACGAAGTGAGGGTGCTCTGGCTATCACCTTGTGTAAGCTCTTCCTCCCCCATTTCCACCTCTTCCACATGCAAAGCGTCGGTTTTAATTGTGAGCAGCGAGCGTTTCAGTAGACACAGAAGTGGGATGGTTACACTGATAATAGCGTTATCGCCGCTCACCATCTGTGTCGATTCCTCAAAATTGCGTAAAACCTCGCAGAGGTCTGACATCCATTCCCACTCCTCACTTCTGATTACAGGAAGTTGAACGGAGAGGCGACGACCGTGTAACAGCTGGTACTCCACTACTGCCCTCTGCTGCTCACAAAGCCGGGCCAACATGTGGAAGGTGGAGTTCCAGCGCGTGCTCACGTCACACAGCAGCCGGTGAGCTGGCAATTGTAAGCGCTGCTGCAGCTTCAACAGGCCGGCCGAAGCTGTAGATGACTTACGGAAATGTGCACACACGCGGCGCACCTTGGTCAAGAGATCATGCACATTGGGGTAGGTTTTTAGAAATCGCTGCACCACTAAATTAAATACATGCGCTAGGCATGGTACGTGTATGAGCTTGCCGAGCTCCAAAGCCGCCACCAAGTTACGCCCATTATCACACACAACCATGCCTGGTTGCAGGTTGAGTGGCGAGAGCCACTGCTCGGTCTGGTGACTAATCCCCTGCAACAGCTCTGAGGCCGTGTGCTGTTTGTCCCCAAGGCAGATCAGCTTCAGCACGGCCTGTTGACGCTTCCCCACTGCAGTGCTACACTGCTTCCAGCTACTGGCTGATGGGGGAGTGGCGGTGTGTGTAGAGAATTCGGAGGTGGAAACGGAGGAGGAGGAGCCAATAACGTAGGTGCTGGTGGAAACCCTGATGGAGGTAGGGCCCGCAATCCTCGGCGTGGGTAGCACCCGTGCCATCCCAGGGTCCGAGTCGCTCCCAGCCTCCACGACATTCACCCAGTGTGCCGTCAGGGAAATGTAGCGTCCCTGGCCACAAGCACTTGTCCATGTGTCAGTCGTTAAGTGGACCTTCCCAGTAACTGCGTTGGTCAGGGCACGGGTGATGTTACGGGACACATGGTGGTGTAATGCGGGGATGGCACACCGGGAAAAGTAGTGGCGGCTGGGGACGGCGTACCGAGGGACAGCTGCTGCCATCAGGCTGCGGAAGGACTCAGTGTCCACAAGCCTAAATGGCAGCATTTCGATGGCCAGTAATTTTGAAAGGTGTGAGGTTAGTGCTATGGCCTGTGGGTGGGTGGCTGGGTACTTTCTCTTGCGCTCAAATGCCTGGGGTAACGACATTTGGACGCTGTGCTGGGACAGGGAAGTGGATGTGGTCGCTGATGGTGCTTCAGATGGTACAGGTGCAGGGCGGGAGGTATGCGGGCCTGCGCCTTCGACAGGCGATTGGCCGGCACCGAAAACAGGGGAAGAGGAGGCAGTGGTGTGGCCTGCAGACACAGATGGGCGATCCAGGCGTTCCTCCCACTTACTACGGTGCTTGGATGCCATGTGTCGGATCATGCTGGTGGTGGTGAGGTTTCTAGTGTTCATGCCTCGGCTCATTCTGGTGTGGCACAGGTTGCAAACTACAAATCTTTTGTCGTCCGCACTTTCCTTAAAAAAACGCCATACCGCGGAACACCTACCCCTTGGCAAGGTAGATTTACGCAAGGGGGTGCTCCGTGGAACATTTGCGGGCCGGTTTGGTGCGGTCCGCCTTCTTTCTGTAGCCACACCACTGCCTCTTCCAGCCTGTTGCGGTGCTGCAGATGGCTCACCCTCAGGACTGCTGTCATCGCTCGGCTCTACACCTTCCCAGGTGGGGTCAGTCACCTCATCGTCCACCAAGTCCTCCTCCACTTCCTCACTCTGATCATCCTCCTCAAGTCTTGATCCCACCACATACTCGGTCATTGACAACTGTATAACATTCTCCTCAACAAGGTCTTGAGAAGGAAATAGTGGTTGATTTAATGGCAACTGTGTCTCATCATCATCATCATCATCCACTACTTCCTTTGACCTTAAATGCCGTTCACATCTGTCATCTTCTTGTGATTGGGTAGCCTCTAGAGGTTGTGAATCAGGGCACAAGATGTCATGTTCCTCTGCAAGCGTGCTTGGAGAGAGGGTCAAATGAAGGATTGGTGATGAGACGAGCTCATCACTATATCCCAGTGTGGGATCACTTCTTTGACCAGACCGTGTATGGTGGGAGGAAGGATGATCAGAGTGAGGATTATGTTGACCAGACTCTTGGCTACTGAGAGTGGACTTGGTGGAAGACAGGGTGGTGCTTAACCGACTGGAAGCAGTATCAGCTGTCATCCAACCGACCACCTGTTCGCACTGGTCGGACCTCGAGAGTGATGTCCTGCGACGCCCTGTGAAATCAGACATGAAGCTAGGTATGGTGGATGTCTTTCTTTCTTGTGCTCTGGCACCAGGCACAGTTTCTCCGCGTCCTGACCCGCGCCCTGAACTTTCAGGATCACGTCCACTTCCCCGTCCCTTTTTACCCGCCTTCTTCATCTTACACGATATATATGACTTTAATATATATGAGTTTGAAAACTTAACAGTATTTCTTACTATTCTGCAACTCTGCAGAGTACACAGAATAGGCTGCTAAACTGCGGTGACACACACTGAATGGAATAAGTGACTTTAATATTTGAGTTTGAAAAATTAACAGTATTTCTTACTATTCTGCAACTCTGCAGAGTACACAGAATAGGCTGCTAAACTGCGGTGACACACACTGAATGGAATATGTGACTTTAATATTTGAGTTTGAAAACTTAACAGTATTTCTTACTATTCTGCAACTCTGCAGAGTACACAGAATAGGCTGCTAAACTGCGGTGACACACACTGAATGGAATAAGTGACTTTAATATTTGAGTTTGAAAAATTAACAGTATTTCTTACTATTCTGCAACTCTGCAGAGTACACAGAATAGGCTGCTAAACTGCGGTGACACACACTGAATGGAATAAGTGACTTTAATATTTGAGTTTGAAAAATTAACAGTATTTCTTACTATTCTGCAACTCTGCAGAGTACACAGAATAGGCTGCTAAACTGCGGTGACACACACTGAATGGAATATGTGACTTTAATATTTGAGTTTGAAAACTTAACAGTATTTCTTACTATTCTGCAACTCTGCAGAGTACACAGAATAGGCTGCTAAACTGCGGTGACACACACTGAATGGAATAAGTGACTTTAATATTTGAGTTTGAAAAATTAACAGTATTTCTTACTATTCTGCAACTCTGCAGAGTACACAGAATAGGCTGCTAAACTGCGGTGACACACACTGAATGGAATAAGTGACTTTAATATTTGAGTTTGAAAACTTAACAGTATTTCTTACTATTCTGCAACTCTGCAGAGTACACAGAATAGGCTGCTAAACTGCGGTGACACACACTGAATGGAATAAGTGACTTTAATATTTGAGTTTGAAAAATTAACAGTATTTCTTACTATTCTGCAACTCTGCAGAGTACACAGAATAGGCTGTTAAACGGCGTTGAAACACACTGAATGGAATATGTGACTTTAATATTTGAGTTTGAAAACTTAACAGTATTTCTTATAATTCTGGAACTGTACAGAGTACACAGAATAGGCTGTTAAACGGCGGTGAAAGACACTGAATGGAATATGTGACTTTAATATTTGAGTTTGAAAACTTAACAGTATTTCTTACTATTCTGCAACTCTGCAGAGTACACAGAATAGGCTGTTAAACGGCGTTGAAACACACTGAATGGAATATGTGACTTTAATATTTGAGTTTGAAAACTTAACAGTATTTCTTATAATTCTGGAACTGTACAGAGTACACAGAATAGGCTGTTAAACGGCGGTGAAAGACACTGAATGGAATATGTGACTTTAATATTTGAGTTTGAAAACTTAACAGTATTTCTTATAATTCTGCAACTGTACAGAGTACACAGAATAGGCTGTTAAACGGCGGTGAAAGACACTGAATGGAATATGTGACTTTAATATTTGAGTTTGAAAACTTAACAGTATTTCTTATAATTCTGCAACTCTGCAGAGTACACAGAATAGGCTGTTAAACGGCGGTGAAAGACACTGAATGGAATATGTGACTTTAATATTTGAGTTTGAAAACTTAACAGTATTTCTTTATTTCTTATAATTCTGCAACTCTGCAGAGTACACAGAATAGGCTGTTAAACGGCGGTGAAAGACACTGAATGGAATATGTGACTTTAATATTTGAGTTTGAAAACTTAACAGTATTTCTTACTATTCTGCAACTCTGCAGAGTACACAGAATAGGCTGTTAAACGGCGTTGAAACACACTGAATGGAATATGTGACTTTAATATTTGAGTTTGAAAACTTAACAGTATTTCTTATAATTCTGGAACTGTACAGAGTACACAGAATAGGCTGTTAAACGGCGGTGAAAGACACTGAATGGAATATGTGACTTTAATATTTGAGTTTGAAAACTTAACAGTATTTCTTATAATTCTGGAACTGTACAGAGTACACAGAATAGGCTGTTAAACGGCGGTGAAAGACACTGAATGGAATATGTGACTTTAATATTTGAGTTTGAAAACTTAACAGTATTTCTTATAATTCTGCAACTGTACAGAGTACACAGAATAGGCTGTTAAACGGCGGTGAAAGACACTGAATGGAATATGTGACTTTAATATTTGAGTTTGAAAACTTAACAGTATTTCTTATAATTCTGCAACTCTGCAGAGTACACAGAATAGGCTGTTAAACGGCGGTGAAAGACACTGAATGGAATATGTGACTTTGATATTTTAGTTTGAAGACTTAACAGTATTTCTTCCTATTCTGCAACTCTGCACAGTACACAGAATGTGCTGCTACACTGCGGCGAAGCACACTGAATGGAATATGTGACTTTGATATTTTAGTTTGAAGACTTAACAGTATTTCTTCCTATTCTGCAACTCTGCACAGTACACAGAATGTGCTGCTAAACTGCGGCGAAGCACACTGAATGGAATATGTGACTTTGATATTTTAGTTTGAAGACTTAACAGTATTTCTTCCTATTCTGCAACTCTGCACAGTACTCAGAATGTGCTGCTAAACTGCGGCGACGCACACTGAATGGAATACGTGACTTTGATATTTTAGTTTGAAGACTTAACAGAATGTGCTCTAATCTGCAACTTTGCACACTAAACAGAATGTGCTCTAATCTGCAACTTTGCACACTAAACAGAATGTGCTCTAATCTGCAACTTTGCACACTAAACAGAATGTGCTCTAATCTGCAACTGTGCACACTAAACAGAATGTGCTCTAATCTGCAACTTTGCACACTAAACAGAATATATATATATATTTTTTTTTTTTTTTGTTTTTTTCCCCCCACACCAAATAACCTGCTGCCCCCACACACAGTAGTCCTAAAAAGGACTTTTGGTTCTTTTTTTTTCACAATTTTTGTTTTTTTCCTCCCTACACTGCCTTTCCCTTCCTATCCTCAGCTCTCCCTGGCTCAGACTGAGCCGAACTCGATGGTCAGGTGCTATACAGCACCTGACCACGGGTTCTGGCCAGCCAATCAGTGTAATGCCAGCAGCCAACATGGCTGCTGGCATTACACCGATGTCAGAGCCTCCCTGCACGTTTATTGGCTGCGCAGCAGCCGCAAAACGTGCGGGGAGGAGACCCGAACATGGCGGGCGAGCACATGCGGTACTCGTACGAGTACCGCCATGTGCCGAGCAGAGCGATGCTCGAGCCGATCCGAGCATCGGCCGAGCATGCTCGCTCAACACTATTCCCTACTTTTTTGAGGATGGGTGTTTTGGTGCTGTTGTTTCTCACTGTCTGATGCAGCAGGCACTTCAGCTGCTACACCTTCCTCTATTATGTTATTGCCAGCATCATCAACACTTCAGTGCAACTTGTTGTCTTCTTCAGTGTTCTTCTTATATGGTTCTTTTTTTCTACTGGCACTGGTGTTGCTGGAACTAGTTTTGCTGGGACCTTGACAAACCGCATTCTCCCTTGGAGTAGAGGGATCATCATCATTGATTGCACATGCTTTTTGAACTACTACTTTACTCTCAAGTCCCTGCATTGCTCCTCCCCTCCCCCTTGAGCATTTGCTGGACATTACACAACTACACTGTGTTTTTTTACTGTACAGTACACAACACAACTGATGCAGCTGTACAGTGCCTTACTATCACGGTCCCCGTGATTCCCTGTCAATCTCTGTAGGTATACATTTGCATTGGAGGAGTCTGATTGGCCCGCCCAGGATGTGCCTTTATATACTGAGGCTTGGGCACTTGTCAATTGCCCTTTCGTGGTGTTGTGTTGCTGCGCCTTGTTATTGATCTCCAGTGTCTCCTGTGTACCGACCCGGCTAGTCTGACTCTCCTTCTGTTCCTGCACCGTATCTGACCCAGCTCTGGCTGACGACCCTGCACCGTGAACTGACCCGGCTCTGGCTGACGACCCTGCACCGTGAACTGACCCGGCTCTGGCTGACGACCCTGCACCGTGATCCGACCCGGCTCTGGCTGACGACTCCGCTCCGTGATTCGACCCGGTTCTGGCTCCTGATCCTGCTCCGTGACTGCTCCACTCTCCGGTGGTGTTCCTGCGACTCAGTCATCCGGTTCCGGCTACTGTTCCTGTCCGGTTACTGCTCCCGTCCGGTTGCTGCTCCTGTGTACTCCGGTCGCGCTGGCGACATTCTGACTGTTCTCTGTTTCCTAGCTCATTACGCTGCAGCCGAGGTTCCCTGCCTTGTTCTCGTTGAGCATTTCAAATGTACCAGATTAACCCTTGCACTGCCGGTAGCCTCCGATTACGTGTCATTTGATTCTTTGCCAAGCTCCGGTGATTCTCTGAGCCTTAACACATTTGAGCCTCCGCTTTACGCTATACCAGTCCTTGCAGAGCTCCGCCTGTTCAATGCCCGGTGAGCATCGTGATCACGCTGGTTGACACTGGTAGTCCATTCGCTCTTGCAACAAGGATTCTGGGTCACACCTTGTGGCTGTCTGGGCAGTACCTCATTCGCTCAAAGTGTTTTATCCCAACTGCACTACTCTGTGCATCGGCTCTTCATAGCTTGGGCAATTCCGTTCTACTGTGGCCTCCCAAGGGCTGGCATACTTCAGTGGCAGACGCAGGGTTACTCGATACTCATTCAGGGCGATTCCTATTCTGGTTACATCAAATTGGCAGTTGCAATCCTCATAAGCCCACTGTGGTGGTACGGGCTCAGCTTAGAGCAACAGGGGCTCATCCTGTTTATGCTTCAAGAGTGTTACAGCGCTTTTCCTGAGTTCCTGATCTACATTTAAAGACTGTTACCATAGACTGCTATATATCCCCTGGGCGTTGGCCAATCTAGCCTGAGCCTTACCAGTTGCTCCACTTAACCCTCTATGCACTACTGTTTGTAGTTTACTCCATCCTCTGTTCATATTGCCTGTTCTTAACTTTACTAGCCCCTAGGGGCAGTGTTGTTCATTTTTATTTCAATAAATTGCATTTTACGTTACATCCTGGTCTGTGTGTCAGAAAACCGTAACAGTACGAAAGGGCCATTACCTCAGACGGGAAGAGTGACGGTAATACACAGAACCTCCACTGGAGGATGGATGTTCACGAGCAACGCCTAGATCAGTTGGCATTGGCCATGCAGACCTTGCTTGAACGTACGGTACATCTTGATAAGCCGAATCAAAATCCGGTGGTCCCCCCAGTCATGACACCGGATACTAGTTCTGGTCAATGCTTGGTCCCGCAGAAAAGTCTAACGCTGGCAGCGCCGTTACCAGTAAGATACGATGGTGAACCCACTCTGTGCAGGGGTTTCCTTAATCAGCTAGAGATCTTCCTCGAACTTACACCTCATGCCTTTCCGAGTGACCGTAGCAAGGTGGGGTTCATGGTATCCCTATTAACTGGCAAAGCCCTGGCATGGGCAAATCCGTTATGGGAACAGGCTAAGCCTTGCACTTTGTGCTTTAAGGAATTTGTTAAACAGTTCCGTAGAGTTTTTGAGGTACCTGGGCGAGCTACGTCCGCGGCAAAAAAACTGTTGTCAATGCAAATGGGCGATCAGACTGCAGCCGAATATGCTATAGAATTTCGGATTCTAGCTGCAGAGGTGGCATGGAATAATGAGGCACTCCTGGCAGCATTTGCCCAAGGGCTCTCGGATGCTATCAAAGATGAAATTGCTGCCAGGGAGGTACCTACCGATCTGGATGAGTACATCGAATATGTGATGCTCATTGATACTCGTATGCACGAGAGGCGCTTGACTCAGAGGGCAACTTCCAAAATCCATGGGCATGAGAGATTGTTTAACCCACCCTCTCCTCCCATTTCTCCGGTCCGTGTACCTGAGACTGGGGAACCTATGCAGATTGGTTTTACTAGACTGACTAAGGAGGAGAGGGCGTATCGTAAAAGACAAGGATTATGCCTATATTGTGGCAAAAGTGGGCATTTGTTGCGCACCTGTCCGGTGAGGCCGGGAAACGCACGCACCTAGGGTACCTTGGGGGACAGGCCCTAGGTGGTGTACAGTCGTCCTCAGATCCTTGCTCCTTGAAACCCACTATACCTGTGAGTTTTCTACTAGGCGACCAGGTTGTGGAAGCACTTGCCCTGGTAGATTCTGGTGCTGCTGGCTATTTCATGGACCAGGCATTTGCTGAAAGACATAATATTTCTCTGTCTGAAAGAGATACTCCGTTAGCCATTGAGGCTATTGATGGCAGACCTCTTGAACCAGCACTCATCACAATGGAGACTACTCTCCTCACTATGACTGTGGGGGCCTTCCATAAGGAGGAAGTTTGTTTTCAGATTATCCGTTCACCCCATCATGCGGTCATCCTGGGGTTCCCTTGGTTGACAGTGCACAATCCCCAGTTTGACTGGCAGACATGTGAAATCAAAGCATGGTCAGAATACTGCACAAATCACTGTCTATCTCAGCCCGTTAAGATTCTGCGTACCTCCCCTTCTCTGCCAGCTGAATACAGCAAGTTCAGCGACGTTTTCAGTAAAGGGGAGGCTAGCGCTCTGCCGCAGCATCGGCTATGTGATTGCGCTATTGATTTGCCCCAGGGAGTGGTTCCACCGAGGGGTAGGACGTACCCATTGTCATGTGATGAGACTAAGGCAATGAAGGAATACATTGAGGATGCTCTCAAAAGAGGGATTATTCGCAAATCATCCTCTCCGGCAGGTGCAGGGTTCTTTTTTGTGAAAAAGAAAAATGGCGAGTTGCGACCTTGTATTGGTTACCGTGGGCTCAATAAGATCATGTCCAAAAATGCATACCCCATTCCACTCATCACAGAGTTATTTGATAGACTGAAAGGCTCCTCTATTTTTACTAAACTTGATTTACGAGCTGCCTACAATTTAATAAGGATCAAGGCCGGTGATGAGTGGAAGACAGCCTTCAATACAAGGTCAGGGCACTACGAATACCTAGTCATTAGTGTTGAGCGAGCACCCCGATGCTCGGGTGCTCGGGTGCTCTGACCGAGCACCCCCTGAGGCTCGAGTGCTCGGCCGAGCACCCGAGCCCCATTGAAATGCATGGGGCGACACGAGCATTACACCAGGCACCCCCTGCTCTGATGAGGGGAGGGTGCCTGGTCAATGCCCCCCTTCATCTCCGCTATGCCCCCTTCATCTCCGAATGCCCCCTTCATCTCCGCAATGTCCCCCTTCATCTCCGCTATGCCCCCTTCATCTCCGCTATGCCCCTCTTCCACAATGTCCCCCTTCATCTCCGCTATGCCCCTCTTCCACAATGTCCCCCTTCATCTCCACTATGCCATAGAGGAGATGAAGGGGGACATTGTGGAAGAGGGGCATAGCGGAGATGAAGGGGGACATTGTGGAAGAGGGGCATAGCGGAGATGAAGGGGGACATTGTGGAAGAGGGGCATAGCGGAGATGAAGGGGGACATTGTGGAAGAGGGGCATAGACTCTGTGCCCCTCTTCCACAATGTCCCCCTTCATCTCCGCTATGCCCCTCTTCCACAATGTCCCCCTTCATCTCCGCAATGCCCCCTTCATCTCCGCAATGCCCCCGTACCTCCAGTCCCTGGTGGTCCAGCGGAGCGTCTTCAGATCTGTGCCTCTTCCGGCACAGATCCCCGCCACCCGAACATGGCGGGCGAGCACATGGCGGTACTCGACGAGTACCGCCATGTGCCGAGCAGAGCGATGCTCGAGCCGATCCGAGCATCGGCCGAGCACGCTCGCTCAACACTACTAGTCATGCCATTCGGATTATGTAATGCACCTGCCGTATTCCAAGAGTTCATCAACGATATCTTCCGCGATATGTTACAGTCCTGTGTAGTGGTATATCTGGACAATATTTTGATCGACTCAGCTAATTTATCCCAGCATATAAGGATGTTTCTGAGGTATTGCTTCGATTACGCAAGAACAAATTGTTCTGTAAACTCGAAAAATGTGAATTTCACTGTTCTCAAGTACCCTTTTTGGGTTTCGTGATTTCTAGAGATGGCATAGCTATGGACCAAGAGAAGTTGGCTGCAGTCCTTAAATGGCCACGACCCAAGGGGCTAAAAGCTATTCAAAGATTCCTGGGCTTTGCCAACTATTACAGAAAATTCATTCAGAACTTTTCTACGATTACTAAACCTCTCTCTGACTTAACGCATAAGGGCGCAAATCCCTCTCAATGGTCTGAGGCAGCTGAACAGGCCTTTGTTACTCTCAAGCAGACATTCGCATCTGCCCCTATTCTGTGCCATCCTAATCCTACTCTGCCTTTTACCCTGGAAGTTGATGCCTCCGAGGTTGGGGTAGGGGCAGTTCTCTCCCAACGACCCAGGGAGGGAGGTAACCTGAGACCTTGCGGATTTTTTTCCAAAAAACTGTCTAGTGCCCAAAGCCATTATGAAATTGGTGATAGGGAATTGTTGGCTATCATCTTGGCTTTGAAAGAATGGTGACATCTCCTGGAAGGCACTAGGACCCCTGTCTTAATTCTCACTGACCATAAAAATCTAATTTACTTGTCTGAGGCGAAAAGGCTGTCTTCTCGCCAGGCTCGTTGGGCTCTCTTCTTGTCAAGATTTAATTTCATAGTCTCCTACTTGCCGGGGTCCAAAAATATTAGAGCAGATGCTCTTTCCAGACAATTCTGCACAGACATTGAGAGGGATGAAGCGCCAGTGCCTATAATTCAGCCAGATAAGATCCTGGCCACTATTCGTACCAACATCACTTCACCACTGGGGGAGCAAATCTTGGCTTCACAAGCACGGCCACCTCCTGAAACCCCAGTTGGCAGATGTTTTGTGGACGAACCATTTCGCACCCAGTTACTCGAGACCTATCACTCATCTAAGGCGGCCGGGCACATTGGCAGGGATCAGTTGGTTTGGTCATTGGCACAAACATTCTGGTGGCCTTCTCTGAGAGCAGATTGCTTCGCATTTAGCGCTGCCTGTGCTATCTGTGCCCGTGCTAAAACTCCCAGACATCTCCCCGTGGGGTTACTCCAGCCAGTACCCAATGGCGACCGTCCCTGGTCCCATATATCCATCGATTTCTTGGGAGAGCTGCCTTTGTCTAAGGGCTACACTTTCATTCTGATGGTGGTAGATAGGTTCTCCAAAATGGCTAATTTCGTGCCCCTCTCTGGTCTCCCATCGGCCCAGGAATTGGCAGTAATTTTCGCCAGGGAGGTATTCCGCTTGCACGGGGTTCCTAGTGTGATAGTGTCTGATCGGGGAAGCCAGTTTGTGTCTAGATTCTGGAGGGCATTCTGTGGCCAGATGGGCATTCAATTGTCATTTTCCTCTGCCTACCATCCCCAGACCAATGGGGCCGCTGAGCGTGCCAATCAGGGACTTGAGCAGTATTTGCGCTGTTTCGTGACTGATCATCATGCTAACTGGTCCGACCTGTTGCCACGGGCGGAGTTCGCCAGGAACTGTGCGGTTAATTCATCGTCTGGGAGTTCTCCGTTCCTAGTTAATTATGGGTTCCAACCCTGCCTACTCCCGGACTCATTTCAGTCCCAACAGATTCCGGCTCTGGATGAGCACATGGAGCAGCTCCGTTCCACTTGGGCACAGGTACAACGGTCCCTCAGTCAGTCCTTCCTGAGACATCAGCGGCATGCTAATCGCAGACGCCTTCCAGCGGTCTCCTACCAGGTTGGGGACAGGGTATGGCTCTCCTCCAGGAATCTTAACCTGCAAGTACCTTCAAACAAACTAGCTCCCCGGTTCATTGGTCCCTTTAAGATCATTCGCAAGGTCAACCCCATGGCATACGCATTGGAGCTCCCCAGGGCTATGCGTATTCATAATGTGTTTCATGTGTCCCTTCTTAAGCCCTTGGTGTGCAACCATTATACTACCACGCCGGTGGTTCCTGGGACGGTGAATGTACAAGGCCAAGAGGAATACGAAATTCAGAGCATAATTGACTCCAGGAGATTTAGAGGCAAGTTGCAATATTTGGTCCACTGGAAAGGTTATGGGCCTGAGGAGCGGTCTTGGGTAGATCATACGGATCTTCATGCTCTACGACTGATGCACAACTTTCACTCTAAATATCCCCATAAACCTAGACCCTCTGGCAGGGGAGGGGGTCTTTGAGAGGGGGGTACTATCACGGTCCCCGTGATTCCCTGTCAATCTCTGTAGGTATACATTTGCATTGGAGGAGTCTGATTGGCCCGCCCAGGATGTGCCTTTATATACTGAGGCTTGGGCACTTGTCAATTGCCCTTTCGTGGTGTTGTGTTGCTGCGCCTTGTTATTGATCTCCAGTGTCTCCTGTGTACTGACCCGGCTAGTCTGACTCTCCTTCTGTTCCTGCACCGTATCTGACCCGGCTCTGGCTGACGACCCTGCACCGTGAACTGACCCGGCTCTGGCTGACGACCCTGCACCGTGAACTGACCTTGCTCTGGCTGATGACCCTGCACCGTGATCCGACCCGGCTCTGGCTGACGACTCCGTTCCGTGATTCGACCCGGTTCTGGCTCCTGATCCTGCTCCGTGACTGCTCCACTCTCCGGTGGTGTTCCTGCGACTCAGTCATCCGGTTCCAGCTACTGTTCCTGTCCGGTTACTGCTCCCGTCCGGTTGCTGCTCCTGTGTACTCCGGTCGCGCTGGCGACATTCTGACTGTTCTCTGTTTCCTAGCTCATTACGCTGCAGCCGAGGTTGCCTGCCTTGTTCTCGTTGAGCATTTCAAATGTACCAGATTAACCCTTGCACTGCCGGTAGCCTCCGATTACGTGCCATTTGATTCTTTGCCAAGCTCAGGTGATTCTCTGAGCCTTAACACATTTGAGCCTCCACTTTACGCTATACCAGTCCTTGCAGAGCTCCGCCTGTTCGATGCCCGGTGAGCATCGTGATCACGCTGGTTGACACTGGTAGTCCATTCGCTCTTGCAACAAGGTTTCTGGGTCACACCCTGTGGGTGTCTGGGCAGTACCTCATTCGCTCAAAGTGTTTTATCCCAACTGCACTACTCTGTGCATCGGCTCTTCATAGCTTGGGCAATTCCGTTCTACTGTGGCCTCCCAAGGGCTGGCATACTTCAGTGGCAGACGCAGGGTTACTCGATACTCATTCAGGGCGATTCCTATTCTGGTTACATCAAATTGGCAGTTGCAATCCTCATAAGCCCACTGTGGTGGTACGGGCTCAGCTTAGAGCAACAGGGGCTCATCCTGTTTATGCTTCAAGAGTGTTACAGAGCTTTTCCTGAGTTCCTGATCTACATTTAAAGACTGTTACCATAGACTGCTATATATCCCCTGGGCGTTGGCCAATCTAGCCTGAGCCTTACCAGTTGCTCCACTTAACCCTCTATGCACTACTGTTTGTAGTTTACTCCATCCTCTGTTCATATTGCCTGTTCTTAACTTTACTAGCCCCTAGGGGCAGTGTTGTTCATTTTTATTTCAATAAATTGTATTTTACGTTACATCCTGGTCTGTGTGTCAGAAAACCGTAACACTTACCTAAGCCCAGTCAGGTGTCTGTCACTGTCACCTAAGATATTTAATTTTTTATTCTTTTTTATTTTTTTTAATGTCTTTTTATTTATTTATTTTTAAGTTGTCCACCCTGTTGTCTTATCACAGTCCGTCCAAAAAAAATTATAACTGAAAAACAAAATCAACAATGTCTTTCCCCAGACTTCCCCACCCAGCACAGAGATAATAACAGCAAGATCAGCAAGCAAATAGGTCCCTAGCTGCCTGTGTCTTGCCTGTCAGTCACATGGAATTTTGGAGTATTTGGGGGTCAACCTCCTTCCTACCTTCTATCAACTAGAGTGACCCCAGACTCCCCTAATACAGAGAACAAATGTCCTACCTAAAAGACTTCCTAAACTAAGCTTCAATTCCCCTTTATTTGCCTATCTCCTCTAGCTCAAAAACGTGCTGCTCTCTCCTCTCACAAACACAGAATGGCTGCTGAAAAAGCCTGACAGCCTTTTATATGGCTGTAGAAAACTTGTGTGATGTAGAAATATTTTTCTTCCCATTGATTTCAATGGGCGTAAAAGGCGGGAAATAGTGGAAAACCGTCACTTTTCGCCAATTTCAGTTTGAGGCAAAAATATTTGCCCATCCCTACTCAAATCTGCCTACCAATGGAGGACTATCTGCCAATGGATCAGCTCACTACAGATTACCTGAGGGACAATATAATGGAAACTGTAGTATATGTATTTTGTGCCTCTAGAGAAGTGGTTCTCAACTGTGGTGTGCCACAAACATCTACTAAGGGTGCCCTTTTTATCTATTTATTCTTTGACAAAAAATTTGATTTCTGAGTTTCAATTGTATATTTATAGACTTTTAATGCACAACATTTTTATTTTTATTATTCTGATTGGGAGAACTAAAATATAATAATAAAATAATATTTTTGTAATTGCACCCTTCATTACTTCTTCACAATCTATAAGATGTTGAGGTGGGGGGTGCCTTAAGCGAGATCCACTGCTCTGGAGGATACTTTTTCAATGACTGACAGAGAAATAGCAGCCCCTCTCTACCAGATATACTGCAGTAATGTAACCCATTTCTAATCAAACAAGTCTCCTGCCTATTATGTTCTTCATACTTCATTATAACCAGCTATTAACCCTCTGAGTGCCAGAGAGGCGTCTATCACAGTGTGAGAGCATAACCCTCTGGCTTCCAAGGGCTGATATTTAAATTTCTAAAAGAGAAATACATTCCTAAATCTGCATAACCAGTATAAAACTATACGTGTTTTCCAAACTAAATCTCATGCATTGTAGAATAAAGCATAATAATCTAAATCTAAGTAATAGTGCTCATGTATGATTGATGTATATAGGGATGTATATAGGGATGTAACTGTCTGATAATCATCATCCCATTTAAGATCCTTTAGGACTTGTCTAACTGCTCTAGAGTCTTTGAGGTTGAACAGCATGATGATCATCTGTGGGAAGAGATCCATGTATAGTGATAGATTACATGTGAAATACCCTATTTATGATAATAAAGGTCATCCAGGCAGGGTCTCCAGATTATTAAAGTGGATGTATCACCTATGCACAACATCCTCTAAATAGTTAGGTGATACATCCAATAGCATTAAAACTTTATTATTTTTTTTTTAACCTTCCGTTTGGTTTTAAACTAACTTACAAAAGTATCTGCTGCAGCTACTTCCGGGTGACTGCAGTTCTCCGCGGTTACAGAGCTCTGCCTCTGCTCCCCTCCCTCCTCCAATCACAGAGGCATCTGTCAGTAAACTGGAGCGGTCTCATTGGCAGAGATCGATATCTAGCTCCAGCTTACTGACAGATGCCTCCGTCATTGGAGGAGGGAGGAGAGCAGAGGCAGAGCATCAGGCTGCAGTCTATACGGAAGTGCCTGCAGCCCAGACTTTTGTAATTCACATTTAAACCAAACGGAATCTTAAAAACAAATAATAATAAAGTTTTATTGCTATTGGATGTATCACCTAACTATTTAGAGGATGTTGTGCATAGGTGATACATCCACTTTAATAATCTTTAGTAAGTAAATTAAAGTAGCTATAAGTGTACCACTCTTTCATTGATTGATATAATACAATAGTCTTGTCTGAGGGTTAATCCACTTTCCCTTTGATAAATAACCCCCATAATTCTCACTAAGGCTTATGTACGAAGTGCAGTAATTCTAGGGCAAACCAGCTGTACAATAGAGGACAAATAGAAATTAACATTGATTTAAACCGTCCTATTATGACTTGAATGCCAGAGAGCTCTCTGACGTGTAAACTAGAGACAGACTCTGTAGATTTCTATATGCAGGCAACTACAGTTGTACTCCTTACCAGGGGCTGGATGTCTGGATTTCATTTCAGGTAATAACTTTAGCAGAAGTTTTATCTACTTCAGTAGGAATCAGTGAAATAAAAGCAGTGATAACATTTATCAGTTGCAGTGGAATCCAGTAAGTTAGGGCTCGATTCAAATGTTGGCGTGGGCAGGAAAAAGTGGAGACGGTTGTTTTGTAAGTCAAGTATGCGATGCAAATGTTCCCACAAGGAAAAAATAACGGCAGTTTTGAAAACACATGACTCTCGTCTCCAAAATATCAAAATATTGCCCATTGAAGACAATGTAAAAGCTAACCCCAGAGCCATTCAAATGTTGGAGTTAGGGATAGCGTGAGTTAAATTGCAACATTTACCTCTAATTTTTTAGGCGAACATCACACAACTCAGAGTAGAAAACCACCGTAGAGGAAAACAAAAGAGAGAGTTAGGGATAACATGAGTTAAATTGCAACATTTACTCAAGGACTCCATGAAAGGAACAATACATGAAGATATAGGTATTATTAGGTCACACAATGGGAAGGAGAAAATCGTGCAGAATAAAATTTCCCTTAAAACTACCTCATGAAACAAATATCCATAACATGTATTATGTATATTATGGTGTAGCAATGCTGTCCAACTCCTTCTCCCAGAAATGTATTCTCCTCTCTACCCATCTCTCTTTTTCTAGCCTCCACTCCTGGGTCCTGTGATCTAGCTCATGGACATACCTGGGAACTCTCCAGTTTTGCCCCGGAGACTCCGGATTTCAAAGTGAATTACCGGGTCTCCGGGGCAGTGTGTGAATCACCGGGTGGGCCGAGTTTAAGTAGAAACTCTGCCCACTTGTGCTCCATCCCGCCCGGTTCCTCCCACTACCCACCCTCTTACAGCGATTTTGCAGGGGGGTTTTTTGTGTTGTTGTTTTTTTTGTCCCCCCCCCGCGACTAAGCCCCACCCCTTTTATGATGCGATTCGGGTCATTTTCCTCCCCCTGGGCACTGACAGGGTTACCTTCCGGGTAGCCCTGTTTCAAAAGTTCCCAGGGATGCTCATGGAACATAGACAAAGGTGCGTCAGTTATTTTGGGTTTTCTGACTGAACTTGATACTTTGAGGTGCTGTGATTGGCTGTGGCACTAGGTAACATTTTGTCAGGTGTTTTTAGGTAAGGTTTTCTATGCGACGCAGGTTTAAGGTGAACGTGTATTTTGTTGGTTGTCACTCGTTAGCCTTTCTGGGTAATGAAGATTTGAATCTCACGTTACCCGGTCTTGGTTAACTCGCGAAGGCAGTTTTTTCTTCACGTTGGTTTTAACTCCATTTGGATTGAGCCCTATATCTGTGAAACAATTTAACCAATGTGTTGCACCCACCTCTGGTCCTGAAAGCATTAAAGGGTCAGTAAGCTTTTTTATGAAAAAAAAATATATATATATTTAAATTTCTATGGTTTGAGAGATATAAGCTTACAAAGTTTCCCATTCCCTCTCCTTGCACTGATGTCAGCGTTCTGTCTTAGAGAAGGAGATCCCGGTCTGCAGACCATCCTGCAGCTCTTCAGCAGAGGCATAAATGTGTTAGCTAGAAAGAAAGGTGACCACATATCCCTTTAAATCAGGGACACATAAAATGCACACATTGCAGGACAGCACAGGAATCAAAGCAACCCTGCAATGTGTGTATTTTATAAGTGTCCCTGATTTAAAGGGATATGTGGTCACCTTCTTCATCTGAACTGTTTACGTGTGTTTGCAAACCAGGCACACATTGTAAACCATTCAAATGAAGTATTTCTTTCTAACTAGCGCAATTACAACTCTGCTGAAGAGCCGCGGGACAGTCTGCAGACCGGGATCTCCTTCTCTAAGACAGAAAGCTTACATCAGTGCAAGGGGTGCAGAGCAATGCGTTCTGGACCTCTCTGGCACTCAATGGGTTAATTATTTTATATCCAGAGAAAGAAAATGGCCTTGATTTGAAGATATGATAATGTACATTTCCAATTCCAGTTTTTAAGATTGCACACTGAGATAAAGCAATAAACAGCGTGAGAGAATAGTGTTCAGAGCCTAGAGGGCAGTGAGTGACATGAGAATGCAACACTGGTATATACGCCGATCTGGTAACAAAAAAAATCAGATTAATATAAGTAAGGAAAATGGTTACACACAGGCCAAGGATGAGATCAGAGCTGAGATAAATTAAGCTATGAAACCGAGAAGACATTAGCTATAGCATTGATTATTTTTGGTGGATAAAGTTATTAAATGACAAGGGGAGTCAGTAGAAGGTTACAACATACCAGATGGGAGAGAAAATGTATAAAGTCAACGTGGAGCAATTCTGGAGCAAACCAACTCTACCACAGGGAAGAAATAAATATCCCCATTTATTTAATTTGGGACTTTAACCCCTTAAATACTTATGAGGTCTCAACCCATTGTGAAGCAATGCATTTGAGCACTTTCTAAAATTCAAGGAGTTAAAAGTCCCATTTAAATCAAAGACAGTGTTTGGAATTATCTGTCCCCTGCAGTGCAATTGGTTTGCTCTGGAATTGCTCCTGAAACCTTGAAGCCCAAGCCCGCTGGAGGAGATGGGAGTGTCCAAGAAATGAGATTTGTGGCATAAAATGTGGGTGGGGTGTAACCAGGTGGGTGGAATTAGGTGGTGGAAGGCAGGGAAGAGGGTAGAAAAGCATTGGGAGTGGCTTTGAGTGGGCAGGGTTATTGGGGGAACACAGCAAGCTGGAGATTCTGTTCATGAAGACCTGATATTTATCCCTTTGAGTGCCAGGGGGTATACAAAAAAAATAGTACAGCTCAAATATATTTATTTTTTTATATATATTAAACTGAAATTTTCTGTTGTGGTCAACAGGTGGTGCTGTTCATGTCACTTACTATGGAGAGTCAGTCACTGACTCAATCTCCCCCATAGAATGAGTTAGCAAGAATGAATCCAAAATGCAAATTTTATAACAGTTTAGTTTAAAAATACGTTGAGACTTGATAACCTTAAGCAGGAGTTACCTTTATTTTACTTACCAGGAAATCCCTATAACATTTTGTTTTATAAAAAAAAAAATATTGTTTTCATAAAAAAATGTTTACTGCTCCTTTAAAAACTAAACTGAATTTCCTTTCAAGTTAACTTAAAAGAAAAGGTTCAAGGTAATAAACTATAGCAACCTTAAAGGGATAGTAATACTTAAAATGTAAAAAAAAGGTGTTTCATTCAAAATTTATTAATTTTCAAAGTTGAAATTTTTTAGGTGCAATATCACAGTGGCCTGAAATTGTACAGTGGTGCTGTTGCTACACCATCCTATAGAGAATTATGGTCCCGGGACCAGAGCTGTCCATAGCATCGTGTAGCAACAGCGCCACTGTACAATTTCAGGCCACTGTGATATTGCACCTAAAAAATTTCAACTTTGAAAATTAATAACTTTTGAATGAAACACATTTCAGCATTGGGAGTACCCTTGTTTTACTCAGGGGGATAAACCCTACAACATATTTTTTTTTTTTACATTTTAAGTATTACTATCCCTTTAAGTTGTCATTATTTACAGTATACAAAAATGAGGTGCTTAGCATATCAACTCATTCATGGAAAGCTATTAAATTATTATTATTATTCTTTATTAATATAGCGCCAACTAATTCCGCACAACTGGGAGTAGACATACAGAGGTATTAAATAGTACAATCAGATGTGGAGAACAGAAGGATCAGAGAGTCCTGCTCATGAGAGCTTACAGTCTAGAGTGAGAGCTTACAGTCTAGAGGAGAGCTTACAATCTAGAGTGAGAGCTTACAGTCTAGAGGAGAGCTTACAATCTAGAGTGAGAGCTTACAGTCTAGAGGAGAGCTTACAATCTAGAGTGAGAGCTTACAGTCTAGAGGAGAGCTTAAATAATTCATCCTTTTTCTGTATAATGTTGTGATAAATATATCTGTCATGTTAGAGCTTGTCTTTGGGGGGGCAATGTTCAGATATGATTCCACTCCAAAACAGGCGCTGGAATCCATTTCCTAGCTCTACGCCTGCCTAACTCCCGGTTACTAAGCTTACACTGCAAATTTTCTCCTTAAAGGGATAGTAATACTTCATTTTTTCTTTATTTTATTTTGTAGGCATTAAAAAAACATGAAGAACAATATAAGTCTTATCTCTCAAATCTTTATGGTTTGAGAGATATTCACAAGCAAAGTTTCCCCTCCCGCCCCTTTTATCTAGTGTAAGTCATCTCTTCTCAGATGTGGAATCCAGTCCATAGACCAGACAGATAACAGAAGGGGACAATCTTCTTCCTATGAGAACAATGAAAGCCCTGCCCCCTTGACAAGCTTTTCAGGTTTTTCCCTTATCTTAATTGAAGATTGTCCCTCTCTGCAGTCTACCTGGGCATCTCCCTTCTGATTTGGCTGAACGGGGGGGGGTTCTTTGCTTGAGAATATCTCTTAAACCATAAAGGTTTGAGAGATAAGACTTATATCATTCTTCATGATTTTTTAATGCCTATAAAATAAAATAAAGATAAAACGAAGTATTACTATCCCTTTAACGCTGCTCTTGGAAGGGGAGATCAAATGGGCAGTTTCTGGGCATCTGAGAGAGCTCTTTTCCTTTATGCCGTGTTTAATTTCACTTTACTAAATTTACATTTGCATGCCATGGAACAGGAGTAAGCGAATTGCTGGCATTAAAGTCTTCAAGATGGAGGTGTCTGTTGGTTTGCACAACAAACACACTACACTAAGTGCAACTGCTGGTGCTGGAGGCTAATTCTGATTTGTACATTCATCACTTTATTTTCTAGAGCTGAACTCATTTAGCTAAGTCTGAGATTAGTTTGGAAAAAAAACAGTCTTTTGAGTCAATTTATTCGGCTTTGTTAATTCAAAGAGATTGTGGGCTGGTTTATTTCTCAGCGGGTATTCTACATAAGAAATTATGCCAGTGGTGGTTTGTTGATGGTGATATTAAGAAAACATGAGTCTTTATCTGTCTGAGTCAGGAGCCCTCAGGCTTCCCCAACAGGGTATGTTTTCAGGATATCCTCAATTAAACACAAGTGATTGTTGTTTACTCAGCTAGATCCTTCAGAATGATTCCAACATTGATTGGTTCCCCTGTGTTCATGTGAGGAGGTGCTGAAAAGCTGCACTGATGGGGGGTGTTGAAGACAGGTGTGAGTGCCTTAGCTCTGAGTGTCCAAGGAATGAGCAGCACATTACATTGGTCACCGCTCTGGACTTACCCCTTGGATGATGGAGATTACTAAAGCACCATATAAAAGGGGATATGAAGTTGCATTTTCTCATAGATTTGGTTTAACCCTTTGAGTGCCAGAAATGTATCCAACTCATTGCATTGGATACCTCTTTGGCACCCAAAAGGTTAAAGGAGAACTAACCCCTCTAATAATAAACCCCCCTTAGCTTCCATGTCCAGAAAAACTTAAGGGCCGCTATGAATTTTGCCATTGTGTTTTTTGTTCAAGAGATAACATATTCAATCTGTCCTGGATGTCTTGTCCGTGGAGGCTGACATGACAGTTGCTAGAAGGATCTCAGACTCTGCTGACTGTACATGCTCTTCTGAACTGTTTAAGAATCATAGAGATTCAACAGATGGCTTTGCAAGACTTTGAGCATCCCTCTGGTCCTTAAAGGGTTAAGCAGGCTCATGCACTCTGCAGGCAGTTACTATAGGGGCTGCAGAGGGTGCAGTTGCACTGGACCCAGCATTTTAAGGTGCCCCCTATGCCACAGTGTCCAATAAGTTATTGTGTTAAGGGGCCCAAAAAATGTTTGCACTGGGGCCCTGCAGGGACTAGTAATACCACTGCTCTGAAAAAACTGCCAACGACTGTCATGTCCCCCTCCATAGACATGAAATCTAGGACTGCCTGAAGATGGTATCTCTTGAATAAAGCCACAAGGACAAAATTAATAGGGGCCATTAGGATTTCCTGCTCACAGTAAGATAAGTGCTTGGTTAATATTCGGAGGAAGGCTACCTCATTTATATCTACTTAGTGATCTGTTCATGATTATGTATGTTTGTTGCTTCTATCTAAAAGTTAAAATTAGTTTTCATTTATCAAAACTATTACAGAAAATTGAATAAAAAGCCATCACTGTACATTATAGTAGGAAAACAAACAGGTAGAATTAAAAGGGATAGTAATGTTTCAAAATACAAGCAGCTCCTATTAATCTTCATAGTACTTGGGCCATGGAGAGTGACATGCACTTGCACACATAGACACCAAGGGGGGCTTGAACATCTGCCCTTTTTGTCCAAAGTGCCCTTGTGCCCTTTTAAAAAAAAAAAGTTGCCTCAGGCCCGCACTAACACCCCACTGCCCAGTCAGGTCTGTGCCTCCTTCAGGACAGACCTGTAGATGCTGCGCTCCCTCGTTGACTCTTTAGTATTACAGAGCGCTGGGAGATGACATCATCTCCCAGTGCTCTGAATGAAGAGAAGACCGCACCGGAGCTCCAGCAGCTACAGGTCTGTGCCAGAGGAGGCACATACAGACCTCTCCTGCTGCTGGTCCACCAGGGAAGAGGTAGGAAACGGACAGTGGGGGTCAATATGGATCTGATGGGAGGCAAGATGGAGATGATGGCAATGTAGAGATGATGGGGCAATGTATGTGAGGGTAGGTTGGAGCTGATAGGGCAATATGGAGCTGATGGGGGCAATGTGAGGGTAAGTTGGAGCTGATGGGGGCAATATGGAGCTGACAGGGGACAATGTAAGGGCAATATGGAGATGATGGGGGGGCAATATGGAGATTAGAAGCATTGTAGAGGTGTCCAGTGGAGATGACCAATGGGGTGGGGCGTTTCAGATTTCTGTGCCTACAGGCTCCTGAGATGTAAATTCTTTTCTTTTTTTAAAATATATATTTTGAATAAATAATTACGAGAAGTGCCCTTTTTTTCATTTGAGCCCCTGCCCCCCAAAATGTCTGTGCACGTCCCTGGAGAGTGTTATTTCAATACTGTCAGAGTTGTAGTTCAAGAGTAATTGGATGATAAAATATCCCCCTCCTGCCTCTTTTACATAGTGTAAGCCACCTCCCCTCAGATGTGGAATCTGGTCCACAGACCAGACAGTTCACAGCAAGGGACAATCTTCTTACTGTGAGAACAATGAAAGCCCTGTCTCCTTGACAGGTTTTTCCCTTATGCTAATTGAAGATTGTACCTCTCTGCAATCCATCTGGACACCACCTTTCTGTTCTGAGGTGAGAAGTGTTACATCAGTAAAAGGGGCACAGGTCCACTATAGGATTTTTTTGGAATCCCCTCCCTGTGGTTTGTCTCTGAATAAGATCCTTCTAAGGGCCTTATGCAAAAAAGAATAACATTGGTACAATTGTGAAATAAATCATCTGCACCATAGGAGAAATGACCCACTGCATTTTCCATAGGAGTCATTGGTTAAAGGGATAGTAACACTTAAAATGTAAAATAAAATATGTGGTAGGGTTTATCCCCTGTGTAAAATAAGGTTACTCCTACTGCTGAAAGGTGTTTTGTTCAGACGTTATTACGGTTCAAACTGGCAGCCTGACATTGTACAGTGGTGCTGTTGCTACACCATCCTATGGAGATTTATGGTCAACTGACCAGAGCAGTCCATAGGATGGTGTAGCAACAGCGCCACTGTACAATTTCAGGCCACTGTGATACTGCACCTGAAAATTTCAAGTTTGAGCTGCAATAACTTTTGAATAAAACACCTTTCGGCAGTAGAAGTACCCTTGTTATACTCAGGGGGATAAACACTACAATGTATATTTTTTTACATTTTAAGTATTACTATCCCTTTTTGCATTTTAAGTATTACTATCCCTTTAAGGGTGAGGTCTGATCAGCCTACTTTTAACCCCTTGAATGATAGGGAGGTCTCCAAATCTTCACGCTGTGATGGAGTCCTGTCTAGCATTCACGGTGTTAAGAACCCCATTTAACCCATTGAGTGCCAGAGAGGTATCCACTGCCTTGCGTTGCAAGGCAGTGGATACCTCTCTGGCAATCAAAGAGTTAACTTATTGGGATATTTGGGGATTTTTGTTTTCCTGTATGAGGTAATTGGTTATCCCCTGATGTGAACCCCTTACCTTCTACATATTGCTCTCTGCCTCCATGTCACAGACCACAGTAGTTGCCATGTTGATCCAGTGGGTTTGTAACTTCAAAGTGATTTGTGTCCCAGTAACATCAACCCCCACATCTTCAGTATAAACTATATGCTTTCACACATGATATCAATGAAACTGTATTAAGATAAATGTGGCTCTGACTGCTGAAATATCCATTGCATGGGTATACCGCACACCATTTCCCCGCTCCTTATATCACTACCAATCATTTACATTAAAGGACAGAGACCTTTAAACATTATACATGCAGATGTGTGTTCTCACCTAAGTATTACAGTTTAACCTGATAAACCTCTGCTTCCTGTCTTCTCATAGAGATAAATGATCTGCTTGTAAACAAATCCACCTGCAAAGGCTTTACCTCTCTTTGAACAAAAAGCCAATAGCAGAGGAGAGAAATCTAATCTATATTAAGTTTACCAGATTTTAAACTGATGTTCAGGGAACGTTTTATTTAACACTTTGAGTGCCAGAGAGGTAATGCATTGGATACCTCTGTGGCTCTTTAAGGACTGTTATGGGGGGGATTAAAAATGGCTATTATGAGTATATTATATATGTACATGCATATTTCTGACATTAACCCATGGGTGCTAGGGAAGCTCTCCAATACTATTATTATTGAAATGGTTGACACCGGACTGTGAAGCTTGTATTAAATGGAGTAATTAAAGTGTTACTGACCCTCACATGGTTTGGGTCACAGCGATTGCAAACAACAGTGAATTTGACCCAAAAGTTTGTAATCAATAGAACTGACACAAGCCTGTAAGGGTGAGAGAAATAGAGTGCACACCTGTATTTGTCTATATAGCCTGCCCGGTCTATCAGAGGTTGCAGCAGCAATCACTGCATATTTTAGGCCAATGAGGACATTTTCTGATGGTGACAATCATTTCTAGTAGTCTGGTGCTGAAAAATTTCTCTGGGTGCATAGGTCTTAATCAAGGGACTGTCACCTAAAAATGGGGACATCTGGTCACCCTAATCTATAGGTCTACTTTCCTAATTATCAGATATGAGCAGCTTTTTTTCCAACACAGGAGAACCAAGGTTAACTCAAAATGTCACCAAGAGTGATCTATTGTGACTCCAGAGTAAGGGCCAAAATGACTGCACCACTTAGTAGTATGAACTCAATGTGCATGTGTAGAGCACCTTCCAAAGACAAATAAGGGTAATAGAGACAAATTCTGGGGCAAATCAACTGCACCTCTGGGTTCAAATAAAAATTCCCATTAATTTAAAGGCATTGGTGGTAGATTGGCATTTTTAAGGAACTGTCGTTCAGTCATGGCAACTGGTGATATTGGCAGGTCGAATTTATAAATGAGTAAGGGCATCTTTGTAAATATGGCATTAGTTGATGTTAAAGGGAAAGTAATACTTAAATTTAACTTTAATTCATCTTGTAGCCCTTAAAAACAAATTAAATGACCGAGCAGCATCTCTCAATCCTTTAGGGTTTGAGAGATATCAGCTTTCAAAGTACCTCCTTCCCTGACATCACGCTCTAGCTGACTGCACGGGAATCCTGTCCCTGAACAAGTGGCAGCTCTGCAGCAGAGAGGAGATCACGTTAAAGGGATAGTAATACTTTGTTTTATCTTTATTTTATTTTGTAGGCATTAAAAAAACATGAAGAACGATATAAGTCTTATCTCTCAAACCTTTATGGTTTAAGAGATATTCACAAGCAAAGTATCCCCCTTCCTGTTCAGCCAGATCAGAAGGGAGGTGCCCAGGTAGACTGCAGAGAGGGACAATCTTCAATTAAGATAAGGGAAAAAGCTGAAAAACTTGTCAAGGGGGGGGAAGGGCTTTCATTGTTTTCATACAAAGAAGATTGTCCCCTTCTGTTATCTGTCTGGTCATACAACCTGATCCACATCTGAGAAGAGATAGCTTACACTAGGTAAAAGGGGCGGGAGGGGAAACTTTGCTTGTGAATATCTCTTAAACCATAAAGGTTTGAGAGATAAGACTTATATCGTTCTTCATGTTTTTTTAATGCCTACAAAATAAAATAAAGATAAAACGAAGTATTACTATCCCTTTAATGAAAAAGAAATCCTTCACTGAAAAGGTCTGCTATGTGTACTTGCAAACCAAGCACACGTAGAGACCGTTCCAGTGAAGGATTTCTTTTTCCATTAACGCGATCTCGGCTCTGCTGAAGAGGGACCGGATTCCCCTGCAGTCAGCTAGAGCGCTGACGTCAGGGGAGGGGGAACTTTGAATGCGGATATCTCTCAAACCATAAAGGTTTAAGAGATGCTGCTGGGGTCATTTCATTTTTAAGGGCTACAAGATGAATTAAAGTTAAATTTAAGGATTACTATCCCTTTAAGGCCTGGAATAGGACAGACTATACCTGGCATTAATATTCTGGCGAGAATTCTGTCTCAAAATGTTTGCAGTTAGCGGAATTTCTATATAAATATGCTACGCCAGGATTTTCGTCAGCTCTACCATCACTTTTCCCAAAAGACAACTACATGGCGTTAAGGCTCCAAAACTGGTGATATTGTCTTTTTAAATGCCTTCCTACATTATTAAGCCAATTTTCCTCCACATTTTGTCATAACGCCAGTTTTATAAATCTCCCCCCATAGTGCATTATGTATAAAGTCAAAGTGGTGTATTTCTGGGATAAACCAAGGGCACTTTACGGTATAAATGAAACTTCTCAAAATTTCCAAAGATATCAATGAGGCTTTTAATCTCATGGATGCTAAAGAGGGTTAAAAACCCCATTTAAATTGGTTGCCCCCAGAATTGCTCCCCTTTACCTGTATGTGGATTCAATTATTTTTACTTTTTGTATTCTGTTAGAGCAGTCACATTTTACTATACTAATTTTCTTTTGCACTACAGATATTGGTTACCACATATCATATTAACCCTTAGAGTGCCAGGTGGTATCCAACTAGTTTATGTGCAATGTGGTGGACATATATCTCAAGTGTTCCTCTTTAGGAGATATTAGAGGTCTATACCTCCCAAGTGTCCCTCTTTAGGAGATATTAGGAGGTCTATACCTCCCAAATGTCCCACTTTAGGAGATATTAGGAGGTCTATACCTCCCAAGTGTCCCTCTTTAGGAGATATTAGGAGGTCTATACCTCCCAAGTGTCCCTCTTTAGGTGATATTAGGGGTCTATACCTCCCAAGTGTCCCTCTTTAGGAGATATTAGGGGTCTATGCCTCTCAAGTGTCTCTCTTTAGGAGATATTAGCGGTCTATACCTCCCAAGTGTCCCTCTTTAGGTGATATTAGGGGTCTATACCTCCCAAGTGTCCCTCTTTAGGAGATATTAGGGGTATGTACCTCCCAAGTGTCCCTCTTTAGGAGATATTAGGGGTCTATACCTCCCAAGTGTCCCTCTTTAGGAGATATTAGGGGTCTACACATCCCAAGTGTCCCTCTTTAGGCGATATTAGGATGTCTATACCTCCCAAGTGTCCCTCTTTAAGAGATATTAGGGGTCTATACCTCCCAAGTGTCCCTCTTTAGGAGATATTAGGGGTCTACACATCCCAAGTGTCCCTCTTTAGGCGATATTAGGATGTCTATACCTCCCAAGTGCCCCTCTTTAGGTGGGACAGTCCCTCTTTGAGACACAAATCCCTCTGTCCCTCTTTCCTTCCCTGCTGTCCCTGTGTTTAGGAGACCAGACTGTGTGGTGTGTATATAAGTGTATCACATTGCTCCACAGTAATAAAACTCACATTAATGTTTGTCTGAACTTTAGTATATTTGTTTATACATCTGTATACATAAAGTACTTTAGTCTTGCTCTAAATAATTTATTCAGTT